>CAMAPF010000260.1:0-620634 GCA_945859915.1 Cuscuta epithymum
ACCCTTTCTCACATTTGTCATCCCATACAAACTTAGCTCCTTTACGAGTGAGCTTCGTCAATGGCGATGCCAAAACAGAGAACTTTTCCACGAACTTTCTATAGTAGCCTGCCAATCCAAGGAAACTACGAATTTCCTTGACGTTCTTTGGCCTCTCCCATTCAGTGATGGCTTCTATCTTCTTGTTATCAACAGCAATCCCCGATCCCGAAACCACGTGCCCGAGGAAGCCAATCTCCTTTAGCCAAAATTCACATTTAGAAAATTTGGCATAGAGTTGCTTCTCCCGTAGTGTTTCAAGAACAAGTATCAAGTGCTCCTCATGCTCTTCTTCACTCTTTGAGTAAATCAAGATGTCATCTATGAACACAATCACGAATCGATCCAAGTATTTATGAAATACTCGGTTCATCAAGTCCATGAATGCCGCCGGGGCGTTTGTTAACCCAAACGACATAACAAGGAACTCAAAATGCCCATACCTTGTGCGGAAAGCACTCTTTGGTATGTCATCTTCCTTAATCTTCAATTGATGGTACCCCGACCTTAAGTCAATCTTCGAAAACACGGTTGCTCCTCGTAGTTGATCAAACAAGTCATCAATCCTAGGCAACGGATACCTATTCTTGATTGTGACCTTGTTCAGTTGACGATAGTCAATGCACATTCGAAGTGTCCCATCTTTCTTTTTCACAAAAAGAACCGGTGCTCCCCACGGGGAGTGGCTTGGTCTAATGAAACCGTTATCCAAAAGCTCTTGCAATTGGGTTTTTAACTCGTTAAGTTCAGCGGGTGCCATCCGGTATGGCGGTATGGAGATTGGTTTGGTACCAGGCTCGACCTCGATCACAAATTCAATCTCCCTGTCAGGTGGAAGCCCCGGTAGGTCTTTAGGGAAGACATCCGGATACTTACAAACCACCCTCACATCATCGATGTTCGTTCCCTCTTTGGTTTTGTCAACCACGTATGCTAGATATGCGTGGCATCCCTTCCTCATCATATTTCTCGCTCTCACGGCGGATATGATACAACTATTTGATTTGCCGCGGTCCCCCTCGAAGCGTAGGGTGTCCCCATGCGTGCCTTCGAGTTCCAACACCTTTGTGTAGCAATCTACCCTAGCATGATGCTTTTCTAGCCAATCCATCCCTAGGATTGCATCGAACTCCATCATACTCAGCGGTACGAAATCACACGTCAAGGTTTGGCCACCGATTTCCACCATACAAGATGGATAGTAATTGTTTCTTTCAACGTCTTCCCCTAGTGGGGTTGATACCACTAAGGTTTGTGTCATTGGTATTGATTGCATCTCTAAGCTCTCGGCAAACGCCTCACTCACGAATGAACGTTGCGCTCCGGTATCGATAAGGATTCGTGCATCCTTCCGTTAATCTTTAGTGTCCCTACATTCATGAACCATGTAAGACACCTTTTTTAATGGTTTAGGACACTTTTTGGAGGTTAATAGGTTCATATAGATGTTCGGAATCAAACGGGGGTCCAATCGTAGAAGAACGAGAGGAAAAACTTAGGTTTCGGGCGGCTGGGGTCCACGCACGGTCGTGCGTGGGACACGCACGGTCGTGCGTGCGTGAAGAAGCGTCGAATCCGACCACTGCCGGTTACGCACGATCGTGCGTACCCGGCCACGCACGATCGTGCGTCCACGCACGGCGTGCGTACCGGCACGCACGGTCGTGCGTCCTGCGCGAAATTCACCTGGAACCACTGTCCCCTACGCACGATCGTGCGTGGGGTTGGACGCACGATCGTGCGTCCCTGTTTTTGGTCAGTTTTGGCCCGAATTTCGCCGTTTGACCCCGAAATGGCTCGCACTCAATCCCTATGACTTATGTCATCAATTTATGGATTAAATATGGACAAAATACAATTGTGCAAGAGGCAATACCTGCAACCGAGTCCGGGTTAGCTCGAGCATCCGCCTCCGTCATCGCATAAACTCTAGCTTGAGTTCTTCCTTGATTCACGGATGGCGCGTTGCTCGTACTCGCTCCCCCATGTCCCCGGCTCGCTTGAGAAGCTCCGGTTTGATTCCGTGTACCCGTCGGACCGCTACTCGGCCCCCGATGTCCTTGCCCCACTCAATTGTGGGCAATGTGCCTTCAAATGCCCGGCATCCCCGCATTGAAAACATCTAGGGGGGGTCGCGACATTTACCGGAGTGGTTCTTCTTGCAATTGTTGCAACGAGCTACCACTGAGGTTTGTGACCTCGCGCCTTGCCCACTCGGGCCTTGGTTCCCCCTATATGGTGGCGGTGGTGCCCGGAAAGATCCTCCTCCGTGGTTCCCCTTTTTGTTGGAACCTTGGGAGCCATGACTCTCCCACTTTCTCTTTTTCGCCTCCTCGGCGTCTCTCTTCTTCCTTTCTTCCCATTGCTTCTCTCCTTTCAACCCTTGGTCAACCACTTGGGCAAACGTCATGTTAGGCAATTGTGTTGCCCTGTCACGTATCTCCAAGTCTAGAGCATCCCAGAAGTGGTTCACCATCCGGTTCTCGTCACAAGCATACTCAGGTATGTAATCGGCAAGATCCCTGAACTTGTACTCAAGTTCCCTCACCGTCATGTTACCCCCTTGGGTTAGAAGGGTGTATTCCCTCACTTTCTTGTTCACCTCAAAATCCGAGTAATATTGGGCAAAGAATTCCTGTCGGAAATTCTCCCAAGTGACGGTCTCGCCATATTTGCCTTTGGTCCCATCCCACCACTTGGATGCCATACCTTCAAGCAATCTCACCGCAACCCTTAGTTTATATTCGGGGGTGAGTTGCATGTCCAGGGCTGCCTCATTCAGCCGCTTAATCCATTGTGCCGAAACGGAGATGTCACCCGTCCCATCGAACGGTTTGCACCCCAAGTCTCGTGCCTCTTTGATGTATTTGGAGATCCTTATGATTGGACCTCCATCACCCCGACCCCCATGTGGTTCAATGTGGGCCCTAGAGTCGCCATGGCTTCTCCCTCTTGAAGCCCCGCCCGAAGGTTGCCCAGCCCGGCGCCTTCGGCGTTCCCTCCTCTCCTCACGCTCACGGTGGTACTGTTGAAGTAGTGCTTCAATCCGTGCTAAGGAGCCATTTTCCTCCTCATCACTTACATCATCATCATCCCCTTCATAAGGGGTCTCAACCGGTTCAGTTTCCGGTCGATAGGTCGAGTCCTCATAGGACCAGTAGGTTTCACTTTCCGTGTCGACATGACCGTCACTCACGGTCTGTGATTGGCCTCCACGGCCAGCTCCTCTAGATGCCCTAGAGGTCCTTCGACTGCCCTGTCCAGTCTCCACTGGTACACGACCCGTCGGGTTTCTCCTAGTAATCCTGCCACCACGGTCCATTTCTGAAAGAAATTTGGAAGGAGTCGTTAGACTCGTATCAAATGTCAATTGACGGATAGGTACTTAAGACACATTTTGGCTCGAGTCACCGCCATACCAATTGCTAAGGGTACCATCTTAACAATTAGAGACCTTGCAACCCAAGTACCAAAAGCTCTCCAAGTACAAAACTTCCATGCTCATGGTTTTCAAAATCTTTTCAAAAAGAGAATTTTGAGACTTCATTATGAAGTTTATGGACTAAGGCTCTGATACCAACTTAATTGTCACGCCCCGGACCTCCCCGGACACGTCAACAACCCGCCGTACGATACGAATAGTCAACCGCAGTCCAACACATTCATATTATACAAGGCGTCATGAATATCATTCACACATAAGTCATCCATAAACATACATAATAAACAATTGAATACGCAGCGGAAAACATTGTTTAAAACAAAAGGGCCACACAGGGCAAACATGAGCACGCAGGCTCTAAAGTAAAATATCCATGAGCAAGTTTAAAATTATTTAAAAACAGAATGGAGGAAGCACGAACCAAGTCTTCTCTCCAAGGAATCACTCGATCAACGAGCACAGGAAGCAAGCTCTAGCCTCAACCTGAAATGGTGGTGGGACGCCCCCGAAGGGGTCAGTACTCTATACGGCTATAAAGTACTGGTGTGGCAGGCATCTAATAGATATACAACAAGTATTTCAAACACAAGACCCTCAAGTAGGGTGATAGTACATTATGATTGTAACCCTAAGTTACCCCGTTTAAAAATATACTTACTTTATATAAAAGTCAAGTAGTCGGCCCGTGGGCCCGTTTTCATTTGGAAATCACCATTCCCAACCCCGTGACTATAAGCCACGACAACTCCTAGAGTCCAACCCTAGTACATGACATTGTATTCTAGAGCTCGGCTCTACCACATCACCATACAATTCATATACCTCGGGTTAATTTCCCTACCTTGCGTTCTAGAGCTCGGCTCTATCACATCACCACGCAAGTCCTAGAGCTCGGCTCTAGCTATACAATACATAGACTCCAAGTCTACACCTTACATGCATTCTAGAGCTCGGCTCTATCACATCACCATGCATTAAGGTCCAATTCTCAAGCAACCCTATGCCTAGAATTGACATATCATTAAACTACCATGGGTCATCCTTAAAGACTCCCCATAACTTAACCTTAGTTCCATACTAAGTTATCATATACACTTGAACTACATTCAAGTACCTTTCATACAATCCAATCCCTAGGATCAATTTAATCAACAAGTTCCAATAATCACTAACTAGTATTCCAATACTATTAAGATTATTGTTATCGTACCATTATCCTCATTGTTTGTAATTCTCTACATATTTATAATTATGTAGCAGCAACTTAAGTATTCAATCTCAATACACAAATATTCATTTATGTATCCACATGATTCATACATGAGCAAAATGCCCATTTTCACAAAATAGTTCATTTATACTCATTTAATCTCATATTATTCATACTTTCTCAAATCATTCCAAATTCATTCTTTGGCAACTATATCAATATTTCATCAATATATAGTCATCATAATCCATGAAAAATCATGATTTAAGCATTTAGGTAATCTCATGCTTAACCTACAAGTTGTAAGCAATTAGATGTCAATCCTCACCTCAATTGAGCTTTAAACTTTCCCTTCTTGGTCCAATGGTCAAATCTTTGGTCAAGGTGGATTTGGGACTGATTCCTTGCTCAAATATGAGTGTTAAACAGCCTCCTCAAAGTGCTAGTTCAACCCTTAATCGTTGATACGAAAACAGCCCCTAGAACGGGTGTTTTCCGGCTAACTCGATTCCTAGTTTTCCAATATTTGCATCTAGGTTAGTATCTAACCTTTACATCAATAAGATAACTTTTTAGGGACATATTATACACTTGGATTAGTGTATAATAGTCTCACCAATCGTTCATATCATTTGGAGAATGAAAAGTAAAGCTTTGGGGTTAAAACTCACTTTAGAAGATTAAATCCTCTCCTGCGAGGTTGTGTTTTGCTCGGACGATTTGGAAGCCTTCCACAACTCCGATTCCTGCAAACCAGACCTTCACGGATTCCTCGTCTTGAGAGCTTTCTGTGGGTATCTCACACGCCTTAATTGGACTTGTAAAACTCGAGATATCGACCAAACAGTCTCAGCACTCTCACAGCTCGAGTTCACAGACCTTTGCTCGTTCCAGCTCGATTTTTGCAAGATAAGCCTTCTCTCCTCGAACAAAGACCACTCAATTGAGATAATAGACTTCAAAGGCTATCCAAGGACACCTCATACACGTTATTTGGTTGAGGATAGCTCCTATAATGAGAGGAGACAAACAGCACACCAATTTGTGCGAAAATAAGAGTGGTGGCCCCAAACTTTGATTCTTATCAAGTCATGTGCAGCTCTTCTCCATAATGGCCGGCCAAGGTAAGTCTCCTAACCCATTTTTATTTGTTTTGCAGGTACTAATACCATGTGGAGTGGTTCCCAATTGATCCCATTAAATTTGGGGTCCAAAATATCTACCAATACTTCCAAAAAATGGGAAGATGGGTCCTATTGTTTTATCTTTGTCAAAGATGTCTTTTTGTACTCATCCTAATTTATTTAGAACAAGTCAACTTCCTAAATCACATTATTGATCTCCAATATGTGTAGGCTCATCCCAATAATTTACACGATGAAAATTACAAAAGAATGCGGGTTTGAACAATACAATATTCAATCATGTACTTCGTAAAATATTAATCGTTTCTCCCATTGTTTTGAAATTGGAAATTCAATACATCACTTTTGAATTTTTAAATCGAATTTTCAAGGACGTTCGGGTGCGGTGTCACATGATACTTGTACCATGCTACAAAATCAGAGTCCACCATTGCATCAATTGCATTATCAGGAAATGCTGATAAAGAAGCTCTAAATTCACAGTAAAGTCAAACATGAAAATATTATAATACTCGTGATGAAACATAGATATATTACAAATATAACTACCAATTTAACTTATTTATAAAATGGTAAGATTTCTGGACAATTCATGACGATGTAAGTAGGTGCAATTTTTATTTTTCCACCCACGATGTAACGGTTAGTTGCAGCTCCTTTACCTCTACCTGGGTAATTGAAAATGGAAACTACATTTTCATATAAATACTCGCCAATGTCATCATTTCGGGCAGGTCTCTTTCTTTTAGTGATGACTTCACGCTCAAAATAAAAAGATGAGAACGTTGAGATTTCTTGTTGAATATATGCTTGACAAATTGAAGCCTCAATGTGTGCCTTGTTGGTCACTTTTTTTTCCAACTATCCCAGAAATCTGCAATGTAAAATAAAAGTTGTGATGGTCCCGGATAGAGGTAAAAGTCTAGAGGGGGGGGGGGGGGGGGGGGTGAATAGACTTTTAAAGCTTTTTCAATTTTGAAACACTTTTCCCTCTAGATGAGTTGATCTATAATCTTTTGAGAGATTAATAGATGCACAGCGGAAGTCTTTAACCTCTTTATACTTAGTGTGAGATAACTTTCTAGTTTAGATGCTGTTTAGACTGGTTACGAGAGGAAGTAGGCTTGGCAGTAGGCTGGTGAGCAGGTAACTGCTTAGGCTACTGCTGCACAGGCAGTTTGCTGACTGGCAGGCAACTGCTGAGTTGGCAGTTGGCTGGTAGGCAGGTTACTGCTGAGGCAACTGTTAAGAACAGGATGACTCTTGGATGGCTTTTTGTTCTGGCTTGTTATGGGGTTTGGAAAGACACGTTTGGATGGGCAGTGGGCTCAGCAGGAGGGTGAAGACCAGAGTACTGCTGAGTTACCTTCTGAGTTTAAGATAACTTCTAGTGGAAAACACTCTCAAGGAGAGTGAGTTATTAAGCAGTAGGCTAAGCAGTAGAGTCGATGAAGACTACTGCTTAGGATGCTGCTGGCAAACTACAAACCTTTAGTGAGATGTGTTTGGTGTGTGTTCTGTATGTATGAAAGTAAATCAACACACTATGTATCCTGGTTCAGAGGTGGTGTAATCCTCCTACATCCAGTCCCATTCTATTTCAAATGGATTTCCACTAAAGTATTCAGCCCAATACAATTAGTGCCAATCTAGCCTTGACAACTCTGGCCTAGATTGAAGGCGTTTCACGAGGAGTATAACACCACTCCAAGTTACTCAAACCTGAAGACTTTTCTCAGTTGATCCAGTGGGGATCAAAAGGTACTCTATCTAACCACACTATAGGATCCGAACAACTGTTCTCCTAAGTGTTTACAACAACATGAATTGTTTCACGAAGTTTCTGACCGCCAACTAAAATCTAAGCTCTATAAATATTACAATGAATGATCTAGTCTAAGAGCTTAGTGAAGCACGAGTCAAAGCAGAGTGTTCAAGCACTTTTTCTTTTGTTGGATATTCGTAGTGTAATGACTGAACCACTTGCTTTGAACTCAATGACTTACTTTTGATCTCATGCTTCTGCCTATTTTTATAGGCATCTCCAGTAGATTAATCTCCTCCGTTGGTTAAGAGGATTTAATCCTAGACGTCCAAAGTATTGTGATGGTCCCGGATAGGGTAAAAAGTCTAGAGGGGGAGGGGGTGAATAGACTTTTTAAATCTTTTTCAATTTTACAAAGTTTTCCCTCTATAAAAGTTGATCTATAATCTTTTGTGAGATTAATAGATGCACAGCGGAAGTCTTTACCCTTTATGTAATGAATATGTGACAACTTTCTGTCCTGGTAGAAGATTTAACCCAGATATCTGGCAGTTGGCTTGGCAGTTGGGTGAATAGCAGGGAACTGCTAAGGCAACTGCTGAGGAGATGTTGGGGTGTTTGAAAAGTGGTGATGGAATATTGCTGAGGATAATGAGGGATTTCAGAAGGTGTGCTTTGGTAAAAGTAATCAGGAGTTTTACTGAAGCAGTGATCTTAGCAGTTGGGTGGTGGTGAGGGAACTGCCGAGGTACTAGCTTGGTTTAAGGGACGAATTTCAGAGAGTAGTTTGAGTATCCTACTTATTGACAATGTTATGAAGGTCCTATGATATTGAGATGCTCAAAAGAAACATGTGTATATGAGCAGATGGTTCAGCAGTTGGGTAGACACCAGAAGACTGCTGAGGCACCTGTTACACTTGAAAATGAATTTCTGGAAAATGATTGGTCAGGTCTTTTAATGATATTGATGCACGTCTCTTGTGTGAAAATGGTCTCAAAGAAAGCAAGTAATTAAGCAGTAGGATAAGCAGTTGGGTCGGTTAAGACAACTGCTTAGGATTCTGCTGGCAAACTTCAATCTTTATACGAGAAGTGTTGAGTGTGTGCTTTGTTGAATGAAGTAAAATCAACACACAATGTATCCTGGTTCAGAGGTGGTGTAATCCTCCTACGTCCAGTCCCATCCTCTTTCAGATGGATTTCACTAAAGTATTAAGCCCAATACACTTAGTGCCAATCTAGCCTTTACAACACTTAGGCCTAGATTGAAGGTTTTTCACAATGAGTATGACACCACTCAAAGTTACTCAGTCCTTAGACTTTTCTCGATTGATCCAGTGGGAATCAAAAGGTACTCTATCTATCTAACTACACTTTAGGATCCGAACAACAGTTCTCCTAAGTGTTTACAACCACTTGTGAAATATTACAAGAAAGTTCTAACCTCCAACTATGAACTAAGCTCTAAAAATGTGAAAGTGTTGATCTAATCTGAGAGCTTAGTGAAGCATGAGGCTAAGCAGAGAGTAAAGTTGAGTTTGCACTTTCTCTTTTGCTAGATGGCTCGTATATGCTTTGATGAAAGTATTTCTCTACTTAGGATGCTCAAGATTGGTTAGAAACTTTCGTTTCAGCCTCTATTTATAGGCTTTTTGGTTGATCAATCTTATCCGTTGGTTAGGATAGTTTGATCTCTTCCGTTGAGTCACTGGTGAGGACGAATTGTACATTCGTCTTTTTGTGCTGGAACATTTATTGCGGCTGATCTCTTTGTCCTGCATTATTCAGCTGCTGGAGCATCTTTTCATGTGTTCGTCCCATGCTGTAGGTCTATGTACATGTTTTAGCATTTATGGTAGGTCAAATATTGTCTCTCAATCATATACATTAATGTATTTGATTTTCGAGTAAACGGCTCCTATTCTTGTGACAGTTAATTTTTGTGTGCAAATAAAAATTATACTGGAGGGATTTAAATATCCCTTTAAGGTAAACCTTATTGCATTTTGACTTTCCAGTGTAATTTTTATTAGTTCCAAAAAAATTTTACATTTATTTTGTCACAACATAACGCCAATATTTGAATTTAGTTTAGACAAAATGTACGAGTGCAAAGTATAGTGGCATCATCAAAATCTATCAAAATTGGGTACTAACAATTTCCCCCTTTTTGATGATGCCAAAACTATACAACACAAGAACCAAAATATTTTTATTGAATCTTCATTGAGTTTATGTACATTGTTCTATATGTCAAGGTACAATAGTTTATAGTCATTTTCGGACTTGAGAACTAGTCTATTCTTGTTTGTCTTCTCGTTTCTTCTTAGCAGCTTCTTCCTTGGATTTGGCCTCTTCTTCCTTTCTTCTTCTAATCTCGGCTTCTTCTTTGTAGAGTTGGTTTTTTCTTCTTGTTTCAGCTGCTTTCTTTGCTGCCAGAGATCGATTGGAGGAGGGGCCTGCTTGTGTTGACTTTTCCCCCTTTTTGGCATCAGCAGGGGTATAGCTTTCTCGGAATAGAGCCTCTATTTCTGGATCAGAGTCGACGTCAATTTGTCGTCTTCTAGTTGGATGGAGGTCGTTGACTTCAATAGTTAGTGCAAGGACATTGTTGCGAAGATCCGTTAGATCCACTTTGACGTCCTCTTTGACTACTCGGTCCAGATTTTGAAGCTGCTGATTTGTTGTTTGTTGGTGTTGACCAAGTTTCTTAAGTTCATTTCCTTGTTTGAGGAACGCATCTTGAGTAGCTTTGTGTGGATTGGTGAGATGTGTTGCAACATCAGCTCTTGTTTTACCAATAGCTTCTGAATGCTCTACCTGTTTTGTAACCATTTTCTGGGATAGTTGAAGGATGGCAGGCAGTTCCTTGGACTTGAGATGTTGTATGAACTCCTCATGCGCTTGAATCGTTTGAATGGCCTGTTCAAGATTAGCGGGTAAGGTAGGGACAGAATTCACCTGAGCAGAGTGCTCTGCGGCTTGTGAGGAGGCTGCTGCTGTTGTCAAAGGATGATGATGTCTTTGGTATGTGAGAAGTTGATTGGCCAGTTCATCATCTCTTGCTCTGAGTGCCGCAAGTTCTTGTTTGATTTCTGCAGCCACGGCTTCGTGTTGTGAGGTCTTGATTTTGAGGAGAGCCCTCTGCTCAGCATTGAAGACCTGTTGGATCATAAGGTCATTTCTGATATGCCTGTGGACTTCTTCAAACCTCATATCAAGTCTTTCTTTCATCTGTTTCTGCATTTTAATGAGCCTTTTATGGAGTCTGACCTCTGCTCTGCTAATGAATCTGATAGAAGCTCCCCTTTCTTGAACAAAGAGATTGGCTAAGGATATAGCATCTTCTTCTTTGTCAGCTTCTTCTTCGAGACTGGCAGTAGGTTGAGCAGTAGCCTTAGGAGTGATCTGAGCAGTAGCCTGAGCAGTATTCTGAGCCAAGGGTGGATTCGTGATCATGACGGCAGTTGGTTGCTTGGTTGTTGCTTTGGATGATTCCCCACCTCCTCTTGTTTCATATTTCGATTTCTCCAGGACTCTCCTTAATTCTTCATCACTAGAAGAGGAAGAGGAAATGATTAGTTTACCTCTTGGGCTAGGAGGTCCTTGGAGTGCATTGTCAGCATCATCATCATCATCATCATCATCTAGATCATCATTATCATTGTTGTTTGCGATTGGTTCCTTGGCAGTGAGATCATTTTTCTTCATGGCGTAGACTTGGTTTATTTGATGAAGGTTGGTTGCTTTTGCAAGATCCTCTGTACCCAACCACTTCAATGCAAAGTCTTCTTCATCAATGAAGTATAGTAAGGTCTCTGCTTGATCCCGGATTTTTGTTAGTTTCCACTTTCTCCATTGTTTGACTGGTGAATTCTGCCTCTAGTTGCTCTAGTGGGGTCAAGTTTGGTGAGCTACCTGCAGGAGATGGAGGCACCTGCTCAAGCAATGGAGCCTCTTGTTCTGGTTCTAGGAGACCCACCTTCTCTAGTAAGAGAGCCACCTGCTCTTCTTTTTGAGTAACCTGCTCTTCTTCTAGTGGAGTTAACTTGAGTGAGTTCGCTACTGGGGATGAAGGAGCCACCTGCTCTCCTTGCTGAGTTAGTCTGGGAATTAGAACAGAGAGAGGGATAGCAGAGCTGTTGCTGCCATTGGACGAGTTGGAAGAGGACTCTGCTTCTTCTTGTATGATGGTTAGAGGAGAGGTTACTGCTTCCTTTTCTTGGATGAATGAGGCCGCTTCCTCAAGTTCGTCTTGCAGATTCCTTGTTGCTGTTCTTTGTTTCTTGGATTTAGGGCCTTGACACCCTGAGCGTAGTCTTTTGGCTGTCTTGGTATCAACTTTGAAGGATACCAAGAGGAGTTCGTTGGAGACAAAGGAGGGGTCTGCCTTTGGTATTTGTGGAGCCCCAGCTTTGGAGGTTTGGTGGAGGAATTTCCTCCAGTTGGTCTCCTCTTTGATTTCCCCTACTATCCCCTTCCTTCTTAGAAGTTCTCCAATCAAGAACCCATACCCTAGCAATGGTAGGCTTCCATCCTTTTCTCGTCCCTTGTGTGACTTGTTTACATACTTCAGGATCTCGTTGTACACATACCGAGACCAGTTGTGTGGGGAGCCAGAGATGATGGCTGCTAGTGGAAGTGCCCTTTGTGCATTTATTTCATCCAATGCAGTTGTTCTGTTGTCAATGCATTTGTATAGGATGTCCATCAGAAGAGAATATTCTGGTACCAGCATGCCCTTCTTTACCTTTAGAGTGTTAAGGTGTTGAGCCTTTGGAAGGAACACAATTTCTTTGAAGTTTTGCTCTTCAAGGGTGATGTCATTGACATTTCTGGCTTCATCCCCAGGTAGAGAAAGCAGCTCCTTTATGTCTTCTTCTTTTATCTCTACCTCGAACCCCATCACTACAGATTTCAACGTCTCAGGTGTGGAGTTGGTGTAGAACTCTGCTACTACCTCGGGGTAGAAACAGGGGTAAGGAAAGGTGGCCATTTTCATGAGTCCTGTTGATTCTAGCTTTCTGAGAAGTTCCCTCATGAGATCCTTGTTCTCTGCTTTCTCAAGAATTTTTGGAGTATTTAGGATGGACCCGGTGAAGATGGATTTGGAAATTTGGACAAGGGAGGCCATTTGGGTGTATATGGAGAATGGAATGGTTTGCGGTGGTTGGGTGTAATAGAGCTTTTGAGAATGCTTAGAGTAAACTTGAGAGCTTTGAAATAGGTAGAAAGAGATTGCAAAGTGAAAAGTGTGAAGGGGAATGTACGGAGGGAGTATTTATAGGCTATCGGGAACTAGCCGTTGGAATATAGCCGTTAGAGAGAACGGCTGGACATGCGTAGCATTTACTCCGTTCACACTTGTAGCAGAGGGCTCAGTGTTGGGTAGATTTTTGATGGTTTGTGAAGGCGAAGGTTACCTTTTTAGAATCCTTGATATGAGAGAGTCAAGATGACATATGCGATGTGTTCTGATTCCATGTGTGTTGATCAAAAATTGAGCCAACTGCTGGCTTCAAGCAGTGACCTGTTCTTGGGTCAGTCATCTGCTGGCAGGCATCTGTTCGAGCCTGTGAGCCAGTGTCTTTACCTCCATTGAGCTTCCCTTGTTCCAAGCTTGTACTCTTCTTTATGAAAGTATTAATTCAATTCCTCTTGTTACACATGTAGCAGTGGTCTATTTGGTCAGTTGCCTGCTGACCCTACTGCTGTCTTGAGTAGTCACCTGCTGAGCCTACTTCTTGAATTTTGATTCCCTCTTTCTTTGGAAAGTCTGAGATAGACCTTCTTGGACCTTGATGCTTCATTCCTTTTGGATTGTGAGTAGCCTGAGATGGCCACCCCTGTTAGTTCCCCCTCAGCAGGTGGCTAGGAATTTCCCTTGATTATGGAATTAGGTTCCCCCTGAATGGTTGCAGGGTTATTCCCTTACTTGATCTAGATCATCTAACATACCAAGCTCTTGCCTTAGTTGGTTGAATCTAGCTTCATTCAATGGTTTGGTGAAGATGTCAGCCAGCTGCTTTTCGGTGGGGATGTACTCAAGCTTGATGGTTTTCTTCTCAACATGCTCTCTGATAAAGTGGTGCCTGATCTCAATATGCTTGGTTCTTGAGTGAAACACAGGATTATGAGTGATAGCTATAGCACTTGTGTTGTCACACAGTATGCTAATCTCCTTTGTTTCTTCTCCATAATCCTTCAACTGCTGTTTCATCCATAGTATTTGAGCACAGCAGCTGCCTGCAGCTATGTATTCAGCTTCGGCAGTGCTAGTAGCAATTGAGTTCTGTTTCTTGCTGAACCAAGAGACAAGTCTTCCACCAATTAATTGACAAGTTCCTGAGGTGCTTTTTCTATCAATTTTGCATCCGGCAAAGTCAGAGTCTGAATAACCATAGAGTTCAAAACCTCCATTTGTTGGGTACCATAGTCCAGAGTTAGGATTGCCTTTTAGATACCTCAAAATCTTCTTGGCAGCTAGAAGATGACTTTCCTTAGGCTTTGATTGAAACCTTGCACATACACCAACTGAGTAGGAGATATCTGGCCTACTAGTGGTGAGATATAACAAGGAGCCAATCAGACCTCTGTACAGGGTGGGATCAACATCTTTGCCATCTTCATCCTGACTTAGGCCTTGGGAAGTATTTATTGGTATTTTCACAGTTGACTTGTTTTCAACCTTGAACTTTTTCATGAGATCCCTTGTATATTTGGCTTGGTTGATGAAGATACCATTGGGAGTTTGCTTCACTTGTAGTCCCAGAAAATAATTCAGCTCTCCCATCATGCTCATTTCAAACTTGCTTTGCATGAGAGTTGAAAATTTCTCACACAATGCTTGATTTGAACTTCCAAAAATTATGTCATCAACATAGATTTGAACAAGCAATATGTGGGGACCTTCTTCAATTTTGAATAAAGTTTTGTCTACTTTACCCTTAGTGAATCCATTATTTACTAAGTACTCAGAGAGAGTGTCATACCATGCTCTTGGGGCCTGCTTGAGTCCGTATAGAGCTTTGTGTAACTTGTAGACTTGATCCTTCTCTCTATTGATTTCAAAACCAGGAGGTTGCTCCACATAGACCTCCTCTTCTAGTAGACCGTTTAGGAATGCACTTTTTACGTCCATTTGAAAGACAGTGAATTGCTTATGGGCAGCATAGGCTAAGAATATTCTAATAGCCTCAAGTCTAGCAACAGGAGCAAAGGTTTCATCAAAATCTATGCCTTCTTCCTGGCAGTAACCTTTGGCTACTAGTCTTGCCTTGTTCTTGATAATTGTGCCTTCCTCATCCATCTTGTTTCTGAACACCCATTTGGTTCCTATCACATGTTGATGATAGGGTCTGGATACAAGCTCCCACACATTGTTTCTTTCAAATTGGTTGAGTTCCTCTTGCATGGCTTGTATCCAGTCAGAGTCAAGAAGGGCTTCTTCAATTTTCTTGGGTTCTATTTGAGAGATGAAGCATGAGAATAGTGCTTCTCTTTGAGTTGCTGATCTGGTACGAACCCCTTCATGGATGTTTCCAATGATCTGTTGTGGAGGATGTTGATTCAGCCATCTAATGTCAGATGTTTGATAGATGCTGGTTTGATTTTGTTGGTCATCATCCTCCTCTTCTTCTTCTTCACTTTCTTCTGGTAGATTAGGGTGTTTAGGAATTTCATGAAGGTCTGGAAGGATGTTTGTTGGTGAGTCATCTGCTGGCAGCGGGCTGACAGTTGAGTCCACTGCTGGCTGTGGACTGACATTAAATTCAGCTATTTTTTCTCTATCATTTCCTGGAAGGCAGCTTGGAGCCTTTCCAGTGTCTTTCTTTGAGTTGGATGACTCACCTTCTTCTTTTGATTGAGCAGTGGGGTGATTTTCAAAAACCACATGGATTGATTCTTCTACCACAAGAGTCCTTTTGTTGAGGATCCGGAATGCCTTGCTTGTTGCTGAGTAGCCCAGGAAGATTCCTTCATCAGATTTGGGATCAAATGGCTTGAGATAGTCTTTTCCATTGTTTAGAATGAAGCATTTGGATCCAAACACATGGAAATGACTAACATTAGGCTTTCTTTCTTTCCATAGTTCATATGGAGTCTTTTTGTAAGTCTTATGAATGAGACTTCTATTCTGTGTGTAGCAAGCAGTGTTGATGGCTTCTGCCCAAAATCTTTTGGGTAAGCCAGCTGCTTCTAAGATTGTCCTTCCGGCTTCCTTGAGTGTCCTATTCCTTCTCTCAGCAACACCATTTTGTTGAGGTGTTCTTGCTGCTGAAGTTTGGTGATGGATTCCATTTTCTTCACAGTACTGAATTACTATAGAGTTAAGGAATTCAGTACCTCTATCTGACCGGATCTTTTGAATTGAGAGGCTTTTCTCATTTTGAATTAGTCTCATCAATTCAGGGAGCTTCTTTTCTGTCTCATTCTTCTTCTTTAGGAATATGGTCCAGGTGTATCTTGAGTAATCATCAACCACAACTAGAGTGTACCTTCTACCACTTAAGCTCGTTGGTTCTACTGGTCCAAACAAGTCAAGGTGTAGTAGGCTTAAGGGCCTGGTTGATGATTCCACTTCCTTCGATTTGAATGATACCTTGGTTTGTTTTCCTTTTTGACAAGCATCACAGAGGTGGTCCTTTTTGAAGTTGATTTCAGGAAGTCCTTTCACCAATCCTTTTCTGGACAATTTGTTGATTGTTTTGAAGTTGAGATGGCTTAATTTGTTGTGCCATTCCCAACTCAAATTTGAATCTGCCTTTGTCACCAAGCAGATCCCTTCCTTAGCTGAGCTCCAATCAATAATGTACATGTCCTTCTTCCTTCTACCAGTGAGCACAGTTTTGTCATTTTTGACATCTCTAATCAAGCAGATGTTTTTGGAGAATGTAACATTATAGTCATTGTCACAGAGCTGGCTTGTGCTTATGAGATTGAACTTTAATCCTTTAACATAAGATATGTTTTGGATTGTAAGTCCATTGATGGATAGGTCTCCAGCTCCTTTGGTTTCTCCTTGTTTTTCCACATTCCCAAAAGTCACTTTGGGTCCTTCTCTTGCCATATAGTTGGACAGGAGCCGCCTGCTGCCTGTCATGTGCCTGGAGCAGCCTGAATCTATGTACCATGTTTGTGAGTCAACTGCTCCAGCACCTTCCTGTATTCATCATTGTTGAGCAGTAGCCCACAAGTTAGTGGGCAACTTTCTTTGTACAAGTTTGGGCATCCATGCCCATCTCGAACCATTTAGTTCTAAACAAATTGGTCTATAGCCGTTTGAAGTGTTATAATCATGGGGGATGGCTACGTATTTGTTCATCCTTTTCCTTCTTAAACTGGGAAATGGAATATTGGCTTTTGGAGGACACTGCTTAGTGTTATGACTGTGGTTGGTCTTATTGGTTGGTTGCCAACGGGTCCTTGGGGTTTGATGGTTGGGAATTTTTTGTTTATACATGAATTTGGATTTTGTTTTGGGAGCAGGCAGGTTCCTTCTTGTGGGAATATTTTGAGAATGGGATTTTTGGTGGATTAGCTTTCTTGTATTTTGTTGGTGGCTTGTAAAGGGTGAGTTTTGAGTGAGTCTGATGGGGGATACATATCCGAGGCCTCTTCTCTTCCTATTTAAAACAACTTCAGCAGTAGAGTTACTGGTTTTACTATCCATGCTGAAGTTGTTCATTTTGTCTTTCAGCTCTTTGTTCTCTTCTTCTAAGACATTGTTTTTGGTTAAGGCATCTAGCAATCTTGTGTGAACAGCCTTAATGTCTTGTTTTAATCTATCATTTTCTGATCTTAAGAGAACATGGTGATTTTGGACTTTTTGGAAATCTTGTAATAAAGATTCCAGAGTAATATTGGTTGGTCCAGAATCACTAGAGCTATAAGAGGAGCAGGATGTTACCTCAACATGATTGTAGTGGTCTTTAGCCATTAGGCATTTGGGGGAGCTGCATTCATCATCAGATTGGGGTTCCTCCTTTTTCTTTTCACTTACAAAAGCTTGTCTTTTGCTTTTGAAGTCCCTCTTGTAACTAGTTTTGGGACCAGTCCCCTGCTGCCCTTGATACTTCTGGGCTAAGGGCAGAGGGCATTCATTTTTGTAATGTCCTGGCTGTCTACAGTTGTAGCACAGAACAGTTTCCTCACTGGATTGAGGTCTCCCTTGTCTTCTAGGTGGCAGGTTGTATGCTTTCTTTGGAGCAGTTCCCTCCTTCTTCATGAATCTTTTAAATTTCCTCACAAACATAGCAAACTGCTCGTCAGTGAGGAGATTATTGAGGGATTTTTCAGCAGATTTTGAAGTGCTTGGCTCAGACACTAGAGCTAGTGTCTTGTATTCATCTTCCTTTTTTTCTTTGATCTCCTTCATTTCAAATTCATAGGCCTTGAGATCACTGAAGAGTTTGTCGGTTGACAGAGTTCTGAGATCTCTGCTATCTCTCATAGCAGTTACCTTTATGTCCCATTTTGATGGCAGGCCTCTCAAGATTTTAAGGGAAATTTCCTTTTGAGAAAGTTCTTTCCCAAGGTCGGAGACCTCTGCCACAATCTTCAGGAATCTGGATTCCATCTCATGGATAGATTCAGTTGACAGCATTTTGAAATCCTCAAATTTCTTGAGGGCTATGGTTAATTTATTGTCCTTCTCCTGTTCATCCCCTGCTCCAATCTTTGTGAGCTCATCCCAGACATCTTTGGCAGTTTCGCATTTCCTGATTCTGGGAAATATAGATTCATCAACAGATTTGAAGAGAATGTCCTTGGCAATGTTGTCAAGATTGTTTCTCTTCCTGTCCTCAGTTGTCCATTCCATTTTGGGTTTTGGAATGTATACATCATCTGTCCCTTCTGTGGTTCTGGATGTGATGACCTTCATTATTTTGATAGGTCCATCAGTAATTACTTCAAGCATCTCATCATGTAAAGCACTGAGATGTGCTCTCATCCTTATTTTCCAGTCATCAAATTTGTTCAAATTGAACAGAAGGTTCTTGGCTAGCTGACTGTCCATTTTTGAAGGTGTTTGGGAAGTAGAGTAGTTTGGATCTTTAGTTCAAATTAGTCAGAAACTGACTCTAGGAACACACGGCTCTGATACCACTTGATGGTCCCGGATAGGGTAAAAAGTCTAGAGGGGGGGGGGGGGGGGTGAATAGACTTTTTAAATCTTTTTCAATTTTACAAAGTTTTCCCTCTATAAAAGTTGATCTATAATCTTTTGTGAGATTAATAGATGCACAGCGGAAGTCTTTACCCTTTATGTAATGAGTATGTGACAACTTTCTGTCCTGGTAGAAGATTTAACCCAGATATCTAGCAGTTGGCTTGGCAGTTGGGTGAATAGCAGGGAACTGCTAAGGCAACTGCTGAGGAGATGTTGGGGTGTTTGAAAAGTGGTGATGGAATATTGCTGAGGATAATGAGGGATTTCAGAAGGTGTGCTTTGGTAAAAGTAATCAGGAGTTTTACTGAAGCAGTGATCTTAGCAGTTGGGTGGTGGTGAGGGAACTGCCGAGGTACTAGCTTGGTTTAAGGGACGAATTTCAGAGAGTAGTTTGAGTATCCTACTTATTGACAATGTTATGAAGGTCCTATGATATTGAGTTGCTCAAAAGAAACATGTGTATATGAGCAGATGGTTCAGCAGTTGGGTAGACACCAGAAGACTGCTGAGGCACCTGTTACACTTGAAAATGAATTTCTGGAAAATGATTGGTCAGGTCTTTTAATGATATTGATGCACGTCTCTTGTGTGAAAATGGTCTCAAAGAAAGCAAGTAATTAAGCAGTAGGATAAGCAGTTGGGTCGGTTAAGACAACTGCTTAGGATTCTGCTGGCAAACTTCAATCTTTATACGAGAAGTGTTGAGTGTGTGCTTTGTTGAATGAAGTAAAATCAACACACAATGTATCCTGGTTCAGAGGTGGTGTAATCCTCCTACGTCCAGTCCCATCCTCTTTCAGATGGATTTCACTAAAGTATTAAGCCCAATACACTTAGTGCCAATCTAGCCTTTACAACACTTAGGCCTAGATTGAAGGTTTTTCACAATGAGTATGACACCACTCAAAGTTACTCAGTCCTTAGACTTTTCTCGATTGATCCAGTGGGAATCAAAAGGTACTCTATCTATCTAACTACACTTTAGGATCCGAACAACAGTTCTCCTAAGTGTTTACAACCACTTGTGAAATATTACAAGAAAGTTCTAACCTCCAACTATGAACTAAGCTCTAAAAATGTGAAAGTGTTGATCTAATCTGAGAGCTTAGTGAAGCATGAGGCTAAGCAGAGAGTAAAGTTGAGTTTGCACTTTCTCTTTTGCTAGATGGCTCGTATATGCTTTGATGAAAGTATTTCTCTACTTAGGATGCTCAAGCTTGGTTAGAAACTTTCGTTTCAGCCTCTATTTATAGGCTTTTTGGTTGATCAATCTTATCCGTTGGTTAGGATAGTTTGATCTCTTCCGTTGAGTCACTGGTGAGGACGAATTGTACATTCGTCTTTTTGTGCTGGAACATTTATTGCGGCTGATCTCTTTGTCCTGCATTATTCAGCTGCTGGAGCATCTTTTCATGTGTTCGTCCCATGCTGTAGGTCTATGTACATGTTTTAGCATTTATGGTAGGTCAAATATTGTCTCTCAATCATATACATTAATGTATTTGATTTTCGAGTAAACGGCTCCTATTCTTGTGACAGTTAATTTTTGTGTGCAAATAAAAATTATACTGGAGGGATTTAAATATCCCTTTAAGGTAAACCTTATTGCATTTTGACTTTCCAGTGTAATTTTTATTAGTTCCAAAAAAATTTTACATTTATTTTGTCACAACATAACGCCAATATTTGAATTTAGTTTAGACAAAATGTACGAGTGCAAAGTATAGTGGCATCATCAAAATCTATCAAAATTGGGTACTAACATATTGTACTTGCGTCTTCTTGTGTTGGAGCAGGATAAGGATTTGTCTTTGAAGGCCACTTGCTTTGTACGAAGATAACACCCATACCTTAGGCCTTCTTATCGCTGCATGCCTATTCTGAAACTCTTCACTATTCACCTATTCTGATGTCTTCTCTGCTCTTGCATTCTGAGTGTATTGGCCTTGTCTTGCAACTACACTTGTGAAGCTGAGTGCGTGAACCTGCTCAAGTAGTGAAGTAGTAAAATGTGTGACTTAGAATATTTTGTATCAAATAAATTTTGTACTGGTAGGATCTTTGAAATATCCTATTAAGGTAATAAGATTACCTTATTGCATTTTGTTCTTTCCAGTACAATTTATTTGGTACAAATTTCACAGTAAAATTTGTCACTTATTTTACTAATCACTTTCTTTCTTTAAGTGACATGATTAAACTTATGTACCAAATTAAAGCTATACTGGTTGGATCTAAATATCCATGTAAGGTAAATAATTTTTACCTTATTGCATTTTATAGTTCTAGTATGTTTAATCTGATACATAGTTTGTACATTGGAATTCTTGTCACTTTTAAGCAGGTACCTTGTTAACTTAACTGGTAGGATATCAAATTCTTTTTAAGGTAAAAATCATTACCTTATTGCATTTTGTTTTCCAGTTAGTTAACCACTATTCTTGTTCACTTTGATTTATCTATATATCAAATAACACTTTACTGGTTGGATTTAAATATCCAATTTTAAGATAAAGACAACTTTACCTTATTTCATTTTGAATCCCAGTGTGTTCTATTTGTTATATAGAATTTACATTGTTATTTGTTGTAGTGAACAGAATATCAAGAACTCTTCTTCTGAGTGTATGGTTTATCTAGTATTTCGAACATGATAAGCTAAATATTTAACTGGTAGGATATCAACTCCTATTAAGGTAAAATTACCTTATTGCATTTTGTTTTCCAGTTAAAATAGATAGTTCATTTGTACGAGATGTTATTATGTGTAACAAATAAATTTAACTGGTTGGATTTATACGATATCCTTTTAAGGCAATACAATATTGCCTTATTGCATTTTATGGTTTTCCAGTCATATTTATTTGTTAACTATATAAAAAGGAGCACGACACATCTAGATAATTTTCTTAGTACTAGACAACTGCAAGATGCTACAACAGAGGATAACAAAGACTCCTATAATGATGCTACAATAGAGGGGGGATAACAAAAGCTTTTGGCATCATCAAAACAGTTCATCAAAATCTAGGGTCTAACAATTTCCCCCTTTTGTGATGATGCCAAAAGAAGAGTTCTAATCACTAAAACTCTCTTTCCCCCTCTTTTGGTAGCATCAACCTTCTACTCTTGAGGCTGCCTGCCATATGATTCTTCATGGAAGAGTCTTCTTTTCTTTACAGCATTGATTTTAGCCAGCTTTTCTTCGAAGACTCTATTGATGAGGTCCTCAGAGAGGGCGTCACCAATAGAGTGTGTCTGGAGCCAGCTAAGTGCAAACTCTTCCTCAGTCTTGATGGTCTGTGGAGCCGTCAGGAGTATGTTAATTGGAGCGAGTCTCCATGCTCTCCAGTTTAGGACTCTCTGTTTTTCTGAGTAGAGAGATTCCCTTCTATGACCATGAAGTAGGAATGTTTCAAGATTACTCATGAAATCATTCCTTAACTGGGTTGTGGGATCGTTTTGTGTAGGAGGAGTTAAGGAGAGGTCGAGATTGAGTCTCTGGTTTGACAATTTGAGGAAGGCTGAGAGTGTTTGTTTGAGGAGGAAGATGAGTGTTGATTGTGAGGATTAAAGAATAGACGAGTCTATTTATACACACATGCATGTTTAGTATTCCTTGATGAGAGTATCGAAGCTTATTAATGAGATTGCGGCTTTGTTCTTTTCTAGATTACAGATGTAACATAGATTGAAGAGAAGTTTTGGATTGGGTGAGCTCACCGTTTATGAAGAAGCAATTAATGTTCAGCTTGATCTCCAAGTGTCATGTTTGAACGTTGCATGTAGACATAAATTCCTTTTGCTTTTGGTAGGGTGACATTAGACATTTGTGTGTGTATCAATGTGCTCTTGATTTGAACACGTATTTCACACATTACTGATGATGATTTGAAAGTTCAGAAGAATACCTGTAATATTTCTTAATGCTTAAGAAGACGAATTTCATTTTTGACTTTGCTGCCAGAGTGATAGAGTCTCTTTCTCCAGGTAGACATTTGCCAAGACTTATTCCGAATCTTCTATTAAGACTCTTTGATCAGGAAACTTGATTCGGACCATGGTGCTTCATTTCTTTTGATCAATTTGCATTCCCCCTTAGATGATGCTTCTTAGAAATTTCCTTCTGGTATGGAATTTTCTATGCTAAGTTCCCCCTCAATTGATGCTTTAGAGATTCCTTCTTCAGTGGAATTCTCCTTCAAATGTGAGCCTTCTTTCGATCTTTCCAGCCTCCTGCTTAGAAGAAGTTTATAGCAGAGTGCTCTGTGGAGACGTCTGCTGAGACATCTGCCTTTGACAAAGTGCCTTGCTTCTCAGGTAGGCACCTGTTGAGAGCATCAATGCAGTCTTTTTGAGCAGTGACTTGAGTGTCAGTCGTCTGCTGAGTCTGCTGCTTCAGAAGAGTAGACTTTTGTTTGGATTTGTCCCCCCTTTTAGTTTGCAAGGCTGCGATTGACTTTCTTGGACCTTGACGCTTCATTCCTTTGGGGTGGATGCACTAGATTACTTTTCTTGATTCATCATGGGCTCAGCAGTGAACTCAGGCAGGATGCTGGTTCTTCAGAGGGTTATTTTGAGCAGTATGGTCTGTACTCATTGTAGTCTGCTTTTTACAGCCGGCTATCCTTGAGTATTTCATAAGAGTTCCCCCTCAGTAGGTGGCTAGGAATTCCCCCTTAGTTCTAGAGTTGAGTTCTTCATTCTTTTGGGGTTCCTTTCTTCACATGGTCCTCCTTCTTTAGTAGATCATTTAGAAAGGCAAATTTCTCAATCTTTTGATAGAAAGTGAGTTGCTTATTAGGCGATATAAGCAAAGAGAGCCCTTTTTGCTTAGAGTTGTGTAACAGAGGCAAAAGTTTCATCAAAATCTATTTCTTCTTTTTGTTAGTAGCCTATGACTACTAATCTGGCCTTTCTTGATGATGGTACCTTCATCATCCATTTTGTTTTTGAATACCCTTCTCAGGATATTGGGCACAAGTTACCATATACTTCTCTAAGATAGAGAACTTTGTGTATGGTTTGTATCCAGTCTGAAGTTGAGAAGGTTTCATGGATTCAGTTTGTTGAGAGAGAAGTTGACTTTCCCTTAGAGTGATGATCTAGTATGAATCCCTTCATGGATGTCTTCTTGTTGAGGAGGAAGTTGCCACATGCTTTGTTTGAGTCTACTGCTTTTCATCATCTTATGTCTAACAATTGGTAGAATTTGGGGAATATGAGCTTCGGTTTTGGTGACAATCCTTTTTGATCTGATCCTACTGTTGGCAGTTGTCTCAGTCTGAGTCTTCTGCTAGCAGTAGTCTGGTGTCTGAGTCACCTTCTTGGAGTGGTCTTAGCTTTTCTTCTTCCATCACCTAGATGGTCCTTCCTTCATCTTTCTTTAAGCATAGTTACATCATTTTTGACATCTTTTGTTAGATGTCTGGGGAGATGTAACAATTGATCTGGAGTTGGTTTGTGTTTTTGATTGAACTTTAAAAAAACCTCAACACAAGGAGTGTATTGGTTTGTGAGTTCTTCATTTGATTGAATCTCCAACTCCTTTGATATCTTCTTCTCTTTTCCTCTTTGAACAGTTTGTTAGTGGCCTTCTGCTCCTTGTCATGTGCCTGAAGCAACTAGAATGTATGTACTATTCTGTTGGGTTTAGTTGCTCTAGCACCTTCCTGTTTTTGTCAGTGTTGAGTGGTAGTAGCCCACATTGAAGTGGACAACTTCCTTTGAACAGATTTGGGCATCCATACCCATTTAGAACCATTTTTCCTCAAGCAGTGTGATCTACAGCCTTTTGATGTGATGTATTCAGATGAGGTGGCTGTATATGAGTTTATCATCTTTCTCCTGTGTGTAGGATAAGAGTGATTTCTTCTGGATTGATTTAGCTGCTTCTTAGGTGGGTAGTTGGTCTTATTGGTGATTTGCCAACTGGTTCTCTGGTTTTCTTGTTTGATAGGAAGTTTGTGTTTGTACAGGGATTTTGATTTTGGTTTGGGAGCAGACATGTTCCTTCTTGTGGGAACTTTATGGATGTGGGAGTGTTGGTGGCTAAGAGACTTTGTGTTTTCTTTGGAAGTATGTTTTGTGGTAGAAGAGTATTTGGGAGAGTTTTTCAATGAGTGGGAACATGATGTGTATCCTGTGTCTTTTTCAGTGTGTTGAACTTCCTTAGTGAGTGGGGGAGTGAGGGAGCTTAGCTTTTCTTTCAAACTGATGTTTTCACATTCAAGAAAATCTATCTTTTTGATTACTTCACCCAATTGTGCATGAGCTACTAAAAGATTTTCTTGAAGTCTCCAGTTTTCATTCATTAAGCTAAGGTGCTCTTTTTGGAAGTTTTCAAATTGATGGAGCAATGTCTCCATATCAACACTGGAAGAGTTGGAATCATATGAATCGTTTGAAGAACAGGATAATACCTCATCATTGTCACCTTCATAAGATCTGGCCATATCATAGTTGTGAGAGGAGCTATTTTCTGGGAACATTCCAAATAGGCAAGTAATAGCATCCTTCTGCCTTTCTGATGAGCAGTTTTCTTCATTTGAGTTGCTTTGATCATCTTCTGATTGACTCTCCATGAGTTCATCCCATACATCCTTTGTTTTCCAGTCATTGGATTTGTTGCTGTTGATCAACAGATTCTTTACTTGTGATTCATCCATCATTTAGAAAGTTTTGGGATAAAAGTGGATTTGGATCTTTAGTTCAAAAGTAGTCAGAAACTGACTCTAGGAACACACTGCTCTGATACCACTTGATGGTCCCGGATAGAGGTAAAAGTCTAGAGGGGGGGTGAATAGACTTTTAAAGCTTTTTCAATTTTGAAACACTTTTCCCTCTAGATGAGTTGATCTATAATCTTTTGAGAGATTAATAGATGCACAGCGGAAGTCTTTAACCTCTTTATACTTAGTGTGAGATAACTTTCTAGTTTAGATGATGTTTAGACTGGTTACGAGAGGAAGTAGGCTTGGCAGTAGGCTGGTGAGCAGGTAACTGCTTAGGCTACTGCTGCACAGGCAGTTTGCTGACTGGCAGGCAACTGCTGAGTTGGCAGTTGGCTGGTAGGCAGGTTACTGCTGAGGCAACTGTTAAGAACAGGATGACTCTTGGATGGCTTTTTGTTCTGGCTTGTTATGGGGTTTGGAAAGACACATTTGGATGGGCAGTGGGCTCAGCAGGAGGGTGAAGACCAGAGTACTGCTGAGTTACCTTCTGAGTTTAAGACAACTTCTAGTGGAAAACACTCTCAAGGAGAGTGAGTTATTAAGCAGTAGGCTAAGCAGTAGAGTCGATGAAGACTACTGCTTAGGATGTTGCTGGCAAACTACAAACCTTTAGTGAGATGTGTTTGGTGTGTGTTCTGTATGTATGAAAGTAAATCAACACACTATGTATCCTGGTTCAGAGGTGGTGTAATCCTCCTACATCCAGTCCCATTCTATTTCAAATGGATTTCCACTAAAGTATTTAGCCCAATACAATTAGTGCCAATATAGCCTTGACAACTCTGGCCTAGATTGAAGGCGTTTCACGAGGAGTATAACACCACTCCAAGTTACTCAAACCTGAAGACTTTTCTCAGTTGATCCAGTGGGGATCAAAAGGTACTCTATCTAACCACACTATAGGATCCGAACAACTGTTCTCCTAAGTGTTTACAACAACATGAATTGTTTCACGAAGTTTCTGACCGCCAACTAAAATCTAAGCTCTATAAATATTACAATGAATGATCTAGTCTAAGAGCTTAGTGAAGCATGAGTCAAAGCAGAGTGTTCAAGCACTTTTTCTTTTGCTGGATATTCGTAGTGTAATGACTGAACCACTTGCTTTGAACTCAATGACTTACTTTTGATCTCATGCTTCTGCCTATTTTTATAGGCATCTCCAGTAGATTAATCTCCTCCGTTGGTTAAGAGGATTTAATCCTAGACGTCCAAAGTATTGTACTTGCGTCTTCTTGTGTTGGAGCAGGATAAGGATTTGTCTTTGAAGGCCACTTGCTTTGTACGAAGATAACACCCATACCTTAGGCCTTCTTATCGCTGCATGCCTATTCTGAAACTCTTCACTATTCACCTATTCTGATGTCTTCTCTGCTCTTGCATTCTGAGTGTATTGGCCTTGTCTTGCAACTACACTTGTGAAGCTGAGTGCGTGAACCTGCTCAAGTAGTGAAGTAGTAAAATGTGTGACTTAGAATATTTTGTATCAAATAAATTTTGTACTGGTAGGATCTTTGAAATATCCTATTAAGGTAATAAGATTACCTTATTGCATTTTGTTCTTTCCAGTACAATTTATTTGGTACAAATTTCACAGTAAAATTTGTCACTTATTTTACTAATCACTTTCTTTCTTTAAGTGACATGATTAAACTTATGTACCAAATTAAAGCTATACTGGTTGGATCTAAATATCCATGTAAGGTAAATAATTTTTACCTTAAGGTTATTGCATTTTATAGTTCCAGTATGTTTAATCTGATACATAGTTTGTACATTGGAATTCTTGTCACTTTTAAGCAGGTACCTTGTTAACTTAACTGGTAGGATATCAAATTCTTTTTAAGGTAAAAATCATTACCTTATTGCATTTTGTTTTCCAGTTAGTTAACCACTATTCTTGTTCACTTTGATTTATCTATATATCAAATAACACTTTACTGGTTGAATTTAAATATCCAATTTTAAGATAAAGACAACTTTACCTTATTTCATTTTGAATCCCAGTGTGTTCTATTTGTTATATAGAATTTACATTGTTATTTGTTGTAGTGAACGGAATATCAAGAACTCTTCTTCTGAGTGTATGGTTTATCTAGTATTTCGAACATGATAAGCTAAATATTTAACTGGTAGGATATCAACTCCTATTAAGGTAAAATTACCTTATTGCATTTTGTTTTCCAGTTAAAATAGATAGTTCATTTGTACGAGATGTTATTATGTGTAACAAATAAATTTAACTGGTTGGATTTATACGATATCCTTTTAAGGCAATACAATATTGCCTTATTGCATTTTATGGTTTTCCAGTCATATTTATTTGTTAACTATATAAAAAGGAGCACGACACATCTAGATAATTTTCTTAGTACTAGACAACTGCAAGATGCTACAACAGAGGATAACAAAGACTCCTATAATGATGCTACAATAGAGGGGGATAACAAAAGCTTTTGGCATCATCAAAACAGTTCATCAAAATCTAGGGTCTAACAAGTTGTAAACAAACAAATGTTCTTATGAAATAAATATTCAAAGATAAATGAAATCGTGACCAACCTTTTAAATCTGTACATCCAACGATAGAAGACAGGCCCAGCAGTCAAAGCCTCATACGGAAGATGTATTATAAGATGTTCCATTCCATTGAAAAACGATGAAGGCATTATTTTTCCCAAATTACACATCAGAATGGGAACAGACTCTTCTAGTCTCCGGAGGGATGCTGCATCCAAAATGTTGGAACATATCGACTGAAACAACAAACTGATTTCGGTAATACATGACCATATGTGTTCAGGAAGCATCTCTTTCAGTGAAATCGGCAGAACTCTTTGCATGATTACATGAGCATCGTGACTTTTCATGCTCGATTTCGTGGTAAGTTTGTTCATGTCCACGAATCTGGACAAGTTGGAGCAGTAGCCATCTGGAAACGTCAGAGACACAAGCCACTCTAATATCGATGCCTTTTGTGTTTCTGTGACTTGGTAGACTACTTTTGGAATCTTGTTACCTCGACGTTCTAGATCAACAGAAAGTTCGGGTCTATCACACCACATTGTCATATATTTTCTAGATGCAAGACCGTCTTTAGTTTTCTCTTTGAAATCCATCACCGTGTTAAATATATTGTCAAAGACGTTCTTCTCAATGTGCATGACATCTAAATTGTGATGAATGAGAAGGTCTTTCCAATATGGTAACTTCCAAAATATACTCCTCTTTGTCCACTTATGGGTATCACAATGCCCATATGGCTCGTGATTTGGCTCTTGCACAGTCGTAGGAATACGTCGAACCCAATTAAAAATTTGTTCGCCTGTCAAACTCGGCCTCTCGGGGGTGGGGGATCTCGTACCACGCTGTCTCTAATGAAAGACTTTTTGTCCTTTCGATATCGGTGGTTTGCCGGGAGAAACTTGCGGTGACAATCAAAGTAACTTGCTTTTCTACTGAAAGTGAGCCAATTGGCACCTGTGTGTTTCTGTGACTTGGTAGACTACTTTTGGAATCTTGTTACCTCGACGTTCTAGATCAACAGAAAGTTCGGGTCTATCACACCACATTGTCATATCTTTTCTAGATGCAAGACCGTCTTTAGTTTTCTCTTTGAAATCCATCACCGTGTTAAATATATTGTCAAAGACGTGATGGATTTCAAAAGAGAAAACTAAAGACGGTCTTGCATCTAGAAAAGATATGACAATGTGGTGTGATAGACCCGAACTTTCTGTTGATCTAGAACGTTGAGGTAACAAGATTCCAAAAGTAGTCTACCAAGTCACAGAAACACACAGGTGCCAATTGGCTCACTTTCAGTAGAAAAGCAAGTTAATTTTATTGTCACCGCAAGTTTCTCCCGGCAAACCACCGATATCGAAAGGACAAAAAGTCTTTCATTAGAGACAGCGTGGTACGAGATCCCCCACCCCCGAGAGGCCGAGTTTGACAGGCGAACAAATTTTTAATTGGGTTCGACGTATTCCTATGACTGTGCAAGAGCCAAATCACGAGCCATATGGGCATTGTGATACCCATAAGTGGACAAAGAGGAGTATATTTTGGAAGTTACCATATTGGAAAGACCTTCTCATTCATCACAATTTAGATGTCATGCACATCGAGAAGAACGTCTTTGACAATATATTTAACACGGTGATGGATTTCAAAGAGAAAACTAAAGACGGTCTTGCATCTAGAAAAGATATGACAATGTGGTGTGATAGACCCGAACTTTCTGTTGATCTAGAACGTCGAGGCAACAAGATTCCAAAAGTAGTCTACCAAGTCACAGAAACACAAAAGGCATCGATATTAGAGTGGCTTGTGTCTCTGACGTTTCCAGATGGCTACTGCTCCAACTTGTCCAGATTCGTGGACATGAACAAACTTACCACGAAATCGAGCATGAAAGGTCACGATGCTCATGTAATCATGCAAAGAGTTCTGCCGATTTCACTGAAAGAGATGCTTCCTGAACACATATGGTCATGTATTACCGAAATCAGTTTGTTGTTTCAGTTGATATGTTCCAACATTTTGGTTGCAGCATCCCTCCGGAGACTAGAAGAGTCTGTTCCCATTCTGATGTGTAATTTGGGAAAAATAATGCCTCCATCGTTTGTCAATGGAATGGAATATCTTATAATACATCTTCCGTATATGGCTTTGACTGCTGGGCCCGTCTTCTATCGTTGGATGTACAGATTTAAAAGGTTGGTCACGATTTCATTTATCTTTGAATATTTATTTCATAAGAGCATTTGTTTGTTTACAACTTTTATTTTACATTGCAGATTTCTGGGATAGTTGAAAAAAAAGTGACCAACAAGGCACACATTGAGGCTTCAATTTGTCAAGCATATATTCAACAAGAAATCTCAACGTTCTCATCTTTTTATTTTGAGCGTGAAGTCATCACTAAAAGAAAGAGACCTGCCCGAAATGATGACCTAAATTTTGTGTGTTCTGGAACCTAAATTTCTGTTACTGTTAGTACCCCCACCCCCACCCCCACGCAAATAGGCTACAGTGTTGCATTCCTAAAAGCCCATAAGACTCTGTTTGCAGTGAAGCAAGATACATGAACAACATGTAAGCGTAGGGTAATTGTCTCTAAAGTTTTCCAGATTTATACTTCAGTTAATCATATGTCAGTAAATTTCCTAATCAAACACTTTTTCAAATGAGTAGTAGCAACACATTTTTAGCCTTGTAAAATCCTGCCGTGAAGCTCTTCGGTTGGCTTTCCACTATTCTTGATATTTTTTCTCTTCGCTCTACAAATTGATTGTTTTTTAGGGCTTATATGTTTTTGAATTTAAATGATGAGGTGAAGGATGGATGAATTAATTATCATAATTGTGGCTGGTTTTGCTTACAGTTGGCATATTTGGATTTTTTTTAAATGTGAGGGTGTAATAAAATAAAAATTGTCCATTACTGTATCTTACTTAGCTCATACTTCTAAATCGAAGTATTAAACTGTATTAACAAAAAAAAAATAGCGTGCACAATCCCAACAGTGAAATTATAAAACTGTAATTAAATGCATCCATGGTTTGAACTACTTGATGCCGTAAGTCATATATCGTGCATCTGCCTCCACTCATCAACTACTACGAAAGTCTAATTTCATGTAGATTCTAATCTTCGCCCTGCCGACTTTCATTTAAACCCGTTGCTTACTACAATTGCATTTGATCTCGCTGTTCTAGGCTAGCTTTGTTAAGAATGCTCTTAACGATCTAGGGTTTGGTGAGAGAACTATTTTTATGTCAAATTTGTCCTTATAACCATGTATCTTATAATCGTGTTCTAAATGCTAATATCTAAATCCATATGTCCTTTACTTTTGTAGTGGCCTCCTATAATATCTAAATCAATGTGATTTTATCTTTGCAGTTCTCACAGAGGTTTTCCTTAGCAGGCGACTATGGTGCAGTGAAATCCTTATAAATTATTTGGTAAGATATTATCAAATGTAGTCTGGAATAGTGGAAATTAAACAATTCCTTTTAATCTGGGCAACAGTACCTCTTTTGGAGAGATTATAAAAGCCAATGATGGTTATACCCTTAAATTACAGTGGAAAACCAAGACTAAAAACGGGCTCTGGGCTAATTGGTATATGCTCTATTGAACAAATTTCTGATGATAATGCTTGTATTCAGGTAAACAAGGGAAATAGCTCTTTTTGGTTCTCAAACTGGTGTGAGCTTGGGCCCATTTACCTCCTGCATGATGATATCCCCATTTCTGTGAGTAACCTTACCATAAAAGATGCTATGCATAACAATGACCTGATTCCATCTATCCATACCTGCCTCCCTAGAATTCTGGCAGATCAAATAAAGGAAACCAAAGTCCATTTTACTGATTGCGATGATGCCTATCCTTGGAAACCTAACCCGAATGGCAAATTCAGTTTTTGTAGTGCCTATGATGTTTTGAGGCCCAAAATGAATGAAAACCCCGATTTTAAATTCCTTTGGAACTATCGGACCCCTAAAAAGGTCTCATTTTTCCTCTGGAGAATCAATAATCGTATTCTTCCATTCGAGGACAAACTTAATCAAATTGGAATTTTTGGACCCTTTAAATGCCCTTTTTGTCCATACGAGGACACCATCAATCATTTTTTCCTTAATTGTTCTTTCAGCAAAAAAGTGTGGAACCACTTTGAATCTATTTTACAATACAAGCCTAATTCTAACAATGATTTTCAAACCTATTTGATGGGCTGGTATAAAGATTTCAAGGGTAAAATTGTTGATTTCAACTATGTCATTCCTAATATGGTTGTTTGGAATCTTTGGAAGATACGAAATCAATTTCTTTATGATAATAAAACGGCCTACCTTCGTGAGGCGATAAATGCTATAAAAACTGACATTTTTGCAATTTCCCATGTTCGACCTTTTGTCTCCAATAATGTTCAAAACCCTTTCAACCTTATTACTACTCCACCCAAAAAAACCAAGACAATCCCCAACATTACCATTTGGAATAAGCCTCCTCCTTCCTACCAAAAGATCAACTTTGCCACACGTCATATTAAACAAACTCTTGCAAGAACTGCTGCACTTTTTCGTGATGAGTTTGGCACTTACAAAGGTCATATGACATACATGAGCAGCACCAGTGACAATAGCATTGCTGCCTATGATGCCATCTATCAAACCATTATCAATATCAAGAGTAAAAATAAAAATATTATTCTTGAGGTTGATAATAGCGATGTATATGAAGGCATTCGGGGCATTTCACTTCAGCATTGGCGGTATTGGCCTCGTATACGGAAAATCAAAAGAGCCCTTATGGACATTAATTGTACTCATTCATCCAAAGATCAATACAGCCGCAGAGTACTTAGCTTACAAGAGTATTTCCATAGCTACAAATAATTGTCACTATAATCATTTTGTAGGAATCATAAAATTTGATGCGATTAGTTATCCTTATGTAATCTGATTTGAGTAGGCTTTGGTCTGGGCCTCCTACTCCTTGTACTTCCTTTTCTATTCAATAAAAAGTAAGGTATTTCCGAAAAAAAAAATGGTTATACCCTTTTTGGCATCTAAATTTTGTTCGTGTAATATTATAGTTGTAAAAGCTAAGGTTATACTTTAGATACTTTAAGTATATAAAACCTTGCTGTTCATCACTATTATCAACACTCAAGCGCAGATAACCTTTTGGGGCATATGAGTTGCGTTTGACATCACGACTTGCTCATAAAGTATTCTCAATCTTTAAGGTAGTTATATTCTTAGGCATCACCAGAACAGAAGGATGCTCTATGGGTTTGAACCTATTAGAGCAATGAAACACAACCGAGCAATCTTTGCCAAAAGGACCTGAAAGGCTGAAGCTGCAGGTAGAAAAAGACGCTGCCATCTATATAATCTACTGAACTGAACGGCAATGTCTGGTAATAAAGATGACGTGTAACACACTTGCTGGATGCGGATGATTACTAGCTTGTTATAGACGAATGAAATTTGCTTATGAAGTATAATAGATAATCGATTAGCCTTCTATAGCTCGAATAAGGTTTGTGCGGACTGGGGATGGACACTGGCAATCAATAGCAAAGATAGCTGAGGATCTCTGACTTCTGAGGAGCGCCAACTTTGGAGGAGCAAAGCTCGAAGGAGACGATTAGCCGTCTCCACTCTCCCTCTCATTTTAGTAATTGCATTGGCTCATTCATGTATCACCCGCCTTACAAGTTACAACTTACAACTCTAACTCTTTTGTAGTTTCGTGTTCGTTTTGAAATTAAATGAGATTGATGTATCTATCACTTTCTTCATTTTGGGATTAGCTTGTTTTTAGAGCGACTAAAAATTGCCTAAGGTGCAGTAGTTTAAGAGTCTATTTGCAAACGCTTAAAAAAATTGCTTCTTGACTTTTGGCTTAAAAAATAAAATTAGTGTTTTCAAGTGAGAATTTTTACTTAAATTAAATACTTAAAAGCTAAAACCTGAAAATTGCTTTTTACCTCCTCTATTACACAAAAAGCGCATATTTTACCAACACTATTGACTTTTACTTTCAAAATCATTTTTTCTCAAAAACAACTGGTTTTTATTATTAAACAATTTTTTCAAAATCACTTTTAAGAAACACTTTTTAAAGCAAAATTAATTCAAACATTCCCTAAATTGTTTGGATGGAGATGGGTCTTTTTTATATCCGCATATCGAGGTGAATCAAGTTCACTTCCTCATGCTTTTTACTGTATGATTTTACAGATTATTTTTTGTGTTCTTATAGTGCAATACGGTGTGATTATACTGATGAATTTTTTTGAGCATCTTCTTCATTAAGTCTAGTTTACTCATATCAAATTTCAGTTAAAAATTAAATCGGGAAGGCAGTCAAATGATTTTCCGAAATGTACTGCGCTGTTTAACTGCGCAGTTATCTTCAAACAATCATTTAACTGTCTTTCCGGTTGAATTTTTAGCTGAAATTTGGTATGGGTAAACTAGACTAAATGAAAAAGATACTCAAAAAATTTCATCAAAAAATTCCATCAGGAACTGCCCCAATTGGTGACGGCCAGGCAGAACCTCCTATATAAGGGGCTAATTGAACACTTTAAGTTAGTTCATGTACCTATTTGACCCTTTAGCCTTATTGTAATTATAATTTTATTACTATTTGTTTCTCCTTTTTGATTAGCAAATTTCGTGTAATTGATGGAATTAATGAATTGATTTACTTATAAAAATATGATGATGCATGAAATTAACTTCACAACTAAGAGCAAAACATGAAGGAAGTACAAAAACACGAGTAGGGTTGAAGCTTGGACAAGGATACCCTTGTCGGAGTTGGCGCCAGCCACAGGAATCCGCCAAAAATCTGCGGATATGATCTTTCATAGCTGTTACGTCTGGCGGTGCCGTTATTTCGCCTTCGGGCGCCGCCGCCTTTATTTCGCCTTCGGTCGCCGCCACCAATAAAATCTCAGAATGCGTTTGTTAATATCTGACGCTGCCACCGCTAATTGCCAGAGTTCCATCACGGACAACCTCTTTTGCCATCATTGGACTGCACGTAACCAATGGACTGACCCGATTATCTAAGGGAACTATGGGGGCCATTAATTAATTAGATTAGGGGTATTAGGGGTAGAAAACTATTGTTTAGTCTTATTTAGGAAAAATTAAAAATTGAGTCTTATTTAGGGAAAAGTTGTACTATCTCCGTCCTAAAAAACTTTTTCATTTTCAAAACTTTGACCAACTAAATCTTTTTATTGGATATTATTTATAATATAAAAATTATATTAAGGACAAATACTTAAAAATATTTGATCGTGGAACTAAGATGACAAGAAGAAAGAAGAAGAAACATATAAAAGTAACAAGAAGGAAAAGGGGGGAAAATGAAAATAAAAAGAAAGTATAATAAAAATAGAATGAGAAAAAAGATCTTTTAAATGAGAACGATTAAGAAGTGGAGTACATAAAAAGGGAAAAGAATTTAAAATACTGGAAGAAGAAGAAGAAAGTGTCAAAAATATTTTTCCGAGTAGAAAATTTTACAAAAAACAATAAAATGAGAGAATCCATAAATTCAAAAAAGAAAAACAGAAAAGGAATAAAAAGTGTATAGGGATAAAAATAAAAGAAAGAAAAATGGGGGGGGGGGGGGGGGGGTTAACGGGTTAACATGGATTTGTTTACAAGATTTGTGTAAGATGAGGTTATTTATGTAAATGTTTTCAAAGGAACACAAAATAAATGCTATAGCAAGTCATCAAAGGGTAGAGACCAACGAAAAAAATTGAGGTGAGAAGATGAAATTATTTTGATATTATATAAAAGTGAGATTATACGAAGAAAATTAGTGAAAAGTTGGATTATTGTTATTTCCCAATTTTTCTTTTAAAAATTCCTAAAATTTTTAAATAGCTTTTGGAATATATAGTACTCCGTATTGAATGTAGGTTACATGCGCAGATTTTCTTTTTATGAGAGTTGAATTGCAAATTATCTAAAAATCTGATTGCATGATAAATTGATCATTGATATACCGAGACATTAGAAATTGGTACCAGGTGGAATACGTGCTCGGTAACAAGCACGTTACATGCTTCTTAAAATTTTCGGTTCTTTTAGGCCTTTATCCTACCCACCATGTTTTCTCCAAGCCTGATGAGGAGGGAGCCCGGTGCTTCGAAGTAGGTAGATTTGCAATGCAGCAATTTATCTACAAACTTTTAAGGAAAAAGGACGGGTTTAATGCATCAAACCCCCTCGTGATATGAAAATTTGGCGTATTAGCTCCTTGTGATTTAAAAAATGCGTCAAACCTCCCTGTGTTTTAATTAATTATGCGCAAAATCCCTTCAATGAACATATTAAATTGTCAAATGAAAGAAAAATGATTAACATTTTTGTATGATTTAGAGATTTTGACATATTTATTTTCATATTCAATCAGATTATTAGGAAAAGTGATTTCCTAATCGTTAAATTTATTCATAAAAGGGGTTCTGTGCATGATTAATTAAAACACAAGGGGGTTTGACGCATTTTTCAAATCATAGGGGGGTAATGCGCTGAATTTCCATATCACGAGGGGGTTTGGTGCATTAAACCCCTGGGGGTTGTCAGACGAAATGGCCAACCCTGAAATTGTAACACCCCGCCCCGTAGCACCCGAGGTAATTACTCTTAAATGCCATCGAGACCTCTAGTATTGTCCTCACAAACCAACAAAAATCTTTACCAAGCACTTTGTCCTCACTCATGAAAGTCCTGAGAAACTTGATAGGGGGTCACTCATCCCAAGACTACTTGCTTGCAAGCACACTTAACTTGGGGTTGTTAGCTTATGAGATCCCTTAAAAGGAGATGCAACTTATTGGTGTGAGTAGTAGTATTAATCCCTTTAAATTAATCTCAAGAGTTAGGACATTGACGGACTTGTCCCTTGATGTGTGTTTTCTCGCACTTAAAATAGATCATAATATACTGGTGTAAGTACGAGTATCGTCTCCACAGGGACGGACAAAAGGGAATTAAGAATTAACTAAATTCAGCGATTAAAAAGAAATAAATAAAATAAATGCAATTATGCGAGATTGATTGGGTTGGAAAATTAAACTAATGCGAATGAGCAATTAAAATAAAAGATTGGTTTCTTCTTAATTAACGACGAAGGGAACAGGAATTGATTCCGGGGTAACCAGATTTCTGGCAGATCAGGCCTAATTACATGAATTTAATTTAATTGAGCCTAGCTAATCATTACTAAGTTCTTACCGCTCTCGCGGCGTAGAGTACAATAATTTAGAGGACCAGGCTGATCTCTCATGCGACAGGATCCTAAATTATTGCCAAAACGAGCGAGCTTACGGCCCCTTAATCGCTACTAATCTCTTAGCGAACGATTAAGTGTGTGTGAATGTGTCCTAGAACAAATTAGATCTCCCTTAATTCATTCTACATACAATTGTAATTCTAGCTGCAGTCTAGGTTACAAGAGATATCAGTTAAATTATTCAAACACAAATTAAACGACATTCATGCAATTGAACCGAAAGGAATCTAGCCATCCATCATTATTAACCCCTTCATCAACCCCAAATCCCTAATTAAAACTACTCACAATTCATAATTGAAGAATCAATAGAATTGGGATGAATAGAAATAATTATCATTAATTAAAAAGATGAACTTACAAATAATCCCAAGGTCTTGGAAGAAAATAGCGAAAAAAACGATGCTAAAATCGTCCCTAGACCTCTCCGTAATGTTCGTAACGTCAAAATATGGGTATGGGGGTCTTATTTATCGAAAACAGATGAGTTTGGGCTGAACTGGGACTTAAAAGGGGCTAAATTTCGCGTTTCGGGGTTACCCACAATCGTGCGTACCTTGCCACGCACGATCGTGCGTACGTGGCAGTTGCTCTCTTGCTTTCTCGCCTCAGACGCACGATCGTGCGTTCCCCTATGCACAGCGTGTGTCAAACTTCCGAATTTGACAAAACGTTCTTCATGAAAGGTGTAGATAATGAAGTCCTCTATCCACCCCAATTTGCCGAATGTGATTTGAATCATCTAATCAAGAGATATGATCAAAACGGTGGAAGGTGTCATTCTGACATCGCAACAGAGATTATCTGACTTCATCGTCTGTTTTCACCTTCTTGCTCTCATATTCTCGTAATGGTGTCTTCATATTATTTGTAGCCCTTGAAGTTGGATTTTATATAAAACTTGTATCGTGTCCATTGGTGTTTCCAACAAAGAGATATGCTTGAACGATTGACAAAAGGTCATCTTGATCGTCGTTTTCAAGCTTCATTCATCTTCTTTTGATCCCGAAGCCAATCCTAGAGCTCTTTTGTCATCAAATCTTCATCGTAAACCTTCCGGTGACCTCCATAGCTCTCAAATCAATCTCAAATGCTTCTCAACTCATCCCGATTTCTCCTCAAACGCCAGTGCCGAACTCTAAAATCCTGATTTTGACTCCAAATGACACATAACTCGAACCAACACCTGTTAAACATAACTTGAGCTAAAATTGAGACTTGTAACACCTTAAAGCTAGGAAAACCATCAAAATACGATCCCAACACGCATCAAATGCATGTCTAAATACGGACTTATCATCCATCCAATGAGTAAGGAAAGCAGTTAAGGTATCTTGACGCCCTTGCTTGATGCCTAGAAGAAGAGAAAAATATTCTTAGAACCTATCAAACTAGCAACTCGTGCAATAAATGCATGAGCCAATAAATGAATCGTATCACTCCTGAGCTGGTCCATCCAAAGTGACAGAAAATCAACAACACCTTATTTCATGCTCATAGCCCATCATCACCATATAAGCCATGTACCTAGAGACATGGTGTTGGGGCTTGGTCTTTCCCCGGTAGACCTCGAGGTTGCAGGGCTTATACCCCCGTGGTAAGAGGGCGTCCGTGATCTTTCATGCAAATGGTTCTAGATTTGTCACGTCTTGATAAAAACCTGTCCCGCTGTCTACAACTCTCCTTAGGTCGTCCAACCGTCTTCCAAGGTCGTTCACATCCCTGTCGACTTGGTTTTATGACTTGGGGCTATGATCCCGGTGTGCATGCCGATGTCATTGTTGTTCTTGCCCCCGCTTCTCTCACGTGCACTAGGGCGGTGAGAGGCGACAACTACGAAAGGTGTTCCTCCACTTTCCTCAACCCTTGCAGAGATTTTGTCATGGATAGAAATTCTTCCACCACTCAGTCGGTTCAATTCATTACTAAGGCTCCAAATGATGGAACAATATTATTCGAGGCTTTCAAATGATGGAGTTTAATTCCAATTACAATTACAAGGGCTGATCTACGAGAGTTGTGTTTTGGCAGTGTAAGGCAGTATTATTATTCAGAGAGCAGATCTTTTTAGGTTAAGTACAGGAAGTATTTATAGACATAGAAATACAGTAGCCTAAGGAGTCATAACCGGTACATTTTATAGGTCTAATCATGACAGGACTCTTCAAATGTATCCCATAACTTCACATTTATTACTCCTTTATGTCCACATTTCTTCCGTTAAATCCCTGGCGCTACTAGATAATTATTCATCGAAAATGACTTGCTACATAAGCCCTAGGGTGAGTCTGATCTCGCTAGAATCTCGCTCATGCTCAAGGCCTGCTAATAAGGTCATCCTGGATGTGGGTTCCTTTCGCGGGCTATGGTTCCATGTTATGCCCGGTTGGCTTTGTTGAATAATTACTCCCGATTACTAGGCTAGAATTATTAATCCTGTATAATGGGCTTCGTGTATAATTCATTCTTGGGTTATGGTCACAGTCCATAGTACCATCAGGTTTAATTGAAATGCTTTTAGAGTTTGATCCTATTATTCAAGAGCATGTTAGGCGGATCACAAATGATGAGATTTATTCTCATTATCTTGGTCATGCTATTCAAAATGAATTGGTACTTTAGCTTGCTTCTCAAATTAAGTCTAAAATAATACGAAAAATTAATCAAGCAAAGTACACTTTTCAGTGATATTTGATTGTACTTCGAACATTAGCCATCAAGAACAAATGTCTATGGTCTTGAGATATGTGGACGTGTCTTCAGATGATGTTTTCATTAAGGAGTTTTTGTTTTAGGATTTCTAAATGGTAATCATACTACTGGCCAAGGACTTTTTGATGTTTTACAAGATGAATAAAAAAAATTGAATCTTGATATAGATGATGTAAGAGGCCAGGGATATGATAATGGATCAAACATGAAAGGAAAACACCAAGGAGTTCAATAAAGATTGTTAGACATAAATTAAGGATTTTTTTATGCTCCACGTGGTTGTCATATTCTTAATTTGATGTTATGTGATGTGGCTAACACTTGTGGAAAAGCTAGAGTTTCTTTGGAATTGTTCAACGCATTTACACAATTTTTGCGAGTTCAACCAAAAGATGGCGGGTTTTGAAAGATAATGTAAAGGGTTTAACTCTGAAATCATCATTGACCATTTATTGGTAGAGTCGCATTGAAAGTGTGAAAGCTATAAGATTCCAAACTGGGAACATTCGTGAAGCGTTGCTTGAGGTAGCTGTAAAAGACAGTGATTCTAAAATGTAGTGACGTTAAGTCGTTAGTGATGGAGTTAAATCCAACTACGAGAGCTAAATATACGTAGGTATAATGGCAACGTAAGACAGTTTTACTCTTTATTCCGGAGAACTATCAATTGTCTAGCCTCAGTTTAGAACTCAATCGGGGATCCCATCCCTTGGTAGGGTGTTTACATCAAGTATTTATAGAGATTAGGAAGTAGAATTATGGGAGGAATCTAATACAATAAATGCTCAATTAATGAACTATATTCTTGCTCAAAATAGAACTCTTCGATGCTTGATTCCCATACGGTTACTTTCTCCTTTTAGTCGCCATCCTCCGGATGAGTTCTGCCTGTTGCCAAATATCTATCAACGGGTGATAGCTCGCCACGTAAGCCCTAGGAATATCCCGGCCTCACTAGAACTCCGCCCAGGCTTCAAGGTCTGCTGTCCAGTCCGGCCTGGTTGTGGGTTCCTATCGTGGGCCTAATTCCTACTGGGCTAAGCGGCTTTTAATTATGAATCTCGTTTATGGGCTGGTCCTGTAATTAGGTTGATCCCGTTAAGGGCTGATCCCGTTTATGGGCTAATCCTGTAATTTAGGCTGATCCCGTTAAGGGCTGATCCCGTTTATGGGCTGGACTATGTAATTGGGCCATGGTCTGAATCCATGGTACCATCAGTTAGCATTGCACGAACTTGGTAATCTTGACTTTTTAGTGGTAATAATCATTTGGTATGAAATGATATATCATGTTAATTTGGTGAGTAAGAGTTTGCAATCAAAGAGCATGCTTTTAGATGTAGCTATAAAATAAAGACTTTGATGATGTGTGGTGGAGTCAGGGAGAGGCTACAATGTGTGCATGCGGTCGCGGGTTCAATTCCTAGCTTCTTGACCCAATTTTTAAAACTATTTTTAACACCCTTAGTTTTGATTATGTCGAAGAGCCAATGAATGACGTGGAATATGTGACATGACCATTATGCTGACATGGCGAATGACAAGACAAAAGTACCTCTATTTGAGAAATAAGATTAGAACTACTCTTAATTGGGAAATAAGATTTGAAAGTACCTTAGTTTGGGATAAAACTCACCAAGTAGCCATGTGTTCGCAAATGGCTTTTCCACGTAAGTCCTCGGCTTTAGGAATTCCTGCATTTAGTTGATTAAGTATTGTGAAATTTACATTTAGTCCTTCTACTTTGATTTTAATTTGTAATGAAAAATGGAGGGCTAAAAATGTTAATGGCGTGGAGGTGTTTAATAGGGTTTGGGTGCTAGGTGATAGCTGATTGAATTAACGATTTCGGTTAGTTGTTTTGACCAACCGCTTTCAGTAGTAGTTTGAAGTAAATATTTAGTAACTCAGCTATTTGAGATCAACTACTACTCCCTCTGTCCCTCTAAGATTGTCTTTCCTTTCCTTTTTTAATCCATTCTACTAAGATTGCATCATACCAAATTTGATAAAATATGTGTGGTTCTAAAGCATTCTTACTTTATCAATTCAATATTAACCACATAAGCCCTTTTTCTTAATAACAGTGTCACCTTTTCACGTTCCAATGTCAGTGTATGTAGATAGTAAGGGATATAAAAGACCATTAATGATATGAATTTAAATGTATATATATTTAACTTTATTTCTTTTATTTTTAATAAGTTTTGAAAAAAACTTAACTCTATTTCTTTTATTTTGAATAAGTTTCGGAAAAAGTTTTAAAAATTGTATTTAATTTTATTTTACATAACAAGCACCACTATTAATTTTAATACATACTATGAATATCTTTGCTATCTTATCACTACCAGTTTTTTGCATTTTTATCTAGAGTAGTATTTTTTTAAAGTAGTAAACTAGTGATATTTAAAATATTAATATTAAAAACAAATGAATATATAGGTGTGTGCTTGTGTAGATGTACATATATGTATATATATATGCTAAAAATGACGGTAGTAATTTTTAAAAGTAATTTTTAAATTAAAAGTAATTTTTAATTACAAATGTTATTATTAATCAATTTTTTAATTATTATCACACATCGACCTTTCAGTTTCTCATTTGATAGGGGTGGGCATAAAAACAGAACCAAACCGGCCCGTAATGGTACCGAACCGAATATCGGGTATAATTTTAGTGACTCTATAAAATTTTAACCCGAACCGAAACCATACCGTTTCAAATGGGTACGGGACCGGTCCTAGATTTTGAGAACCGAAAAATACCGGACCGAACCGTTCAAAAATAATGCCTTTAAGATTTTATATTTTCCATACCAATGAATATCTTTTATAGACCAACAATTTTATAGCCCAAATATGTATTCATGCATCTCTAAAATAGCTATGTGTGTGTGTTATATAAATATTGTTATTTTTTCCTTTTAGATAATTAATGTTATATTTGATATATATAATGAAAAAATGCTAAAGTTTTTTTGAAAATAGAATGCTAAAGTTTTAAAATCATTAATGACTATTAATTTCTAATAACGTAGTGTATATGACTTCTTGTTGTATCATATTTGTGTAATTTTACAACTTAATTAATATGGTCTGAATCTTAGCTCTTACGGTTCAACTATCAATTAAATTATAACTAATATTCAACATAGAACAAAGAAGAAGCACATTAAAGTTTTCTATTATATTCAACAATTTAATGATATCTTATTTTTCACATAAATTTAATAAAGATGATATTATACTAGTGTATCATTATTTTGCTATATTTTTACTTAATTGTGTTGCACACTTGCACTATTTGAGTATTTGTGAATTTAAATACAAAAATGTCAACCTCTTGAATCTTTTCTAGTATTTTTATCAACATTTCATGTGAATTGGTGATAAGTCCGTATTTAGACACGCATTTGATGCGTGTTGGGATCGGCTTTTGATGGTTTTCCTAGTTTTAAGGTGTTACAAGTTTCAATTTTAGCTCAAGTTATGTTTATCGGGCGTTGGTTCGGGTTTTGTGTTGTTTGGAGTCAAAATCAGGAATTTAGAGTCCGGCACCGGCGCTTGAGAAGCAACCGGGAAGAGTTGGAGAACATTCGAGAGAGATTTGAGAGTTTTGGAGGCCACTGGGAGGTTCACGGCGAAGATTTGATGAAGAAACGGCATTTGGATTGATTGAAGAAGTATCCGGGAGCAAACGGGTAAGAAAATAACAAGAAAACGGTTCTAGAGCAATCCGCGCGCCCCGCGGTGCGGTTCCGCACGCCCCGCGGGCGATTCTGAGAGCAAAAAGTTGAGGGGAATGAACCACACGGTTTCGGCTGCGCGGTCCAGAAATAGCCCCCAGAAGTACCCGCGCGGTTGCATAGTGCGGCGCCCGCACACCGCGCGGGCGAAGCGAAAATCGGAAGACGAAAAAATGCGTGCGTGACCACGCGATGACCCGCACGGCGTGCGGACGACCGCGCGGCCCGATTTTCAGCCAGATTTTGAGTTTTTTTATAAATAGGCCCCTGTTTTGCCAGTTTTTGACTGATGAGCTTAGAGAGATAAACCCTATTTCGACTTTTGAGAACTTTTCAAGTCTTGTTCTTCAAGATTAAGGGATTCTTTGTAAGTTCAATTCTTTTAATTAATGACAATTATTTCTATTCATCTCAATTCTGTTGATTCGTCAATTATGAATTGTGAGTAGTTTAATTAGGGATTTGGGTTTAATGAAGGGGTTAATCATGATGTATGGCTAGATTCCTTTCAGTTCAATTGCATGAATGTCGTTTAATTTGTGTTTGAATAATTTAACTGATATCTCTTGTAACCTAGACTGCAGCTAGAATTACAATTGTATGTAGAATGAATTAAGAGAGATCTAATTTGTTCTAGGACACATTCACACACACTTACTCGTTCGCTAAGAGATTAGTAGTGATTAAGGGGCCGTAAGCTCGCTCGTTTTGGCAATAATTTAGGATCATGTCGCATGAGAGATCAGTCTGGTCCCCTAAATTATTGTACTCTACGCCGCGAGAGCGGTAAGAACTTAGTAATGATTAGCTAGGCTCAATTAAATTAAATTCATGTAATTAGGCCTGATCTGACAGAAATCTGGTTAACCCCGGAATCAATTCATGTTCCCTTCGTCGTTAATTAAGGAAAAACCAATCTTTTTACTCGTTCATTAGCATTAGTTTTATTTTACTCAATCAACCAATCTCGCACAATTGCATTTTATTTTATTTATTTCTTTTAATCGCTGAATTTAGCTAATCTTTAATTCCCTTTTGTCCGTCCCTGTGGAGACGATACTCATACTTGCAACCACTTTTCTACAACCATTTTAAGTGCGAGAAAACACACATCAATTGGCCGGTGTGATGATATATAATAATTGCACGATTTGTCCAAATGTTTCGGCATGTTTTTGACATTGTACCGAACCGTTTCGTACCGTTCCGAAACGACATGGTACCGAATGGTTCCAACCTTAGAACCGGAACCGTATCGAACATTTAGAAACCTCACAGGTACATTACAGATTTTGCTAATTTACCGGACCGTTACGGACCGCGCTCACCCCTATCATTTGATATTAATGACATAGTAGTACTACATCATTAGCACTAATGACGTAGTACTAATTAGCCGTAGTACTAATTAGCACTAATTGAGCCGTTTAATTTTCTTTTTGATAGTATTGAGCCGTGTAAAATGAAAAGTCTTTTTTTATTATTATTAATACATTCATATACGGAGTATAGATACATTATCATTTGTCTTTACTGGTTTACCGTATCATCTCCAGTCGGCTAGTCGGGCAGTCCTTCGTCGGAGCCTTGCTTCTGTCTGAAACCTAAGAAATGGTATTATCACATTTTCGGCACCATACCGGTTACATGCATGCATCATAGATTTATAGAGTGTCTTTAATTTTGGTTGTACAAAAATTTCTAATCTTCATCTTCAAACTGCACCGTTTCTCCATTACGTTACTGCTTACTGAGTGTACAATTCAGCATATCCCCAGACTACACTTGTGTTTTGACTGTCTTTTTACTTCATCTACAGGATTCTGGAAGTTATCTACAGTTCTTGTTTAATTTATAGTTTGTGTTTTGTGTGTGACATGCATGCAGTAAATTAAGGCACAACTAATTGATTTTCTGCCACACATTCAACTTTAGGGGGTGTTTGGATCTGATTCTTATAACTGATTCTGCTTCTTCGTGGAACAGAAGCAGAAGTTGGAGTGTTTGTTTGGGTGAGAGTGCAGAAGTACTTCTGGTGCTCTAATTCAATCTTAGAATCAGTGTTTTTAGAAACCGGGGAGACTAGCTTCTCAAAACTGATTCTTATTCTAAATTATGCTTTTTCTTTAAAAATGAAGCAGAAGCAGAATCCGTTCCGAACCCCCCTTAATTATGTGTAGCCATAGTAAAAAGTGAAAGCTAACAAATGCTCCTTACATTCATAGACCGCTGAGTCCATGGACAACGAGAAGGAGAAGGGGCCGTCAGATAGCTCAGTAAATGGTGGTATATATGCTATAGTTTTTTTCCAACCGTCAGATAGCTCAGTAATTGATTTTTTGCTTTATTGTATGTTATTGACTTGTGTAATTTACTTTCTGCGGAATTGGTTTCAGAAATTGAAATGAGGTTGCCCGGGAGAGTTCGTGATCAATTTGAGATGATCTTATCTGAGTTGCTGAGTGTTCGCAAGGACTTGCGTATTGTAATTAATTTTTCTTGCATTATTAGAATTTCAATATTTCAATACAAGAGTTGAATAATCTGACCTTAAAAGGAATTTGGTTCTGATATTTTAGAAGGAAAGAGCAGGCAGGGGCGGCCCTAGGCCTAGGGGCGGAAAATTAAAATGTTCCTAATGTTACAAAAAATTGTAGACTAGAATTAATGATTAGTGATATCATGTAATTCTATATAAGAAAGGAAAGGGTAGTCCCCAGCCCGATGCACATTTCTGTCCCTGCAAGGCAAGGGTTCGGGGAAGGGTCCCACCACAAGGATGTATCAGGAACAAGTCTTTGTCATTTTGACAAGAGGGCGTTCCCAAGACTTGAACATGTGACATCTCGGTCACACAGTAACACTGGAACCGGTGCGCCAAGGCTCATCTTCCAAAAATCTAATTTTAGAGATAATTAACTGTAAATACCACCCCGCTCCTTCACCCCTCCTCTGATTTGTCGAACCAAGTAGGCCCTAAATATACAACCAGACTCTAACACATTCGCAAACTTTGACTCAGTGTGTTACTTATATGATTTATTGCTGTGTCCCCTCCCCCTTCATTAGATAAAAAAAGAAACCTCAGAGCAGAAGAAAACAGAGGACAAAGTACACCGCTTGGCTGAAAGACAAAGGGTCTGATCCATTCTGGTTTCTTTTTGTTAATGTGTATAGTATATACTGCTATTGTGTGCTGGGACTTGATACAATGAACTTTCAGGATGAAATGGTTAATCTACACTATCGTATTGAGCAACTGGAATCCAAAGTTAAGGAGAACCATGCATTACTGTTTGAAGCAGACAAAAAGATAGATGGAATTAAATCAGATCTAGAGGGTAAAGAAGATGAGTGTGAAGAAATCACACAACAAAGTAAATTTCTTCTCATGAAGTTTAGCAAAACCAATGATGATTTGCAGGACGCCTGTAAGGAGTTGTCATGTGTAAACAAGGTTTGGAATTACTTATTGTGTAGTCATGGCATTTTTTTTAAATTGCATATTGCGTAAGCCTCATTGCGCAATGAAGTGTGTGCTTGAGGCATTAGATGTCAAGCAAATGTCAAGAAAATTATATGTGTGTCTGTCAACTCAAAAAATAAAACAACTTATACGGAGTATTCATTAAAAAGTCATCAAATGTCATATTAAATCAAATTAGAATGATCCTAGCAAAGTAATATGTTCGAAGATCAAACCACAGGATAGAGAAAAATTCTGAATAATTTTACCACAGTAATATATACCCTGTGGTTTGAACTTTGAAATAGGGATCATAATTGTAGTAAATATTAATTAAGAATTTTAAAGTGGGCTGAGTGGGTCCAAATAATGCCTTTATACCCTCAGCCACGATTGCAACATTGGGTACGTGTTACAATAATATTGTGTATACCACACTCTCAGCGTCAAAGGCAATGCCTTTTTAAGCCATAGTTCAGAAATTAGTTGAGGACTTGAGGTTGTCCATTAGACGGAATTGCATTGTGCATTTACAGAGAATTAGTGTTGGTGGCATCCCACATATGTGGAGATTAAATACCATGAAGTTCATGGCATGAACTGAGTGAATCATTTATGCACGGCTGAAGGAAATTTGGTTATCAGTGACAATGTTTTCATTAAAAGTATGATTTAACTTGGTCATTTTTTGTCCAGACTAGTGGACAGAATCTGCAGGATGAAGTTGATAAGTTGCGTAGTCGTGTTAAAGAATTAGAAGAGGAACTCAATGCGCATGAGGACCTAGAGTCTAAATTGGCTGAAAAGACGGAGGAGTTTGAACACATGGAAGATCAGTATTCAGCCGCTATTGCTATGCAGCGCAAAGCTAATGAGGAGTTGCAGGAATGTCGCAAGAAGTTGATTAATGTATGCAACTTTACACTATTGAAAATTTAACACTCTGCTTATTTAGGAGGTCTCAATTAGTATCCCTTAATGTGTTTGACTTTTTTGTGCTTTAGACCTTGACAAGTTCAAATAGCCGGGCTAATATTGGGGTGAAAAGAATGGGAGAACTTGACACAAAGCCTTTTCTTGCTGCAATTAGAAGGAAATTTCCATTGCTAAAGACTGAAGGCGAAGTGGCAGACAAAGCAATAGAGCTGTGTTCTGAATGGGATTACATCTTGAAAGGCGCAACATGGCATCCCTTCAAGATTAAATCAGATAAGATGGGCAATACAGAAGTAGGAATCTAATGCTTTCTATAGTTTTTCCTGTTTGAGTTGTTATCATTAACTGATGGAGAAATGGTCCATTATGCCCTCAATCTACAACCAGAACAACAATCAAGCCCCTGAACTATAATTAGCTTCAACCAAGTCACCTAACCTTGAAACTCAATTCAATTAGGCTCTTAAGACTTGTAGACATTTAGAAGGAGGATTCTGCTCACATTGCATGTTGAAAAAGTAATGTTGGCCTAATTGGTATGTGTGTGTACAGTGTACACACACGCAGAATGTGTACACTATGAGTTGATTTTTTTATTCATTTTCTATTGGTCAAAAGTGTGATGTCTTTGTATTGGGCACCAACATCTACACATATCATCTTAGTGCTAACCTGATATTAGAATTCATTGCTAAAAAAATCCAATACTTGAACCAATGTTCTAAAAATAGATATGGTCCAGCCGCACATCAACCTAGTGCCTAAACCTGAGGTGGGCGCTTAGATGAACCCTAGTCGGAACATAGAAAATACATTTTTTAAATTTGTATACATGTGATCAGTGATGCACATGTTTGCGTCTAAATATATATATATATGTGTGTCTATAAGTGATATTAATAGCGCTCTATAGTGGCACAGCGGCACTCTATTGAAATTCTGAGTTCCCAGATTTAGGATGAGCAGATCTTGGGATATTTTTATTTTGTTTTTCTTAATTTTCAAGGGAAATAGTAGGATTTTTAGAATAAAAAGTAACCCCACTTAAACCCTTCCAATAACATAAAATCCATCAAACCATCTAAACTATTGTTCTTGTTCATTCCTCCTCTGCTTCTTCCGAAACCATCGTCATGGCTAAAAAAATTAGGGAGAGTTCCCGAAATAGGACTAAAACAGTTTGAAAATTCCAAAATAGGACTGCCATGTTTTTTATTCCAAACAATAGAATTTTGAGGATGACAAGAACCTACTTGTCATCCTTGGCAGGGGAATTATTAGAAAGATTTAATATGAATGCCTTGAAGTTTGAGATAATGAGTAATTTTCCATTTTATGGTTTTGATATATATGTTATATGTAATTACGGAGTACATGCTTACATATAATTAAGTATGCTGCATTAAACTGATAAAACTTCATTATTCAAATAGAACTCACCTGGCTATCTGCTATAGCATTTTCTGGGTAGGCCGCTGCGCTCCACTATCTAGGATATCAGTGTCTAGTGTGCATGTATGTTACTCACTAGTGGATCACATAAAAATGTTTGTAATTGAGACATGGTTGTTTTCTTTGTATGCTCATTGCTTACTTGACATGCAAACACAAGACTTGAACCTAGAATTTAATATAAGGCTCTAGGTGTCCGACTAATCAATTATTCGGCTGAACAATGTATGGACCGATTAACTAATTTTCAATCCTCAGTGTCAGTGTCAGCAGTGTCAGCCTACTGATACATTACTTGTTTTCTCTACGCCATTTCACTCCCTCAAATTTTGATTGTAATAGTTATTGCTAATATTATTTCACCTTATTCCCCGTGTGACCCCCCAAGCATTCCATTGGGGGCAAATGGACAATCTTTTAGTTCTTAAATTTTGGTTTAATCTATAGGAGGTGATTGATGAAGAAGATGAAAAGTTGAAGAGTCTAAAGAGGGAGTATGGTGATGAAGTATATGCCGCGGTCGTTTCTTCTATAACTGAGCTGAATGAATATAACAGCAGTGGTAGGTATACTGTGCCTGAGCTTTGGAACTATAAAGAAGGGAGGAAGGCCACACTAACGGAGGCAGTCGAGCACATAGTGAAACAACTCAACATGTTCAAGAAAAGGAGAACCACCTGATGGAGGTGTGATGGTACTCAGCTTACATGTCTGAATCTGATTTTCTCATGTTTGCTCCACTTCCTTTGCATGTTCGAATTCTGATATCCTATGGAGGCCACTAGCATTAGTATGCTACTTATTGTGTTCATTATCTGGTCTATATTTAGCTTTTGGTAATTAATGTATTCATTACTCTTATATTTATAAAATACTCTACTTTTGTCGTATGTTTGTTAGGCCATTTTCAGTCCAGAGTCCTAGCACAAAAAGTACTCGATTTATCAAACTCTCTAACTTTTTCATTTTTAAAATTATTTTTCTTTTTAAACCCTACTAACTTTTACTATTGTTCACTTTTCGTATAATTTCTAAAACTAATTACATCTCAAAAGTAAAAGTAAACACAAATACTTCTTAATAATTGTGTCATTTCAGTTCCACCCCTATAATAATATTAATAATAATATAACAATAATTATTATTATAATCAATTCCACCCCTATAATAATAGTAATAATAATATAACAATAATTATTATTATAATGACGATGATATTTTTATTATTATGATTATATCTCTTTGTCAATAATGATTAATATGAAAATTATAATACTCATAATCCATATAATAGAATTCATAAGCCCAAACAATTTATAAGAAAATAGCAATAATAATTATAATAATAGTAATAATAATAACAATAATATCATTATAGTTATTATCATAATAGCTTCATCATTATCATTCTAGAACATGATATTCTTTACTGCTTCGGGTCTTGCCTAATCCCGCCACAACAGATTATAACTAGTTGAGGTTTTAGCTCCTTTGGTCCATTTTGTATGCCTCTCTTATAACGAGAAACCTTCTTTTCGGGGATGGCCATTAGTTCCATAGAAGCTTTGAAGAAAGGGATCTCTTGGAATCCATATCGTGTGTTGCCTTTAGTGCCCTCCTGAGATTCGGGTAGAGCCATAGTTGGCGATGTGAACAGCGGGTTGCAGATGACGCTGTCCATTTCAGCTGGTCGAGCAATGACATGAGCAAATGTATGCACATTGGACGTGAATCCCATATTGTATCCACTTCCCAAGCAGGTCCTTAGGGATGCTTTGGATGGCGTGAATTACTAACGTGAGTAAACGCATTGGCACTGTCTTTCTTGGAGAAAATAGGCTGGCAGAGAAACAATATATTTTCATAAGACAATGGTCCAATCTCATATAGTCATACATTACACCAAACATTTTTTATACTTGAAATATCCTTACTCTCATTTGCTAATTTTGATGTCTTAGAATAGAGTATTGATGGATTGTCAATAAAAACAAAAATAAGAGGACACATGATACCTTAAGGAAGTTGAGCGGTAGCTCGCTTCACTCACAAATATTACTGGAGCTTTAACCACAACCAATGAGGAGTATATATTGGATTTAAGTGATAGAAAAGGAGTTGAAAATCCAAATTGTATATACTTCTCTTGCATACTTCATACGATAGCCTATAGGTAAATATCATTCCTGAATATGTGTGTGTGTGTGTGTGAGTGTTTCTGAGCCTCCCCTGGTAAATACTCAATACTTGAGAAAAATCAAGTAAGCCATTAACGTATCTGCAAATGTAAAAAAAGATCAACCTTTGCAAGTATGTAAATAATAACATTGGTCATAAGTTTCCCAAAAAATACTATGTATAAGAATTTAACAAACCTTTGCAACTATACTTGCTCCTCCTACAATAGGATAAAGATTAGCAGCTAGCTTTCTAGCAAAAACAAATATGATACAAATATTTAAAAAAACCAGTAATTAATATCACAGGAATAAAATAATATAGAAAAGAATTTAAGTTATAGTTCTCGGAATGGGTCTAACCTATACAAAACCAACACAAACACCATTATAATATTTAAGCAAAATGGAATACGACTTTTTGCTGCATATATTTAGATTTTAAGCATGCTAAACCCTTACAATGGGAATTAAGGAATTTTAAATGTGAAAGACATACCACTGGAAACTTTCATGCTGACAGAACAAAGACCTTGAACAGTTGCCTGGAATTTCCCCCCAATCTAGCTAGCCACCGGAGGAAGCGTGATACCATAGCCACCGGAGGAAGCGTGATACCGTAGCTTGCCTTTCTTACCCTCATGAGGGTATATGCCTTAATGAAACTCGTGGTAAAGAGACTAAAGAATGGAGTAATATGATACTTTCTATTATGTGAAGCCACACTTTCACCACTTTGATCTCTGTTTAGATGGTTTCACATGCTAAAATTCTAAAACATTTCATGTTCCTTTGGATCCTAGATTGACACTAATGTATAGATTGACCTCGATATGCCAAAGACTAATAGAGGCAGGCTGTGTGGAGTGACTAATCTTCTTCTAAGCTGGACATATATATTGGTTATCCCTCTCACTTTGTTCGAGAAACTCCCTACCATTGGCGAACTATTCCAGGCTTTCCGCAAGGGACCAGATGTGAGCTTTTTTGTGAGATCAAAAAAAGCATTGCTCCGCATCCCCCAGACGTTAACAACCCGCAATCCTATGCATACCCTGCAGTCACTCTTTTCGAAATCCCACAAAGCTCAATCCCAATTGTCTCACGAAAGATCGACTTCGTAGATTATTTACTGAACACGCCGCTGCTTTGTTAACAATAGCAAGCCGACCTTCAGGAATCGACGGACTTCAGCCGACCGGACTTCAGCGGTGACGCTCACTGCCAGCTTCCCGGTCGATGAAAACCCCTCACTAGATGACGGAAAGTCTCGCTCCCGCCACTCTAGCTTGACGCCAACATCTTTTCCTGATTCTTCTTTAAGTATATATACATACTTAAAACAAACCTAAAACACCTTCACTTAATTCGCTCTCACTTCATTCTACGCCGACATTTCTTCTTCCCTCACCGATGGATGCTTCTATGGAGAATACTGCTAGACAACTGCCAGATCACTTTCCGCCACATCAGTGCCACGTCAGCTATGCCCTGTCATTTCTTTGTACTTCCTCCGTTTTTAAATAAGTGCAACGGTCAATATTTCACATTTGTCGAGGTGCAATTTTGACCATTAATATATATAATTCTCTATTAGTAAAAAAAATTAAAATTTCAGATTTTGAAAATTTACAATGAGACAAATTTAATAATATTTTTTTTCAAAAATATATATCAATAAGTCAATAAATAAAATGTAGTCAAAGTAGAACACGTGAATAATGTAAAGCTACTATATACGTATATACTCTACCCAATAGCAAAATCTAGAGCATGTGGACCCATCTCCACCCAAACCCACTAAAGCCTCAATTCAACAAACCATAGATTAGGTTTGCAGCTGGCTTCCTCCACTTGTAAAAACTTGCAAGCACACTTGTCCTAAATTGAGTACACATTTTCATTAAGGTTCCCCACCCCATATACACTTTTCACTCATGCAAACAATAAGACAAACACCTTGCCCACCCATTAATTTGTACATATACGTACAAACAATTAGGAAGCTATACTAGAAAGGTGTTTTAGGCATTTAGGCAAGATAATAAAAAAGGATTGACTTCAACCTAAAACAAACTTAATTAGATAATACACATGTCCTCAAGTCAGAGACGGACAAAATCATAGAATACATACTTATATAGTTATATAAAATAAAAGTACACATCTATACAGAAAAGATCAGGTCCCTCCGGAGGGACGGGAGGGACGGTCCGAACTTTACTGTTTGGGGCGGTTCCCGGTGGAATTTTTTGATGAAATTTTTTGAGCATGTTCCTCATCAAGTCTAGTTTGTCCATACCAAATTTCAGCTCAAAATTCGACCGGGAAGGCAGTCAAATAAATTCTTGAAGCTTACTGCACATTCTGCGCATATATAAAGTGCAGTAAGTTTCAAGAATTTATTTGACTGCCTTCCCGGTCGAATTTTGAGCTGAAATTTGATATGGACAAACTAGACTTGATGCGGAACATGCTCAAAAAATTTCATCAAAAAATTCCACCGGGAACCGCCCCAAACAGTAAAGTTCGGACGGTCCCTCCCGTCCTTCCGGAGGGACCTGAGCAGTCCTCCACATCTATATATAACCAAAGAAGTTATGTGATACTTGGCAAAAGCTGGTGGTTCATAAGACATGTGGCATAGAAAATGATAATAGTGTTAAGTGATAAAATGGAAATGGAAGACAAGCTAGCCAGCTGTACGTGTAACATCCTCAAACTTATTTTTTTTCAATTTTTTGAAAGAAAGTATTAAGGTTGTGTGCCACAAATTAGTTCTTATTATTTAATATCTTAGATGACTTAAATACGAAAATAAAAATTATAAATTAAATCTAAAATGCACAACTAAAGTAACACTATCCACTAAGCTAAAAAGTGTACGTAAAAATTTTACTATGAACATATAAACACGTGTACACACATATTATATATTAGTTAGGTTATAAATAAATATATGTATTTATAATTAAACAATGAATTGAAGGACACATGTAGATACATATATATATCCTAAAGGACACTAAGCATAAGATGGTCTAACCAAACAAAAACTTAAGGACACTAGGCAAAACACTGATCATTATACGAATAAGAACAAAAATGATATGTTCTATATAATAAATATATTAAGTGCAATAAAGGAATTAGCAATTCCAAGCAATAGTACGTGCTAATAGTACGTGCTATCGGTAGAAACCTCTAGAGTCCCTTCATGACGTTTACCTCTGGAGTAAACTAGAGCAAATGAAATCAAAAGGAGAGGAGTGTGAGAGTGGAATCCGAGAAGAGCAAATCTGACCAAAATTTTAATAGGTTTGTGTTCATTCCTTCTTCTACCTATATTTATGTTGACTTATATTGTCCTAAATTTCATTGTTATATTTGTTTCTGAATTTTACTATTTAACTAAACTTTATATCTTTACATGTTGATATATTATTTCTCAAGGGACCAAAATATTATGGTTGGGAGTGATGGTATCAAATTGACAAAACTAAAATATGATTGTGTTGATTTAATTAAAATTGATGTGACACTATTTAAGAAAACAAGAGGTGGCACTTTTACTTAGACTTTCCGTAAATTAAATATTAGTAGCACAATTTATGTACCTACTATTGTAAATAAATCTTTTAGTTTATTTACAAATTAATGGTTCAAATATTGAAAATATTATACGGCAATGTATTATTTTTGTTAATATTATTTGAAACCAGGTCTGGTATACTATCTATAAAGTAACACATGTACGGAAATGTGTTATAATGATTAATGAAGTTAATTTTGAATATAATGCAAATACATGTTCACAACATTATAAGTTAAACAAGTAAACCCATATAATTAAGGAGTTAGATTTCATCGAATCGGAACTAAACTAGTGGTTATTAATATATATAAATTATACTACAATGAAATTGAGAATCTACATGTATAAGGTCCAAATCCAAAGTTAGATATATGAATAAGGCAAAATTGATAAAAATAATCCCTACAAAATTTTACACTATTAATCCAAACCTCCCTTACAAGTACCCTAAATAGAATAAATGAAACGGAATCATTTTCCGTTTGACCGCCGTTTGCTCACCTAACTGCATACGTGAATCTCATGACTTAGCAGATGTAAATTCAATTCTTCTCCATCTTTTACTTGAATCTCCATCTTTGAGATAAGAAAATCCTAAACAATAGATGGCTGGTTGCAATAGCTACGAGATGTGCTCAAGATTCAGCCCCGGCCTGTGAAACACAAGCATTCATACGAAAAGTGAAGTGCAACCATGGCGTTTCTTCTCAGTTGCAGAAGGTTTCCTCAGGGCCGAATTAGGGGAAGTGGTTTTATGGCTGCCCCTGTGGAAGGTAAAATAAATTAAAATTATAAAAAACTTTTATTTGTGCTAAATGAGTACGTAGTATTACAGTTGAAAGAAGAACTATTGATATAGGAGTTCATGTGCTTGAATAGTGGCGCTTATTCCTATTGCAGGAGATAGCAGCAATTACGAATTCAATTTTGAAATAAAAGGGATTTTGAAACTATACGAAAGTAAAGTTCCTAGCATTACTTTGTCCAGAACTAACCTAAACCTCACTATACTGGAAGTGCTGATTGATATTTTTGTTTTCTATTTGCAGAATAATAATTGTATGGGAGGATGATTCAAATAAAAAAGAGATGATGGCACCAAGAGATGCAAAGAAAGAATTAGTTCTGAAGGAGAATGAAATTCTTAAGAATGAGCTTGATAAAATGCAGGCTGAGAAGAAATTATTGTTGGGCGAAATTGAAAAGTTCAGGATGAAGAAACATCAATATGAAGCTGAAGCTAAACGAGCATCAAGTGCAGAAAAGAATGCTATTTATTATTTTCTTTTAACATGGTTTCTTAATAGGAGTAGTTTTATCTATTTGGATTGGTAGGATATAACAATGATAGAATGACATTGGAATGAATTTGTAAGTTCAAATTAATGTTTCTCTTTTGGAATGATATTTGAATGTATGGAGTTAAAGCCACGTATGATTGTAATATTGGAATTACTTTGATGGTATGGGAATGGAATTTGAAGTTCAATTTCCTAGTTTTGTTTTGTAATGGTATATTAGTTCCTAATTTAGTACGATTAGAGAGTATATTAGTTCAAGAGCTTCAATTGATTCTAATTAAATATGTTTTAGATTTCCTAGAATATTTTTACAATTTCAAATCAATGGAAGCAAGCCTTTTTGGACCCAGAATGTTTGAGCTTCAATTTCACATATAATGGACTAGAGATTCCCTTATAACAGTTTTGGAATGATAACAACAATTTCATAACTTAGGTGCTGTTCTGTTCGTCTTATTCTTATTACTTATTACTTATTCTTATTTTATTCAGATCAGATCAGATCAGATCAGAAAAATTCAGATCAGATCAGATCAGATCAGAAAAATTCAGATCAGATCAGATCAGATCAGAAAGATTCAGATCAGATCAGATCAGATCAGAAAGATTCAGATCAGATCAGAAAGATTCAGACCAGATCAGACCAGATCAGAAACATTCAGATCAGATCAGAAACATTCAGATCAGATCAGATCAGAAAAGTTCAAACATGATTTATCACTTTTATTATTATATTAATTATTATTGTTATTACTATTATGATTATTATTCTATAATTATTATTAATAATATTAATAATAATATGATAAAAAATAAGATATTAATATAGTTATAATATTTTAATATAATAATAGTAATATAAATGCAATTATTAAGAAGACTATTATTATTATTACAATATTATAATAATAATATGATTAATATTATTATAATATTATATTATAATTATATGTAATTATAATTATACTTACAATTATAATTCTTATAATTATAAGTATATCAATTGTAATTATTATAATTATATCTATAATTAAATATAATTATAATTGTAATTAATTATAATTATAATAATTATAATTACAATCATAATCATAATTATGATTATAATTTTAATTATAATATAATATTATAATAATATAATTCTAATTATAATATTATTATTATTATTATTATGTTATTGTAATAATAATATTAATATAATAATATTGTTATAATAATATTAATTGTATTTATATTACTATTATTATATTATAATATTATAATTAATGTTAATATAATTATAATTATTATTAATTATAAATATACTTATAATTATATTATAGTTATAATTTATGATTATAATTATTATTTTTATTATAATTATAAATATTATTATTATTATTATTATTGTTACTATTGTAATTATTTCACGGAGTAATTATAATAATATTGATAACTATAGTTACAATTATAGAGATAAATATTGTAATTATAATTACAATTATAATTATATAAGTAATTATAATTAAAAATATAATTACAATTATAATTATATCTATATTTATAATTAGTGTAATATGTATAAATTTTTTCATTTTAAATTTAATTATTATTATTATTTGTATAGTTACGATTATAATTATAATTTTATTTAAGTTATATTTGTAATTGCAATTATAATAATTATAATTATAATTATAATCATAGAAATATTCAAATCAGATCAGATCAGAAAGATTCAGATCAGATCAGAAGGATTCAGATCAGATCAGAAACATTCAGATCAGATCAGACCAGATCAGAAACATTCAGATCAGATCAGGAAGATTCAGATCAGATCAGATCAGATCAGAAAGATTCAGATCAGATCAGATCAGATCAGAAAGATTCAGATCAGATCAGATCAGATCAGAAAAATTCAGATCAGATCAGATCAGAACTTAAAAAATTCAGATCAGAAACATTCAGATCAGGCGAAGAGAACAGCTTCTTAGAATACACCCTGTGGAAATTTTGAAGCTATAGCAGTAGCCTGTTGAAAAATATAGCTCTATAAAGCTGTATTATAAATCCTAACTGATTTTCCATCTAACACTTATTCCAAATATGCAGGTAGAATAGAAATAGAACAACATTCTGCCACAAAACCATATCTAGCATCTTAGACATGCTACAGCCAGTAAAATGTTTCAAAATTACACACTCCATCAAAACAGGTCCATACAAAGTGATAGGTTGCATTAGCCAACAAAAATCTATCTAGGACAGAAGCATTAGCCACCAAAAATAGGTCCATACAAAGTGATAAGCTCCATTAGCCAACAAAAAATTATGTAGGACAAAAGCATTAGGCACCTGATGTGAGTTTTCTCGCACTTAAAAAGATTGTAGAATAGTGGTGTAAGTACGAGTATCGTCTCCACAGGGACGGACAAAAGGGAATTAAGAATTAACTAAATTCAGCGATTAAAAATAAATAAATAAAAATGCGTCGTGCGAGATTGGTTGGTTGAATAAAAATTAAACTAATGCAAATGAACGATTAAAATAAAAGTGATTTCTTCTCAATTAATGACGAAGGGAACAGGGATTGATTCCGGGGTAACCAGATTTCTGGCAGATCAGGCCTAATTACATGAATTTAATTTAATTGAGCCTAGCTAATCATTACTAAGTTCTTACCGCTCTCGGGGCGTAGAGTACAATAATTTAGGGGACCAGGCTGATCTCTCATGCGACAGGATCCTAAATTATTGCCAAGACGAGCGAGCTTACGGCCCCTTAATCGCTACTAATCTCTTAGCGAACGATTAAGTGTGTGTGAATGTGTCCTAGAACAAATTAGATCTCTCTTAATTCATTCTACATGCAATTGTAATTCTAGCTGCAGTCTAGGTTACAAGAGATATCAATTAAATTATTCAAACACAAATTAAACGGCATTCATGCAATTAAACCGACAAGAATCTAGCCATCAATCATGATTAACCCCTTCATCAACCCCAAATCCCTAATTAAACTACTCACAATTCATAATTGAAGAATCAACAGAATTGAGATGAATAGAAATAATTGTCATTAATTAAAAAGATGAACTTACAAATAATCCCAGGGTCTTGGAAGAAAATAGCGTAAAAACGGTGTTAAATTCGTCCCTAGGCCTCTCCGTAATGTTCGTAACGTCAAAATATGATTAGGGGGGCCTTATTTTATAGAAAAAGGATGAAAAATATGAATTTGGGTCGATTTGGGATTCAATTTCGCGTAACCCGGGTCTACGCACGGCGTGCGTACCCCCCACGCACGGCCGTGCGTTGCTGGCAGTGTCTCCCTTGCTTTCTCGCCTCAGACGCACGGTCGTGCGTTCCCCTACGCACGGCGTGCGTAAAACTTCCGAATTTGACAAAACTTCCTTCATGAAAGTTGTAGATAATGAAGTCCTCTATCCACCCCAATTTGCCGAATGTGATTTGAATCATCCAATCAAGAGATATGATCAAAACGGTGGAAGGTGTCTTTCTGAAATCGCAACAGAGATCATCTGACTTCATCGTCTGTTTTCACCTTCTTCCTCTCAGATTCTCGCAAAGGTGTCTTCATATGATTTGTAGCCCTTGAAGTTGGCTTTCTTATGCAACTTTAATCGTGTCCATTGGTTGTTCCTACAAAGAGATAAGCTTGAACGATTGACAGAAGGTCATTCTGATCGTCGTTTTCAAGCTTCATTCATCTTCTTTTGATCCCGAAGCCAATCCTAGAGCTCTTTTTTCCTTCAAATCTTCATCGTGAATCTTCCGGTGACCTCCAAAGCTATCAAATCATTCTCAAATGCTTCTCAAATCATCCCGATTGTTCCTCAAGTGCCGGTACCGGGCTCAAATTCCCTGATTTTGACTACAAACAACACAAAACTCGAACCAATGCCCGATAAACATAACTTGAGCTAAAATTGAGACTTGCAACACCTTAAAGCTAGGGAAAACCATCAAAACCGATCCCAACACGCATCAAATACATGTCAAAATACAGACTTATCAAATTCCCCCACACTTAAGCCTTTGCTTGTCCTCAAGCAAATTGAACAACGGGACTTACGATAATCACCACACGGAATCAAAACAATTAGCATGCACACGTAGTTAAAGGAATATTCACAGAACAGACAGACTAAACCAAGAAAATTCTTCCCTAAACTACATCTTTGTACTCAAGCTAAACTATTTGACAAAGTTATTCACAACATCCTCAAAGTAGTGACAGCACACACAAATAAACTAGCTATCGATCAGAAGGACTTGTGAAGGTGGTGGTGAATGGTTCATGGATAACAAAAATAGTCCCTTTCTTTTGAGAGATTGGAATATTCTAACAAAGACTCAATGTATTCAGGAACTTCAGGGCTATTCTTAGGAACAAGGAACACAGTAGGCCACAATTTAGGAACAATCATCTAAATCTATGCAAAGAGTAGACATGGTGTACAACTAAGCTAAACCGTCTCGACACATTTGTGCTTTGACGTACACTTGAAGTACGCGGAGGACTAAAGCTAATTTTTCAATAGCCTCCAAGTTCATTAATTATGTTTAGTTTTCCTTGTCATGTTGGCACGAGAACGCCGTTTCTTTCGAAAGATACACAAGTCTCATCTTACGCTTTTTGACCGGGGCTCCCATTCTCTTTTTCGAAAAGTAAGAGGTCTAGCTATATTAATTTTTCACCTTTCGGATTCTTACTAGACATTACCCCATTCTAATCTCGGCCTCACCAAGGAAAAAATAGCAATTAAGGTTCATTTATTTAAAAGTGAATCCATGCCTACAATGCAGTCCTCGAAAGTATCATATTCCTAAAAAGTGACTGCTCTTACCCCATTTGGGGCATAGGAACAGTGCCAAAATTGGCTCCTACACAAATTCCCTAAACTTAGCAAATTAATCCCTTGGTTCCCTAAACATCAAGACTAAGTCAGAAATATTCACGGGCAAGGAAACAGGTCATTTGGCTATGGAGCTTAATTAATTGGGTAACAAAGAACGGTCAGGCTCAAAATGGCTTCTCCTAAAGGATTCTTTCAGGTGGGGGTGGATAATTAATGGAACATTCAATGGGTGACTAATGCCTTCATCCTCTCAACAACTAGATTATAGTGCAAGCAATTTAAGCCTAAACACTTCAAAGATGTTCTAAAAGCATAGTCAAAACGTTAGCCAGCTTACAAAGACATAGTTTAAAGAAAAATTTTCAAAAATTTGGCATGAATTTCCTATGAATATACAACTAACACCTGCACATGCTAAACGAATTACATGTGACAACTACTGCCCGAATGCCCAATTCACTCCCCCACACTTAAACTTTGGCATCGCCCTCGATGACCAAAAATGCACTATGCACAAGGGGGGTGAAGGGGAAAGGGTCACGCGTGCTCAAATTAGCTCAAGTCAATTATTACAAAAAGGCGATTAAAAGAGTCGTAGAAACTTCCTTAAGGCGCTGGTCGGTGCAGAACTAAACTGAGTCAATGTAATCCTCGGCACATCATCCATACAACAAGACCCTGAGCTGCAACAAAAACACAAAGCAAAACAACGAAACAACAAACAAAGCAAAAGCAAAATCAAAAGCAGAAAAAAGCTCGGGTTGCCTCCCGAGAAGCGCTATTTTTAACGTCGTGTGCCCGACGATACCTCATAAGCTCTCAAATTGCAAATACTGTAGTGGTGCACTCATAGTCAACGTCTCCAGTTTCCTCTCAACAAATGCCATTAGGTGTCGCGGATCTTTAAACTCTTTAGTCCACGTAGGCAACATATGGTCTTCATAACCCTCATTAGTGCAGAAGTGAAGTATGAAACTCTCATCCTCTTCAGGTGGATAGGGAACATGAGTGAAAACTTTGATTACTCTAGGCATCACCGGAAGCTCAAAACATGTCTCCAAGCAAGGAGTAGGAGCAACACCGTAATCAAACTGCACCATAGAAAAATCTTCTTCTTCCTCAGAAATATCATGAAAATTCACAACCTCTCCTCCAGACTCTGTATCACTCCCCATGAAGGCATCCCAACTCTCGTTAACACCGTTCTCATCAGGGTCTTCAAAAGCATCTAGGAGGGTATCATCCATCATATTTCCACCTTCACAGTCCGACTCACTCATATGATCATCCCTATTGGTCTCCTCAGGTTGGGCTTCTGTGTCGCTAGGACGGGATCTCTCGGACTCCTCAGATAAAGCCTTTGCAATCTGCCCCAATTGATTCTCCATGTTCTGCATCCTTGTCTCCATCATTTGCATCCTTGAGTCTGCTCTCAGCTGATTTTGTGCTAATTTGTTGAGTACTTCTTCCAAGCTAGAAAATCTCTTTAAATCTGCCTCCTCCAGATCCTCTTGTTGATTATGAGGCTCATTACTCGGGAAGTATGTAGGAGTGACTGAAACATTTGTGTCCGTAAATTGTGGGGAGGAAGAAGTGGGGTATGCAGTTGCCCAGTAAGGATGGTCGTATGGAGGAATGGGGCAAAGACATGAATGGTGACCACCTCCACAGAAGTTACAAATGCTATTTTTAGGAAAACAATCAACCAATTCCTCGGGACTTTTAGTTTGAATGAGAAATTCCATAATGGAGCCTGATTTTGTCCGAGGATATTGTGGATAAGGATATTGATTAGGAGAACGAGATTGAGGGTATTGCGTATTTGGAAGAGGGTAAGAATAGGAAGATGAGAAATTTTGTGGTGTAGGAGAATAATTTTGATGAGATGTGTAATATTGAGGAGGAGGATGAGGAGGAGGAGGAGGAGGAGGAGGAGGAGTGTAAGGAGGGTATGGCGTATATGGTGAATATTCCATGGAGGTTTGAGAGTAAGGAATTCCTCCAGGAATTTGGCTGAATAGGTTCATCTCATGCCTCTTAGAAATTACCTGAAAGGTTAGCACAGAAAAAATCCTACGAAAAAACTAAAAGAAAACTAACTAAAAAATCTCGCTGAAATTAATTAACCCTTAAAACCGACACCGTCCCCGGCAACGGCGCCAAAAACTGATGTGAGTTTTCTCGCACTTAAAAAGATTGTAGAATAGTGGTGTAAGTACGAGTATCGTCTCCACAGGGACGGACAAAAGGGAATTAAGAATTAACTAAATTCAGCGATTAAAAATAAATAAATAAAAATGCGTCGTGCGAGATTGGTTGGTTGAATAAAAATTAAACTAATGCAAATGAACGATTAAAATAAAAGTGGTTTCTTCTCAATTAATGACGAAGGGAACAGGGATTGATTCCGGGGTAACCAGATTTCTGGCAGATCAGGCCTAATTACATGAATTTAATTTAATTGAGCCTAGCTAATCATTACTAAGTTCTTACCGCTCTCGCGGCGTAGAGTACAATAATTTAGTGGACCAGGCTGATCTCTCATGCGACAGGATCCTAAATTATTGCCAAGACGAGCGAGCTTACGGCCATTTAATCGCTACTAATCTCTTAGCGAACGATTAAGTGTGTGTGGATGTGTCCTAGAGCAAATTAGATCTCTCTTAATTCATTCTACATGCAATTGTAATTCTAGCTGCAGTCTAGGTTACAAGAGATATCAATTAAATTATTCAAACACAAATTAAACGGCATTCATGCAATTAAACCGACAAGAATCTAGCCATCAATCATGATTAACCCCTTCATCAACCCCAAATCCCTAATTAAACTACTCACAATTCATAATTGAAGAATCAACAGAATTGAGATGAATAGAAATAATTGTCATTAATTAAAAAGATGAACTTACAAATAATCCCAGGGTCTTGGAAGAAAATAGCGTAAAAACGGTGTTAAATTCGTCCCTAGGCCTCTCCGTAATGTTCGTAACGTCAAAATATGATTAGGGGGGCCTTATTTATAGAAAAAGGATGAAAAATATGAATTTGGGTTGATTTGGGATTCAATTTCGCGTAACCCGGGTCTACGCACGGCGTGCGTACCCCCCACGCACGTCCGTGCGTTGCTGGCAGTGTCTCCCTTGCTTTCTCGCCTCAGACGCACGGTCGTGCGTTCCCCTACGCACGGCGTGCGTAAAACTTCCGAATTTGAAACAACTTCCTTCATGAAAGTTGTAGATAATGAAGTCCTCTATCCACCCCAATTTGCCGAATGTGATTTGAATCATCCAATCAAGAGATATGATCAAAACGGTGGAAGGTGTCTTTCTGAAATCGCAACAGAGATCATCTGACTTCATCGTCTGTTTTCACCTTCTTCCTCTCAGATTCTCGCAAATGTGTCTTCATATGATTAGTAGCCCTTGAAGTTGGCTTTCTTATACAACTTTAATCGTGTCCATTGGTTGTTCCTACAAAGAGATAAGCTTGAACGATTGACAGAAGGTCATTCTGATCGTCGTTTTCAAGCTTCATTCATCTTCTTTTGATCCCGAAGCCAATCCTAGAGCTCTTTTTTCCTTCAAATCTTCATCGTGAATCTTCTGGTGACCTCCAAAGCTATCAAATCATTCTCAAATGCTTCTCAAATCATCCCGATTGTTCCTCAAGTGCCGGTACCGGGCTCAAATTCCCTGATTTTGACTACAAACAACACAAAACTCGAACCAATGCCCGATAAACATAACTTGAGCTAAAATTGAGACTTGCAACACCTTAAAGCTAGGGAAAACCATCAAAACCGATCCCAACACGCATCAAATACATGTCAAAATACGGACTTATCAGCACCAAAATAGGTCCATACAAAATGATAGGCTCCATTAGCCAACAAAAAATTATGTAGGACAGAAGCATTCGGCACCAAAATAGGTAAATTATGTAGGACAGAAGCATTAGGCACCAAAATAGGTCCATACAAAATCATGTCCCTACAACAAGTGTGCTTGTTGTTTACAGATTTTAAAACAAAACAATTTCTCTTATGTTCCCAAGAGCCATAAAGAAAAACTTGCAACCATCTACACATTTAACACCAAGCTTTTGACTTCTTTTTTTGTCACTAATAAAATATGTCAAATTTCTACCTTGAGCCACAGCATATTGAGTTACAGCCTCTCTAAATTTATCTCTTGTACCAAACCTTATGCCAACACACCACTGCAGATTATTAAAATCAGTTGAGTCGTTCACAAGTTGTGCCTGACACTTCTTCTTCTTCCCTAAAATATCATCTTGTTCACTCTCTCCTGAGGAGTCAACTTCACCATCACTATCCTCATATTGTGAAACATATCCACCAAGTTCATTCATGTTTTCAGCGTCTAGTAGATCTGCACCCCTTTCTAACGAATCATTAACCTGCTTTACTTCCTCACATTTTTTTAAATTCTAATTTTGTATTCTTTGCCTTGCTTCTATCCATTCTTCATCACTGGAATGACCTTCTTCACCATCAACTGATTCAATGAAATGCTGCAGAATGTCCTCATGCTCTTCATCATGCATATATGTTTGTATCTCTCCAGAGTTATCATCCCCCCTTTAGAAAAAAGGACTTCACTAGTGTATTGAGTTGGCACATCCTTATGGACAATATACAAGTCAACCATGCTTGCTTCCATGCCTAACCTTCCTATTTCAGCAACCTCATTGTCACTAGTTATTTGATACAAACCCGTACTTAACGACTCTCCAAGGACAAGGTAATACAACTGTTGGTCCCGTTTGAGTATGAAGCAGTCTAGAGGGGGGGTGAATAGACTGCTCTGATTTTTCAGATTTTTCTCTAAGTCAAAAACTGACTTATAAGAGGTGGTCCAAATCTGATGACAGAGATGGTCGAGTTCTAATGGCAAAACTGGACCAGGCAGCGGATTAAAGTCTGTCTGGGTAGCCTCAAGAAGATACTAAGGCAAATGCCTTTCTGATAACTCTTAAAACAAGATCTGCTAAACACAGATTCCAAGTTTTTAAGGGTTATACAATTAGAATCCTAAGTGCAAGTGCAGAAATTAAATGCAGTAAAGTAAATGACACCGGGGATTTTTATAGTGGTTCAAGGAACAACGCGTTCCTCTAGTCCACTGTTCCACTAAGCTTGTAAATTCAACAGTTACAATGCCTTAGTCCCTAGAACTTAAGAAGCACTCCACGTCTTCTTCAAGCCTAGTTGCCACCCGGGATGCAATTCCGCTTCCTGATGGCTGGTCCTTTCACTGAGCTTCCCGGAAGTATCACCACTTCACTACTCCAGTTAATTGGACGTCCTTCTTTGCAGAAGATGTTTAGAAAAACAGAGTTTTCCTCCAACTTACTTCGTCACAAAAGATTTGTTGATGAAGTTCTTGAAGTGTTGAAAAACTGGAGGAACTTTGCTCTTGTTGGTGATGAAGAGTATATAAACTGAAGATCTTCCCAACGTTAGCTTTTCTTGTTGATGGAGTTAGAATTTGAATCTCAAGAAAGTGTTAGCAAGATTGTGGCAAAGTTGTTCTGTTTTTCTTCATCGAGTATCTTTTTATACTGAGGTTGTCTACCCGTTGGAGGAGGAGACAACTGCATTGAATGCGCGTACTGTGGAGTTGACCGGTTGGACCCGCATATTTGGCAGGTTTCTATTTTTGTATAATATTCTTCAGGAATCTCGGTCAATCATCTGCAATTACTCCACAACGTATCAGGCTCATTAAATGAGCATTAAATGCTTTCCTTTGATGAAATATCTCCTAGCCGTTAGGTAATTTCCCGTTAGTTATACGGTCGTTGAAAGCAGCTTCAAAATCTTCTAAGTGTCCATCCAGGTCTGGTGAGATCTTCTGATGGCATTCTGACCTTGGATTCTGATGAACTTAGATAAGGAACTCTGATGCTTCTCTGAAGTTGAGTTCTGATGAAGCTTTACGTCGAACTCTGATTGTTCTCTGATGAGCAAGTCTCATGGTTTATCAGACTTGTAGTTTAGCTAGCATCTCTCATAGCTAGCTACGAGCAACTCTGAAAGCAATTCTCATAGCAGCTCTGATGCTTCTCTGAAGAGCAACTCTCATGGAGTAGTTCTCCTAGCAGCTCTGATCAGAAGTACCAAGAGGATCTCTGACGCATCGACTATTGCTAAAACTTACAAAGAAAAATTCTAATACAAAATTTCTATAAGGGGTACTTTAAAATTCTAATCTATCCTAGCATCATCAAAATCTAAGTACAATTATTCCTTACAATTTCCCCCTTTTTGATGATGCCAAAACCCTTAAGCTATTTCCAGAGAAGTGCCTTTCACCATAAAAGAAAATAAGTTAAAAATTTTCATTTAAAATCTTGGTGGGCAACTTAGCATAGGAAAATAGTAAGAGTACGATACAATCAATCATAGCAGTAAGACACACACTAGAGTATCAGAGCATAAACAGAATTAGAAAGCAGTAAAGAACAAGGTATTTGAAAATGCAATGCAAAATAGAGGCAAGATGGTTAACTTATATAAGTACCAGAGTTCACGAAAATACAAAGATAGAGGGATTAGAATTCTTCCTCTTCTAACCGTTTTTCAGCTTCTTCACTCTTTTTGAGTTCTGCATTGACTCGAGCTCTGATGGTAGCCAGGTTCCTCGGATTCTGATATTCAAACCAGTGAGGTTCAAGCTTGCAATCTAGGTAGTTTCTTATTGCTTCAGCTATGGTCTTTCCTGGAATTACCCTCATCCTCCGCCAGTCTTCTGCTTCTTGTACAGATCCACCATGATTAATTTTTATCAGAACATCACTGTCGAGTGTGAGATTCTCTTGCTGCAGGGGAGTCATTAGCTTTCTCATCTGTTCAAACTGAACTTTGTCAGGTCTAGACATCCCACTGTTCAGCCAATTGGTAAAGGAGAAGGTGGAAGTTTTCTTCTTTGACTGTTTAGATGCTGGTGGAGGGGGTTTGTGAATCCCAGCGGCAAGCCTTTTTTGCTTGGCCCTTTCAAAGTAGAGTGAGGGATCCACAGAGATTGTTCCTGTCATCAAGGCTTTTGAGCCGGATCCTCCTGTTTCTCTGGTTTCCTTTCCTCTGGACTCTTCCCCCTTTTTGGCATCAATCAGGTCACCAAGAAGGAGTTCAAGCTTAGAGAACTATGAGGCTAGAGAGTCTTTGATCTCTTCTAGAGTATCAGGGAGAGTCTGAGTGACAGCAGTGAGTCCTTCAATAAGTCCTTGTTGTTTCTCCACACCTGCTTGAATATCCTTTGAACTGGCTTCCAAGAGGATCAGTTTCTGATACCGTTCCTTATCATTTTGTAGCACTTTTAAGGCATGCTCTTTGTGCGTTTTGCAAAGTTCCTCAATGTCTATAAGCTGTTCTTGAGATTTGTCATGCGACCATTGAAGATTATCAACAGCTTCAGAGATCTCCTTGATGGCCTTATCCTGAGCAGAGAGGGTCTGGGAATGAGAAAATAGTACAGAGTTGATACTACCCACTTCTTTGGAGAGACCATATATTTTATCAGTTGATATTTTCAGAAATGAGGAAAGGGTTGCTGATAGGGTTGCAACACTTGCAGTAATCTTCTGAAGTTCTGACTCCAGGTTGTATTGCACAAGGTCCAGGTGAGCATCATGCTTCTGATTGACCAATATGATCTTATTCATGCCCTCTATCACCTGGTCACCAAATTCTTCTGCGGATTGAACAAACACATTGAAGGGTATCTGGGGCTATGGTAAACCTCTGTCATTTGGTAATGTAAAGCGTTGCTCAGCAGGTTGTTGCAGAGAAGGAGGTTTCTAGGAGGACTCCTTCTTTGGTGTTGTCCTTCTCTTCGATGTGAGATCACCAGCCAGGGAGGAGGTCAGAAACCCATCATTATTGCTGTCAGAGGAGAGGATCCGCACAACAGGTTGCTTTTTAGGTGTTGAAGCAGCAGAGTGTTGTGGAGAAGGGGGTTTTGAAGATGGTTTCTGTTGAGGGGTTGAGGTAGCATTGGTTTTTTGGTGAGGGGAGCTCTGATGTTGTGGAGAAGGAGGAGGTGGTGAGGGGGAGCGGTTTCTGGTAGGTGTTATCTTATGGCAAGGCGAGGAGGTTTTCTCTGGGATTGGAGTTTGGGTATTTTGAGGTGGCTGAGGGGTCTCTGGTGGTGTTGAGAAGGGAGTGGCAGGTTTGGGTGAGGATGCAATATGAATGGAGGGTGATTTAGGGGGAGATGGAAGAGGTTGAGGAGAATTATGAATTGGAGGGGAATTGGGAATTACCTCAAGGACAGTTTCTTCAAATAGAGATTCTCTCCATTCCTTGATCAGGTTAATCATTGCTAGAGCTAGATCATTAGCAGTAGAGGGTTCTCCATCAACACCAGAAATGGGGTTTAGCTTTATCATCGATTCCTTACGCTTCTTTTCCATCAGCCAAGCATCAAAGGCTTCTCTTTCATGATCCTCCAGAGCTTTAACATGCTTCTCTGGTGAGGTAGAAAGCAGAGGTGCCTTTCCCTTTAGGTCTGCCTTCTTCTGGATCAAGATGGATTCAAGGAATTGGAGATCAAAGCACTTGGACACATCTTCAGTGCCTGCCCAATTCAGAACTGCAACTTCCTCTGATTCGAACCTATCCAGTTGCTCAACAATCTGGCGAAGGGGTCCCATTCTCCATCTTCTCCATGTGAGTACCCTTTCAAATTGCTTGTCCAGGGCAGTATTTCGGTCAATTTCAGGGACTTTGGTAGGAGGGGCTTGATGCTCTGGTGAAGAATCAACAATGGGCATGTCTGGTACAGAGGAGGGTTGTACCTCTGGTGCAAGTTCCCCCTGAGTTCCTGAACTCTTGAGCGGAGTAGTTGCCCTTTTCTTTTTCTTCTTGATCAGTTGGGGTGCAGAGCCATCAGAATCTTCACTCTGAACAACCAACTTCCTTCTTCTCTTCAACTTTGGTTTCTTCACAGGTGATCTTCTGGGTGATTGAGAAGAAGCCGTGTCTGATGCAGCCTCCTCTGATACATTCTTCGTTGGTGTGGGATTCTCCGCATCAGAGGTCACTTTGGACTTCTTGATGGTCCTTTTGGAGGATGGCTTTGATTTTGTAGCCTGTTTCTCCCTCTTTTCCTCGAGTTTTTGTTCTCTTTTTAACTCGGCAGCAACAGCCACATTGAGCTTTGGTGAAGCTGTAAGGAAGATAGACTTAGAGTGGTCAACCTTGGAGGGGTTGCTGAGCTTCACTCCTTGACTAGTAATCGCTTTTGAGATGAGGAGACCATGTCCCATCTTGGTTGAGAATAGGCCAGTCTTCTTGTCCTTTTTCTTCACAGATTCTGAGATGGATTTGAAGACTACCTTTCCCCAGTCAATGTTCATGCCTCGATGAACTGCATAGATCGCCTTGGCGTTTGCATTGTTCATCTCATCAGTGGATCCGGTCTTGCACCATAGGCATCTGTGCAATATGCTGACTAGCTTTTCATAGTCCTTCTTCAGTAAGAACTTCTTCATTTACAGCTTCTCCACTCCGGTGACTTCTGGCCGGCAGTAGTTGTCAACAAAAGCTTCGACAGAGATGTCTACTGTGTCAAGATCAATCAGGGTGGGGGTGTCCTGGTCCTGAGAGTCGAGTTGGACGCCAAAGAATTCATTTAGGGCATCAGCATCAACCTTCAAGTCCTTGCCTTGAACTTGAGAGTAGATTGCTTCTCCGGTGATGGTAGCGTTCAGATAGAACTCGGCAACGTCATTCGTGCTGTATTGCTCATAAGGGTGAGCAACAATCTTGCTTAACTGGGAGTCATGCATCCCTTAGATGATTTTCTTCATCCGCTTCTGGTTTTCCGCTAGCAAGGGTAGGGCTGACATGTCAACTCGCATGCCAGTCACAATGTTGTCCACAAGAGTCTGGACTTCCTCCTTGGAGAGGTCGTTGATGTTGATGAACTTCATTTTTAGGATTTAAGGAATTTGGTAATTTCAGGAAGTTGGAAGTTTAGAGAAATAAAGCTTGAGGACGAAGAGCGAGAGATAAAATTGCAGTAGTGGGTATAAATTGATTTGGGTTAGTGGATGTTTGATATTTGTGGGGTTTTCGAGGTTGCATTTAATGGATTGTGGGCGGAAAGGCGTTTCCGTTTTAAGGGAATAACTATCAAGGGTAAGATAGTAAAAGACTTGTTCAAGTAATTAGGTCTTCCCGATGGGTCGGGGCGGGGCGGGTATTGCAAGATCCAGACCCGCCCCGTGACTTGGCGGGGCGGGTCCGCCCCGCCCCGTGACCTTCACGGGTCCAAACTTGTTGACCCATGACCCGCCCCATGCGGGGCGGGGCGGGGCGGGTCCGTCCCGCCGCAACCTAATTAGCTAGTTTGTATTTTTATTTGTGGGAAGTTGTTACCAATTGAATCTACATAATGTTTGTCTCTAAATAATAATTAAAAATAAATATATTAAATCAAATTCATGATACGCTAAAAATTTCAAAAATTAAGGAAAAATTACTCAAACTTGAATAGTTAATCTAATTAGTTATATTAATAATTGAATAAATGTATTAAAATTCTATATATAAAGATGACATTGATAATCCGCCATCTATCTCATTCTAATATATACTTATTTATATATTATAAGATCAAAGAATTTATGGTTTATTGTATACACACATATGTATGTTGAAGTATATTTGTAGTATAAGTTAAGAAAAAATATGTATACTTATAAATTGAGCGGGTCAGGTCGGGGCGGGTCGGGGCGGCACGGGTCAATTCTAATACCCGGACCTGTCCCATTGTATAGGCGGGGCGGGGCAAACCCGCCCCATTTGCAAGACGGGGCAGGGCGGACCCGCCCCAAATGTCTCGGGCCAGAGTGGGTCATTCCGGGTCGAGTTTTTTTGACATCCCTAATCACTCCCAACCATAATATTCTGGTCCCTTGAGAAATAATATATCAACATGTAAAGATATAAAGTTTAGTTAAATAGTAAAATGCAGAAACAAATATAACAATGAAATTTAGGACAATATCAATATAAGTCAACATAAATTTAGGTAGAAGAAGGAATGAACACAAACCTATTAAAATTTTGGTCAGATTTGCTCTTCTCGGATTCCACTCTCACACTCCTCTCCTTTTGATTTCATTTTCTCTAGTTTACTCCAGAGGTAAACGTCATGAAGGGACTCTAGAGGTTTCTACCGATAGCACGTACTATTGCTTGGAATTGCTGAGAACAACGGCATGGGTTGCTGAGAAGCTAGATAGAGTGCTTGTAAATGAAGAATGGTGGGAATGGTTTGGAGCAGCAAGGGCAAAATCGATAGAAGCCCCAGTTAGTGACCATCTTGCACTCTGTGTCACTGTTACTCAAGCAGAGACAAGGTTTCGCAGGAGGTATTTTCAGTTTGAAAACATTTGGTTAAAAGAGGAAGAATGTCGGCTGGTGGTTAATAATAGTTGGCGGGTCACACATGGCCTGGATTTATGTGCTAAGATTGCTTTTTGTGGAGAAGAATTGCAAAAGTGGGGGCGAAACAGGAGCAGGGGGTTTCACAACCAAATTGAAGGCTGCAAACGTAGGCTCGCTTGGCTACGCAGGAGAGATGATGAGCGTAGTTGCAAGGAATTTGCTCGAGTGCGGAGTACTCTATTTATTCTGTTAGAGAAGGAAAATGTGTACTGGAGACAAAGAGCAAAAGAGTTTTGGCTTCAGGAGGGAGATAGAAATTCAAAATTTTTTCACAACTCAGTTAAACAAAGAAGGAGGATAAATAAAATGGTGGGCTTACGCGGCGAGGATGGGTCTTGGATAACAGACCGGGGACAGGTGGGTTCAATTGTGACTGAGTATTTTTCCAACATGTATTTAGACCCAGGTGACCAGAATACATCAGAATTGGGCGGCAGGTTTTGTTGTCTGACTTATGAGAAGAGCACCACATTGTTACGACCTATTAATGCAGAGGAGGTGAAAGCAGCTGTTTTTGATAGGCACCCAGAAAAGGCGCCAGGTCCGGATGGGATGAACCCGGCTTTTTTTTTTCCAGACATACTGGGACATTGTGGGTCCGGACATCGTTAATTTATGTGGTAGCATTTTTGAGTCCGGTAAGATACCGTCTGGATTGAATATTACTAATTTGGTTTTAATTCCTAAAAAAGAGAAACCTGAAAGTTTAGCAGACTGGAGACCTATTGCGCTGTGTAATGTTGTGTATAAAATTTTCTCGAAAGTTTTAGCAAACCGGTTGAAAGGGGTGCTGAATGATCTAGTTGGAGAGAGTCAGAGTGCTTTTATCCCAGGCAGATCCATAGTCGATAATATTATGGTTGCATATGAAACCCAACATTTTATAAAACGAAAGAGTAGAGGAAAAGAAGGTTTTGCTGCTTTGAAACTGGATATGAGCAAGGCCTATGATCGAGTGAATTGGAGCTTTCTTCGTTTTATTATGTTAAGGGCGGGGTTTGACAGAAAGTCGGTGAATTTAGTTATGGAATGTGTTTCGACGGTGACTTATTTTGTTCAATTTGAACGAGATAGATTGGGACCCATTTTGCCAGGGCGGGGTTTGCGGCAAGGAGACCCTCTGTCACCCTATTTATTTATTTTAGTAGCGGATGGATTAAGTGCGCTACTAAGGCAAGCCGAGGTAAGGGGTGTTATTCATGGGGTGGCGGTGTGTAGAAAGGCACCGAGGGTATCTCATTTATTTTTTGCCGATGATAGCTTTTTGTTTTTCAGAGCTACATTAGGTGAATGTGAAGGGATAAAATCTGTTTTGTACTAGTATGAGCGAGCTTCGGGGCAATCGGTGAATTTTTTGAAGTCTAGTATCTCCTTTAGCCCGAATGTTGAGGAGGCTGTTCGGGACAGTGTGTGCTCATCCCTAGGGATAGCGCAGGAGGCAGTCAACCACGTTACTTGGGTCTTCCCGCTCTAATTGGAAGATGGAAGAAGGAGATACTTAGTTATTTACGTGAGAGAGTTGTAAATAGAATAAAGAGTTGGAATAATAGGTTTTTATCCAGAGCAGGTAGGGCGGTACTTTTGAAAAAAGTTATTCAAGCTTTGCCCACTTTATGCTATGAACGTTTTTCTCCTCCCTAAAGAATTGTGTGATGAAATTGAAAAGTTAATGAACGGATTTTGGTGGAAGGGCTCAAAGTGGGACCAAAGAGGGCTCAGGTGGACATCTTGGAGCGGATTGTGCCACCCAAAAAGTGAAGGGGGGCTGGGTTTTCGAAGGGTCCGGGATTTCAACATCGCTATGTTATCAAAACAAGCCTGGAGGTTTACGGTTGATTCGAGTAGTCTGGCTAGTAGAGTCTTTAAAGCCAAGTATTTTCCAAATTCTTCTTTCTTAGAGGCAAAAATGGGAAGTAATCCATCATATATCTGGCGGAGTATTATGGAGACTCAGGGGGTTGTAGCAGAGAATTTGAGGAAAAGAGTGGGAAATGGACGAGATGTACAAGTGTGGGCGGATGCTTGGCTGTCGGGGCCTGGATCGGGCCGTGTTAGTCCGCCTAAACCGGTTGGTATTATGGATATGAATGTAGCAGCGCTGAGAACGGAGGATGGCAAGAATTGGAGTGTGGAACGGGTCAGGTCAATTTTTTCACAGGAGGATAGTAGGAAAATATTGAGTATTCCGATTAGCATGTTTGACAAAGCAGATAGCTTTTGGTGGAATCCGGCGAAGGATGGTCGCTTCTCGGTGAGAAGCTGCTATAAAGTTTTAGCGAGTCATGGGACTGCATCAACCTGGGAAGGGTGGAGCAGAATGTGGAACTTGAATGTTCCACCAAAAATTAAATTTTATTTTTGGCAGGTTATGCAGGGATGTTTACCATCGGCAGTTAAGGTGCGCAGCAGGGGCGTTTTGATCCCGGTGGATTGCAAATTGTGCGGCCGGGAGGAGGAAACGGATGATCACATCCTCCATTTGTGTCCAACTGCTCAGATTGTTTGGAGTGCAGCGGGAGTGAACTGGAATAGTAGCACGGTGGGGCTGGAAAATTGGATTAAGGAGGTGTTGACAGGCATGGATGAGGAGGGTTGGTTAAAAGCGCAGGTATCTTCAAGAATTAATTTGAATGCCTTCCCGATTGAAGTTTTAGCTGAAATTTGGTATGAGTAAACTAGACTTAATGAATAAGATGTTCAAAAAATTTCATAAAAAAATTCTACCGGAGACCGTCCCAAATGGCGACGGCCGGACAGTAAGAACTTATTTAACCCTTTTCATGCAACTTCAAGTACCAATCTGACCATTACCTCTTTAGAATTGTTACCCAGCCCACAACAATAATAACCCAGCTCAGCCAGTTTTCGGATCCAACAATAATACCTAGCCCATTACTCTCAAATCTCAATACACCCTCTTAACCTTAGGATTTGCAAAGAGGCATCCATCGGCATCCATAGGCTCTTCACCTTTCTTAGTACACCCTATTCCATACATTCGAACCTCTAAAATTCCCTCTTCCATAGTCCATACTTCATCAATTCTCCCTGTTGTTTTGATCTTTTATCTTATCGGCGACCGACCGACCATCAAGGTTGAGGTAAAACCAAAGCATCTCAAACCACGTCTGCCATAGTTTCGTGATTTTGGTATATCCTATCACTATCATCCGCATCTTCGTTGTTTTATTGTGATTTTCTTGAACGCTTATGTTATTGAATTTCTTTATCAGTTTTTTCAAGCATACACTGGTCATTGTGGCTATTTACATGTACAGTTGCATATCATTTGGCAATAAATTGCATGTTTGATAAGTCCGTATTTAGACACACATTTGATGCGTGTTGGGATTGGATTTTGATGGTTTTACTAGCTTTAAGGTGTTATAAGTCTCAATTTTAGTTCAAGTTATGTTTACCAGGCGTTGGTTCGAGTTTTGTGTCATTTGGAGTCAAAATCAGGAATTTAGAGTTCGGCACCGGCGCTTGAGAAGCAATTGGGATGAGTTGAGAAGCATTCGAGAGTGAATTGAGAGCATTGGAGTTCAACTGGAGGTTCACGATGAACATTTGATGGCAAAATAGCTCTAGGATTCGTTATGAGATCAAAAGAAGATGAATAGAGCTTGAAAACGATGATCAGGATGACCTTCTGTCCATCGTTCAAGCATATCTCTTTGTATAAACAACCAATGGACATGATTAAAGTTCCATATAAAAGCTAACTTCAAGGGCTACAAATCATATGAATACACCTTTACGAGAATCGGAGATAAAGAAGGTGAAAAAAGACGATGAAGTCAGATGATCTCTGCTGCAATTTCAGAATGACACCTTCCACCGTTTTAATCATATCTCTTAATTGGATAATTCAAATAACATTCAGCAAATTGGGGTGGATAGAAGACTTCATTATCTACAACTTTCATAAAGAAAGCATTTCCAAATTCGGAAGTTAAGTAGACAAGATCGTGCCCTCAAAGTCAGGCACGATCATGCGTGAAGAGAAAGCACCGCGGAGTTACTGCCAGCCAGGCACAATCGTGCCTGGAGGGAGGCACGATCGTGCCAGCCCAAAATGCGCGTTTTTGCTCCGGAGGCACGATCGAAGTCACGATCGTGCCTGGCATCGTGCCTGCCTCCGGAAATCCCAATTCAACTCAAATTTCACCCGATTTTTCTATTTAAACAGCCTGTAAACCCCCGTTTTCGGGGGGAGCTTAGAGAAAGTGCCTAACACGAATTTTAGAGGGCTTTTCAGCATTGTTCATCAATCTTTTGGGATTCTTTGTAAGTTCCACCTTTTTAATTAATGACAATTAATTCTTTTTATTCCAATTCTATGATTCTTCAATTATGAATTGTGAGTAGTTTTAATTAGGGATTTGGTATTGATGAAGGGGTTGATCATGATGTATGGCTAGATTCCTTTCAGTTTAATTGCATGAATGTCATTTTATTTGTGTTTGAATAATTTAACTGATATCTTTTGTAACCTAGAACGGCCGCTAGAATTACAATTGCTTGTAGAATAAATTAAGAGAGATCTAGTTTATTCTAGGACACATTCACACACACTTAATCATTCGCTAAGAGATTAGTAGCGATTAAGGGGCCGTAAGCTCGCTCGTCTTGGCAATAATTTAGGATCCTGTCGCATGAGAGATCAGCCTGGTCCCCTAAATTATTGTACTCTACGCCGCGAGAGCGGTAAGAACTTAGTAATGATTATCTAGGCTCAATTAAATTAATTTCATGTAATTAGGCCTGATCTGCCAGAAATCTGGTTACCCCGGAATCAATTTCTATTCCCTTCGTCATTAATTAGAGAGAACTCATTTTATTTAATCGTTCATTCGCATTTTAATTTCCAATCAATCAATCTCGCACGACGCTTTTATTTTATTTGTTTTTATCGCTGAATTTAATAAATTCTTGATTCCCTTTTTTCCGTCCCTGTGGAGACGATACTCGTACTTACATCATTATATTACAACCTTTTTAAGTGCGAGAAAACACTCATCAATGTTTAACAGATTTATATTGTAATCTAAATCTGTATTTTGTTTCAAAAAAACACCTCTTTTACATGTCTAAACCTAGCTTCTATCTATTTTGTGATATATGATGTCTTCGTCTAAACCTAGATAAAACATGAAATTGTATTTTTGATACATCGGTTAATATTGCCTTGATTAAAATGGTCTGTAATATCTGATTTATGTAACTGTTAAACATATTTCAATTGAATTGATCTAACAATGACTTCATTCGTAGTTTTTGTTAGTAAGGATGTTTTTACTTGGACTGTAATTTGCCCCAGACCAGACCAGACCAGACCAGACCAGACCAGTCCAGACTAGACCAGACCAGTTCAGACCACACCAGACCAGACCAGACCAGACTTGGATAGTTATAAAAATACAAAGAAACCAGACCTTACCAGACCAGACCAGACCAGTTCAGACCAGACCAGACCAGATCAGACCAGACCAGACCAGACCAGCAAATTACAGTCCAAGTAAAAACATCCTAAATACTCCGTATATTTTTTTTAAAAGGCCACAATAACAGAGTTTATTTTAAAAAACACAGTACTACATCTTTTCTATTACAAAAGTTTTAACTTATAATGGAATTAGCAGAAAATGACAGTTACATTTCATGATTTGAGCAATAGCTCGTAAATTGAATTGCCTAGACTACTTAAAGCATAATACTGAAGCTTTTATTTTTAAAAACGTGTGAAAACTTGTGTTTTATTGAATACCTGTGAGTTTGCTAAACCCATTAGCTAAACCCATTTTCTTGTGAGTCTCCTCATATTTTATTGAACACTTGTGAGTCTGCTCATATGATGCGTGTTTTCTCGCACTTAAAATAGATCGTAATATAGTGGTGTAAGTATGAGTATCGTCTCCACAGGGACGAACAAAAGGGAATCAAGAATTAATTAAATTCAGCGATTAAAAGAAATAAATAAAAAAATGTGTCGTGCGAGATATGATTGGGTTGGAAAGTTAAACTAATGCGAATGCGTAATTAAAATAAAAGATTGGTGTCTTCTTAATTAATGACGAAGGGAACAAGGATTGATTCCAGGGTAACCAGATTTCTGGCAGATCAGACCTAATTACATGAAATTCATTCAATTAAGCCTAGCTAATCATTACTAAGTTCTTACCGCTCTCGCGGCGTAGAGTACAATAATTTAGGGGACCAGGCTGATCTCTCATGCGACAGGATCCTAAATTATTGCCAAGACGAGCGAGCTTACGGCCCCTTAATCGCTACTAATCTCTTAGCGAATGATTAAGTGTGTGTGAAGATGTCCTAGAATAAACTAGATCTCTCTTAATTTATTCTACAAGCAATTGTAATTCTAGCGCGCGTTCTAGGTTACAAAAGATATCAGTTAAATTGTTCAAACACAAATTAAACGGCATTCATGCAATTAATCCATCAAGAAACTAGTCATACATCATGATCAACCCCTTCATCAATCTCAACACTTGATCTTTCGGCCGATCTCACGTTCTACTTGAGCGTGGAATTCCTTGAAGGCGTCAAGCACTTGATCCTTGGATTTTAACAGGTGCAACCACACCTTCCTTGAATGATCATCAATGAAGGTCACAAAGTACAATTCCCAATGGATCTCTCGGACATTGAGCACACATCGATGTGTACAAGGTCGATAATATTCTTTCTCCTAGTGGGTGGAGAAGATCTTTGGAAAGCAACTCTGTGTTGTTTTCAAGCTAAACAATGTGCACAAGGATCAAGTGACTCACCTTTCATGTTCGGGAGGAGATGCTTCCGAGCGAGTATGTGAAGACCTTTCTCACTGATGTGTCCAAGTCGTTTATGCCATACCTCCACGTCATCGGTGATTACGTTTACCTCTCCTTTGCAGAGTTTAGCTTGCATCATATACAAGGATCCTTCCTTCCTTCCTCGAGCCATGACTAGATTTCCTTTAGTGAGCTTCCATTTTCCTTCACCAAAGTAGTTCATCAGACCAGCATCATCTAACTTTCCAGCGGAGATAAGATTGAGGCGCATGGCCAGGACATGCCTCACATCTTTGAGAACAAGCTTGCATCCGGTGCTAGTTGTTAGGACGATGTCTCCTATCCCAACGATCTGGCTTCTATCTTGGTTTCCCATTTGAACCGTGCCAAAGTCACCGCTTTGGTAGGATGAGAAGAAACTTCCATGGGGAGTGACATGGAAGGAAGCACCAGAATTGATAATCCAAGAACTATCATCACAAGCAATGTTGAGGATATTACCTTCTCCAACGACATATAACAAATCTTCTTTTGCGACTACAACAATGGTACTCTTCTCTTCTTGCTTCTTCGTTGGGTTGAATTGGTCTGACTTGGGCTGGATAGACTCACCTCGTTCCATTCTCCTTGCTTCTTCACCGAGAAGGCTATCACTAACGACATCCATGGTGAGCTTTCCTTCCGGGGCTGAGTTACTAAGTGTAACTACAACAGTGTCCCAACTTCCCGGCAAGGAACTAAGGAGTAGAAGGGCTTGCTGTAACACCGTCCCCAAGTATATTTACTTTTGTGTAAATTATGTATTGAACCTTATGAAATGGTTAATGAATTTACGAGGTTGTAAATTTTTGTTAATTCTTTTGCGTGAATAGTAAATTGCACGTGGGGCCCACACGGGAGCGGGGACCACCCGATATTCCCGAGACCGCATATTTTATTCATCTTGGTATAGATAATAGTTATATGGTGGTGGACATTTACTTTGGGCCATAAGAAAGGCATTGGGTTGACCGATCGGTCAAACAAGGCCCAATTACCGGTTGTGGGTAATTTATCGGATAACAGTCCGAAATGAATTTCGGGGACTTCCAAATTAAAGTTGGGGAATGTATAATCATCCTAAAGGCCCATTATGATGGGGAGTAAGTGTTATATTTTATTCGACTCAATAAAATAAAATATAATTAAAACAGTCCGAGAAATACAACTTTCGGGACCGATTGTACACTTCGGGACATAATGGGATGACCTCCCACATGAGTGGGGGCCACCCCACGTTTTTTGAGAGCTCTTGGTTGACAAGGGGAGCTGCATAACATGGGTTGAGAGGTGTGTGTGGGCTGAGGGTGATGGATTGGGTGAGAGTTGACCCAAGGTGGACCTCCCCCCTCACTTATTTCCCATTTGAGACAAAAGGAGTCTCCTCACCCCTTCCCCCTATGTTTTGTGCGTCCAAGCCACCCCCAATCAAGGAGGAGAGCTCTGCAAACTTTCATCTCCATAGCCAAGAGAGCTCAAGGAAGCAAGGAGCTCAAGCAAGAAGAAAAAGGTTGCAAAAGTAGAGAAAAACCTTGGGAATAAAGGTGAGAAGCTCCTTAACAACTTTCTTCCATCTCTTGATTTCATATGACTTATATATCATATGAAATACCCTTAAGGATGTTCTACATGGTTGTAAGTGTGGAACAAGGGAGTCGAAAGTAGCTCTAAGTCCAAGAACGGACTTAGGAGCCAAAACGACCGGTTAGCCGGAAAATAACCTTTTAAAGGTTATTTGTATTGATATGGGTTTTGTGATGATAAAACCATGTTAGGAACGTGTCAAGGGTGAATTGAGAGCTTTCACGAGGTTTAAGGAGTCGCCGGAGTGGTCACCGGAGTTCGTCAAAGTTCACCGGAGTTTGGCCGGAGTTCAACCGAGAAGGGTAGAACTTCATCACGCTCATTTGAGGTGAGTGGACGGCTTAATGTCTTATAACTCTTGGGTTAATTATGAGATTACCTAAGTAAACGTTATATGTGTTCATAATGATGTTTAAAAGATGCTTAAACATGTGACTTTCCAAAGTGATTAGACTTATATGTATGACCCATGGATATCATAAATGAAGTATGATATGAAAATGTTTATAAAAAACATATATGATGTTTTAAGGGATAAAAGGGGCATAAAATGCTTGGTTATAACTTAATACATGTTGGGATTAAGTTTGACGCAAATCGGGTTTGAAATGGCGAGTCAACGAAAATGTTGACTTGGTTGCCCGGGGGGCAACCGGCGCCGGTTATAGGCAAAACCGGCGCCGGTTATGGATCGGCATGGCCGGTTTTATTAAATTAAATAATAACCGGCGCCGGTTATGTCAAAACCGGCGCCGGTTTGGCACTGTTTTGCCTATATGTTGATTTTTAATGCATGAATTGCATGGATGATTATGCTTAGGCCTTAAGACTTGGTTTAGTCTTGATTATTGATTATGATATAGACCTTATCTAGGATGATATGTGGTAGATCATAAGTCGGGTGGAGTACCCAAGGATCGGGCGGTATCCTCAAAACTCGGTTATAGGGTGGAGTACCCAAGGATCGGGCGGTATCCTCAAAACTCGGTTATAGGGTGGAGTACCCAAGGATCGGGCGGTATCCTCAAAACTCGGTTATAGGGTGGAGTACCCAAGGATCGGGCGGTTATCCTCAAAACTCGGTTATAGGGTGGAGTACCCAAGGATCGGGCGTGTATCCTCAAAACTCATAGATTATTATTTTATAATTTGGGACCGGGCGGTGTCCTCATGTTAAGATGATTTGAACCAGGAGGAGTTCTATACACTCATAGGTATATGGGTGGGTTGGGGTTTAAGCCAAGGTTAACGGCTATATTATTTCCCAAATAAACAATGACCTAAGGGTCGGGTATTTCCAAGTGTATATGTAATGATATATATTTCATAACTTGGGGGAAAGAACTATATGTATATGTATCACCCTATGTTTGGGTCTTATACTTGAAACGTTAGTTATTCTACATTTAGCCTGCTACTCGCTCGGTACTTGTACTGACCCCTTCGGGGGGCCCCACCATTTCAGGTTGAAGCTCAAGCTTGCATTCTCACCTTGCTCGGTGAAGTAATCTAAAGGGAGACGTGGTTCGTGCTTCCTTTACTATTTTAAACTATAAACTATGCTCATGGATATTTTGTAATAAGTACATTTGTTTTGGGCCTGCGAGTCCACGTTTTGGCCATATGTGGTCCATGATTGAATATTGAATATTTCCGCGATTCGTTTAATCCAAATATGTGATGTTGTTATGTATGTTTACTTACTGAGTATGGTATGAACAATGTTCATGGACGCCTTGTATGATTAAGTTACGTTGACTTGCGAGTGACGTCATTTAGTCATACGGCGGTTGTACACGCGCTCGGATGCGGTCCGGGGCGTGACAATTAAGTGGTATCAGAGCCATCTCAGTTTCTAAACTATATAATCAACCTCTCACATGAGACTTTACAAAAGAGTTTTATCAAAAACCATGAGCATTGTATTTTGACGCTTATAGAACTATTGTCACCGAGGTTGCAAGGTCTCTAGTTGTTAAGATGGTACCCTTAACAATTGGTATGGCGGTGACTTGGGCCAATACGTGTCTATAACGTTTTCCGTCAATTGACATTGATTGGAGTCTAACGACTCGTCCAAATTCCTTTTCAGAAATGGAGGGTAGACGCATGCGGACCAGGAACAATCCGAGAGGGCAAGCACCGATAGCTTCTGTTGGAGCTAGTCGGGCCCTATCTCGAAGCTCTAGAGGTGGAAGAGGAGGCCGGGGAGGCCGTGGAAGTCGTGGGGGCCACCGAGCCCAAACAGTGAGTGATGGCCACGTGAGTTCGGTGTACGAGACTAGCACCGAGAACCACGACTCTACTTATGTTCCTGAAACGGAGCATGAAGAGACCCCATACGATGGGGGTGATTTCCACACTGATGATGAGAATGATGATGAGAGTGATGCCCGATTCGCTCAAATGGGTGAATTACTTGAGTGGTATCAAAAGGAGAAGTTGAGGAGAGACCTTAGGCGCCAAGCAAGGCGTGGTTCTCCAGGTGTGTCGGCTCAAGGAAGCCGGGGAGCTCCAAGGGCCACACCCGGGGCTCCACAAGGTGGGCTCGAGGGAGGTTTCATAGTGAGAATCTCCAAGTACCTCAAGGAGGCTAGGGCCTTGGGGTGTAGGTCCTTCGATGGCACCGGTGACATTACCGTTGCCGCCGATTGGATCAAGAAAGTGAAGGATGCATCAAGAGACATGCAAATTACTCCGGACGTGAAGCTAACCGTTGCTTCACGGTTGCTTGAGGGGATGGCTTCTACATGGTGGGAAGGTGTAGAAGGGAAGTATCGTGGGAATATCTCATGGGAAAGTTTTGAGCGAGAGTTTTATGCCCAATACTACTCCGATTTTGAGGTTAATGTAAAAAGGAGGGAGTATACCAACCTCAAGCAGAAAGAAGGTGGCACCGTTAAGCAGTTGGAGCAAGAGTTTAGAACCTTGGCTAGGTTCTTACCGGAGTATGCAATCGATGAGGACCGCATGACTGAGCACTTCTGGGATGCCTTACTCTTAGACATCCGAGATCGTGCTACATACTCCCGCCTCATGACTTTCAGTGAGGTGGTAGAGCAGGGCATGCTTGGGGAGGCCCAGTGGAATGAGAGGAAAGCAAGGGACGCCGAGGAGGCGAAGAAGAGGAAGTGGAACAAATCGGGGCCGCCCGACCATTCCCGAAAGAACAACCATGGTGGTGGTGGGGGCTCATTCAAGGCGCCGGCTCCACCGGCGAAAAAGAACAGGGACGGGAGGTGGCACGGACCTAGGCCACAGAACTCGGGAGCACCTAGATGTCCCAATTGCTCAAAACAGCATTTTGGGAAGTGTAATGAACCACCAAGGTGTTTCAAGTGTGGGAATGCGGGCCATATGAAGGCCAATTGTCCTCAAGCGACTCAGGAGAACACACCGGGAGCCGGAGGAGGGTCCATGACGGGGAGGCACCGTGCGGGACCGTCACATGGTGGCACGGGGAGAGGCGGCGCATCAACGAGCCATGCCGCGTCCGTCAACCAAGGCGGGGCCCAAGCACGAGTCTATGCTATGACCGAGGCCGATGCTCGGGCTAACCCCGACTCCGTTGCAGGTAATCCCTCGTAATGTTTGATAAATTACATGTTGTTAAGTGTTAAAAAATGATAGCGGGCTTGTACGGACTCGCCGGGGTCGATACCGGTGTGTTTTTAGCAAAAAGTTGTAGGAATACAGCTGCCCAGGGGTAAACCGGCGCCGGTCAGGGCTTAAACCGGTGCCGGTTCTATGTAAAAGTTAATTGTTTGGGGCTGCCGTAGGAGAACCGGCGCCGGTTTTGCCCATAACCGGCGCCGGTCCGGTTTCGGAAGGGCTGAAAACAACAAAAATCGAATTCCCGGGGAAGGGCCGAAGGAAAACCGGCGCCGGTTCTACCCATAACCGGTGCCGGTCTAGGGGAATTTTGCCGGGACAAATCACCGTGCTCGTAACCGGGGCCGGTTTTTAAAGAAAATGATTTTTCCGAGGTTGCCGAAGGTAAACCGGCGCCGGTTTTGGCCATAACCGGCGCCGGTCCAGTGTAATTGGTGTGTATTCGGCCATCCCAGGGGAAAACCGGCGCCGGTCTGGCCTAGAACCGGCGCCGGTCCAGTACATTTTCGGCCAGAAAATGTCCATTAGCCCGTTTTCGATCCGGTACTTCGAATAGTGTGTCTTACATCATCTATAAATGTAGGAACACTATTGATCAATGGAAGAAATGCAAGAATTCTCATTGATACCGGGGCTCAACGTTCATTTGTGAGTGAAGCGTTCGCCGAAGGTCTTGACGTGCCATTGACGCCAATGACGCAAACCTTGGTAGTCTCCACACCATTGGGAGATGACGTGGAGAGGGACCATTACTATCCATCATGTGAGGTAGAAGTGACGGGTCAACCTTTGACTTGTGACTTCGTACCTCTAAGTATGATGGAGTTCGATGCTATCCTAGGAATGGATTGGCTTGAAAAGCACCATGCTCGAGTTGATTGCTACACCAAAGTGTTGGAAATCGAGGACGATAAGGGGAACACCTTTCGTTTCGAGGGAGATCGGGGAGGATCTCATGGTTGTATCATATCCGTGATGAGAGCACGAAAGATGATGAGGAAAGGATGTCACGCATACCTTGCTTACGTAATTGATGAGACAAAGAAAGAGATAAACATCAATGATGTACGTGTCGTGTGCAAGTATCCGGATGTCTTTCCCAAAGACTTGCCGGGACTTCCACCCGACCGGGAGATTGAGTTCGTAATTGAAGTTGAACTGGGAACCAAACCCATTTCAATACCTCCTTATCGAATGGCACCAGTGGAACTTCAAGAGTTAAAGGTCCAACTACAAGAACTTTTGGACAACGGATTCATTAGACCCAGTCACTCACCGTGGGGAGCACCCGTACTCTTCGTGAAGAAGAAAGATGGCACATTGAGAATGTGCATAGATTACCGACAGTTGAACAAGGTCACGATCAAGAATAGGTATCCTTTACCGAGGATTGATGACTTGTTTGATCAACTTCGGGGGGCGATAGTGTTCTCCAAGATTGATTTGAGATCGGGCTATCATCAGTTGAAGATCAAGGAAAGTGACATACCTAAGAGTGCATTCCGCACTAGATATGGTCACTATGAGTTTCTTATGATGTCATTCGGGTTAACCAACGCACCGGCGGCATTCATGGACTTGATGAACCGAGTGTTTAGTGAATACTTGGACCAATTTGTGATAGTATTCATTGATGACATTTTGATATACTCCAAGAGCGAGGAGGAGCATGAACATCACTTGGGGCTTGTACTTGAACGACTTAGAGAAAAACAACTCTTTGCCAAGTTCTCCAAATGTGAATTTTGGCTCAAAGAGATTGGCTTCCTCGGGCATGTCATATCTGGCTCGGGCATTGCTGTGGACAATGCCAAGATAAAAGCCATCATTGACTGGGAGAGACCCAAGAATGTGAAAGAAATACGTAGTTTCCTTGGCCTAGCGGGGTACTATCGTAAGTTCGTTGAGAAATTCTCTGTGTTGGCGTCTCCATTGACGAAGCTCACCAAGAAGGGGGCTAAGTTCATATGGGATGACAAATGTGAGAAAGGGTTTCTTGAATTGAAGAAGCGACTTACCGAGGCACCAGTTCTTGCCCTACCCAAGCAGGGGATAGGGTACGATATCTATAGCGATGCTAGCATCCAAGGGCTAGGATGTGTGTTGATGCAAAACGGTAAGGTGATAGCCTACGCCTCTAGGCAATTGAGGAAACATGAGGTGAACTACCCTACCCACGATCTGGAGTTGGGGGCGGTAGTGTTTGCACTGAAGATTTGGAGGCATTATCTCTACGGGGAGACATGCCACATTTATACTGATCATAAGAGTTTGAAGTATGTATTCACTCAGAAAGAGTTGAATATGAGACAGAGGAGATGGATGGAGTTGATCAAGGACTATGACTTGATCATCGACTATCATCCCGGGAAGGCCAACGTGGTGGCCGATGCGCTAAGTAGGAAGAGTACGTCGGGGACGTTACTCACATGTCTACGGGCATTGAGAGCACGCGTGGAGGTGTCCACGCATGGGACCCTCATTGCTAGATTTGAGGTTAGGCCCACATTACTGAGTGAAATCAGTAGATGTCAGGCCATTGACGAGGAGTGTCAGAAGATCCGTGAACGGATCCTTGAGGGACCCGTTGAGAACTTTCGGGTACGTGATGATGGCCTTTTGACGTTTAAAGACCGTGTGTGCGTACCAAAGAATGAGGAGCTCCAGAAGTCTATATTAGAGGAGGCTCATTCTTCGGCCTATGCCATGCATCCAGGGGGTACTAAGATGTACCGAGACTTGAAGGAGAGTTACTGGTGGTCAGGTATGAAGGGAGACATCGCAGGGTATGTGAGTCGATGCCTTACTTGCCAGCAGGTTAAGGCAGAACACCAACACCCGGCAGGACTATTGCAGCCGCTTACCATTCCAGAATGGAAGTGGGAACATGTGACCATGGACTTCGTGGTAGGGCTACCACGGACGGTGAACAACTATGATGCAGTATGGGTAGTGGTTGATAGGCTCACTAAGAGCGCACATTTCTTGCCTATCAACATTACTTACCCTCTTGAAAGGTTAGCCAAGTTGTATACGGAAGAAATTGTGAGATTGCATGGAGTTCCGATATCCATTGTCTCAGATAGGGATCCACGATTCACATCCAGATTTTGGCCAAAGTTTCAAGCATCTTTGGGTACTAAACTGAAGTTTAGTACAGCTTTTCACCCACAGACGGATGGACAGTCCGAACGGGTGATACAGATTTTGGAGGACATGCTTAGAGCGTGTGCTTTGGAGTTCCAAGGGAGTTGGGACAAACATTTGGCTCTGGTAGAGTTTGCCTATAACAACAGTTATCAGGCGAGTATTGGCATGCCTCCATACGAGGCTTTATATGGGAGGAAGTGCAGGACACCTTTGTGTTGGGATGAGGTTGGCGAGGCCAAACTTGAAGGGATAGAACTCGTTGAGATCACCAAGGCTAAGGTGAAGATCATTCGTGATAGACTCATGGCTGCCCAAGATCGGCAGAAGAGCTATGCAGACAAACGGCGGAGACCGTTGGAGTTTGAGGTCGGGGACGAAGTCTTTCTAAGAATCTCTCCTTGGAAAGGCATCATCCGATTCATATCTAGGGGTAAGCTTAACCCCCGATACATTGGCCCATTTGAAATCCTTGAGAGGGTTGGGGCCGTAGCGTATCGTCTCAAGTTGACCCCTGAACTTGAGAAGATTCATGATGTATTTCATGTATCGATGCTCAAGAAGTATGTGCGGGATCCATCACATATTCTTGAGAAACCACCGGTGGAGATCTGGGAGGACCTGCAGTATGCTGTAGAACCAGTGAAGATAGTGGGCCAACAGGTGAAGAAACTTAGGAACAAGGAGATTCCTATGGTGAAGGTTCTGTGGAGGAGTGATCGAGTCGAAGAAGAAACCTGGGAGACCGAGGTCTCGATGAGGGAGCAATACCCGTTTCTTTTCGATTAAGACGCGTTGATTTCGGGGACGAAATCCCAAATAAGGGGGGGTGAACTTGTAACACCGTCCCCAAGTATATTTACTTTTGTGTAAATTATGTATTGAACCTTATGAAATGGTTAATGAATTTACGAGGTTGTAAATTTTTGTTAATTCTTTTGCGTGAATAGTAAATTGCACGTGGGGCCCACACGGGAGCGGGGACCACCCGATATTCCCGAGACCGCATATTTTATTCATCTTGGTATAGATAATAGTTATATGGTGGTGGACATTTACTTTGGGCCATAAGAAAGGCATTGGGTTGACCGATCGGTCAAACAAGGCCCAATTACCGGTTGTGGGTAATTTATCGGATAACAGTCCGAAATGAATTTCGGGGACTTCCAAATTAAAGTTGGGGAATGTATAATCATCCTAAAGGCCCATTATGATGGGGAGTAAGTGTTATATTTTATTCGACTCAATAAAATAAAATATAATTAAAACAGTCCGAGAAATACAACTTTCGGGACCGATTGTACACTTCGGGACATAATGGGATGACCTCCCACATGAGTGGGGGCCACCCCACGTTTTTTGAGAGCTCTTGGTTGACAAGGGGAGCTGCATAACATGGGTTGAGAGGTGTGTGTGGGCTGAGGGTGATGGATTGGGTGAGAGTTGACCCAAGGTGGACCTCCCCCCTCACTTATTTCCCATTTGAGACAAAAGGAGTCTCCTCACCCCTTCCCCCTATGTTTTGTGCGTCCAAGCCACCCCCAATCAAGGAGGAGAGCTCTGCAAACTTTCATCTCCATAGCCAAGAGAGCTCAAGGAAGCAAGGAGCTCAAGCAAGAAGAAAAAGGTTGCAAAAGTAGAGAAAAACCTTGGGAATAAAGGTGAGAAGCTCCTTAACAACTTTCTTCCATCTCTTGATTTCATATGACTTATATATCATATGAAATACCCTTAAGGATGTTCTACATGGTTGTAAGTGTGGAACAAGGGAGTCGAAAGTAGCTCTAAGTCCAAGAACGGACTTAGGAGCCAAAACGACCGGTTAGCCGGAAAATAACCTTTTAAAGGTTATTTGTATTGATATGGGTTTTGTGATGATAAAACCATGTTAGGAACGTGTCAAGGGTGAATTGAGAGCTTTCACGAGGTTTAAGGAGTCGCCGGAGTGGTCACCGGAGTTCGTCAAAGTTCACCGGAGTTTGGCCGGAGTTCAACCGAGAAGGGTAGAACTTCATCACGCTCATTTGAGGTGAGTGGACGGCTTAATGTCTTATAACTCTTGGGTTAATTATGAGATTACCTAAGTAAACGTTATATGTGTTCATAATGATGTTTAAAAGATGCTTAAACATGTGACTTTCCAAAGTGATTAGACTTATATGTATGACCCATGGATATCATAAATGAAGTATGATATGAAAATGTTTATAAAAAACATATATGATGTTTTAAGGGATAAAAGGGGCATAAAATGCTTGGTTATAACTTAATACATGTTGGGATTAAGTTTGACGCAAATCGGGTTTGAAATGGCGAGTCAACGAAAATGTTGACTTGGTTGCCCGGGGGGCAACCGGCGCCGGTTATAGGCAAAACCGGCGCCGGTTATGGATCGGCATGGCCGGTTTTATTAAATTAAATAATAACCGGCGCCGGTTATGTCAAAACCGGCGCCGGTTTGGCACTGTTTTGCCTATATGTTGATTTTTAATGCATGAATTGCATGGATGATTATGCTTAGGCCTTAAGACTTGGTTTAGTCTTGATTATTGATTATGATATAGACCTTATCTAGGATGATATGTGGTAGATCATAAGTCGGGTGGAGTACCCAAGGATCGGGCGGTATCCTCAAAACTCGGTTATAGGGTGGAGTACCCAAGGATCGGGCGGTATCCTCAAAACTCGGTTATAGGGTGGAGTACCCAAGGATCGGGCGGTATCCTCAAAACTCGGTTATAGGGTGGAGTACCCAAGGATCGGGCGGTTATCCTCAAAACTCGGTTATAGGGTGGAGTACCCAAGGATCGGGCGTGTATCCTCAAAACTCATAGATTATTATTTTATAATTTGGGACCGGGCGGTGTCCTCATGTTAAGATGATTTGAACCAGGAGGAGTTCTATACACTCATAGGTATATGGGTGGGTTGGGGTTTAAGCCAAGGTTAACGGCTATATTATTTCTCAAATAAACAATGACCTAAGGGTCGGGTATTTCCAAGTGTATATGTAATGATATATATTTCATAACTTGGGGGAAAGAACTATATGTATATGTATCACCCTATGTTTGGGTCTTATACTTGAAACGTTAGTTATTCTACATTTAGCCTGCTACTCGCTCGGTACTTGTACTGACCCCTTCGGGGGGCCCCACCATTTCAGGTTGAAGCTCAAGCTTGCATTCTCACCTTGCTCGGTGAAGTAATCTAAAGGGAGACGTGGTTCGTGCTTCCTTTACTATTTTAAACTATAAACTATGCTCATGGATATTTTGTAATAAGTACATTTGTTTTGGGCCTGCGAGTCCACGTTTTGGCCATATGTGGTCCATGATTGAATATTGAATATTTCCGCGATTCGTTTAATCCAAATATGTGATGTTGTTATGTATGTTTACTTACTGAGTATGGTATGAACAATGTTCATGGACGCCTTGTATGATTAAGTTACGTTGACTTGCGAGTGACGTCATTTAGTCATACGGCGGTTGTACACGCGCTCGGATGCGGTCCGGGGCGTGACACTTGCAACTCGTCATCAATCTTCATCTCAATTTTGGTTAATTGATTTATGAGCCCCTTGAAGTTGTTCAAATGTTCAATCATACTATGACCATCCTTATACTCCAACTTCACCAACCGTCGAACTAAATTGGCCTTATTATGAGGTGTCTTCTTTTGAATCATGGACTCAAGCTTAGTCCATAATTCATAAGCATTTGTGTAAGTCGAAACATGCTCGAAGAGAGATTTGTCAATGTACTTACGGATCATAGCAACGGCCTTCCGATTCAGTAGCTCCCACTGGGCATAACTCTTGCCTTCAACCTTCTCTTTGTAGATGATGGGCTCATGCAAATCCTTGCAATATAAATGATCTTTTATCATCGGCTTCCAATATGAGTAGTTGTTGGCGGTGAGCTTGAACATGTCTCCATCATGAGTGACGTTATCCTCCATCTTGAACTGCACGAGCTAATGACGATCTCAGGTGAACCTGGCTCTGATACCACTGTTGGGAAAAACTCCGGACTTTCCCACTTCGTGAAGTTAAGATAGGCACTTAGGAATCAAGGTAGCAATGGGAGCACACGATTTAAATTCTCCAATATGAAGATTCTTCCAATATACAAAAGAATAGTATGATTTACAAGGATGTTACAAAATTGTCTCACTCAATGGTGGCTCACTCAAACTTGAGGATAGGAACTTCCCAAGCTATCTCTCTTCTCTCTCAAAGAGGTTCTCTAACTCTCTAGCTTTCTCACTCTAAGAAGTGGATTCTCTCTTACTAGGATGGTTATGAGTGGAGGCCTCTACTCCTGTTTATACTACTCCACCTTCACAATGAATGGTGGGGAATGGGGATGATTTCTATCCAATAGTGGAGATTGATTCTCTAGAATGCTCCACACACTCTAGGAGTCTTTATACTCTTCCACTCTCTTCCATATCCTTCCATACTCTTCCATAAGCTTCCGGAAGGTTCCACACATCTCTAGAATATTCTAGAGGATTCCACACTATTCCACATACTTCTAAAGAGTTCTAGACTTCTCTAGGATTCTCCAGAACTTTCTAGAAAATTCTATACTTCTCCAGAAAGCTCTAGAATTTTCTAGAACCTCTCCAATTAAGGAGGGATCCCAACAAAATGCATAAAGAAATTTTCTATATTCAAATAAATTATGAATAATTCATGCATTTCAAAAACATGTTCAATCATTTGCAACGGAGCCAAAGACTCACTATTTTTTAACCTGGGAATATGTAGCCAAAGACTTACTATAGGTCATCCGAAAACCGTCTCTCCGTGCATACATCTGACCTTTCCTTACTCCACCGTAGGTAGCACCTTTGGTGACACTAGGATAATGATGACGATGATTTAATTATTTATAGGATTGATTATAATATTATATGATGAAGCGTGAAGAAGGGTTGAATTGGAATTAAGAGTCCTTGAATGTATATTGTATCTATACGTGATTTTTAAGTAAAAAACATGATTTTAAGTGTATTACGAGTATTAATTAATGGGTGAGAACTGATTGGTTTTATTAGATGCATCAATTTTCCTCAGAAAAAGGACCGTTTTTATGTGATGAATAAATTGTTAAACTGCTAATTCAATATTTGAATGATATTGCCATGTAAGGACTTGATTTTCAAAACAAAATGACCCAGACGAGAGCGTTGAAAATTCCAAATGAGAGTTCTTCTTGTGTGTGTTTTATTGAATAGTGAGTTTAAATACTACGTATTTATTACTAATTTATTTACTATTAGGAATTAATTTCTAAACAAATTGTTCTAGGTTATAGAGTCCGAATAAGAGTCCTACTTATACGAAGTATGTTTTATTAAATAGTGATAATAGACATTTATCACCGTGTAACGTGATAATAGAAAATTGCCATTGTGATTTTCCAATAACAGTGTTTTAGTGACATGTCCATTTTTTATGTTTTAGGTTCTCACTTTCTTGTGATTAAAGTCTAATTTACATCTTCCATCATCCAGTTAATTGTCGTCTGATCGGTACTGAGAGGACATCCTATTAACTGTCCCACTACACCTCTGGCCTATTGACTGTCCGACTACACCTCTGAGCACCACCACAACTCTTACAATATCAGCACTATAAATCTACCCTTAAGTTGGCAGATTTAGACCTCAAGATAATTTAAAATCTGCCAAAAATTCGAAATTTCAAAACTGCCAAAAAAGTGACAAATTTATATGGGAAGAATAACACACAACTGCCATAAATTTGATAAAAAAAAATGAGGCCAACAACCAAATATTGAAAAATAAGTTTTTTTAAAGTAATAAACACTTCAACACAATCGAAAGTCACTAATACGAAATTAGTGACAAAAAATCAGAAAACTCAATTTACACAATCTTTTTTGCCATAAACCATTGTCAGTGTGCACATTTCTACCATAAACTTGACAAAATTTTATACCATCATCCAAAACTCAAAATATCATTTTTTTTAAAAAGTAAGAAATATGAAATTAGAAATACGAAATAGAAGTCTAAAAACCGGCAAAATTAATACCAAAACTAAAAAAAAGAAGAGGAGAAGAGAAGGAACATGACTGTCAGATCCGGTGACGGCAATGACTAGATCTACAAGACTGGAGGGAAGAAGAGGAGTGCGGTGGAGTCAGCGATGGTGTGCGGTGGAGTCAGCAACGTGAGGTGAAGTTGATTGCAAGGGAGAAGAGCAGATGCGAAGAAAATGAGAATGAGATGTTAATTTTTGTATGCTCCATAATAGTAGTAATTGGTCCTATTTGGGAATAGGAATATAAGAGTTCCTATTTTTGAATTTCAACCTAGTTTTACTCCTGTTTGAGGTAATTACTATAGAAAAAACTCAAAGTAACATAAGAACATACATGTTACTTTTCCATATATGATAGTTTTGTGTGTTTTTAGGGTTTTAGCTCAAATAAATGTCATCTAACAAGTTATTTTTTCCGAACAGTTAGGCTCAAAAGACACATTATTGAACTGTGGTCTGTGGAGCTATTTTTCTAAACACATTAATGTGGTGTTTTATCATAGAACCATCTAAACCTTGAGCAAACGCTTCGAAATCCCCCATCATTTCAAACCAAGAGTCATGTTTTATAACTTATAAGCATAAAGTTTATTCAATCCACACACAAAACAGATCATCAGATTGCTTACACAAACACTTCGATCATTAAAATTGAACCAGAAAAGCTAGAAGAAAAAATTAGATTTTTTTTGCAGCTAAATAGAGTTGGAATGGGATAAATGGATAACGGCATCTAATTTGGCCTCAGAAGCAATGACACACAAGTGCACAACGCTACATTCACAAAGTTACACACTTGATGAAATGTACCCAGTAGTATAAAAGTATGTGTGTTTATAAAGTTTGAGACTTCAATATAAATTTAATTGAAAACACAACGTATCTTGGAGGAATTGAAAAATCATAACACTGCAATTTGAACAATTTCGTAGTGTGCAATCACATGCATAAAGCGCTATACACTGTTCTTATGTTATAACCATCAACTAACCATTTTTTATACGAGTTACCCATAATGGCAATTTAAAATTATGCTACAATGTCATCAACTTAGATGCAATTATATCTAAAGAAGCTTTTTTAAAACGATCTACGGAATCTTTTAAAAAACAAAAATAGAATAAAACAAGTATAAATACCATACAAACAAGATTCTTGTGAGGAACTAAACAATGAAGCAAAAACTACATAGGCTATAGCACATAGTCAAATACACAACAGTACTAAGAACATCAAAAGCTAAAAGAACCCAGTTGGCAATTGATACTGGATCCCCTTGATTATACATGAAGTACACTACTTACTCAGTACAGATACGTTAGAGGTGACCTTTTACCAATTTTACTGACATTCAGTAAGGAGAATAGTAATTCTTTGAATTACGAGCATCAAAACGACCCAACCTAGAAGGGGTAATACTATCCAAAGCTGCCCCAAATACTCGTCCACTGTTTTCATATGTGGTACCGTCATAATGTGACCTATATCCATCACTATGTGATCTATAGCCATTATGCTGGTGTAATGGTACACCAGGGGGAACTGGAATCGAAAGAGAAAACTGTCATTAAAAGTATCTGAAGTTCATAAATCAAAAGAATTGATAAAAAAAAGAGGATATGAAAAATATAGCTAATATGATAATTGACAGTATTCACTTATCTAAGGATCAAAATTCACCTTTTGGATAACTTGGTTGATGCTCAGAGAACCGAAATGGTGCAGGAAAACTCAGAGAATATGGAGAGATTTCTTTATCTTTATCATATGGCGATACAGACTGCATCCTTTGTCTAACAGAAGAATTTAATGCAGGAGGGGTTTCTGTTGATGAGTTTTTTGATTGTTTATCTCTTCCTGAAATCTGTTTTCAAAAGCTATTCATTGTTGCCCATTCTAAAAAATACAACATATGCATTGATTTTGGGTTTTCCTTCATTAACAGACCAGGTTACAGTCAGATCTTACCCTACAACCAATAACATATGCCTCTTTTTAGTCCTAGAAGAAGCAACAGGATGAGAAATATTCAACTATGTGAGGAATTTCAACATAAAATAGTCTGGCCTTGGTGAACATTAAGGTGAAAGCCCCAGGAAGGCTTAGGCACCATAAACCTTTGTTCATGCCAGGTACTCTTGTAAAATGAAGAAGAATTGAAAAAAATGCAATCAAATACATGTTGGCCAAGTCACATGATATGGGAGCATTAAGTGAAATTATAATATGCCCCGAATGAAATAAGTTAAGCCAAGTATATCAAGAGCATACCGCAAATTTCAGTGTTTTGTTGCACAATGTCACCAGACCAGAAAATAGTTTGACAGCATATTCTGCTATTTCCTCTGTCTCATAGACAGCAAATGCATAGCCTTTTGGCTTATCAGAATCCTTATCACGGGGCACATACAGGTCAACCACGCGGCCAGCTTGAATAAGAATATCATACAACACCCTGTCAGTTACCTTCTCATCCAAATTACCTGCAAAATGCAAATTACTTGCAGTTCAATACCATAATTCATCCATACAAGGAACATTCAGATGATCCAGGAGAACAAGAAAACAAACCACTTCGAAACGCCAAGAAGAATTTAAACAATAAGTGCTCACATGGACTTTGGTTATAAACATAACAATGCACTCATCTTATAATTACCAAATGAAATAAGATAATTTGGATATTTTGGTATTTGGGAACATAAAATCCAGCATATAGATCATCATGTATAAAGTGAGTTGATCTGAGAGACCTGGAAAACGGTATCTGGATTATCCATAAATCCATAAATATAACCAAAATCCATATAGGGGACAATTCAAGAGCAGATAGGGGCAGCCAGTATAAGTATAGAGAGCATCACACAGAAATTGGGGGCAGATGAGTTGTATGAATTTTGAATTCCAAAATTTGCATGTATTCTATTTAATTCAGATTTTCCCGCAAAACCCTAGCTTATACTCTGAAGGATTATCTCCCCAAATCTAAAATCACAATCTAATACGAAATGCAAAAGAAACAGCCGCACAAAATCTTTTTGGAACAAAAAGTATCAAACAGTTAGATTTCAAAAATATAAAACTCATAATCACAAGAAAAACCTACCAAGATTTGAAAGAAGCTTAAAACTTACCGACGTAGACAGTGCTATTGACGTTCTCAGCCATTGTTGACAGTGGGGTGGGAGGGGTCGGTTGGATTTGCGGATATTGATTAGTCAATTGGATTTTATGGTGGCTGATGAAAAGTGAAAACCGTACATATTTCAGGCTTTCAGCCAAGTTTATTTCACGAAATAATAACATAACTAAAATAAAAACTATTTACAAAACTATGATTAGTGACTAAAATAGTAATGAAATTGTAGTAATTTATGTTCAATTTTTAAACCTAAATTACTATGACACTACATTGTACGTAGTAGTAACTAATAGTTATAAATAAATTTTATTTTAGTTATATATTTATAAAAAAACTCTTATTTCACTCTATTTTAAAAAGAGTTTTTACCATTTTTAGTCCGCCGACTATTATGTTATTGACACTTTTGGTACTCGACTTTGATTTTTTCCATTTTTAGTCCTTGACTATTGTGTCAAAGACACTTTCGGTACCCGTCTTTGAAAATTTTCATATTTAGTCCTCCAACTTTTATAAAAGTGACACTTTTAGTCCTTCAACTATTGTAATAATGACATTTTAAGTCAAAATCATAGTTGAAGGACTAAAAGTGTCAATTTGATAATACTCATGGACTAAATGTGAGAAAATTTGAAGTTGAGGACTAAAAATGTCTCTAGCACAATAGTCAAGGACTAAAATTAGAAAAATTAAAAGTCGAGTACCAAAAGTGTCAAAGACACAATAGTCAGGGGACCAAAAATGGCAAAAACTCATTTTGAAAACCCCTAATGAAAACCCGATATTTCAGCGATTAGATGGAGTTTCCTAATTTATTCTAATGGTTAAATATATCCCTATATTTTTATGTTTAGTTTGGCTCTCAATTATAAACATAAATGTTTGGTGTACACTAGTGGTTACACTCTCTTTACTTGTCCTTCACACAAACAAAAAATATAAATAAATGCACTTTCGACAAATTTGTGTGTGTGAACACAAATTGGTTTGCGTGTAAATCACACATCTTGGTGTACCTTTTTTGCAGATTTGTCAGAGTGATTGCATGAAAATCAATGTCAGTGTAACTAACATTAGTTGTTAGTTGTCTGTGTAGACAAAAAGTATCTGTACATATACAGTTTTTGTCTGTGACACAAACTTTTGTTTCGGTGCAATTTAACCAGGCTTTCTAAACATTATTTGTTTGTGTACACAAATACTGAGAGAAAACCAGTGTCTGTATACGTACATTTTTTGTTTATAGAGAAAGTTTATAGAATGTCACTAGTTTTTTAGTTTCGTCTTTCATTAAAGATAATATTTATCATTATTTAGCACGATACACACAATACTTATATATCATGCAGACAGAAATTTCGGCGGCTCTAATTTTTTGATGACTTTCCGGTGAATTTCCGATCATGATGATGGAAGATGGTTGTCACGCCCCAGACCGCAATCCAAGCGCGTGTACAACCGCCGTATAATCAAGTGACGTCACCCGCGAGTCAACCTCACTTAATTACACAAGGCGTTCGAGAAAATAATCCATCCATACTCAGTAGTAAACATACATAACAACATCACATTTAAACCAATGAATAGCGGAAATATTCAACGGTAAGTCATAAGTCACAGCCGGCCAACAACATGGGCATGCAAGCCCCAAAAAAATAGTTTATAGTAGAACAAATATCCATGAGCAAGTGTTCGGTAGTTTGAAAGAAAATAAGGAAGCACGAACCATGTCTTCCTGAAGTTGATATCACCCGTAAGAAGGTGCAAGTAGCAAGCCCTAGCTTCAACCTGAAAATGGTGGGGCCCCCCGAAGGGGTCAGTACAAGTACCGAGCGAGTAGCAGGCTAAATATAGAATAACTAGCGTTTCAAGTATAAGACCCAAACATAGGGTGATACTTATATAAATAGTCTTTCCCCCAAGTTATGAAATACTTATTAGTATATATATACTTGGAAAATACTCGATCCGTAGATCACCATTTTATTTGGGAAAACTAGTGATAGTCAATATTCTTGACTAAAAACCCCAACCCACCCATATACCTATGAGTGTATAGGACTCCTCTTTGTCCCTATTTCAATATCATAATCTATGAGTTTTGAGGATCATAATCCTTGGGTACTCCACCAATTTATTTCCGAGTGTTAAGGACTTTAAGTCCTAGGGTCCTCCACCAAGTTTGAGTGTTAAGGACTTTTAAGTCCTAGGGTCCTCCACCAATTTATTATCCGAGTGTTAAGGACTTTAAGTCCTAGGGTCCTCCACCAAATTTTGAGTGTTAAGTACTTTTAAGTACTAGGGTCCTCCACCAAATTTTGAGTGTTAAGTACTTTTAAGTACTAGGGTCCTCCACCAATTTTGAGTGTTAAGTACTTTTAAGTATTAGGGTTCTCCACCAATTTTGAGTGTTAAGTACTTTTAAGTACTAGGGTCCTCCACCAAAATATTTTCCTATGATCAACCTCCTATCACCCTAGATAGAGTCTATATCATACTTAGTCACTCATCACTAATTCAATACATAAAGCTTATGTATCACAATCCATGCAAAGCCATGCAATTATATACATGTATAATTAACTAATATCAACCGATATTAATTAATCCATTATCCATCGGTCAACGTTATCGTTGACCGCCATTTCAAGTCTTACACTTATCAACTTAATCATCATGTAATTAAGTTGATAATATTCATTGGTGCTTCTTATACACTTCAAACAAATATGCATTTTATATAATTCTTCATATCATATTCCATGCATAAACAATTTATTTCTTTCATACAAACTTAACCCTATTGGCTAATCACATGTTTAAATATCTTTTAAACATCATTATGAACTCATATAACATTTATTTAGGTAATCTCATAATTAACCCAAAAGTTATAAGATATTAAGCCGTCCACTCACCTTGAACTAGCGTTATGAATTTCTACCCTTCTTGGTTGAACTCCGGTGAAACTCCGGCGACTTTTGGTCAACTCCGGCGACAACTCCGGCGACTTTTCCAACTTTTTGAAATCACTTGAAATACCCCTTACAAGTGCCTAACAAGGTTTTAACATCATAAAACCTTAATCAATACAAATAACCTATAAAAGGTTATTTTCCGGTGAACCGGTCGTTTTGACTTCTAAATCCGTTCTTGGACATAGAACCACCTTTCAACCAATAAATCCATACTTATAACATGTGGAACCATGCTAAAGGTCCTCAATATGATATATATTTCATATGGTAGAAGAAAAAATAAAGGAAAAGTCATGATAAGGTTATTACCTTAGTTTTTACACTTTTTCCTAGCTTTTTCCTTCTATTATCTTCCTCCTTGGACTCCTATTGCTTGAGCTTTGTTCTTGGATATGGAGGATGTATTTTGCAGAGGGTTTCTTCTCCTCTTGATGTGCCTTGGCCGAAAATGAGGATGGAGGTGAGAGGAAGTACCACCTTTTGGCTTATTCCACCATGATAACATGGCAAGGACCCCCCATATGTCCTTTTGATGCCAATCCCCTCAAGTCAACCACTCCCACACCCCTCCTCTCCAATCAGCCAGCCTTCCCCCCTCTCCCAGCCCACATAATTTCGTGGGTTGGCCCCCACATGTGTGGGAGGTCACCCCTTTAAGCCTTGAAGTGTACAAACGGTCCCGAAAATTGTATTTTTCGGACTGTTTTAAATATATTTTATTTTATCGGGTCAAATAAAATATATTATGTGCTCTTACTCATTATGACATTTGTAATGAATATAAATTCCTCATCTTTAATTTATAAGCCTCCGAAATTCAGTTCGGGCTGTTATCTGTTAAATTACCAGTACCGGTAATTTGGGCCTCTTTTGACCAATCGGTCGACTCTGGGCCTTTCCAGGGCCCAAATGAAATATCCACCACTATATATTTATTATCTAGACCAAGATGAATAAAATATATGGTCTCGGGAATGTCGGGCGGCCCCCGCTCCCGGTGTGGGTCCCACGTGCGATTTACCATTCACGCGAAAGAATTAATAAAATTTACAACTTCGTAAATTCATGAATCATTCCATAAGGTTTATTACATCATTTACTTGAAAGTAAATACATTTGGGGACGGTGTTACAATGGTGATGAATAAAAGGTAAAAAGAAAGAAAAAGAGAGAGAGAGAAAGAAAAAGAAAATGATGATGATGAGGACGGAGAAAGGGAGAAAGAATGAAAGAAAAAAGAAAGAAGAGAGGGAGAAGGTGTTGGTATGATAGAAGAGGGGAGGAAGAGGATAGTGAAAATGGGGAGGGAGAAGAGTAAAAAACTAATCATGAACAATTAGGAAAAATATACCACTTTATAAGTGAGAGCTGAATATATTTCCTCCAACGTTTTCAAGAACAATTAAATACATATTTTTAATTGGAATAAATATGCCCTGATCTATGTATTAGAGAATAGGGAAAACTATCAAATAGATCCTTGTACTATAGCAAAAATATCAATTCAGTCCACATACTATATAATCGTTCAATCAAGTCCTCAAACTTTAAGAAACTCTCAATTTTGCTTTTTATCAAGTTAAATACCGGTTACTGGTTATCCGGTTAGTCCCTTACGTGGCCAACCTGCTAACTCTAATTTTTTTCTTTTTAGCATGTGACACTGGTTGAGTCACGTACCATCTTCATCCTCACGTCTGCCACATACCTGTTGGGATTGAAAAATTCTTCTATTCAATATCAAGAACAGAATTATAATAGGAAAAACAAACTCTCACACTCAACTATTACAAACAACCAATCCTCACCAATACACTTCTACTTTAAGTGTATTTCACTCTTCACGCACTTTTCTCACTTTTTAAAACTGATGATATGAACAAGAATAGAACACTCTATTTATAGGCTAGTTTGGAGACAAGAGGAAGTTCCATCCAAGCTTTCAAGTTATCTCCATATCTTCTCCCATGTTCATGTGTTTGATAGCTCCTTCCTAGAAGGTGTTATATGTCTCCTAGCAACTTCCAAGAAAGAAGGTGGAAATTCCCTACAATTCTCTCCCTCCACCCTTTTCTTTATTTCTCTCGTTCCTGCGATGCTCGCAGGCTCCCCCTCGCTAGCAGCAAGTATCCATTCAGATGTGGAATACTTTCTCTATGGAACTACGTCTCGCATAGAACGTCGAACATGAATACCTTCAGCTTCGTCTTCAGATGAAGGCCCCCCCTGCTAAGGAATATCATCACTGTGAACATCATCATCACCTACTAAACCATCACTCTCCTGTTCAGTAGAATCATGCATCTCCTCGTCGCTGAGAGGAATGTTTGATGATACAAGCACTTTGTTGGCGGATTATTGGAGCACACCCATGAAACTCGTTTTCATGAAATACAACATCTCTGCTTCGTACAACTTTCTTCACTTCGGGATCCCACAACCGGTATCCGAATTCTTCATCTCCATAGCCGATGAAGATGCATGGGTTTGACTTGAGATCAAGCTTCTGTCTCAACTCCTTGGACACATGTGCAAATGCCTTGCACCCAAACCATTTCAAGTGAGAGTAAGAAACATCTCTTCTTGACCATTTCTTCTCTGGCACTTCAAAGTTTAAAGAAACAGAAGGTAACATTTTTATAAAATAACAAGCTGTCAGCACAGCTTCACCCCAGAATGGCTTAGGTAGTTTAGCCATACTCAACATGCAACGAACTTTCTCCACAATGGTCCGGTTCATTCTTTCGGCTACACCATTGTGTTGTGGAGTTTGTGGAACCGTCTTCTCATGTCTGATTCCATATGTGGCGCAATATGCTGAGAACTCTCGGGAAGTGTACTCTCCTCCATTGTCCGAACGTAGACACTTAAGCTTCTTCCCTCTTTCTCTTTTTACCATGGCATGAAATAATTTGAAGCGATCAAACACTTGATCCTTACTCCTTAAACAGTAAGCACATACCTTTCGTGATGCATCATCAATGAATGTCACGAAATATCTGCTTCCTCCAAGTGACTCCTCTTCAATGGGTCCACATACATCAGAGTGGACAAGACTGAGTAACTCTGTATGGTTCTTCCTGGTAGAACTGAAGGAAACCCTGTGTTGTTTCCCAAATAGACAATGCTCACATGGATCTAGGGCAACACCTTTGCTCATGGAAATGACTTCCTTCTTTGCAAGAGTTGTCAATCCCTTCACGCTCAAGTGGCCTAACCTCCGGTGCCACAAGTTTGGTGATATCTCTTCTTCAACAACATTGAGACTTGGATGACACAACTTTAGTTTTATAAAGACTACCACAAATATGGCCTCTTGCAACAACCAAGGAAGTAGGCATATATATCATTCCTCTAAAAGGTTGAATCCCCAACTCAAGGGCCCCACGCCCCGACAAGGCATATGGGGGGATGTATATCATGGTGACTCAGTTAGCCCAATGGTGGTAGACCTTATACTCGTGCGCACCAGAGGTCTAGCCAGCACGCAGGAGCAGTAACTTCCACACTGTCGCTGCGGATTTCGAACCTTGGCCATTCCTCCAATTTTTTCACCACTCAACCAGCTGAGCTACCCGGGCGGGTCAATAGACATAGCATTAACAGATTTGAAAGAAAAGAAGAAGCTATTTTTGCTGTAAGTTAACTTGGGACATTTAATACTCTAAATTAATTCAGGTTTGTTTTGAAACATATGCGAAGCTGTGAACGGGCCATTGGCCGATTAGTGTTGTCAGTTCTGTGTATACAAAATAAAGCAATGAGAGATTTGATAAAGTCGAGCAGCAACACCAATATGTGATTTTGGGATGCATATAAGGATGGCAATGGGGGGTGGGGACCCCTGGGGAACCACCTCGAGGGGGGAGGATGCATGGGGCGAGACTTGAGGTGGGGCGCCAGGGGCGGAGACGTTGATGAGTGAGATATTTATACCTCGCTAAAATATGGGGCGGGGGATAGGGATTACTAAACCCACCCCGTCCCTTCCTCGTCCCCGTTATAAATATATACTCAAACACACACACACACATACATATATTAATAATGTATAAAATATATTTAATTAAGTTATACTTCGTATGTAGTATATAAGGAACACATACACATACATATAGACATCCATACATGTATGTTTGTTAGTCACAATTAATGAACTAATATTACATACACACTAGTATCTTTACCTGTGCCGTGCACGAGATAAAATGATTTCGTTGTTTAGTTTTATTAACGGAAAATCATTTATTTAGTCGATTATAACATATTTAAAATGCTTAATTTTTTTGAAAGATTTAAAATGCTTATTATAATTATCCAAACATGTTTCTAGATTATATTTTTCAAAGAACATAACATATGTTTTTTATAACTCTCGGTTGCATCCCATTGAAATTGATCTATTTTTGTTACCTAAACAAACAGAAAATGATCAATGCCTAGTTTTATCCATTAAATTTCATTCCTGGCTTACTGTTTTTTCAATACTATCTACATCTTTTTTTTAATTTATTTATTTAAAAATAGGGGTAGTCAATTTCGGGACCTGAAAGATGTAATGTATCGATATAGGACCCGAATGATGGAAAACTATCAATCTAGGACCCGAATGATTGAAAACTATAAATATAGGACTTAACTTTTGGTAAATTTAATTAACTTTTTTCATTTTAAAAAAATTAAATATTATTTAGTTTAATTAAAGTAATAAACTTTTGTGAAGAAAGATTCATCAAATATTAGCAATGATATTAATAGAAATTTAAATTAATCAAAACCTATGAAATGTTAGGTCTTAGATTGATAGTTTTTCATCATTCAGGTCCTTTACCGATACATTTAATCTTTCAGGTTCCAAATTGGTAATTCATGCATCTTTCGGGTCCCAGATTGATAAAATTAGTATTTTTTTTTATAACTCTCAGTTGCATCCCATTGAAATTGATCTAGTTTTTACCTAAAGAAACAGAAAATGATCAATGCCTATTTTTATCCATTAAATTTCATTCCTGGCTTACTGTTTTTTCAATACTATCTACATCTTTTTTTAAATTTATTTATTTAAAAATAGGGGTAGTCATTTTCTTTTAAGATGTTAGCCCTTCTAGGTTATACAAATTTTCAAATAGTCTTTTGATATCTTTATTTAGAAAAAGAGTTTTGAATACAAGTATATAGTTATGTGACATTCCTATTTTAATGAAGTCGAGAAAGATGACAATTGCCTGCATATTGCGATTGCAGCAATCGATTTATTTTTCATTAGATTGAGTTATTGAAGGTATATACGATCTTATTAAGTAAAATAAGTGTTATTGAACGAAAAACAATTGCATGTTTTAGATATTTAATTAACATTATTGAAGGTCATATGAGCAAAACCTACAAAAAGATTCTCATCACATCAAGCGGTAGATGTAATCGAAACATAAACATGCCAAATTATGCAACGAAAAATAAAAATAAAACAAACACCCCATATTCAGAAATGAAAAATGATCTCAAACATCCCAATTAGTTTATATTAAAGTTACATCTATGAGTAAAAGAATTATTCCATACCTTTTATATACAGTCCAGCTTAGTTATCTAGCTCTCTTAAACACCACTTTTACTGTCACGATATGGTTGCTATATACTCCGTATATAATTAATTAAACTTTCCGAGAGCTAAAACTCTTGACCAAAATATATTAATATTATATTGATATATACAGTAAAGTAAAAATACCTTTTATTTTCATAAATGATAAAAAAATTGATTCCAACTGAAAATATCCTTAATTAGAAAGATGAACGTAAATTTGAGATAGTATTTAGATACATTTATATTTAGAAAATTTTAACTCACGCAGTCTTGCTATTTTAATTTTCCCACTTTCATTTTATGATGTTTCACTTTTTCCGTTATTTTACTGTTATTTTGAAATGTTTTTGAAATGTTTTTAACTCTTGCAGTCTTACTGTTATTAACTCGTTTTGAAATGTTTTGAAATTTTAACTCGTGCAGTCTTATCGTTATTTTGAAATGTTTTTAAATTTATTTTTCCCAATTAGATCGTTATCAAGGAAATAGTTTTTGAGGTCTCTTGTATAATTTCTAAAGTCCCTTTTTGCAGTGTAGTATCAAATTAATTGTGTCATCATTTCAATTTTTGGTGACAACTAAAAATTTACTCAAGAATATTTTTAAAATATGAATGAGTAACTCCTAATAATCTAATTTAATTCTGTATGTCTTTTTCACTCATGCTTGTATAGTGATTATATAACTCCATAGCAAACTAATTATCTCCAAAATTTACTCATGAATACTTTCGATAAATATATTGAATTCTAATAATCTAATATATATATATATATATATATATATATATATGATATATATATATATATATATATATATATATGGAATTCTAAACTTTAGGAAGGACTCCATTAAAATCTATTTTGTAAAAGCTTTTTATTACTCGTAATATATCACACCGGGGAAAAGGTGCAAATAGGCCCATGTACTAACCAAAAAAGGTCAAATAAGCCCTTATTTAGGAGACTCTGTCCGGCCGTCATCATTTGGGGTGGTTTCCGGTGGAATTTTTTGATGAAATGTTTTGAGCATCTTATTCATCAAATCTAGTTTACTCATACCAAATTTCAGCTAACTCTTATCTAACTGCGCAGTTAGAAGCGCAGTTATCTTCAAAAATTCATTTGAATGCCTTTCCGATTGAAGTTTTAGCTGAAATTTGGTATGAGTAAACTAGATTTAACGAATAAGATGCTAAAAAAGTTCATCAAAAAATTCCAACGGGAACCACCCCAAATGGCGACGGCCAGACATAACCTCCTAAATAAGGGCTTATTTGATCTTTTTTGGTTAATACATAGGCCTATTTGCACCTTTTCCCTATCACACCGTGTATGTATTACAAAGAATTACTCAAAATATTATTTTTAAAATTTTAAAAATATAATTATAAAGAGAATATTACTCGAAAAAGGACTAAAAATGATTGAAAATTCCAAAATATGACTTTCATGGTTTTATTCCCATAATAGGACTAAGTACTGTCATGTTAATTGTTATGACAGTAACAGAATTCCAACATGGCAGTATTTTCCAAACTTGGCAGTAATTACTCCTATTTAGGAAACAAAAAACATGACAGTCCTATTTTAGAATTTTCAAACTGTTTTATTTCTATTTCGGGAACTTTGCCAATTATAAATTATGGAAAATTTGTCGTGTTCAATTAGGATTTATCAGAGCCCCACCAAAATAAAATATCTTGTTTATTTTAATGTGCTATAACTTTTTTTTTGTACTAGAATTTCACCCGTGCTTCGCACGGGATGACGGGATGGAGTTAGTAAGCAATTAATAATTTGAGAATATAAAAAAAATTGTGATAAATATAGATCAATGTATATATTATTGTTTGAAACAAAACTAAATGAGGATTAAAAAAATTACAAATTATTACTCCGTGTATGCTTCCTTGTAAACCACATATAAAGTCTTCTTAGCCAATTTTCCGTCATCAACACATATAACAAACTTCAACCTAGATGAAGATGTTACTCTTGAAACCGCAACGTAAAGTTGTTCATGGGTGAAAACTGATACATAAACGCCTTCAAGGCAATGCTACCTGCACATCAGTACATCGTTATATGCTATTTGGCTTATATGCAATTAGGCTATCCGCAAGTAAGGGGTGAAATAGTCAAATTCCAGGTATTGTATAGAAAGGTATATAGTGGATTCATGGCCCCAAGGATGGATACATAGCACCCTCTATTCACCGTAGGAAAGCATTTTGTGTTGGAGATAAGAATACGATGTTGTACACAACTTCAGTTTTTGCAAAGAATCAAAGCATCTAATGTGTTATATATATGCTAGAGAAGAACAAAGACCGATGATTATGAAGCAAAACAAAATATACTAATTCATTGTAGGGTTAGCATTTAATTGATTAAATCAAATGGCTAGAGAAAACACTAACCTTGAGCAAGAAAATAAAAATGATTTGTAAAGCTAATAAGCTACGGAGAGTATTATATAGAAGGGTTCACCTTCAACATAAGGATGGGCTTAGAAATGCCAAGAAACACCTCCAACCAACATGGAATAGAGATCCAAAAAGACTTCAAATACCTCAACTGATTTTTGAATCTGTAATGTTTTGAAAACGTGAACAACACTGACATGGAACAGAGCTTCACAAAGTTGACTTCTTGAGATCTGAAAGACCTTAATTCTAAAGCCATCTCTTGAAAAAAACCATTGGAGTAACCTGTTGCAAGTAATCTCTACTTCGCGTAAATGTGAGACATGGATGGTTAACTATGCAGAAAGAAAAGAAGTGAAATAATACATTCACAATGTGACAAATACAAATTTAACCCACACATAAAGAGGTAAAGTAAAATAATAAATTTATATACGAAGTATAAGTTATACTCCATATAATATACCATTGTCCTAATGATAAAAGTTCAGGATTTATCTAATCATCAGGAACTATCAAACATTAGATCCTCCTACACCAAAGTAGAACATAATAATGCAAGGACATAGTAGCATAAAATGATTAAGTGGGTTTTCAAATAAGTGAAGTGGGATATAGTGAGATCGTACCACGCCTCAAAACATCACCCTTAAATGCAAAAATTTCTATTACAGCGTGAAGGAGGGATTGGTGGATGAAAATATAATCACTCTACATAATTTCTCAAATGTCATTCCTATGGATAAAGTGAAATAGTTTTAGCCTATTTGGTTCACCATGGGAGGAAATTGAAATATATACCACATATAATTAATTTCTAAATCAACATGTAAAGAGAAATTGTTAATTGTAACAGAGAAGTATTGCTTTCATTCCACTATGATATGCAAATGAGGAGTATGTACACATAGCATAAATCATGTCCAAATCAAAACCACCCAAACCAAAAATATAAAAAGGGAAAATTCCCGAAATGGGACAAAAAACGTTTATAAATTCCAAAATAAGATTGTCATGTTTTTATTCCTAAAATAGGAGTAATTATCGTCAAGTTTGGAAAATATTGTCATGTTTAAAGTCTGATACTGCCAAAACATGGTAGTAATTAGTCCTATTTTGGACTAATTAAAGAATAAATGACTGATATCCTTTCCTAATAGTTTGAGGGGAGGGGAAATCTGAAGAAAATGATTCTATTTGAAGGATTGAAAACAGAAACATGAATTGGAGATTGAAAAACAGAATAGAAGATGAGAATTTTCAAGAGCTTTGATTATCTGTTAATTATGATCACATATGTTTTGGTTCAGTTAAAGGTAATTGTTGATTGATATGACTAAAATTACATCATAATATCTAGAGACTTAATAATGTTCATATATAGAGAAATAGTGGACCTAAACCATATATACATAAAAACTGCAGATATGTCACTTGGAAAATTTCTATGTTAGCGAAAGTAGAACATTCGTTTCTTTCTAAGTTCAGCGTGAAAAAAACTGAGTTACCCTTCATATGTAAAGAAGAAATATATAATCCAGCAAAAAAACGAAACATTTTAAAGTTTGAGAAAAATAAGGGATGTTAGGATTTAAAGCCCAGATACAATGCTGGTCAAGTTAACTAAATGGGATGCAAGTCTTAGAGAGATTAATGCTTGACTACACCAAATGCATATGGTCATGCTAGGGTGGAAATAAAATCATTCCTGAAACATCTAAAATGTGATAAAACTGAAGTTTTAAAAAGTGTGACAACACTATTTAAAATCATATGATACTGAAAAATCATACGGAGTACGAAACCTCAATTGTTTTATACAACACTACTGGAAGGTTTGTTTCTAACGCTATTAAAAAGATCATTTGAGCTCTTTATCAAATATGATATATGAAAAATATAGATAACACTACAGAATCAAATGAAACCTCTGCTAGCTGTAGTTTAAATCAAAGCACAATTAGAATCTAGAATTTCAGAAAGCAGTAGTCAAGCAATGACAGATGAAGCACATAGTTTTTCTTTAGGTCGAAAATTTAGCAATTAAAATATGATTCATTATCTAATAGAATAATGAATCTGGGAATACAGAATTGATAAAAAAAAATATTAAAAAAAATACAAACGGTACCTATGCATCATCATTGAATAAAGAAGACGATGAAGTACACTTTTACTCCAGAAAATGTTTTCTGCTATGGAATCCGCTTGTTTGCTCCAATTGACATTAGATTGGAGAAGGGAGAAGGAAAAGGCGAGAATTGAGATCTATCGCCAATTGGTGGCGCTGAGAATGAGGTGAAAGGCGGCGGACAACCCAGCGGCGGCGATTTGGGGGTGAGTGAGGTGAGGGGTTTCAGAAACGACGGCATCTTCCAAGGACTGAATGAAGCTTCCTATAACTAAGGATGAGATATAACTAAGGATGAGACTACGGCTGAGAAGATGCTGGCCATGAAAGATGCGATGAGTTTGGGGAGAGATGAGAGGCGGAAATAAAATAAGAAGTTTAGCAGAGTCGTAGATAGAAAAGTAATCGTGCGGATGAAATGGCTTAGGCAATGAGCGGGAAAATGAGGTTCCTCAAAGTAGTGCAATTATGTAGTGTGATTTGTACTCCAATTGTTACAAAAAATATCACAATTCACAACTGTATTATCTTTATATGACAGCAATATTAAATAAATAAATATAAAAAATAATGTAACACTTTAGGATATCCATTTTTTAAATTGTTGTAACATTTTTATTTGTGTTCCGATTGGTCACAAAAAATATATCAAATTCATAAATTTTTATTATCTTTTAATGACACCAATATTGAATATATAAAAATAAGGAAAAATTGATAGTAATAATTCGAACTATTGTCGGCCCGTTCTTAATAATCTCAAGTATCTATTATTTCAGAATAATCTCAACTTTAGGGACCTTCCGCCAATAATGGTCCGAAGTGACCGACTATAAATAAATTCTTATAGTTTCTAAAGTGGATGAGAAGAGATATATCAAGTAATGCCTATATATAATCCCAACATTTAATTTTTACGCATAAAATTCACTTGTTATAGCAGGTACCACGTAATATCTAGTCATGACCATTATTGACAGACGGTCCATATAGTTGGGATTATACAAAAATAATCAATAGTTGGGATTATTGTTAGCGGACCGATATACAATAGTTGAGATTATTATTTTCTATTTTTCCTAAAAATAAAAAGATAATTTAACATTTTAAGATAGCATGTAGTTTTCAAAATTGTTACAACTTTTTATTTATTTATACTTCGATAGTTAAAAAAATCAAAAATCCTAAATATTTGTTATTTTTATATGACATCAATATTGCATATATAAAAAAATCACTTCCAATACTTCTTATGGAATTATAAAATCATGAATCGTCATGGATGTTTAACTCATAATTACGTACAATCGAGGGTTTATTGCATGAGGCCCCACCAAAATAAAATGATCAAATCTCATAATGTGCTATAATTTTTTTTGTACTCCATTGTTACAAAAATATATATATCAAAATTCATTAGTTTTTATATATCATATATCTATATATTAGCTTAGATATAATACACTTCAAAATAACATCTATTTTTTTAAATAGCTATATAATTTTTATACTCCGAATGCTACAAAGTAGATATGATAATTTCTAACTTTTTATTATTTTTAGTATGACACTAATGTTGCATATATGAAAAAAATCTATTGATTTGTGTAATTTGTGGTCCTTTTTACCATGCACATTATTAATCGGAGTGATAGCTTAGAATAAACTTGCGTGCATTCTAGCGTGAAAAATAAAACCGTAAATAAAAGTGATGAAGTTTATGTAGTTTTATTCTAAATCATCACTTGTGAATAATTGTGTGCACTATAAAAACGGTCCTAAATTGAAAAAAAAAATAAAAGTAACTTTTTTAATTTGTATATATGCAATATTTGTGTCATATGAAAGATTATAAAAAGTTATAATTTTTATATAATTTTGGTAACAATGATAGTACAAATAAAAGAAGATATACTTTCTAACACTTTAATTAAATAGATATTTTCTTTTAAAGTGTAAAATTATTTTTTTATTTTTATATATTCAATATTGGTGTCATATGAACGATAAAAAAAGTTATGAATTTTGATATATTTTTTGTAATCATCAGAATACAAATTAAAAAAAGTTAAAACTATTTAAAGTAAATATGAGATTTTATTTTTTTCGTTGCACAACTGTAGGAAGCTTTAGGATTTCAACCGTATAGATTAGTCCTAAATTAACGTAAATGACTTCTAATCCAACTTTAATACCAATGTAACGACACTATAATTAAGAGAAAGCTTCCGAAATAGGACAAAAACAGTTTGAAAATTTCAAAATAGAACTGTTATGTTTTTTATTTCCAAAACAGGAGTAATTACTGCCAAGTTTAAAAAATACTGTCATATTTGAAATCTGGTACTGGCAAAACATGATAATAATTAGTCTTATTTTGGGAATACAAACATGACAGTCCTATTTTGAAACTTTCAACCCCTTTTACTAGTAATATTTTCTATAATTAATAGATAGTATATTAAATTGGAAAGAGAATCTAAGATATTATAATGAAGATTTGATTAGAAGATGATTAGCAAAACTTCCAAAATGCAATTTAGGGAACTATTCAGCGTTGTCCTTTGTCGACCAGGAGTTCTCAACACTTTTAAATACAAACCAACCGGCGCCAAGGGTTTACAAGTGTTAATCTGATTCTGCTTCAAACTTTGCACATGCCGAAATCAGGAGAGCGAGAGAATATACACATCGATACGACAATGGAAGCTGATTGTATTCCTGGGAAGGATCGTCGAGTTGTTTTCAGACAACCGGAGCGCAAATCACATTATGTTAGAAACGACTACAATGATGACAGCAGGAGAAAAAGAAGTAGACATGAAAGCCCCAGGAACACACATGGAAGAAGATCTAGCTGGGATGATACACCTCGCAGGGATCCTTCACCATCACCTATGTTTATTGGAGCCTCTCCGGATGTGCGACTTGTTTCCCCATGGTTGGGAAGCCATACACCTAGTTCCGGAGCTGCTTCTCCTTGGGACAGTGTAGCTCCATCGCCAATTCCTGTACGAGCATCAGGGTCTCGATATGGTGTGAAATCCAATCGGGGTTCTGTATCTACTAACATTGGAATTGCTGTGTTGTCTGAGGAAGGAGATGACACAGTCAGCAGGTCAGAAGACAGGAATCGAGAGGTCTCTGAAAGTATGCGTATGGAGATGGATAAGATTTCTGACCGTGAATGGACGGAATGGTATGATAGAGAAGAGGGGAGCAGTGTGTTTGACATGGATAGGTCATCACTGTTTTTCGGTGATGCCGCATTTTTTCAAAAGAAAGAGGCTGACCGGGCTAAAAGGCTTACTCGAAAGGATGGCACAAAAATGTCACTTTCTCGGAGCAAGAAGCTATCACAGCTAAATGCAGACAATGCACGGTGGGAAGACAGGCAGCTTCTGAGATCTGGAGCTGTTAAAGGCACTGAGGTGCAAACAGAATTTGATGATGAGGATGAAAGGAAGGTTATCCTCCTAGTCCATGATACAAAACCCCCTTTTCTGGATGGAAGAATTGTCTTCACAAAACAAGCTGAACCAGTAATGCCCATCAAGGACCCTACATCGGATATGGCCATAATATCCAGGAAAGGCTCAGCTCTTGTTCGTGAAATACATGAAAAACAAAGTATGCATAAATCTCGTCAACGGTTTTGGGAACTTGCTGGATCTAAACTTGGTGATATCTTAGGGGTTGAAAAAACAGCTGAACAGGTTGATGCAGATACTGCTGCAGTGGGTGAACAAGGTGAGGTTGACTTCAAGGAGGAAGCTAGATTTTCACAGCACCTAAAGAAAGGGGAAGCAGTGAGCGACTTTGCAAAGTCCAAAACACTCTTGCAGCAGAGGCAGTATTTGCCCATATTTTCTGTTCGCGACGAGTTTATGCAGGTTGTTCGTGAAAATCAGATTGTGGTAGTTGTCGGAGAAACTGGCTCAGGCAAGACTACACAATTGACTCAGTACCTACATGAAGACGGCTACACAAAGAATGGGATAGTTGGTTGCACCCAACCTAGGCGTGTAGCAGCTATGAGCGTCGCAAAGAGAGTTAGTGAAGAGATGGAAACTGCGCTTGGTGATAAAGTAGGGTATGCCATTCGTTTTGAAGATGTGACTGGACCAAACACTGTGATCAAGTACATGACAGATGGTGTGCTTCTACGGGAGGCACTAAAGGATTCTGATCTTGAAAAATACAGTGTCGTTGTGATGGACGAAGCACATGAGAGATCATTATACACTGATGTGCTGTTTGGCATACTTAAAAAAGTTGTTTCTCGGCGTCGTGATTTTAAGCTTATTGTGACATCTGCCACGCTGAATTCACGGAAATTTTCTGACTTTTTTGGAAGTGTACCAATCTTCAACATTCCAGGTAGAACATTCCCCGTTCAACATATGTACAGCAAAACTCCTTGTGAAGATTATGTAGAGGCTGCAGTAACGCAGGCTATGACCATCCACATAACTAGCGCTCCAGGTGATATACTCATATTCATGACTGGTCAAGATGAGATTGAAGCTACGTGTTATGCACTTCAAGAGCGAATGGAACAGTTAGTGACCTCAACTAAACAATCTGTAGCCAATCTACTCATCCTTCCCATCTACTCCCAACTACCTGCTGATTTGCAGGCTAAGATATTTCAGAAGGCCGGGGAAGGAGAACGCAAATGCATTGTCGCCACAAACATTGCTGAGACATCCTTAACCGTTGATGGGATTTTCTATGTGATTGATACCGGCTACTCCAAGATGAAGGTGTACAATCCGCGCATGGGTATGGATGCCCTTCAAGTGCTTCCGGTCAGTCAAGCAGCGGCAAACCAGCGAGCAGGGCGGGCTGGTAGAACAGGGCCTGGAAATTGCTACCGACTCTATACCGAGAGTGCATACTTGAACGAGATGCTTCCAAGCCCTGTACCAGAAATCCAAAGGACAAACCTTGGAAATGTGGTATTACTGCTAAAGTCTCTCAAGATCTCAAATTTGTTAGATTTTGATTTTATGGATCCACCACCTCAGGAAAACATCCTCAACTCCATGTACCAGCTGTGGGTATTGGGCGCGCTTAGTAATGTTGGTGACCTAACTGGTCTTGGCTGGAAAATGGTGGAGTTCCCGTTGGACCCGCCTCTTGCTAAGATGCTTCTGATGGGAGAACAACTGGAGTGCTTGGATGAAGTCCTCACCATTGTAGCAATGCTTTCAGTACCTTCGGTTTTTTTCAGACCCAAGGATCGGGCAGAAGAGAGTGATGCTGCCCGGGAGAAGTTCTTTGTGCCAGAATCTGATCATCTCACACTGCTAAATGTGTACCAGCAATGGAAGGCAAATCAGTACAGGGGCGATTGGTGTAACGACCATTTCTTACATGTCAAAGGTCTGCGTAAGGCAAGGGAGGTGAGATCTCAACTGCTGGATATCCTCACGACGCTCAAAATCCCCCTCACCTCATGTGGCCCGGACTGGGATATTGTGAGAAAGGCAATCTGCTCTGCATATTTTCACAATGCAGCTAGACTTAAGGGTGTGGGTGAATATGTAAATTGTAGGAGCGGTATGCCATGTCACCTGCATCCCACCAGTGCACTTTATGGGTTGGGTTACACGCCAGATTATGTTGTGTATCATGAGTTGATATTGACGACAAAGGAGTATATGCAGTGTGTTACGTCAGTTGAACCGCAGTGGTTAGCTGAGATGGGCCCCATGTTTTTCTCTGTTAAGGACTCAGATACTTCTATGTTAGAACACAAAAAGAAACAAAAGGAAGAGAAAACAGCCATGGAGGAAGAACTAGAAAATCTGAGGAATGTGCAAGAGGAGAATGAGAGAAGAAAAAAGGAAAAGGAGAAGGAGAAGAGGGCAAGGCAACAACAACAAATTTCAATGCCTGGCTTGAAGAAAGGCGCTTCCACTTACCCCAGACCAAAGAAACTCGGTCTTTAAATGCTGTACCATTTTTATCAAGGCAGACAATCTTCACTTGTGTAATTAATCAAGGTAGACAATCTTATAATATGCCGTATCTTCTATGAATGTTTATATCAAGACAAGATATAATTGTGTTTATATCACGACAAGATTAGTTGATTGATCATATGCAGGAAGATTGCTTCTGCAATTAATGTCTTATTTTATGTGCAACATTAACAAGTTTCTATCATTTTGTATGTAAGAGAAATCAGATTAAGTGAATGACATTCATATGAATCATCTTACAAGTCTCCGATTGGAAATATGGTTTGGCGCTACCCTCGAAAAGTATTATAGGAATTCGCTTTGTAGGTATTTACTTACCTTAGAAGGAAAGTGATTCCAGTTACTTTTCTTTGGTCAAAACGGATATGAAAGGATAAGATTTTTCCACTTTAAGTTTGATAGAAAATGATTACTTTTTAATTTTTATCGCACCGAAGGTTCTGCAAGTATACTTTGATTTCACTACCCTTGAAGGTTTCCAAGTATGAATTCCGATCAATGTCAAATTAATTATCTCTCCATTATCCCCCAAAAAACAATGGAAGCCTGGAAAGTAATCTATTAGTGTAATTAATAGTTCATCTTGACATAATAATTTTTGGCATTGTTACCTTTATATTTTCTTTATCTTATCTTTAGCTTGTTTTTTATTTTATTTTATATCTTTTTATCATTATCATTTTTTTATCTATCTTTTTAGTTTTTTAAATCTTTGTACCAATACTTGCATGTTGTTGTTATTTTTATATTTTTGTTGGTTTATTTCGGCTCATGATTCTAAGATCTTTATTTCCTTTTTGTTTGTGTTGAATAATTACTTGAGCAGAAAATCCTTTTTGCAATTTGTATTCAAATCCCAAAGTGTCATTTGCAATCATCATACACATAATTGCTCTAGATAACTACTCATTTAAACACACACATTCCTTTCTAAGTATTTAACAGTTGTAAAAGTTTACTCTGTACAGTACACACAATGATATGATGCAGTGGATGTATGGGAGGTTGGGTATTTACCCATGAACAATACAATAATAAACATTACTTTCAGAAAACAAACAAGATTCCTTTACTCGTTAGTAAGAGTGATCCTGTCCATCATCTTGGCGACTACATCCCTGGATTCCTCAAGTAGTTCGATGCTCTTGAGCAAGCATTGACGCTTCTCAGCATCCAATGCCGATTCCTCAAGCATCTTCTCAATGCCTCCATGCCCGGTTAAGTCCTTAATAACTTCATCTTCTATCTCCTTATCCACAAGCTTTTGACAAGTAAACAGGATGTGCAACACCATTCCATCCACAATCCTCATTCGCACAATCTTCCAATACGCCACCATTCTCATCTTTATATCGAATGCTTGTCTCACCACATCTGGTCGATAACTCTTGAGATGCCCAACTTCGATTGCACCAGCTCCAATTTCAGCGATTTCAAAACCAGACTCAGTTAATTGTCCTTGCTTAAGCATGAGAGTGTCATAGGTTGCAAAGTACTCAGGATTGCAGGTGTAGTTCCCCAACTTCTCCATTCCAATCATCTCCATTACCCAACTCATCGACCCTGATTTCTTTTTCGCAATCAAATTTTCAGCAGCTCTCGTTGTGCAAGACTGAATTTGCGGGCAGTTTTTAGAATGAAGCAAAAGTACATTGGTCACAACTGTTCCAATATACATCCAGATATCTCCCACCAGTTTAACTAAAAGCGGGGATATCTGATTGAGCCTTTTCTGCAGCATATAGATGAAGGCCCGATGAGGAAGGAAATTTGATAACCCTCCCATCTCTAGTTCAGAGATCTCGTCCATCAAGAAGCCTTTCCCGCCTTTATTTTCAAGATTTTCTGATTTCAAGACAGTGGTGCCCCCATTGACCATCTCCATTATCTTAGCGATGCCGTGCATATCTGTCTCCCCAAGATACTCTTCAAAGTCCGCTGTAAGTAGAAGTTTGCTCAGTGAATTCTTGGTGGAGTTCAGAACCCGCACCAACACAGCCAACACCTCTGACATGGACGTTAGTGTTGGTGGCAATCTGTTCAACTCAGCCAAATTTGATTCAAGTTTGTCATTGATTTTCTTAACAATGTCAGGCAAACATTTTGAGATGATCCTCTCCTGGATGCTCACTAACTTGTCAGCCAAAACTGGAATGGAGACCATGGACTTGTCAATGTTGGACAAGAGGGGATGAGTATCAAAGATCTTAGCTTCTTCGATTCTAGCATCCTCGTAGGATTCGGAACCGATTCGATTCCTAACACATACATATCCCAACCCAATTTGAACCTCATTAGCAGTGACCTGTGAGATGACAGTCAAGATTGACACAATAATTAAATTATTCATACACATACAAAAAAAAAATAAGACTAAAAATGCCCGAATGTATGCTATTAAAGTGAGATATTGTTTGGGGATGGAAAGAGTGTCTAAATTAATAACCTTTTCAAGAAGCCCTTGTGGAGCAATGTCAGCCTTAGTGACCACCGCTAGGGTCCTCTCCCCGGTCTTGTCCACTTTCTGGGACATCCGAATAGATTCACAGGTTGGGAAATCAACTGTGGCAGACAAAACATTCAGTATAATGCTCTCCTTGGAGGTTATGTACTCCAAAATCATGTCTCTGATCTGCTCATAGATGTCGTGCGGCTGGCCCCTGACCGGAACCCGGGTGATTCCGGGCAAATCCACCATTGTAAGATCAGGAACCCCACACTTCTTCACCGTCAGCGTCAAAGGGGTCCGAGAAACCCCTTTCCCACGCCCGGCAATCTCATCGGTGGCAGAAGTGATCGCGTCCACAATCTGGGCTTCGTCCGTCGGGACGATTTTCCCGCCAAATTCCAAATGTATCTCCGGCGGGCTGTCCGGGTCGGGCTGATTCTGGAGCCTCATGATGAGCGGGACCCGGGTGGACATCCCTTGCGCCCTGGGGAGGCTGATTCCGGCCAGAGACTCCAGGACGCTGGACTTGCCGGAGGACTGGTCGCCGACGACCACAATGGTCGGAAGCTGGATGCCCTCCTGACTGATATTGAGGCTGCGCAGCTTGTCGATGCAGTCGAGTAGTGGTCTGATGCGGCCATCGTAGGAGGACATGATCGGGGCATAGGAGGCCATGTGAATGAAGGTTGAAGCTTTTTCTCTGGTGCTTGATTAGTAAATTATGACTGGTTACACGATTGATGAGCTGCAAGAGAGACTGGTTTATCAAGGTAGGAAAGTAGAGCCGATAATCGGAAAGTTGAAGAACCAGAGGTTGGAGTTGGGATGAAGGAAGAGATAAAAAAATGGCCGAAATTCGAAATTAGGAACTGCGCGCTATGAAGATTGTACGGAAATGCTACTTTTGATAACAAAAAATGTTCGCATATACGTAAAAGTGCATAAATGTTTAACACTTTCATCATAGTTTTTTGAGTTATGTACGTTTATTGTGATATTCAATTCAAATTTCAATGTAAAATTTACACGATTAATTAGTTCCTAAAAGGCTGAAAATTATATACTACTACCTTCGTCCCATAATGAATGTCTTTTTTTAATTTGACACGGTTATTAATAAAGTGGTTGAAAAGTAAAAGTTGTGATTGAGTATCTCATTTATGTTTATGACTTTAAGCTTCTCGTTGAAAATAGTATAATTATTTAAACAATAAGTAAATAAATAATTCGAGAATATTTTCAAAAATAATTTTAATGAGCAGATATAGTAATGAAGTCAATGATAAAAATGTAATGTTATAGATATATTATTTTTAATATTTGATTACTAATTTGCTATTTAGAAGTGGTAATTGTTTTCTAATAGGTATGTATACGCTTTTCCCGTGACTTTGGATGAGAGGACAATTTCTTTTTGGTTCTATGATGAGAGATTAGATTCTGTACTTTTTTACTTACCTTAGAAGAAACGTATTCCATTTATTTTCATGTGGTCAAAACATATGTCCAACACGAAAAATGGTTACACTTTTCAATATTTAATGGGAGCTTATTAGTAGTTTAGTACAATAGTACTCCCTCCATTCCGAAATAAACGTCTGGTTTGACTTTTCACGGTTATTAAGAAAAATGGATTTTTAAAGTCAAATGCCTTTAATGCCCTTGCTTTTAAAACTGGGGAGGGGTTGTTAATTCGCGCTGCTACAGTATAAAGCAAAAGAAGCAATGATTGATTAAATTTAGAACTCCCACTACCATACAATAATTCGGTGCCACAGTAAAAGAACCAAACAAAAATTGGAAAATTCATCCAATCAAAGCTAAGATACAAAATGAAGGGAAATTTTGACTTTCCCTCCAATTTTTTTAAAGCTTTCCACTAGACTACATAACAGTCCATAACAGTCCGAGGAAAGCTTTATGTCTGCAGCAGGCCTTTATTTCTCTTCTACCTCCCTCTCCCCTCACGTGTGGAAGACCTTTCCACATGGAAGTTGCAGCACTTAAAACTACAAATAACCAACAAATTGTGTCATTCAATGCACATGAGCCTCCTATTGATGAAATAAATGCAGATGACCAAGGAAAGAGAAGGAAAATCAGAGTACAGCAGAAAAGGACATGATAGTCCAAAAACTACTTTTGACATTAAAAAAGGTACTGGTACTACCATTTTTCAGGTTCAGAGAGGCTGAATCAGCAAACAAGAATAGTGAGAAGAATCTAGAATATAGCAAAGAAGCAAATACAGCTGGGGATGCCTATAGATGTTCAAATCCAGATGGCAGGTAAAGTGGGAAGGAAAAACTACTCTACGATGATGATGATTTAATTCTAGGCATCCCTTTACACAAAAGAACAACCATCAGGTCTCTGGGTATGACCTTAGGATTGTCCAAGAACACAACACACAGACTGGTTAAGGCAGGTAGGGTTAGAAGTCATGCAAATGTCATTAAGCCACTACTGAATGATGGGAATAACTGAAGAGGATGGAGTTTTGCCTAAAACAGCTTCAACCATACTCTATTCCCAATAATCTAGGTTTCATGAATTCTCAAATGTTATTCATATTGATGAAAAATGGTTTTTCATGACAAATACAACATGAAGATTTAATTTGGGCGCCCAAGAAGAAGATCCATACAAGTTTTGAAAATAAAAAAAATCATTAAAAAATCATGTTTATGTGTGCAGTAGGCAGACCAGTTTTTAAAGAGGAGGAATGGGTACTCTGGGATGGGATAATTGGAATGTTCCCCTTCACATAAAGTAAGCCAACATAGAGAAAGTCAAATAATAGGGATGCAGGAGTATTGGAGATTGAGCCACTTAACAGTATTACCAAAACAGTTGTCAAAGACATGTTAATCCATCAGATTATCCCTGCTATTAAGCAATAGTGGCCTTAGTCTGGTAACAAACACATCATCATACAATAAGATAATGCTAGACCCCACATTGATGGGAATGATGATGAATTTGGATTGATAGCCACATGAGATAACTTCATAATAGAGTTAGTCAATCAACCTACTAATTCCCCTGACCTTAACATTCTTGACTTAGGGGTTTTTAGGGCTATACAGTCTCTAAAGGATCAGGCAGCCCCTAAAATAGTGTTAATTAAAGTTGTTCATCAAACTTATGATGAGTTAAGTGCTCAAAAATTGGACAAAGTATGGGTGACCTACCAAACAGTCATGCAAGAGATACTTAAGGTCAAGGGGGGAATAACTACAAGCTGCCACACATTGAGAAAGATCACCTAGCAGCACAAGGATAGCTACCAAAGTCAGTGTATTTAGACAAAGTAGTGTATGATGATGCAATTGCAAAACTCCAACTAAGGACAACACAGTTTGGACCATCTATCGAAGAGACTGGTAATAGCCTGTTCACTAGTGAAGTTGAGGAGGAGGATCCACACCTTCATCACTGAACAAGGGTCTAGTTGAAATTTTTGTGGGTAAATGTTAGACACCTTACCTCATTTGGGACATTTCATTAGTTTTTTTTGCTTCGGTACACATTTTGGACAGTGGTATAGGGTGTTGTGTGTGAAAGTCTGAAAGAAGTGTTGTAATCAGTCAAACACAAGTTTTTGTATGCATATATTAAAGTGTATTGCTTATTTCATTACCTAACCCGCCACTTAGGAAACCTAAACAGGTATGACAAGTATAGGTTGTGCACCCCAAGACTATATAAAACTCCACTAAATGCTCAACCATTCATAAATAGCACAACACACATAAGTAAAGGAAGAGCAGCCGCCCAAGCCCATATGAAATGGGGGTGACTAACACACCAACACAAAATTGAACTCCAGAATACACTAAAGCCATTCATCATTACCAAACCACACTTAAATGTAGGAATGTAAGCCACCATAACCCAATGGAATTGGGGGTGACTTACACACCAACACTACATTGAACTCCCTTTACAGAATTATAAGACATTCATCATTACCAAAACACACATAAGAAGTCTAGGAAAGCCAGTCGTCTTAATCCATACGAATTGGGGGTGGCTAAGACATCTAGAACACACAATTGGGGGTACCAAAAGGAAATCACTCATAATGCATGTTAAATCCACAAAATAAGCAACATAGGATTATAGAGAGTACTCCCCCAAGGCCACTGCTTGTTCCAAAGTTTAGGATCCCACTTAGGCATAAACATCTTGAGCCAGCTATCAAATGAAGCTTTTTGTTCAGGCGTCCACTGATTGTACGGTGAAGCAACCAAGGGTGGGTAACGAGCACAGGTTGCTACAACGCCATCACCTTCCTCACGTGCCTAACCCAGCTCTTCTTCATCCCTTCGAACCCCTTCCATCCCCTCTGCCCGAACCCAGAGGTGAGTTCCTCCCCTTCATCTTTCTCGTCAACACCGTCATACGTGTCCGGGACATCAGAGTACTCCGCAGCCATCATCTGTTCAACATGCATGGAGAAATTGATCAGATTTGAGCCTTCCAAAACCCTAAAATCGTTGATTTTGACAGACGAATTAGATTGGTTGGGTGCAAAGGGTTGCATGAGGATATCAACACAAGTATCGGGAAAGACGAAGCAAACCTCTGGCTTTGATGAGTCTATGGATATGACAGTGACGAAGGTCGGAGGTGAACGAAGCCTACAAAAACTGACAAGTGTTGTACAGATGAAGATAATGGTTTGGACAGATGAAGTATTCAACCACACATGAAGGTTCAAGGGAGAAATATGAGGTTTCTCAAGGGTTACATAGAGCGAGATGAGAGATGAACAATCAATTTGAGGAAGGTGAGATGATATATGAAGGGCCAGACGAGAGGAAATGAGGAGCGACGGGTAAATTGGTAGAGATAAGAAAGGTATAACGAGGAAATGATTAAAGGGTTCGGGGTGAGGGTATTCTATGGAGTATTTGAGTAATGGGTTGCCTAAAATATAAAGGAGACAATTTTTTCTGGACGGATCGAAAAGGAAAGCAGGAAAGTTATTTCAGATCAGAGGGAGTATTATATGATAACACCTCCATCTCACTAATATTAGAACATGAGTGTGTTGTGTTATTAGAAAAAGTGGAGTTGTATGATTACATAATATCACATATTGTATGAGATAAGAGAGCGGTCGACCGGCTGGCTTCTTCATCCAGACATCTCAAACTTTGGGGAAGGAAATTGATTTATCCGTTAGATAAACCAAATCAGCCAACCTGAATTTAAAAAAAAAAACCCATTTATGTGATAAGTTTAACTTTAAAATGGTTTGATCAGAAATGCTCAGGTCCCTCCGGAGGGACGGGAGCAGTCGTCCGAACTTCCCTGTTTGGGGCGGTTTCCGGTGGAATTTTTCGATGAAATTTTTTGAGCATGTTCCTCATCAAGTCTAGTTTGTCCATACCAAATTTCAGCTCAAAATTCGACCGGGAAGGCAGTAAAATAAATTCTTGAAGCTTACTGCACATTCTGCGCATATATAAAGTGCAGTAAGTTTCAAGAATTTATTTGACTGCCTTCCCGGTCGAATGTTGAGCTGAAATTTGGTATGGACAAACTAGACTTGATGAGGAACATGCTCAAAACATTTCATCGAAAAATTCCACCGGGAACCGCCCCAAACAGTAAAGTTCGGACGGCTGCTCCCGTCCCTCCGGCTGGACCTGAGCAGTCCTCATGGTTTGATTATGAGAATTTCTACATCTTGTGCGATCATATACGTACTACGTGAGTTGCTATACAGAGAGGGAACATCTGAGGTGAGCACGGTACTCCCGTTTTATAAAAAGTTTCATCTAAAACAAAATTTTATCTTAAAAAATGCGGATGAACAATAACATTAGTTTTTGTCTCAATATTTTTATGTGATGTAAACCCTGTGTATTGAAATGTAACTCACGGTCCTGCATAATGTAATTTCTGTTGTTAGTAAATGTAACTCATGCACTAGAATGTAACTCTACCCCTTCTAATAATTATTCTCTTGTCTATCATATAGGAAATGTAAATCGCGTATATTAAGATGCAAATTCAAGTAAGTTAGATGAATATCATGTTAATTGTAATGTAATTTGTTGAGGTAGATCAAAATGTAAATCACATGAATCTAAATGAAACTTGGTACAAAATTGCAATGCATTTGGGTCAAAGGAAATGTAACCTAAGGCATATTGAAATGTAACTTAACACCATTCAAAATGTAATTTTCATATACTCCATATGCTCCAAATATAACATCAGTGCTTTAATCGACGTAACTAAGTAAGGGCAAACTCACTAGCGAGACTACATGCATGGGCGGAGATGGACAAGTTATCTTATTTGTCATCTGTAACACCAAAGTGCCAATTGAGACACGTGTCTGCTGTTAGGGGAAACCTCTCCTTCACAATGGGGTTCAAACCAATCAATGCCATCTGCACACATGATCTCGCGGCTGACGGAAGCGGTGGAGATTTCGGCGGCTATGTCGGAGACGAATCAGGACCCCCATGACGATGAAGCTTCATATTTAGCGACGTTGATCCACCTTCGAGATCTGATTCCCTGGTGGTGGCGGTTCGATCTGCGACCCCACCGCGAAATTTCAGAGGGGGTCCTATCTGCGATCACATCGCTCACTTCTCTAAACCGTTGAACAATGATGATTTTCTGCGATTTTTTTAATACAATACTACACCGTTTTGGGATCGATAGAAGATCTCACGGTAAAATTTGCCGTAGTACGTAGTAAGAATTAAAGAAAAATATAGTCAATAACAACCATCTTCATTTATAGAAAATGAGTAAATGTTCAATTAAATCACGACATTGTATTGGATTATAAATTGAGTTATCGATGAGGTTTATCGTTTGATGCCCTCATGAATTGAAGCACAAACTCTAATTTCAAACTCTTGTTTGAAGAATGACAAAAATCCTTTGTTGCTTACATTATTGTGATGTTAGCTTGCATGAAATATTGAAATGGGAGGACAATTATATTGGATTGCAAAACAAATTTCGAATGTTGTTCATGATCCTGAAAGGCACAAAAGCAAGACATTGTATAAACGGCTCAACTAATCAATTTTGTGTTTTTATTGAACAATGGTGAAATTAAGCAATATTTTTTATGGCAAGTAATAAAGTTAAAATTGTAAATATTACTCTATTGAGAGATATTGTAATATGTTTGAGATAACAATAATGGAGATATTCAATATCTCAATATACTCTGTAGTCCGTACCAATGTAAAATACAGAATCAGTATTGAGTCTTTTATACGAATATAATATTTTGGTAAATAATGGTTTGCCCTATACGAGCCTAGACTGTATGTTTATAATAATAGAAGTTTACAAGACTTACAAATATGTCTTGAAACTATGTAATATTACACTCCCCCAATCTTGCGTGGGAAATAATGCATAGAGTAGGGACATATTTGACTTTGAGATAAATTTGATTGTGACATCCCAATAGACACGCGCTCACGAATAAAATGATAAAATGAGTCAATCAAAAACAACTAGTGAAACCAAACCAATGGAGTCTGTTTAAGTCCATATAGACCCTTACATAGGAGGCAGGCGGTTGAATAAAACATGTTGGTGCTGCATGTACACCTAACACCTCTTATGTAAGATAACCGTGGAGAAAGACATTTTTAACGTCCAATTGACGAATAGACCATCCTAACGAAACACTCATAGATAAAACAAGACGAATTGTTGTAGGTTTAACAACAAGACTAAAAGTTTCAGTGAAATCAACTCATGCCTGCTGTTTCAACCATCGAGCAACCAAACGAACTTTGTTTCGCTCAACAGACTCATCAGAATGATATTTAGTCCTAAAAATCACTTCCAACCACCCAAGTTTTTCGTAGAATTACAAGGCACAAAATCCTAAGTGTTATTAGCAATTAACGCATTAAATTCATCAACCATGACAGCCCGCCAGATAATACTTTTATTTTCTAAAGAAAAATAAGTAGGATCATCCGGGGGAGAGAAAGTTAAATTAAAGATGTTTTTGTGTTTAAAAATTTCATCCTTAGCACGTGGAACATCAGATGGGTGTTAAGAGTGCTCGCCTTGTGAGTTGTGAGGTGTGCACGTGTGACTGTGGGTCTGCTTGAGAGAGCACATGAAAGTCGATGGGTGGAGATGGAGATGATGTGATTAGGGATGGACTGAGACAAGCCTACCCGGCCTGCCACTGTGTAGGCCCGGCCAGCCCGATTGATCGGGACCAAGACCAAGCCCAAGACCCGACCTGGATGAAAAAGCAGGCGGTACCGGGATCCTATTTTGGTGGATCGGACCGGCCGGGCCGGGCTGAGCCCAACGGTCACAGATTAATTTTTTCCCATTAAGTTGACTGCTATGTGGGGTGGGGGTGGGGGTGGAATTAATTTAAAAAAATCAACAAAAAATAAAACAGGCCCGACCTTACCTGGGCCCGAAGCAGACCTGATACCAGTACACCGGGCTGGTACCGGGCTTGACAATCTTTGGCCCGCACCCCGCTCGGCCTGAGGCCCGACCCGGTCCACCCCTAGATGTGATGACAAAGGAGGGAGATGGTTGGAGAGAGGTTACAGGTGTCATGGGAGATGAGGTCAGAGAAATGGGCGATGTGGTCGGAGAGGTTGGTATGGTGGCTGGAGGTACTGGTATGGCAAATGGTGTGGGTGGAGAGGCTATAGAGGAAGCCGGAGCTGCAGGAAGATGGGTCGGCACTCGACAGTGAGATGGAGTCCAAGGTGCATGTCGGACACATGGATCTAGGGAAACAGAGAATGAAGGAATGTTAGAATGCAGCATAGAGGGATGGGAAAAATAATTTTCAATAAACAGAACAATTCGACTAACATAAACACTGAGCGGAAGAAGGCTCAAGACAACAATCCCTTTTTATCTCGAGGCATAACCCATGAAGCGCTGCGCAAGCTAATTTGAAGACTTGGGAATAAAATTAGGAAAACAAGCACACCCAAAAACACTTAAAAATTATAATCTCCACTTTTGTTAAAAAGTTTGTTATATAGTAAAGATTTCCACACTTGCGTTCTTCTTTACTCCTTGATCCAACACTTATTATGGCAAGCCGCTATCAATTGGGAAAAGGATGTGGAACAAGTACGTCCGTGCTCAAAATGGATGATAATGATAGTCAAATGGAACTAATTTAATTGTCAAACAGAGAAGTCATGTGTGCAACCCCCCACCGCTCCTCAAATTTCGCTGGCTACAAGTAATAACACTAAGTTCAAAATTTTGATATACTCCTCTCCTTCTATTAAGCATATACATTTATTGTTCAAACCTTGTGTCCGAAGTTATTGTATCAAAGCTGCTGAGACAGATGGCAAACGCCAGGAATGCTGACCATGGGTAGCGGAAATCCATTGTGTACACATCCTTGGCTACTTTCCCAAACTGCAGAATGACCTCATGTGGCGGGGCACCGTTCTCGGGGAAGCTTCCACCAACTGGAAATTCTTAACAGAAGCAACTGTTACCCGCCCGTGAAAGTTCAAACTCATCAGCATTGGAGTTGCTCGTGCCATCTCGGGCCCTTGCTGTTTCTCAAAACTAGTGGCCTATCTGTTTGCCTCTCCAGCTCCACGGGTCCAGATAAAGATTTCTCCATAGTAGTTGTCAGGGCCGGTCCGGTCCGTTTTCGGGCTTATGGGCGAGATATTATCTTGGGTCTATGTTTAAGACACAAAGTAATCTCTCAATATTGATCAACGAAACATGACCCACCACTTGTTTATTCTCTTCACCTAAATTACATTTATCTGGCTCAGTTTCAATATTTGCGGCTTCTGCACTTTTATCACTATTTCCAAGCATGTTATGGTTTTCATTGGCAAAAGAATTTAGCGGCGCTTCAACTTGAGAAGAATTTTCGGAAATCAATTTATTAACAAAACACAAAATTTTCCACCTTCTTACTTAAGGCTGCATTTTCTAATATTTGTCTGTTTTTCTCTTTTTCCCAACCAGATTCACCCATTTTATCAAGCACCTTCACAATAGTGAAACTAAATAAAGGAATTCCATTTCAAAACTGCACACTACCATACAAAAATGCATCATATAAATCATTAATCATAATTCATAAATCAAAAGAACATTTAGTGGATTTATTATTCATAGCTAGTAGATTGAGAATAATTTACTAGCCGTTGTCGGATTGTTTAAATCCTTGACAGAAGAATGTGTTCTAGTCGCCGGCTGCTGTTTGGACTCCTCACCGTTGTCCGCTTTGGCTAATGGCTACTTGCATGCTTGCGGCGCTCTCTAATGTCTAGTCTTGTGTAGAGGGTCAAAACCTTATTAAACCTTAACTCTTTAGTTCCTTAGATAATTGAGTTTGATTGGAACTTGGAAACCACTGTCCAGCGAATTAATTAGGTTAGTGGGATGGGGTGGTTTATGAATTGGGAGTTTGGGAGACACATGGGCTGTATAAAGAGTTAGAGACAATAAATATTTTGGTAATTTGGTAATTAAAAGAATTATAAACCATAGAGATGTGAAGAGACTTAACTGCTCAAAGAGACCGGCCACGTGCCTTTTAACATTTGTTTTAAAGATTTTAAATTCTCAACAAAATTAAACCTTAGGCCTAATTACTTGGAGCTTAAATACAAAAAAGAAGTCTACTCACACTATATATAAAGACAAAATTTTGGGCCTATTTTTCCCTCCTATTTTTTCGGGCCTAGGGCGGTCGCCCCTGTTGCACCCCCTAGGACCGGCCCTGGTAGTTGCCTTTGATCTAGAAAATAATGTTGCTGAAAAGAAATAATTATTATTTCCAAATGGAAAATCCGTCAGAGTTGGCCACATACATAGCATAAGAGACAATAAGTCATTTACCATTTTCACTCAATATGCTGAATTATAAAACTATAATGTGCTAATCCTCGTTTTAAAAATATTTATTCCAGCTGTTGCCGTGTTGGACTATCATGATTTTAGGCTATAGGTTTTTATTCCTGTTGGAATTTCACCCATTAATTTTCTAAACCCAAGTCTAATGGGCGAAACGAACAGGATTACTATAATGGGCGAAACAAAATTCTAACAATAAATAACGAAATCCTAGTTGATTTGGATTTATAATGGTAAGAATTATAATTATTCTTCTTCCCATATTTGTTAGTAAAGGTTTGTTAGTCAACAATATCAAAGATAAAAGAAGAGTGGAGTTGCATATATATATATATATATATATATATATATATATATATATATATATATATATATATATGGATTTTGTAAGGGATGATAGCTTAAACTTTTTAAATAATACCACCTATCACATATATACTATTTGAATCACTTTCACTAATACCATCAATTCGAATACATAACAAAACGTGATACGAGCCACTTTCCGACTACAAATCTAGCAATGTTGCTCATAGAAAACCTACAGTTGTTTGCTATAAGGATTTGATGGGTTAAAATTGGTTTTGAAATCAGAAAGTGTCTTCTTCATTCTTGTTATGTATTCAAATAGTTGGTATCATTTCAAATTAAATTCCCTTATCTAAACAGATTCATGATGCATCTCACATCTATGCAGGTTTAGAGGTAAGAATATGCAAATAACAGAATACTTCTATCCAAGGGCGGACCGTAGTAGAGACCCAGGGGGGCAGTGGCCCCTCCAACAATTTTTTTTTAGTGTATATATATACCAAAAAATAATTTTCGCCCTCCCAAAAAATATACGGAGTATTTTTTAAGCTACCGCCCTCCCAAGATAAACTTTCTGGGTCCGCCCCTGCTTCTATCTTTTATACACCAACATTCAAGCCTTAGTCCCAACAACAACAATGCTACTATCTCTTACTGCGAAAGAATCACCTTCACATTGATAATATTTTTCATTCACACTGACATGACAAACCTTTGTCTGTTTGAACAAATAAATCATGTCTGTGTGCAGGTTGTACAAAAATGGTTGTGCATGCAACATAACTCTAAACTTAATGCCTACGACCATCAACTAATTGGAATTAAGGTGAATTAAGGTGATGATAAGTGATGATGAGATGTAGTATAAAACTGTACCTGGCTCCAAGCACATTCAACTCATACGAAATGTAAGGGCCTGTTTACTAACAGAAATATTTTCTGTTTTTTAAAAAAATTGGAAAACTGAAAGATAGAAAAACTAGAAAACATGTTTACCTAATCATTTTTCAAAAAACGAAAAGCAAAACATATCTCGCCTTTTGCCCGTGAAATGGAAAACCGACTTGTATACGTTTTCACAATATAGAAAACACGGGGCTACAGTATCTCTTTTACTCGCTCGCCTTCTTCCCCTTCCTTGTCTAATTTATCGCCTTAATTGCGCCTACCTTCTCCGCCTACCTTCCTTAAGCTTCTTCCGCCTACCTTCTCCGCCTATCCTCTTTACATCTCCGCCAAACCGCTGCAATTTGAAGAACGTCTGTCCACTTCCGTAGGTATTAAAGGCGCTGCAAAGTTTCGCCAAACACACCCCTTCTCCATTACGCTACAGGTCCTAGGTTGACTGAAGACCATCTTCCTTCTTCACATGTCAACCACGATCCAGCTTCTCTAGTTAGGGAATCGCTGCTAGGAGCTGGACCCCAACGTCACGGAGTCTCCCAAATCTTCGGTTGGCTCGTGTTCTGTCAACGAATTGAAGGTAAGGTCTCTAATAAAATGGAATTTTCAGTTTATGATGTTTAAAATTCGAATGTGATTGGAATCAGAAGAGCAATTGAGCTTTTTTATTTTTCTGCATCTTCTTCAAGGCCAATTCAGCTTTGTTTTTTTAATATCCGGCAATTTTTGAGAAGGTTTGGATAGGGAAGGATGGAGTAACTTTTTAATGGAGTGCATATATTAAACTATTGGCTGTCATTGAATGGTTTTAGATGAGACTAGAGATTAATTGTTTTTTTCTCGGTTGTTAACATGCTTATATTGGTTAATATGAATTTCTAAAGAGCGAAATGGGAAAGTAAAAACAATTTATTAAGCTGAACTCTCTGCTCCATACTCTTCACCTTAGCTTATTATCCACATCCAAGCTTGTTATCCATGATAGTTATATAATTCGATAGTCAGTAATAAGCTTATTTAATTTGTAATAAGATGATTAGACCAAACACATTACACATATAGGTAAAACAACTTTAAAGTCTAAGAAAAGAATGTAACCACGTACAGAGCATACATCTTCATTGTATGTGAATTAGGGAATAGGATGTATGTATGTATATACTCAAAGTCTTTATTTAAACATAGCTTATATTTCATATTATCCATGATATTTAACTTACGTTGGTAACGTTGAGTTGATGTTTGGTTCCCATAAGTCTAAACTTAGTTTGTGGCTGAATGGCTTGTAGTTATTTCTATCATTTCTCTCATTTTCAACTATAGATCCCTGGACCTAAAAATGTGAATTTGTAGCAGAACATAAAGTCAGAACTACAAAGTTGTGAATTTGTAGCCCGTTTGATCATAATCTTGTTCACAATATTTATTGAATAAATTGGTTTTGCTGATATGTGTTTAAGATATCTAAAAGGGTTGAATTATCTTAAATATAAATAAGATCTGCTCTTAAATAAATTAGGTATGGGTAAGATAAATAAGGTCTGTTATGTTTACACTGTTTTTTCATTGCTTAAAAAGTCTGTTTTCATTGCTTAAGAATTCTTTTTCCATTGCATAAGAAGTCTGTTTTTCATTCCTTTAAGAGTTTTTTTTTGGGCTGCTCTAGTGTGGCTATCTTCCTTGTTTCTGGGTTAAGTTGAGATGCAGTTTAGTTGTGCCAGCACTACATACAAAAATAGCAGAATCCTGGCTTGCCTTATTGGTAGTACAAACTTAGTGGACAGTAGGTCTTGTGGCTTCCTTGATTTCTTTTAGTAGTACCATTGCAACGGATATATTTGCCTTTTGGCGGGAAGGTTTTTGGTAGGACTCCGCTTTCGATTATTACCCCAAAGAAGACTTGGGAGGGAGCTCTAACATGTCTTGCTAGTTCCATAACCACTACTGCACTATTGTCAAAGTTAATATGCTGGCCTACATCTATGCTTAGTGCATTGGCTTTTGGGATTGTGAACTTTTTTGGATCATTTTTTGGTGACCTTACGGAGTCAATGATCAAACGTGATGCTGGTGCGAAAGTCTCGAGACACCTTATCCCTGGACATGGTGGAATACTAGACTCGAGATCCCTCATCCCTGGACATGGTGGAAAGCTATATAGTCACAGGAGGCCTAATTTATTCTTTCATTCAAATATGTTTGCCACTTTATTTAGTTAATGAGATGAGAAAAATCTATAACCGTCTTGCACACATAAATTTATAACATGGAATGCACACCGTTGATGAAAAAATCTACCCATCAAAGTATTGGCACCACACAACTCACCCGGGCCGGTCCCGGGCCTACCATTACAAGACCCGAGGCCCGATCGGGCCTTGACCCGGCCCGGGCCCGACCCGGCCCGGGTACACTTTCAGAATGTTAGAATATTGTAATGTCACTTATTGAATTTTCAGTGTTGGGGAACATTTATGTTAATTAGTGGTGGACCCGGTTCGGGCCGCCCGGCCCGTCACTGTACGGGCTCGGAACCGGCCCGGTTATCGGGTCCGGGTCCGGTTCGGGCACCGAACCGGTGGGAGAAGCGGGTCCGGGCTCGGGTTCTGTTTTTGGTGGCCCGGCCGGGTCGGGCCCGGGCCTAACGGTCATTTTAAAAAAAAAAAACAATTGTTTTAATTTTAAAAAACACATTTTGGCTCAACAGCCACTTCCCAAACGGCTATATAGCCGTTGGGGGGGGTACCAGGGGGGTCCGGGGCGTTTGGGGGGGTGGGGTGGGGGTGGGGGGTGGGGGTTAAAAAAAACGTATAAATACTTCTAATTTTAAACATTTTTTCACACCTCTTCTCCAACTCTCCCTAAATCCTACTCTCTACTCATCTCCAATTCTCCATATTCATCTTCTCAAATTCTCTTATTCTCCTTTATATTTTATTTTACTATTTAATACTTATACAATTATTATATCTACTTATATATTAATTATCTACTTATAAATACATATACTATATTACTTATATTTCTTATCTACTTAATCTCTACTTATATTTCTTAATACATACATACATACATACTACATCTACTTAATATATACTTTATAAACTATTACTATATACTTAATACATAATAATATCTACTTCTCTACTTAATAATATCTATTTTATATATACTTATTTTATAATATCTACTTTATATATACTTTATAATATCTATTTTATATATACTTATTTTCTTATTTTCCAATCTCCAATTCTCCATTATACTCTAATATTTAATTCTTATACAATTATTATATCCACTTAATACATACATTCTACATCTACTTAATATATACTTTATATATTAAAGTATAACATATAAGTGTATTACTCATCTTATAGTAGTATACTTATATATTATATACTACAAACATTATATTATATATTAGTTACTATAACTAGTATTGTACTAGTTAATTAGTTAATTAGCATTCTTGTTACATTTATCATTATAATAGTTAATTAGTTCATTACCATTATTGTTACATTTTTCATTATACTAGTTAATTAGTTTATTAGCATTGTTGTTACATTTTTCATTATACTAGTTATTTATTAGTATTAGACGTATTTGGGGTAATGGTCAACTTAGATTAAAATGGCAAACTTATTTGACTGAAAGAGGTGTGAGATATGTTGCTTTTCCTAAAGATTTGAGTATTCGTTGGAATAGTACTTATAAATTACTTAAAGTTGTTCTTAGATATAAAGAACATTTTCCTGCTTTTTTAAAAGAACATGATAACTATATTATAAACGCGGCTGAGATCGACACTTGCGAAAAAATTTGTAATGTTTTGATATTTTTTTTTAATGCTACTGGAACTTTTAGTCATGTTTATAAACCTACCGCAAACCAATTTATTCCACAAGCTGTTAATCTCGCCGATGCTTTTAAAGAATTTCAGAATGCCGTTTTCGTTCATTATTTTTGTGATTATATGAAGGAAAAGTTTTTAAAATATTATGCGCATATTCCCCATATTTATGGTATTGCATTTATTCTCGATCCTCGTTATAGACTTGCTAATTTGTAAGATTGTTTCAACTTCTATTATCATGCGTTTTTTGGTGAATTTCCAATGTATGACGATAACCCCATAGATCCGAAAACGGAATACAACGAGGTTAGTACTTTATTTTATGCCTTATTTAATGAGTTTCGTGCACAATATAGCAACGCTCCCCCTCCCCCGTCACGAACATCTTCATCTAAAGGAAAATCGATTTTTAAATCTGCATTTGGCAATCTTATGAAAAAAAACAAAAACAACTCACGTCACTGAACAAAGTGCATTGAATGAGATTACTTTGTATTTAACATATGAAGTTGATTTTGAAGAAAATGATGACTTTGACGTTCTAGACTGGTAGAAGTCAAAAGAAAGAACGTTCCCGATTTTAGCACGGATGGCTAAGCAAGTACTATCAATGCCGATTTCAACAGTTGCTGTGGAACAAGAATTTAGTTCGGCCGACAACGTCCTAACGGCATCTAGATCGAGATTGAGCGCGGAGTCTCTTGAGACGCTTATATGCTACCACGATTGGTTGAAGGCCGCACGTAGAACTCAAGAAATGAGCATCACCTCCTCCCAAGATTTTATGGATGACTCAACAACCGATGGTGGCTCTACCTATGCCGGAGATTCCGATTGATTAGTATTTTACAATTTATTATAAAATGTATTTTATAGCACTTGTCAAATTTATTTATACTTGTACTTCATATTTCAAAATTGTAAACTTGTACTTCATATTTCAAAATTGTAAATTTGTAGTTGTACTTCAAATTAATTTGTAAACTTGTACTTCATATTTCAAATAAATATGTGTTCACTTTTTCATATGTAGCACTTCTCAAATTAATTAATTGGTTATAAACTAACGACTTAAAATTATTTTTCTAAAATATAAAGCCGGTTTTTAAATTAAAAATACATTTACAATATGTAATTTGTTTAAATACTTATACACCTATTTTGTAGCATTTGTAGATTATAAATCAAACCACTTTTCTAAGTACAAATAGTTTTAGTTTTACTTAATTCATTAAATTAATTAATTTATTTTACAATATGTATAACTTAAAAAAAAAATTGAAATCAAACCTCCCAAACGGCTATATAGCCGTTGGGGCTATGGGTTGGGGGCAGGGGGGTCCCGGGGGTGGTGGTGTGGGGAGTGGGGTTCAAAAATATCTATAAATACATCTATTTTCTAACATTTTTCTACACCTCTTCTCCAATTCTTCTCCAACTTTTCTCCATCTTCATCTTCTCTTATTATCCTACATTCCTACTTATACATATACCATTTTAAATATGGAAAGTACATCTTCCCTTATGCAAAACAATTTTGACAAGTGGAAGGACCCGAAGACCGGACTGTGGTGGGCAACTTACAGGTGGTGCAAGAAAGAGTGTTGCTTGGGACGTTCATACGGATACGTGATGCCAATAAAACATATGAAGTCCTGTGACAAAGGGAAAACAACAACCAACGGTGGCGGAAATCCCAATTGATATTCATTAGAAAATGTATTTCGTATTGTAATTTTTTCTCAATTCTCAAATGTAGTTCTTATTTCAAATAAATGCACTTGAACTTTGTTTTTAATAGGAATTTGTATAATATATAATTAATTAAAAAAAAATACTGGCCCGGCCCGGCGGGTGGCCCGACCCGTGACCCGGGCGGGTAGCCCAGCCCGAACCGGAACCGGCCATTGCCCGGGCCGGTCCCGGGCCTACCATTACAAGACCCGAGGCCCGACCGGGCCTTGACCCGGCCCGTGCCCGACCCGGCCCGGGTACACTTTCAGAATGTTAGAATATTGTAATGTCACTTATTGAATTTTCAGTGTTGGGGAACATTTATGTTAATTTTTTGTGTTATTTGTAATGTGCATTTCTTTTCCAAATATTAAATCAATGTTTTCTGGGAAAAAAAGGAAATGAAAAATTGAAAAAATCTGGTAAACATGTTTTCTGGTTTGGAAAACAAAAAACTGAAAAACGAAAACAGAAAACTGAAGACCTGAAAACAGAGAACGAAAACAGAAAAATATTTCTGTTAGTAAACAGGCCCTAAGCTTCTTCATGATTTTCTACATGTATGAGGTACCCTAGACGCAACTTGCTTCATGGCCACAAGCAAACGTGGCTACTTCATGGCTGCTTCATGGCTACTTCATGTGTTCAACCCTCAAAGCAAACAGTTTTCAGAAACCAAACCAAAAGGCAAAATGGTACTCAGAGAGTGACACTTTTACTTATTATTCGGTAATCAAGAATGACCAAAACTATATTCCCGTCTGATTAGTAAAGAATCAACTAATCTGCTCTACGGCTGTTGTCAAGGTCATTGACAAATTCATTTTCACTTGGTTCTTGAGAAGTTACATCAGTTTCATATTGCTTAAATAAATCAATACAAGAAGGATCATAAGCACTGACTATGTGCAAATACTTGGCAGCTTCAGCTTTCCGGCCCACAATGTATAAGGCACTTGAGAATAATACCAATGCGTCATAGTAATGTGATTTTGTCCTTGGATCCTCTGGCTCCTTCATTAGAGCTACTTTCTCGAGGTGTGCAATACCCTCTTCATACTTCCCCTCGCGTATACAAGTCACACCTGCCCATTGGGATGATAGGATCAAATGATCGACATCTTCAACTTCTGCAGGGTGCCTATTTATGAGCAGTTCAGAAATACAACTCTTCAAGATTTCAGTGGCTTTTGATGAGAAACCATTTTGCAATTGTCCATGCATCAAAGCTCTGGCATAATCAGGATCCTTGGCAAGAGCAAGGCGCATCAGTTGAAGAGCCACATCTTTTTTACCTTCAGCGAAGAGTGAAATTGCAATATTAACAAGCTCTTTGGCCGACAGATTTTGAGCAGGTATCTCCTGTGGAGAATCTACATTGCGCATGCACAATATGCATTGTAAAACCAAATGAGCCAAATAAGCATTCTTTAGATACAAAATGAGTTTTATTATATTCAATTGAGCATTTCATATAATGAAGATGAAAAGAACAAAATATAAACACAAAGAAATAAGCATTAAGATATGCAATAGACGCTGTTATTAAAAAATGACAAAATACCTGGATGTGAAATTACATCTGGATTTATGACATAATTTTCCATCTCTTGTGATTCATTTGAAGTATTCATCACCTCTTCCTTAGAGCAGTCTACGTTGTTTTGTTTTGCCAAGGCAGCAACCTCCTTATCTGGTAGTCCTAATTTCTTACGAACCACAGGATGCCTAAGAGAAATTTGTTGAAGGAGACTTGATATACTATTGAAAAGCCAGTACACTAAACTCCCCTGGGGCAAATTGAATGAAATGAACAGTATTGGGAGGGACAGAATCTCCAAGTATTGCTTGTAGTACTTGGCTAACAAAGCAAAAGGGCCACTGGTTTTCATAAGTGATGAACTCTGAAAGGAAACCTGAACATTAGTGAAATGCAGTCCAGCAATCAGTAAGGGTAATATGGGGCCTAAAGTGCCATTTGGCACTTCAGTCAAATTCTGAAACCACAGAGTTCCTCCAACATCAAATCCATCATGATGCTCGAGTGACATTCTTCTTATAGTTGTAATCCATAGGAAAAAGCAGGGAACTTGTATAGAAAATGACGAGATGAACCATAAAAGTGAGGGGCAACCTGCTGCTCGCTTCTCTTTGAAGAAAAGTTTGAATTGGTCTGTGAATGTCCTTCGTGACTTACGTGGTGGGAAAGGAGGAGGCAGCTTAGGTAGTAGCTCACTGATCCTCGCCAACTTGCGGAGTTGCAATACTACAAGTGGAAATAGCAAAAGCCTCATTGCCAATGTTCCAGAAGCAATAACAAACCACCAAGGCAATCCCGTGAAGACGTGGTAGCCATCTAGCAATGAAGACAGAGCCGAAACCGGAAGAATCGATTCTACCACTTCCCCGTCACAGGCTACGTCGCCTGGAAGAATCAGGTCAGCCGGAGAAGCAGGTTCAGTGTGGTTAAATTCTCCATCTTGAAGTGTATATCCTTCGATAGAACTGGATTCATGAGTGGAGAAAGAACGGGAGAATGAATGAACACCCAAAGGAACTAGAAATTGCTTTGATCCAGAAAACAAATACAGCGCAGATGGGGACCGTACCAATGGGAGGAGAATATGGTGCTTCCACTGCTGGCAGTCATCGCAACCGTGCAACTGTTCGAAGGAGTAGGAAGCTGATAAGGAAGGATAGTGGCGGAGAAGCTTCCGGTTTAAGATCTTAGACAGTGCCATATCTAGCTGTAACAAGGTTTTTGTTTAAATTGGTTGTTCCCTTCACCAAATAAGGAGTGTAATTTGATTTTTTTCTTATGACTAGCTACAAACTTTATTGATAAGGGAAGGGCTCTGATATGCTCTCTCACTTTAACCCATCCGGCCATCCCCGTTAACTAAAAAGGGATTCGTCTTCTTTAGCAGCATAGGGTGCATGACTTTTTTAACTGTCTGATCTAAAAATCAACAGTCTGAGATCTTGGAGTACACCTTTTTCACGTATCACAACTTGAGTTTTTCTCTCTTTTTTGTAATCAATGAATGGGCAAGGGGGAATAAGCCAAATTACATGGACGAAAAAAGTTCAGAAACCTCTAGTTTAGCTTGGAACTTGGAAGGGTATCCAGATAAACTTTATTTCATATGCAACAAATAGCAGGGCATCTTTGTTAATTACCTGCATTTCCAGATTCCCAATTCCTAACCAGAAATTTAGAAGGGATAAAGCAAGAGTAAATGCCTACACTATTCATATTAGTCAAATAATCAATAAAAGAAAACGTATAAATTGTAAAACAAATAAAATGGCCGCAGGATGGGAGATCTCCAGGTGGGGAGGTATACCTGAAGGCTTGGAGAGCTGCGACCTGGAGCTAGACGCGAGGGCTGAGAAGCCGATTTCTGAGGAGGGCGAGAAGCCGAAAAGGGGCAGGGCGGCCAAGCGTCGGCGGTAGCAGGTAGGCGGTCCGCGTCAGCGATTCGGCGTTACTAATTGCTCCTTTCTGAGTTCCGTCGATCGGTAGACGTCCAAACAGTCGAAGCCCTGGAATGAGTCGCAGGTTACGTGCGAGAAGCAAAATTTCTGAAGCTGGAAGAAGGAAGTCTCCGCGTAAGGGGGTGTTTGGATCCTATAAAATTGCTTTTGGACTTTGTTTGCAAGTGATTGTGCTTAAATAAAAGTAGTTTTTGGGGAAAAGTGGTTAGTATTAAAAGTTGGTAGTGTTTGGTAAAATAAGCACTTTTTGGGTAAAGAAAAAATAAAAAGTTGATTCTACACGGAAGCCGAGAAAGTAAAAGTTGGTAGTGTTTGGTAAAATAAGTGTTTTTTTCTTAAAAAAAATCACAATCACTTAAATTAAGTGATTGCAAACAGAGTCTTATGCTCCTTCAAGAAGTAGAAGCAGAAGCTGAAGTGTTTGGATGAAAGTGCAAAAGTGATTCTGGTGCTTTAATTTACTCCTAGAATCAGTTTTTTAAGAAGCTGGGGGTGACCAACATCTTAAAACTGATTTTGATTTTGCTTTTGCTTTAAAAAAGAAGAAGAATCAAAATCAGTTCCAAACACCCCCTAACTTACTAGCTTTTCCGCATGTTGGGCCATTTAGGCCGGATGGGCAGAACAAAAATAATACGGAGTAATATAGGCTGACAATCATGTTACTGACTTAATCAGCGATGAGATTAATAAACTAAAAATTGTATGATTGAGATTTGTGCAGAGGAAAGCGAATTAATTGACAAATTCTTTACTGAAAAGAGAAATTGAAAAAGTTAACGGAACGAGCAAAAAAAGAAGAGTTTTTTACACATATATTACCTAAATTAATTGGGTTTAAAAATATATGACCATGACTATTTAATACACATGAAGATCGTAACTGAACAAGGCAAATGACTTGATTACCCAAAACGGTTAAAATTTATATTGGAATGGAAAGTTTGGATTTCCAGAGAAAATCGATTACGTGATTGGGGAGGAGATGGGAGTAGGTCACACTAGGGGTGGGCATAAATAACCGTAACCGATTAACCGTACAAAAAAACCGAAAAACCGGTATTTTTTCGGTTAATCATACCGCATTTTAAAAAAACTCACGGTACGGTTAACCAACCGAAAGCAAAAACGGTACACGGTATGGTTACGGTTTTAAAATAAAACTACACCGGTTAACCGATAATCCAAACTTAAGATGTTACTTCGTACTTTCAAAGTTAATAATTCTTGGTTGTGAAAGATGCGGGTGGAATAAAAATGAATCGACGCACATGGCCACACAGGACACATGCTGTATCAAAGTAGCTAACAATAAATTGATAGATACATACGTAGTATATTCTAAACAGAAATATAGAATAATACAACAATTGTAAAATAACCTATTAAATATTTTATATTTACAAATAAGTCATACTCCGTGTTTGTTTATTCTTGAGAGTTCAGAAGCAACTTGAATAGTAGCAGTTTAGTCATTTAGTGGAGGCGGCGTATTTTTAGGAGTGCTGGACAGCACTAGTATGTATATTTAGTGGTCCGTAATCTTATAATCTATATATACGAAAGTATATTACTAGTAGTATATACTTTCCCTTTCTTTGTAGGCATTTCCTGGATCGAGAAATCCGTGGTATGTATAACCGGTTACAAGTTAACTTTTTTATACTCCGTATGTTTTTTCGGTTAACCAATTAATGGTTAACCTATATTACGGTTAACCATTATCCGGTTAACCGATGCTATGGTACGGTTAATGTTATTATAAACATAATAACCGAAGTCACGGTTAACCGAAAATTGGTTAACCGATATGTGGTTAACCAACCGTGCCCACTCCCGGGTCACTAAGGATCCATTCATTAGAAACGTAAAGAAGCAGAATATGACTACTCATTTATAGATTTTGTATCTTAGTTACATTCCATTGTTTTAATTTTCTCGTTACCGTGCTTGAAGATGAACATGTACTGAAAGATATTGAAACCAAATATAGAGTGTAATTATTTAGGGTGATAAATTTATGATTATCATGATTGTGATGATTTTAGTTTTGTGAATGTAAATAAAGATTTCTCACCCAGTAGTTAGTAGAGAAAAGGGGCAAATAAGGTCACGTACTAACAAAAAAAGGTCAAATAAGGCCTTATTTAATAGGCTCTGTCCGGCCATCACTATTTGAGGTGGTTCCCGGTGGAATTTTTTAATGAAATTTTTTGCGCATCTTATTCAGTAAGTCTAGTTTACTCATATCAAATTTCAGCTAAAACTTCAATCGGGAAGACATTCAAATGAATTTTTGAAGATAATTGCGCAATTAAAAGCGCAGTTATCTTCAAGAATTCATTTGAATGCCTTCTCGATTGAATTGTTGGCTGAAATTTGGTATGAATAAACTAGACTTAATAAATAAGATGGTAAAAAAAATTCATCAAAAAATTCCACCTAGAACCATCCCAAATGGCGAAGGTCGGACAGAGCTTCATAAATAAGACTTTATTTGACCTTTTTTTGTTAGTACGTGACCTTACTTGCCCCTTTTCCCGTAGTTAGTATAGATTCACGGAGTAATGTCGGCGACCTAATTCTGATGTTCATGGAAATTTAATACTCCGTAGTAACTAATTTATGGACTTGGAATGGTGTGATGAATTTTTAGTAACTTAAAGAGACGGAATTGTGATGCTTCTAGGAGTATGATAATTACTTGGAAATTTCTACGGTACATCTCAAAATTAAGAGTGTACCGTACCTCTGCCTTGCTGGCCCAATAGCAACTTGCCATACGGATTGTTAAAACAGGTAGACAAGATTATTATTTGCCATCCGGTCCTTGTTTTAACGCTCCAACTAGACGGAGACGATGAATTTTAACAGTACAATTTAACCGCAGGAAACAAACTCAAGAAGAAGAAGCAACGTCCGGAGAAACGACCCAGAAGCAAAGGTATTTTTTCTTGTATTTTGCAAGCGCCGCTGAAGTTTGCCTGACGCGGAGGTGTGCCTTCGTAGTTGTCTCCTCCTCACCTCCTGTGTTCATTGGCGGCCATTTTATGGAGGTAATATTTCGTATCTATTGATGCTCAAATTTTCGCTTTCAATTGCCCTAAATTTCAATCGGACCTGTAATCGCTCTGCCGATTAATCGGCCGCCCAGACCAAGTAATCGCTCTGAAATCGGACGCCTAGGATGGATATTTATCGGCCGCCAAAACCTTTAAATAAAAGTTGCGAATTTAATTTTTTTACCGCCCAGATGATGAGGACGGCTTTCCTAATACTGCGCTTTCTCCTCTGCGATGGAACGACAGCCATAGTGAACGAGTGCTGAGTCTTCTTCTCTTCCATTTACGGATTTCCTTCTTTTTGAGTATTGAATCAGCTTCTCAGCCTTCTCCACTCTGTCCAGCAGTCCAGGTAAAGAGCCAAAGATATTTTCATTGTGTTATTATGGCTATTACGGTAGTTCAAAAATATATGCTTAGTTGAGAATTTGTTACTATATGTTCAGACCTTTGTATTTCTAATGTGCCTTTGTATTTCTAATGTGCCTGGATTTTGGATTAAACTGAAATATTTTAGTATTTCTATTTGTTAGTATACTCTAAGTATATGACAGCTCAATTAATTAAGCTTTTTGAGTAGGCTTTCAAGGTTAGTTTGTTAAGCCGGATGCATTATATTTCACCAAGACTCTGACATGGACATTGAGTTAATACTCCAGTGTCTAGAAGGATACTCATTGTTGAATGCATCAATGGTGCTTGATAAAATTCCTCAAGGAAGCAATGCAAACTTTAACTAATAATTTATTTGAAATTTGTTAGCCTATTTTTCATTAGCAACAAGGTATGCAATAAGTTGTATTGCAATTTGAATGGATGTTGTTTTTTTACATAGTACGAAGTACTTTTTACTGTTTTTCATTACCATCTTTATTCATAGTTGATACTTGATTCTGTTTTGTTGTAGCCCTGTAGGATAAACTGAAGTAAAAGTGTAAAACTTAGTCCAACTGTTGTAGCCGGCCTAGTTGCTCCAACTGTTTCATTTGTCTTTCATCTACTATGCAATTTGTTACCTAATTGAGCAAGACAATTAAGTAAATAACCATAGTTATTTTCCTTCAATTTCATTCAAAAAATCGATAATCATGAAAACCATTAAGTTGGTTTCCCTTTTTAGTGGATCATCTCGTATATACAACAAGCTTAGAACATGAATATATTTGTCTAGACATTTTAAATGTTTATTCAAGAACTGTGAATATTACCATATCACCTATTGGAAACTAGATGAATACATTTGTCCATTTATGTAGTTTAGTACTCTAGACTTGCAAGTGCATAATGGAATTCAGTTCTAAGCAAGGGTTAGTGCGCATACCCCTGATAGTAACAAAGTACTTGTCTCAAAAGCAAAAGCTTATGTGTCGGCTTAAAGTAATCAACATTTTTCACATAAGATTTACCTTGTGTTAATGTCTACAAATGCATCAACATTCACTGCATTATGGCCTATCTCCGATTAGAAACTAAAAACATCTGATTATGATAATACACTTTTTAAGAAACTTTCATGCACTGTCCTCATTTATAAGATTTTTTTATTTGAATATATAATTGAACTGCATTAAACAAATCAGAGAAGTAATTCAGGAATTACTGCTATGATTTTACACTGCAGAAAAGAGTGTAATTACTTTCAATCATAAAATTCAGGTCAACCCTTTTTAGGTTATTTGTTCAAAAAAGAGCTGAGATAGTAAGTACCTCAGCCAAAAAAGTTCCTCGAGGACTCGGACGACAATCAGGACATTAGCTCCTGCTACCGGCAGCCCATGAAAATCCTATGACCATATATGCACCGCCTCCATTATACCTTGCGACAATCAGACCATCTCCAATAATCTCTAGATCCTTAAAACTTTCCATAATATTATGACCATATGTCTCCCATACTTTTACTCCCTATAAGCCTACTAACAACAGAAAGTTTTTCCCAAAAATATACAAGCCATGGAGGAAGCTAGAATATTCAATGCCATTCACATCTTCATTAGGTAAGCCTGGAACAAGATAGCAGCCATCCAATGATCAGTGTGAGCTATCTGTCCTATGATTTCACCCAAAACCACAGATGGAACACATTGTATCCCATCTGATTTTTCCCCATTCTCCATAAAATCAAGCAAAGAGACGGTTTTGGTCCCTCCATTGACACTATCTGAAGTAATTCTCCCCTTCTTGTTTTAAGATCTTAAAGAGCCACTGCCATTACCACAAGCTTCCTTAAGATCACCTCTTTTGTCCTCACTCTTATCATATATATCCACATGACTGGATTAGGTATATCCATTGGGAAAGAATTTGAAATGTCATGTTTAATGCTTATATTGTATGATTCACTTGCAAGCTGCCCATAGCCACATTTGTCCAGAAGAGGAGGGATTTCTGCCTGGTATTCAGTTCCAACTTGAGGATGGGTAGACTTCAGTAGATTTACTTGTGCCATCCATAGTCCTTCAAATTCTACTATACCTAAGTGCATAAATATGATTAAACATAATGCAGGATATTTTCTAAGGGGAAAACTACTACCATTTTGAATTCTGTTCACATCCATTCTAACAAAATACTTTAACCTCTTTCACAATAATGCATAAACTAATATTATTAATTTCAATTTACATACTTAGAAATTATATTATAGATGCCAAAAGACGAATTTGAATATGACAAAAATTTGTTCAAAATACAACACATTTTTTAATTTAACTGTAAAACTGTCTCTTGTTTTGAGAGAAGCTACACATTTAAAGGAGCGAATTTGGAAACAACATTAACACATAGTACAACATCATACAAGTATTGGCATTGTGATTATATGTCATGTTAATGACTTAAAGCACAATGATAATTTGATAGGGGCTCGAAGCGACAATAAGATAGATAAGAGTTGAATTTCTCATGCATTGAACCAAAATGCATTTAGGTCAAATTAATGCTAACAATATGAGACCGACTAATTATGTAGTTGAACATAATTATATTAGAACAAGAAATCTTCATTTCTTCTATTAAAATAAAAAAGTTAATCAAAGTTAGAGTATTAGTCTATGGTTGTGTTCAACATAGCAAATAAATACATAATTAACCAAATCAGTTAATGTTCTAGAGCGGTGGAGGAACTGATCATGTTACTGAAGTTGTCAAATACATTTGGCATAAATTTCGGTTTTCATTGATTGTTTTTCCTATATCACCAATTAAATAATTTGATCCACATGTACGAAGCAATAAATAGAACATTTTGAAAGGTTTGGAATTTGAAAACTAATAAAAAATGTAACAGTTTTCCCACTTATTACGATTATTATCCGTTTTTGGATTTAAAAGCAAGTTCATTTTATTTTTATTTAATTTGTTTATTCTTGTCAATCTACACTTTTTTTTTCTCCGCACAGAGCCATTTAGTCATTTGGCAAACTCATTCAAATTTGAACTATTACAATTTTGCTATTGGAGTAAAAACAGCCATGACATTGTTCATTATTATATAATGGTAGTAATCATGCTTCCTTTCAATACAATCTGGTTTATTTCTTTTATTTTATTCAGAAACCTAATCCTACAGTTTTTTATTCAAAATAAAAATTTGATATTTTGGGTTTGTGCGTTTATACACAATTAGTATTATTTGAAACCAGCTCTATGCATATGTATCGATTGGAAATATTATGAGCAGGATTCATGATATCATAATTGATATTCCTTCTCTTCCGATTAAATACATGCTCTGGACATTTTCCTTAAGTTAGGGGCGATCTTTTAGAGTTCCATCATTTTATCATTGTTATTGTTTCATTGTTGTTGCCTGTTCTTGCAATTTAAATAATTATGAGTTATGCACATGTGTGGAACAAAGTATCTGCCAAGTCTTGTTGATAAACTTTGTTGCCAATATTTGCAATTTCAATAATAGTATAAAATTACTAATTTTTTTAACATGTTGTAACATTGATTTGGTAGATGAATGAATGTGACAGTCAAGCAACTGATAATTTCAATGAAGAAAGAGAATCTTCATCATGTAATGAAAAAGAAGGTGCTGCTATCAATGCGAATTGTTCTAGTGATGAGGGAGGTCCAACAATGGGTGTTGAAGAAGGTGAATTTAAAAGGATATCGGACTTGACATCAGATGAGGTATGTGCACTACAGTTTGATAATGAAGAGGATGCTTATCAATTTTACAGCAAGTATGCCAAATGTCGTGGATTTGTAGTAAGAAAACATAATGTGGGTCGTAACAGTAACAAAAATGTGATCACACGACATTATGTATGTAATAGACAAGGTCTACGAAACCCAAGACATTTGGCAAGGACAGATAGGAAAAGAGATCATAAGCCTCTCACCCGGACCAATTGTCGTGCAAGATTCAGTGTACGTTACAATTTAAAAACATCAAACTGGATAGTGACTTGTTTTGAAGAGGCTCATAACCATGAATTGACCCCTTTAAAGTTTGTGCATTTATTGCCCGCTTACCGTGGAATGACAAATGCAGATAAAGCACAAATTGATAGTTTGCATTCACATGGAATTAGAACTTGCCATATAATGGGGTACATGGTGGGTCAAAAGGGTGGATATAACAACGTTGGTTTTACAAAAAAAGATTTGTATAACTATTTTGATAGCAAAGTACGAGGTGAGATTAAAGATGGAGATGTTGTTGCTGCATTGAGCTATCTCCAAGGGAAAGCAAACCATGACCCCATGTTGTATGCCAAATTCTCAACTACTAGTGATGGTAGATTGAAACGCCTTTTCTGGGCAGATGGAGATAGTAGATTTGATTTTTCATGTTTTGGTGATGTTCTTGCTTTTGACACGACGTACAAGAAGAACAAATACAACTACCCTCTTGTTATTTTCTCGGGTTGTAATCACCATTTACAGACAACTATTTTTGGTTGTGCTTTGGTTTCAGATGAAACTACTGAAACATATACATGGGTATTGGAATCTTTTCTGGAAGCAATGGGAAACAAACATCCAAAAGCAGTAGTAACAGACAGTGATGGCGCTATGAGAGAGGCTGTAAAACTGATATTTCCAGATGCTTTTCATAGGCTATGCGCATGGCATTTGCACAAGAACGCTTGTGAGAATGTAAAAATCTCTCCATTTCTGACAGATTTCAAAAAAGCCATGTATTCAAATTTTACGCGTGAGAGATTTGAGGAATTTTGGAAAAATATGGTTTTGCGACATGACCTTGTGGGGAACAGCTGGGTATCTAAAACCTACAATAATAGATCTTTGTGGGCCACTGCATATCTGCGGGATCAATTTTTTGGTCGTCTACGGACCACATCACAATGTGAATCCATTAACGCAATCATTAAGGCATATATTAGGAAAAAGTGCAGTTTTTTTGAATTTATGCATAATTTTGAGCAGGCTTTGAGGCAGTATAGAAATAATGAGTTTGTTGCAGATTTTAGATCTTCATACGCAGCACCGGTGCTAACAACATCACTTCAAAAGATAGAGGAGGATGCTGCAAAACTCTTTACGGAGGAGATTTTTCAAGAAGTGAAAGAGCAAATTATAAAGGGTTGTTCATTAATTGTTAAAGAGCGAGTAGTAAACGGAGAGCAAGTCATATTCCGATTGACCAAGTATTGTGATCCTGATTATGAAACTGAAGTGCTCTATCAATCTGAAAAGGTGGAATTTTCTTGTGCATGTAAGCGATTTGAGTCTCGCGGAGTTCCGTGCTCACATATTATTTGTGCTATGAAAGAGGAGCATCTGGACCATATTCCGCGTCATTTAGTTCTAACACGTTGGTCTAAAAATGCTAAAGCTTCTTTAGTGTCGTCTGCTTCGTCTGAATCCTTAGATTCTGATGCCATGGAGGCAGCTCGCTTTGCAGCCTATAGTGGCGCGTGTATGAGGTTGTGCAAGGTTGCCGCAAAAAGGAGTGAGTTATACAATGAAGTAATGGATGACATAATGCAGCTTACTAAAAAATATGAGTTGTTGGAGATGAAGAATTCAGAAGATCCCATAGGTGCAAGTGGTTCATCGCTTAAGCACATAGGCGATCCAAATATAGTAAAGACTAAAGGAGCTCCAAAAAAGAAAAAACTCAGTATTAAGAGGTTGAGGCATTGTTCAAAGTGCGGTAGCACAAAACACAACGCAAGAACATGTAGGAAGGAAAGAGATAAGCATGCTAGTGAATCATCTCCTTCAAACTGCTCAGAATCTAGCTCAAGATCTGATCGTGTGAGTATTTTGTATTTGAAAAGTCATAATTTATGTCATCATAATAATGGATATGTATATATATAGTAATTCTTTTTATTACAGAGATTAATGTGCAAACCTAGTGGTAGTCATGATCTGAAGAAAAAAACATTAAAAGGCGATTCAAATTCACATAATGATGGGGTAAGCATACTACTATATCACATAAATTATATGATATACCTTATCATGAAAAGTTTCTTTATTCGACGTGTCATTCTTTTAGATGATTGGTTGTACATACATACATACATACATACATACATACATACATACATACATACATACGTACGTACGTACGTACATACATACATACATACATACATACATACATACATACATACATACATACATACTGACGTGCACTTTGTCGTGGTGTGCACTCAAAATATAAAAGAAATATTATTCTAACAATGTGACAATGTGTTAGGGGAAGTCAAATAACATCAAATATTGGAAAGAGGGAGTTGGGAGTGAAAGCTGCTGACGAAGTTTTACACCAATTGGCCGGGAAGCTTCGAGTCAGTTAACCACTAATCCTAAACCCATAACCCTAAACCCCGAACCTCAAACACCAAACACTAAACCCTAACCCTCAACCTCGAACCCCTAAACCCGAACCCTCAACCCCGAACCCCGAACCCCTAAACCCTAACCCTCAACCCCTAAAGCCTTAACCTTAACCCTCAACCTAGAACCCCAACCCTAAAGCAGTTAACCACTTCAACAGTTGAGTGCACTAAAATAGATCTCTCGGATTTAATTTTACACAAGGTTACATTATGTTTTCACTTAATGTATCATGGAATGTTTCTGAAGAGCCTATGGAGTTAAGACCAAGTCTCTAAGAGATATATCATGCCAAAGAAAGTGTTAATTAATCACCTCTCCCCAAAATACACATACACCAATCCTATTCGTCAAGGGAAGCTTCGAATCAGTTAATCACTAAAGCATTTTACTATACCAATTTCCCGATCCCCTAACCCTGTACCAAAACCAAAAGAACCCGAAAAATATAATACCTTACCAAACCGTACCAAAATTATTTAATAATATGGTACAATACTAGATCTTAAGTGAGAACCATCCCAGAACCGTATTAACCGAACCACCGTGAACCATCCCGTATAATCTTGAAAAATTGGTTATACAAAAAAAAATATACTGTGTATATATTATATTATTTATTATATTATCCAATAATCTACGTTGTGGTTACTCAAAGCATTGGTATAGATTGTATAATGCACACTCTTCTTTTAATTTTTTGTATTGTGACTTAATTACTTATAAATGCTAAAAATTGGTACGAGATGAGACAAGTTCTATATATATTCGAGAAAATGCCGGTTCTTTAATTTAAAACAAACGTACTTTGAGATGGGGAAAGTTTTTCGAAATAGCTTTCTCGCACCGTCTCATGCTCAACCCTACTACATATGTAAACAACATTTATTTTACTCATATGTAAGTGATTATTATTTAATGTAATCATAAAAATTATTTTAAATATAATTTATCCATAGTATAGTAGATTCATCCAATATTTTAAATATAACTTTTCTATAATTCGGCCACTTAAGCCATAACTTTATAAATATTCTAGCCATAACTAATACTTCATCCGTTTTAAATAAGTGTAACGCTGAACTTTTCACATTTAGTGATGCACAACTTTGACCATTAATATATACTTGTATTACTTACAATTCTCTATTAGTAAAAAAAGTTAAAAAAAAAAGTTAGATTTGAAAATTTAGATTGAGACAAATTTAATAATATATTTTTCAAGAAAAATGAATCTCAATTGGAGTAGAGGAGCTCAAATCAATTAAATTCACAACAATCAAATATTCAAATGTTTGGCACACACGTTGGGAAGAAATGGGTCTGAGTTGGGGCTCCCTATTTGTGCGACTTCAGCGGCAACTGGGAGTACTGGTCGGAACTACTTCAGCGGTAATTTCATACCATGACGCACGTCCCAAGCATGACTTGAGGACTGGATTTTGCAGCATATATATCCAGTACGAGTAACTGAACTACAACTCTCACGTAAAGCAGCAACTTCCAGTCCTCAGCAAAATACAGACTATCAATTTTCAGCCATGGGAAGATACCGCGAGGGCAAGAAAAAGGGAGCTACCCGAAAACTGAAAAACCCAACTAAGTTACTAAGTCCAGCAACAGCAAATGGAATCGGGAAAAATTCAATGAGCAATCACGCTGTGAATCCGATCCTTCAAGGACCATCAATTGCTGCTGGAGGTCATGTGGGATGCTTTCGTAGCCAAAAACTGCATTCACAAATTGAAATCATTGATATTTCTTCAAGGTAACTTTCTATGCATTGCAATGTATTTTTTGTTATGATTTATTCTATAACTATTTGTTGATTTATTTTTCCACTTAAATATAAGCTGTCCGGAAAGTCAGTTCAAGAAGGTTGGGGAAGATCAGGTAGCTACTCCCTCACAAGGTTCTAGCCCGGTTCCGGGTTTCAAAGGCCACAATGAAAAGGAGTGTGACTACGCTAACGTTAATGGGATTGAGGATATAAAAGATGCATTCGATAATCTGGCTAATCTGATCAAAAGCCAAAATCCAAATATTTCTTTTCAGTTGAGTCCTTCCGGTGTTCCCCTTATGATAACCAATGCAGCAACTCTCATGCTCCCATCCATTCAAAAGAAGGAAGACAGTGCTATGCTTCACGAAATGGCAATTATCACAAAAGGAGAGGCATGTGAAAGAGACCAAAATGATACTCACATAAAAAAGAGTTTGTTCTCTAAATTTGAGCAATGCGACAACAACAATTTCTATATCAACTTTAAGCCTTTTCCTTGCATTCCCAATGGCGGGACTTCTACCGGATTTGTTATACCAAAAGTATGTTAAGTTATACTACATATATCATTCCATTCAATCTATATTTTCCGTTCTAACTATCTTTATACTGACGCATGTTATTTTCTTTTGTAGTGGGTTCCAATTTCATTTACTCCTCCTGCAGACATGACTATGGATGAAATTGATGTTGCATTACTTTCATATATTTTCATGAGGGATGAGAATAATGACTATGGGTATGTGATTTACATTTTTCAAAAAACTTATACAAATGGATATTAATGTAAATTATTTTGTCCATGTAGGAGTGAAGTTCTTATCAGCACAAGGTATGGTGACGGAGATCGAAAAACATTGAACACCCTCATGCCTAAGGCTTGGATTGACCAAGAGGTTAGCTAAAAGATAATTCTAGTTGGGAAAATGTTTGTTATCTATATGCATGCTATTTTCTTACTTATATATAATATGACATGGAATTGAGTATGATTACAAAGTAGTACTATATGAAATACGAGTACAGAATATCTTTTAAAATAGAATAACTTTCATTTTAATGTTATCCATCATTTTTTTATTTAACAACTTTGGATCTTGTGTGTACGGTATAACTCATATATAAATCCTTTTGGTGATTTGGCCATGTGGGTTTATTAGCAGTTCTCAGTTTGTGTTTGTCGGCCACTCTGCCACGTTTATTGAATAACTAACCCTAACTTGTAAGTACAATGTGTAGGTTCTTAATTTGTTGGCATGTAAGCTTACATATGAGGACATTCACTTTGCACCATTTTCGACTATGTGGTTCCTACCAACTATGTTTTCAGTAAGTACGCTTATAATATATTTTCAAATACACACACACATGTATATCTATAATTTGTTTTCTATGGGTGTTATCATTGCAGCAATATGTGTTGGACTGGGATTACGAACCTGAAATTTTGAAAGGCTTCTATCAACGTGATTTCATGGGAAAAGTTGACTGTTTGAGAAAGGTAATTTTGTAGATATTTTTTAGTCTTTTTAAGCCATTTGATTCAACATAACTAATAAACTTAGACCAAAATTTGCAGATTTTCATTCCCATAAATGATCAAAATGTGCACTGGTATTTGTTGATTGTTGCATTTGACAAAAGAATGTTGATTTTGTTGGACTCTTATCCTTCGGAAGGAAGAAGGGAACATAGACGTCACTCCGTTACGAAACTGGTATTTTTATATTACTCTTACAAATATTTCCCCTCTAATTGATATTTGATACTTGAAGTTCATTTTCATGTATAGGCTAGTTTTCTTGACAAAATGTTGGATGAAAATGATATACCTTCAAATCCAAATATGATATATCTAGCTTCACTTTGGTTGAGCCAAAAGGTCTTCCGCGTCAACAATTTGGATCGTACATTCTCACTCATCTTTTTGTTTCTGTATAACTGATTTCATTGGCCTAAATACATGGCATTGACAATATCATTTACCTTTTTTGTGTTTGATGCAAGTGATGATTGTGGAGTATGGGTAGCGAAGTGGATGATAGAGTGCGCTTCTCGTGAAGATTTTTATCAAGTATTTGTAAGTGTTTTTCTAGTTAAACCCCTGAATATTTTATCCAATTAGCAATGAAAAAAACACACTAATGTATGTATCGATTTATGTTTGTGTGTATGTACCACTAAAATGATTTTTTTTACATAGGTTCGTCCTGACTCAAGGCTGCGTATTGCGATTGATATGGTCACTCACCCTTTCAATGGCTTGAGAGAGAATGTACAAGAAAAAGCAATTGAGTATTGGACTAAGCTAAAGAGGCGGAGGGATGCTACTTATGATGTCTAATACTTATCTGTCATTACGAAGTTCAAGTTATTTAAGGGCTTACTGGCTTTGCTTTACTTATGTCGAACTCTATTTCTTTTGCACCAATTTAGTATTGACTTTGAACATCGTGTTGTTTTATCGAATTTGTGTCATTGTGATACATTTTCTATTGTTAATGAAAGTTCACTTTCTGTTTAAATTAAGTGTTTTATATAATTTCTTTATTCACAGTTGATAATATTCAAAAAATTGTCTTCTGTGTTGCATAATTATTTGTTGATGCTATTTGTGAGAAAATGATCTTCGATCTGGATAGTTATTGCCTTAACTGATTGTTTAATGTTTGCATTTGGATTGTTGAAGGGAATTAATGCTGAGTACAGAATGTTTGAACACACACACACAACTTTTTTGTTACAAAATGTTTACATACTACACATTTTTTTCCTGAAATCTTTAACTACAAAGGCTTTACTAGTAGTGACAAAGTAAATTCTCCAGAAATCTTCCAAATGAACTGTTTCTATTACAGCAACAACCTGTCCACTTTCATTCGAGTGAAGGCATACTGTTATAATGTTTGAATTGGGAATCTCAGGCTGCATAATCATTTGCCCCAGGCTGTGTAAAGTTTGAATTTGACATTTTTAGTAGTTATGTTGCTAGATTTCATCCTTAAAATTTGCAATAGTTTCTTCTAGCTTTACTGTGACTATACGAGTGGGTTATACTTACAAGGTGATCTGTGATAAGCATTTTAATATGAATGATTTCAATAAACCAGAATTGCAACACAGTAAAGACTGAAATATTGCATTTTTATATGAAATATTCATCTCTGTTTCCACGCTTTTATGTCTCTGGAAATGGAAAGATTTCAGAACTATTGCCTTTTTTAACGAGTAATATGCCGCCTCAACTGCTTCACTATGTTTCCCTTCCACTTACGTACTCAGAGCCTTTTTTTGCCTCAATTTGTATGCTTTATTCTAGGATGGAAGAGGTTGTTTATTAACTTGAGTAGCTTTTGTCGAGGCGTATCAGCGGGCTTGATAATCGGATTTGCGCCTGTTTTGGCTTACAGGGGGAAGGAGATGAGGGATGTTGCTTAGTGTGGGGTACACTGTTAAGTGAGGCTGTTCTCTGGTAGCAGGGAGGGGAAGGAGATTGATTGTGATGTTGTGATCTTCTTCTAGTAGTAGGACTGGAAACAATATAACAATATGGTTTACTTGACTGGAGACCTGAAGCCATTTTTAACTGCAGTCAGCCATGAATTTCCTCCAAGCTTTTTTTCCATGGAGATAGGGTAGGATCAATGGTGTTCCCTCTAGTTGCACGTACTGGACGTAGCAGCAAGGAAAGAAGGGTGCTCGGATTTGGAGTTTGATTTTTTAAATAATACTGTATATTGTTTGATTTGAAAAAAAAACTTTCCAACTATAACAGTTCAATAATAGTTCAATATGGGTTTAATAGGTGATTTGTCCTTACCTCTCAACACCATAGTATATATATTCATTTCCCTAAGTTAAAAGGTTACTTTATTTATGTCCACTATTTTCATAAAGTAATAACCAGCTTTTCGTGGGGGAAAGTTTGGCAATACTACTAGTCTACTACAACACTCATATATTCCTTCCATATATTCCAAATTATCACACCTGCAACATTGATTGACTTTAATGCTGTAATAGCGACTGAGAAGTCTAGAACTTTAGCACAAAAAAACATTCACTAACCTTTAGCAACAATAAAATCAGCAACTATAAATACTATCAACAAAGTAAAAGAGGATTTGAAAAATAGGAGCAATCATAATGCCTTGAGAATGAAAAAGATGGAACTGAGGGCCACATGCAAAGAAACGGTGTGTAAAATTCTTTTTTTTATTGCAGAAATTGGAAAATTCCTTTATTCATCCTAACATAGAAACCGGAACTCTCATACAACACACATCCTTTCCCGTATGCACATATATTTCATACTAATACTGTATTGTGCCAGAACGTAACTAAACATAAGATATTAATTAATACAGAGTACTAATAATTATTTAAAGGAAAAAATGAAGGGTGGATTACTGCTGCCTTGGCCCTTCCCTTAAAAGTATAACTAACATGTGCTTCCATTTCTCCTCTTTCGTAAGCACTCAGGTATGATGAAGGCGAGCTCCAGTGACTGAGAGGCATTCAAACGGGGGTCACAGTGTGTGTGGTAGCGAGAACACAGATCATCAAATATCACAGTCTGTGATCCACCACCACTGATGCACTCTGTCACGTTCTGCTCCGTCATCTCTTACTGCACCCCACCCGGGTTGCTTCCTTCTTGCTCATGAAGATCGAAGAATGCTCTCACTTCCTCCCTGATAGCATCAAAAGATTGAGCCTCAAGACCACATGGAACTTTAATGGTGTTGCCATGCATTGGATCTGAAACCCATGTGACAATTTGACCCGCTCATCGCACAGACCTAATTAAATGAGGAAGCTTGACCCTCATGTTTTCTTCTCCCATCCTTGTTAGAAAGCTCTCAAACGAATGCTGTATTAACAAAGCAATATCAATGATGTATTTTGGAGGATAAAAGTGGAGCCAAAATAGAAGTAATAACAGATTGATGCTTTTCATGCTTAATAAATTAACGAATTCACATTTTGCCTCCTGTGGATATCATTGAACTTCTATTGTTGGCTAAGTGCGGTTGACAAATGGAACAAGAAGATAAACTTTGCAAGTGAGAAACTGTTGATGCAAAAAAACTCTATACTTGCAGAAATTGGACCAGGGGAACATTTGCTCATATCCTAAGTCATACAAATGCGTTGGAATTGTTGGATAGCACAGTCTGAAGGGGAAACGTCGTAATCTAAACGAAGCCAGCCATGAAAATAGTTTTCACTACTTTTTTATATGCACAAATTTTTTAAGAACTCAATTAATAGAGGGAACTGGAAAAAACTTAAATACCTTTGCCAAAACCGAAGTGGGCAGCAGCACTGTGGGTGTGTGATAAACCTCACCATATTCGGGATCCCCTCTCCACCGCCGACTGTGGCACTATTAATATAACGTCCCTCTGGTCCTCTGTTCAGAGCCTGCGAAGAAGAAACTAAATGCCGTCAAACAGGGGATAACGGAAGGACCGCAAGTGCAATTCACTAGAATTTGATTCCATGTCATATTAAAAAGATATGAAATGCGTTTAATGAATTTCCATGTGTCATAACATCATAATTCGTATTCCTAACAGAATTGGTTGGAATGATGACCCTTGTGCCCCTACTACATGGGATGCCTGAGAGAGTGTTGAAATTATATTGTTAGTCAATTTCATGTCATGCAGGACTGCATTAGGAACCACCCTTGCTTATGTCACTGTAGCTTATTTAAGAAGATAGAGAAGCAATACTGAATTATTAAAAAATATTATACTCTTTAGTACTGAAGTAGAAATTTGACAGTACTACACATACTGGAAATACGTGTCCTCCAATCTTTTTATTAATTCACAGACTGGAAAGTTCCTATTATTCCTCTCCCAAGACTCACGAGCCGCAAGTGAAGGCACCATTACTGAAAAATGGTTTTTTTTGTTTTTTTATCCCGACATTTTGGCATTCATATAGCCCACCAGGTTTGCTTCTCCCTTAATACACTAACAAGAGACACATCAATATTAACCGAACCAATGCACTTAAGGAGTGTTTGCAATTGCTTCAACTTTAAAAAAGTGATTTTTTAAAGTGATTTTGGGAAAAGTGATTAATAGTAAAAGTTGGTAGTGTTTGAGAAAAAAGTGATTCTGAAAAAGTAAAAGTTGGTTGTTTTTGGTAAAATAAGTACTTTTTGTTAATAGAAAAAGTGAGAAGCAGTTCAAAGCACCCTTCTACCTGCTTCCAGCTTTTAGCTTTTAAGTGATTAATTTAAGCAGAACCTGTCATTTGAAAACACTCTTTTTAGCTTTTTTTAAGTCAAAAGCTAAAAAGCACTTTTTTAAGCAACACCAAACACTCCTTTAGAATCGAGAGATAAGCAGCAGTATATCCATCATTACCCTTGATGTCTTGAGCATCGTCTGTGATATTCACATCTAATACGTCTGTAGTTTTCCTTTTTCCCTTTTCCCTTTTTCTCAATCTCGAGGTGAGCATAAGGATTCACAGAGAAGTTGGCAGCAGCAGCAGCAACACTAACAGGATGCAAATCATGCATCATTACTGAACAAAACTTCACACTTTCTCCCACAGTTTGTACTTTGGTTTTCAAAATAGTGTATAGTGTCCTGAAAATATACACAAATCATTTAATGGATTAGCTAAACCATTGTCTGATGTTTTTTGGTTCAAAGGATTCTATGATTCTTAGATATTAACAATAAAGGCTACCAAATATATGTAGGAGCTCATTGCACATGAGGAAAGTTTTTCTATTGCTGAACTTCTATTGCAATTGAGATCAGGAAATAAGAACAAACACCTTTAAAAAGAATGGAATCTGCGGCTTGTGTAACTTAGCATTATAGTCTTTATATTTGTTCTGATCTGAATTTATTGGATGATTTTTACTTTTATTTTTGTAAATGTTGTTAGTTGATTACTTTGGAAATTAAATTAACAAACTTGTTAGAGGTGTTGAATTGTTCTCACTGACGAATACCTTGACAATTGCAGATATTTATGCAATCCTTATATGCTATGTTAGGCAGTGGTGGAGTTTTTTTAAAGGAGTAGTTAATTATAAGAACGAAGTTATATTCATAATAATCACTCTCGTAAAGCAAGATATCAATGGATCTGAATTATTACGTATTTTTGTTGCATACTCCGTAGTTATTTTCTTTGGAGAAGCCACAAGCTGAGATGTGGTTTTCAGCATAATGTTTTTTTATTTAGGTGGATTTTTGGTCATGTTTACCAGTTTCAATTGATTGTGCATACTATGTACTACTACTATTACTGTAATAGGATGTGAGTGAAAGAGATGTGCACAACATGATCGTGTCATATCTTGTGCACAATTGCTTCAAAGACACCGTAGAATCATTTGTTGACAGCACGGGGATGAAGCAACATGCCTCTTATTGCATTGAGGATATGGAGAGAAGAAAACGTATGTTTCTTTCACCACCCTTCTATCTTATTATCTTTCTGCTGAAATGATGAAATCTGCTACTTAAGGAAAGCATTTGGTAACATCTATTTCATCCAAATAAGGAAGTCAAAAGCTACCTTATTCAGCTGATTAGCGGAATAAGCCGATTGTGGCTGGCTACAAATGGCACCTTAGTCTCATCATCATCATCATCATCATCATCATCATCATCATCAAATCTGCCTCTGTTCTGTTTCCCCTTTGTGCAAGAACATATTTATGTATATTCCTCATTATACTCTTTCCCAAATTGGAATGATTTTTTCCGCCTTATTCAAATGTGTTCATATTCAGCAAAGAATCTTCACTTTTGCCTTCACTGATGTGCGGAATGAATTCAATTCCATAGATATTTTCCGTCAAGAGCCAAGAACTCTTTGCACTTTCAAAGTCTTAATTTGTTCTCCCGCCTTCCTTTTAATAGATTCTTGCTTCATCATTCTTAATCGGTTCAGGAATTTGTAACAACCAGCAATTCTTGAACTAAAGAAACGCACTTTCCCTGAAACTCTTCACTCTCACCAGGCAAAAATGGGTTTCAACAGATAACACGCGGGCCCACACTCTGCTCCCCTCCCCTGCACCACCACCCCATGCCCTACTCACCCCAACTGCCTCTCCGCCGTCCCCACCACCCACCTTCCCTCCTCCTCCTCCGCCTCTTCTTCCCGGAGCGCTTCCACGAAGATCAACCCGTCAGGGGTCTTCCTCTCCCCGCTCTCCCACTCACGCTTCACCGCCGACCACTCCTCCACGACGGCCGTCTCTGTTCTGGTATCCTCCGTCCTCCTCCTCCGAGTACACGTGGACTAGCAGCGGCGCTCGATTCAAGTTCTTCACAATTTTGCCGACCGATCCGCGCATCCACCTGTCCAGATTCGCCGCTCGGTCGTCACTCTCATCGCAACATAGCTTTGCGTTCTTCAATGAAAATATCCTTTACGCCGTCAAACTAGAAAGCGTTAACATAAGGACCCGTAGTGCAAATCACTAAAATTTGATTTAAAAGACATTCCAAGCTTTTTCATTAATGAACGTTTTCAATTTCCATGTGTTATAATTTTATTTGTCCACATCATCAAATGTACGGTACCTTCCAAATTTCCAGAGGCACCATAGAACGACCCTAATTACTTTAAAGATAGGAATAAAGTAATGGAGATATAGAATAAAGTACCGAATTTTTAGTAACTATGGCCAAACTAGTGATCTAGGTTCTGGAGTAGTAACTTTTGATTTGATTTGGGTCGGAAGACCGTAGTAAGCTAGTTGTCGTATATAGTAATGATCAGTGATGGACCCGGGCCGGCTCGGGTCAATGGTCGTCGGGATTTGTTGTTGTTGTAGAAAGCGGTTATTATGTCGGGCCAATTCTTGTTGTAGTTGTTCTTCAGACATCGCATCTCCATCTCGCCTTTGGTAACCCGTTTAAAAATCATCTCGGCTTTGAGATGAAGAGCCGGCAAGTTCTTTACCTTTGCGGGATTTCTTCCTCCCAATCTCGTTCCTTCGATTGCGTTGGAGGTTACCCAAATCAACCGAATATCTACCAGCTTCCATCTTAAAAATGTAACAAATATTAATTGGCAACAAATATAATAATGAATACAAAACTAATGCAACTAATTAAAATTATTTTAATAAATACTTCAAACTAATTTAATGTTAAGTACTTTAATTAAATGATTGAACTACTATTTTTTCGTTCAAATATAAATTGAAAATATTATAATGTGACTTTAACTATAATGACAATTAACTAGTTTTTTGAAGTAGAGTTGTTTTAGCAATTAATGGGAATACTAATGAACTAATTAACTAGTATAATGAAAAATGTAACAAGAATGCTAATGAACTAATTAACTAGTATAATGAAAAATGTAACAAGAATACTAATTAACTAATTAACTAGTATAATGAAAAATGTAACAAGAATGCTAATGAACTAATTAACTACTATAATGAAAAATGTAACAAGAATGCTAATGAACTAATTAATTAGTATAATGAAAAATGTAACAAGAATGCTAATGAACTAATTAACTAGTATTATGAAAAATGTAACAAGAATACTAATTAACTAATTAACTAGTATAATGAAAAATGTAACAAGAATGCTAATGAACTAATTAACTAGTATAATGAAAAATGTAACAAGAATACTAATTAACTTATTAACTAGTATAATGAAAAATGTAACAACAATACTAATTAACTAATTAACTAGTATAATGAGAAATGTAACAAGAATGCTAATGAACTAATTAACTAGTATAATGAAAAATGTAACAAGAATACTAATTAACTAATTAACTAGTATAATGAAAAATGTAACAAGAATACTAATTAACTAATTAACTAGTATATAATGAAAAATGTAACAAGAAAACTAATTAACTAATTAACTAGTATAATACTAGTTATAGTAACTAATATATAATATAATGTTTATAGTATATAATATATAAGTATACTACTATAAGATGAGTAATACACTTATATTTCATCTCAAAGTGGAGGTTGATGCTCAATTAAAATGTCATGATGTTCAACTAACAAACCTCACGATTTTCATATCAATGTGCACTTTGTAAGTTATGTGTGCTCATTCGGTAGTGGTGTTATGTTCATTTTTAAAATATTACTCCGTATCTCAATACATATTTCAATAGTATCATATTACATTAGACTAGCATATTGAAATAAATAGGAGTGGATTATAGATATAATTTAATAGTTTTTATAAAAGAAAAAATATCAAAAAGAAAAAGAATTAGAAGATACGAAGCATACATCACGATACTCAATATCAGACTCTTAATACTCAACATAATTGGTCTGATGCTCAGTAAATGTTCATCAATGCTCGTGATGTTTAATTAACACAATTTTCATATTAATGCACATTGTATAAGTTACACCACTTACATGTGCTCATTTGGTACTGATTTTATGCTCATATGTAAAATGCCATATCAATGCGTATTTAAAAAGTGACATATTACATTAAATTCACATATTGAAACTCATAGGAGTTATTTATAGATATAATTTAATAAGTTTTTATAAAAGAAAAAATAAGACAAAGAAAGTGACTTAGATGTATGAAGCAAAGATTGTAGTACTCATTGTTTGGCTTTTAATACTCAATAGAATAGGTCAGATGCTCACTAAATGTACATTGATGCTCATTTAGCGGAAGCCGCGATTTTTTGCCTGACACCGAAAAAAATTAGACTGTTTTAGTTAAATGATCTGTACAATTCAGTACAGTCTGCCAGCCGGAACCGGCGAAGATCGAGATGGAGGATGAAGAAGAGTGTGAGGCGGCGGAAACCCAGGAATTTGAGGACGGAGGGCTACGGCGGAAGACGGCGGCGTCGAAGAAGAAGGGCAAGAAAAGCAGTTGTAAGAGGTTCAGCAATTAGCAAGTGAAATCGCTGGAAACCATTTTCAGGCTAGAAACAAAGTTGGAGATGAAGAAGCTGCAAGTTGCCAGAGATTTGAGGCTGCAACCACGTCAAGTGACGATATGGTTTCAGAACAAAAGGGCGAGGTGGAAATCCAAGCAAGTTGAGCACGATTTCAGGCTCCTCAAAGCCAAATTCGATTAACTCCTCAAAGCCAAATTCCATTAAGTTTGATGTTCTTAAGGAAGAAAATGAGATCAGTCTTTCAATTCTTAAGCGGTTAGACAACATTGGGCCTTTTCTTATGGTCTTAATAATTTAATTGGACTCTTATCTTTTATTTTTGAAAATGAGTCTTGTCTTTTTAATTGGACTAAATGTACCTACACCTAATGTATAGTATAGGAGCTCCACGTGTGCCTGTTGCCGTTTCTTTCCCTTCATCATCGACTTTATTGCGTTTTCTGTGCCCGAAACTAACGAATGGTGTCTTCGGACGGTGGAGATTACCGTTCGAACGCGAAGAAGGAGAAACAGAAGAAACTGAAGAAGCTAAAAGATCTAGAGAGGGAAAAGTCACATCGAAAAAGATCGAAGAAACATGGGTATGTGGCTAGCTAGGGATTTCATTTCAATTAAACGCAATACGGTACTTGTTTTGTCCTTTTTTGCTTTTCATCTATCCGCAACTTCAATGGAGTCTAGATATATATGGTGTGGGAACCGATTTGTGTTTATTAATACCTTTTACTCAGTTAATTTTGTCGATATATGTATGCATTTGGATAATCTTGCTTACCTGCCTCTGATTATATCTCTAATGCATTTGGATATTTCTTTATTGCATTAAATTTAACGTTGCCTCCTGGCTGGGTACTGATTTCGACAGACTTATACATAGATCGGGTGGGAAGGCACCTCCTGTCCAGCTATCTTACACGCATAGTGTGGTGCTCGATGAATGGTCCAGTCTTCGAGCAGCACAGACTGCCTTATCGGATTTCAACGAGAGAAGGCAATTTGATGAACAGGTTAATTAGTTAGTCCAAATTGATTATTATCATCAATCAACCAAAAGGAGTAGTTTAAGATCTTATACTTTCGCATACTGCTAGTAGTTTTTTAACTTATCAGAAATGGCATTAGGAATAGTAGAGTAGCTTAAGATCTTATATACTCCGTATTACTGAGCAAACTGGCAGAGCTAGGGGCCAACCTAGGCCCCAATCCACCCTAAATTTAAAAATTGCGTTGATTTTTGCGTAAAATTTTTCGTGAAATCCCTCCCCAAAAATATTCTTTGTACCGGCTCGGTGGCTGGCCTAATGCTCTAGCCCTGCCCCTGTACAGTGTAATTTATTAAGTCGATTGACTCATTTTATCAACAGGGTCCTCATGAGGAGTATGAGCTTGTTCAAGCACTTGGCTGTGCTTATACGATGTCACCTGATGCTGTGTATCCTTCTTGTCTGCATTTCAACTTCATTGCTAGGCCGAAAAACAAAAAAAGCGAATCACTGGTGGTGGAGGAGGATAATAAGCTCTTTTTCGGGGAAGTAAAGTGCTCATATATTAATGGTAGTGACTCTCGCTGTAGTTTTTGCTGCATCTTAGGGCAACCTGGTACTGTGACAGGGCTTTGTGGATGTGATTTACATTGTCGTTACTGTCCTGAACTCATCCAACATCCTGAAGGAGGTGGATACCGAATGTCTTACAAGCCCGTGGTGCGCCTTATGATGGGAGAGGAATCAGAGAATTCAGAGTAACATTTTTAGAAGTATTGGTTTTTCAAATGTTCTCACCATCCGCTCATTTTAATATGCAATTGTCTTTGTTTTTTGCTCAGCTCCTATTTTGAACTCCATAATGACCGTATCTCTTTAACTCTTTCGATTTCCCACTCACCTCATTATACTAAATTTATGTTTTTCCAGATGTATGCAAGTTGTAAATCAATAGCATTTTTCAGGCTCTTCATTCTGCTTGAGTGTAGGGGTGGACCGGATCGATTCTAGCTTTCAAACTGGACTGCCCACAGTATTATATGGTGTAGACTGGGTAGGGTTGGTTCCGGTTTATCAGGCCGTTTATATTACAGAGTAATACGATAGTACATTTTTTTGTTCGAACAGTCATATACCAATCAACCACTATACTATACTACATTCACTAGTGTAACACCCGGGACATGTCCCGGTAGTGTTACTATGATATGAGCTCAGGTGATAAATACCAATAAACATTGTGACAAATTGGATATGATCAAAAGTTTGATTATAATTGTCTTTTACTACGTATGACGGTATGAACTAACCACCATCGTGAAAGACATGTGAGGAATCAACATCTAGAGTATGAATTTGTGGTTATAGTGTGGTTTAAGTGCTAGCGGCTGTAATAGTTATTAATTATTTATAGGAAAAATTGATAGTAATAATCCCAACTATTAGCGGTCCGCTTATTATAATCTCAACTATCGATTATTTCAGAATAATCCCATCTTTAGGGACCTTCCGCCAATAATGGTCCCTATAAATAAATTCTTGTAGTTTCTAAAGTGGATGAAGAGAGATATAGCAAGTAATCCCTATAAATAATCCGAACTTTTAATTTTCACACCTAATTTCTATTTAAAATTTACTTTTTTAGGAGGTAATATTTGGTCATGGACCATTATTGGCAGAGGGTCCATATAGTTGGGATTATACAAAAATAATCAATAGTTGGGATTATTATCTGCGGACCGGCAATAGTTGGGATTATTATTTTCAATTTTTCCTTATTTATATGCCTGATTATATGATGAATGATGATAAGAAGAACTGTTGAAGTGGAATTGTGAGTATTTAGAGTTGCATTATTTTTTATAGTGGTGTTGTACGATTAGAGTCTCGTTCACGTGAATAAAAGTTCCACTATTTAAAAAAAATGATTGTGCATTAGAGCCTTACTCAAGTACGTAAGATTAATTTTGTATGATTAAAGTTCTCTTGCGTTTAGAGTCTCATTAATTAAAGAATTTATGTTCTACAATTTTTTGAAATTGAACTGATATGATATTTATTTCGAGAATTGTACTCCAATCTCCATTAATGCAGTTGATACTGAAAAGTTACTATATTCACCTGATATGAATATTTATGCTCCGGATTGAAGTTTTTAAGATCAGTTATGATCTAGAAATTTTCTGATCTAGTCTGATATGATATGATCCTATATAAATCTTTGATGTCTGAATCTTTTTGATCTGATATGAGCTTTTCTAATTTTGATCTGATCTAAATCATTTCGATCTCATGTACTCCGTAATATTTTTATGTGATTGATTGTTTATTTGTATTATTAAGTTATTATTATTATCATCATAACTATAATTATAATTATCATTATAGCTATAAGTATAAAAATACTCCGTATAATTATTACAATTAAAACTTTAGCTATAGTTATAACATCATTATAATTACTATAAGTACAAAAAAAATTATTATTATGAAATTTCGTTATAGTTATCCTTATTTTTTAATCACAATTATCACTATAATAAGTGTTATCAATACCATTATAACATGTATTATTATTTATTACTATGAGTACTCTTCCGGTCAGGAATTCCTGACCAGAACTGCCGTCCGGACGGCAGCGTTTGGCCGCCTTCCCGGTGGCATTTTTTGATGAAATTTGTATGACATGTTCTCCATCAAGTCTAGTTTATCCACAAAATATTTCAGCCAAAAACTCAATCGGGAAGGTCGTCAAATGATTTTTGCAAGTTAACTGGTCCGGAATATGTATTTTCTGGACCAGTTAACTTGCAAAAATCATTTGACGACCTACCCGAATGAGTTTTTGGCTGAATTTTTGTGTGGATAAACTAGACTTGATGGAGAACATGTCATAAAAATTTCATCGAAAAATTCTACCCGGAAGGCGGTCAAACGCCGCCGTCCATACGGCGGTTCCTGTCCGGAATTCCGGGCATGAACATTTGTGTCATTACTATTATAACTAACTCATAGTAATAGTAATACTACATCTTACTGCTTATAATGCAGTGATGGACTCGGGTTGGGCCACCCAGCCCGTTACTGTGCGGGACTAGGACCGGCCCGCTACTGTGCGGGACCAGGACCGGCCCGGTTCTCGGGTCCGGGTCGGGCCTACGCCTGGGGGGAGGGCGGGTCCGGGCTCGGGTCTCACATTTGGCAAACCGGCCCGGCCGGGTCGGGCTTGGGTCCGGGCCAAATTGATTTTTTTTCCCCCCATTTTTTGGGGTTCCACCCGGGTTGGGCTTGATGGTTAGGAGGGGTTTGGGGGGGGGGGGGGTACGAAAGCAAAAAAAATACCCAAACTGGAGGCCTGGCCCGGACCCGGACCGGACCCGGTGGCTACCCGGGCCGGTCCCGGGTCCACCATCCCTTAACCGCCGGCCCGACCCTGCTCCATCACTATTATAATGGTATTGATAACGCTTATTATAATGGTAATCATAATTAGAAATTATGTTTGAACCTTTTCTGTTTGATTTGATTGCTTGTGGTCTGATCTAAATATTTTTTTACCTAATCTGCATCTTTTCGATATGGTCTGGTGCGAACGTTTATGATTTAACTCGATCTGGTTTGAATGTTTTGGTCTAATGTGATTTGACTTTTTTGTGAGATCTAATATGAATAAAACGTGAGAGTAAGAGAATATTTTGTAAGGATATGCTATTTAGTTTTTCCTTCAGACTTTTCAGTAGCCGTTCCATCTCTATTACAAACTAATTAAACATTTTAATGCGTGGAGTCTACATAATGCCAAGTTAGTTATTTAAATTTTTTCCATCCTACATTGTTTTCTCTCTTTTCCATTATAAATGTTCCATCGTCTTTTTGTTTGGAACTAATTAAATGTTTTCATAATAATGATATTTTTGTTCACCAATAGTAGAATAACATGTAAGCAGTTTGTAATTCTGTTTTACTAAATAAAACAATATATTTAAATATTTAATGGAAGTTGGATCCCTCACATGTGTCACGGCTATTGTGTAAATGTACATTTCCCATAACACACATTTACAACTCGAGTTTTACTATAAATTTAATATATCATTGATTTATACCTGATTTTTTATAATTTTTTTTATTTATATATCTAGTATTGTTGTCACTTGAGAGATCATAAAACGTTGTGATTTTTTATATATGTTTTGTAAAAATTGGAGTACAACAAATTTATAGCACTTAGAAAGAGAATATTTCTCACCCCGTTTCTCAAAATGAGTTAACTTGATTTATTAAAATGAATAACAATGATGCACCAAGTGAACTTGGATTGTGAAATTATTTAGTACTAGTGAAAACAAATTTTTTATTAATCAATAAGAGACTGACACATCATTCATTTGTAATTCAATTTTATTATAAAAAATAATAATTATATATGTGCAATATTGGTGTCATATAAAAGATTATAAAAAATATGAATTTTGATACATTTCTTATAAAAATTGGAGTACCAAAAAAGTCATAGCACTATAAAAAAGAATATTTTTGTCCTCCCCTTTCTCCATTTAGCGTGATTAAAATGAATAACAATGATGCAGCGAGTGAATAGCAGTGATGCACCGAGTGATCAATAGTGATGCACCAAGTGAACTTGGATTAATTAAATGTTTTAGTAGTAATGATAATAAATTTTATATTTACCAATAAAGACTGACACATCATTGCATTTAACTCAATTTTATTATATAATTTTTACTTTTATTTATATTTATGCAATATTGGTGTCATATTAAAGATCATAAATAAGCATGAACTTTGATGTTTTTTTTTGTAAAAATAGAGTACAAATTAAAAAATGTACAACTATAAAGAAAGAGCTGATACACAGAGTGAATATCAATTATGAACCGAGTCAACTTAATTAAATGAATCATATGTTTTAGTAGGAGTGAAAATGTAATTTTTATTAATAAATAGAATTTCTAACTCAGTTTTACTTATAAAACATTTTTTTATATATGTAATATTAGTGTCATATGAAAGATAATAAAAATTATGAATTTTGATATATATTTTGTAAAAAGTAGAATATAAATACAATAGTTGTCTCAATTTTTATAAAAGAGTTTTTTTCACTCCAAACCAACGGTGATGCACAATTGTAGGGAATCAATAGTATTAATATTAATTGATAAGCCGTGATTTTTGAAAAAAAATGCCAAATATTATATTAATAAATCGTGCGCCAATCGGCTTACAATAAATGAAGGTGGACTAGAAAAGCTAGAAACACAATCAGACTTAGAAACAGCAACTCTTGCGATAGCATGAGCTACTTGATTCGCTGATCTTCCACACCACTTGATTTTTAGATTAACATTATCACTCAAAAGAGATTTTAAATCATCAAAAATTAGACCAACTTGAGATGCATCTCGATCCCCTTCAATCCCCGCTACCACTAATGCTGCATCTGTTTCAACAGTTACATGACCCCACCCGTTATCTCTCGCCCAAAAAATAGCCTCTCAGACTCCTAGAGCTTCTGCTTCCACCGGAGACAATGAAGCTGTAGCACACCTGCTGCGAGCTTTAATAAAATTGCCTTCATTGTCTCTACATACCCATCCCCAAGCCCAACGCCTAAACCTGGAATCATTGGCTGCATCAACATTAATTTTAACACAATTAATCTCAGGTTTCTTCCATTTGGATATGGTCGGATTAGCCCTCATTGCTTGATTGTCATCTTTCCGGGCTGCTCTCCAGCTTGTTAGCATGGATTCTGCCACTCGGCCCACAACTCCTGGAGAAAACGCTTCTGCCTTCCACACAGCTGCGTTCCTAGCTTTCCAGACACTCCACATAAGCATGATAAGCCTGGAGAGATCCTCCTCCCCTAACTTGTTAAACACGAACTGAAGCCATTCCTCAAAAGAAAGTTCCCTCAACGAATCTGCTAGACTTGCCTTCTGCCAAGTCTCCCGCACTGCCGCACACTCTAAAAACAAATGAGTTGCTGTTTCATTCTCCAAATTGCAGACGGGACAAACTCCCAATACCTGCACCTGTCTAGCTCTCATAACATCGCTTGTAGGTAGAAAACCGTTAGCAAGCTGCCAAAAAAATAATTTCACTTTATGTGGAATACGAAATTTCCAAGCTATGGTCCACCCGATCCATTTTGTTGCCTGAAACTCGCCCACAAGTCTCCTGTAGCAGCTACGGACTGAAAAATTTCCTTTGGCCTCATCATTCCAACGGTACCCATCATCAACCTGATTAATACTTAAAGGAATGCTCTGAATTGCACAAGCTTCCTCCTCAGAAAATATACTATTAATACGCTGCACATTCCAGTTTTTTCCATCTTCTAAAAGCAGAGACGCAACATTCATATCTAGAATACCTCTTGGTCGGGGTGAAAGAATTTTGCCCGTGCCCTTCCCCAGAAGCCAAGCATCCCTCCACACTGATATTTCCTTACCGTTTCCAACCCGGCGTCGGGAACCTGCTGCAACAACTTCTTGGGCTGCTAAGATGCTACGCCAAACAAATGAAGGATTATATCCTAATTTAGCTTCAACAAAGCTATTCTTAGGATAATACTTGGCAGTGAGGACCCGGCTAATCAAAGCTTTTGGCTCCGTTAAAAGTTTCCACCCCAGTTTTCCTAACATAGCGATATTGTATTCCTTTAGTCTCTTAAAACCAAGCCCTCCACAAGTTTTTGGAAGACACAATGCCCTCCAATTCCTCCACCGAATGCCCCTACCTGTGAAATCATTTCCCCTCCACCAATACCCGTTCATGAGTCTCTCAATCTCCATGATCAAATTATCAGGGAATAAAAACACATTCATAGCATAAGTAGGCATGGCTTGGATAACTGTTTTCAATAGGACTTCTCTCCCAGCTTTCGAGAGGAAGCGGTTATTCCAACTCTGTAACCGTTTCAACACCCTCTCTTTTAAGTAGAGTAATATTTCTCTCTTTTTCCTCCCTACTATATTAGTAGGGATAAATAAGTTTATATTATCCAATCAGAGAATGACGCATCATTGTTTTTAAACTCAATTTTACCATATAAAACTATAGATTTGGTGTCAATGGAAGTGGGCCCAAGCCCGTTCCCGCCTCATGCTCTTCCTGCTCTCTATCAATCCATCCTCCTTCAAAATAACCTTGTCCTCAAGGTTGAAATCTCGCAGATCGAGGACTGAAGTTTCTAGCCAAATAGATTGGAAAATATCTTTCATCTCCTTCCCGGACCTTTTCCTGATCGGATATTTCACAGTACTCATGTTGTTGGAGGTCCAACTCCTCATCCTCCTCAACTATCATTACCTGCAACTGCTTAAAGAGGCAGTCATGCCCTGGTGTAAATGGTTTCTTACACCTAAAGCATTATCCTTTCGCCCTCAATTTTGCTTACTCCTTTGGCGGAAGACGAGTGAATTGAGAGTGTGTCGTACGCTGCCCGGACAGCCCTGATTTTGTCCCCGGGGGCTGTCCATTATCTTTCGGAAAGCTGCCACTTGATCCCTGTAAGCTGCCACCACTGGCAGTGAACGGAGGACCCGTGTTTGACATTAAAAAGCGTCTGGAACGTACCCCTGAAGGATTATAATTCGGGCTGCCACTTCCTCCACTTTGGGCGAACAGATTATGCTCCACATCGCGAGCTAATTACATGGCCGTCTCCAGGTTATCCGGCCGTAATAAGCACAATGATGACGTGAATTTCCTATTATGTATGTTTGTATTTTTAACTAGTTTTTATTAGTTATAGTTGTGGAAATTATACACTTTTGGTGTAGTACTTTATTTTCATTTTTATTTGTAATTTGATTAGATTAGGATTATTCTGAGCTAAACAGGTCAACGATCATCCAAGAGATCAAGATTGGACCTTAAAAGATCAATGAAAGTGCAAGGAGGCAAGAAATATTTCGATTTGGAAAATTTGTTCATGTACCCGGTTGGGTATAGGCAATACCCGATCGGGCATATGCTTGATTCGTTTGTCCAAATCAAATCCGGGAACAAATGATCGTGGGAGCAATATTTCGTGAAGATTTGTCACATACCGATTGGGTATGCCGACATACCCTGTAATATCCGAGATTAATTTAAGAGGATTAATAGTACTACTCATACCAACAGAGGTGCATCTCCTTTTAAGGGAGCTCATCACCCAAGAACTCCAAAGTTAAGCGTGCTTGCACGGGAGTAGTCCTGGGATGGGTGACCCCCTGGGAAGTTTCTCAGGGCGCGCACGAGTGAGGACAAAGTGCGCGTAAAAGGCTTGTGGCGGTTTGTGGGGACAGTACTATTGGTCCGGAGTAACTACCCCGGGTCCTGCAGGGGCCGGGGTGTTACATACCCGAACAGGTATGCCCAGAAAAGTGAATTTATGGGAAATTTCCTAAGATACCCGATCAGGTATCCTATATACCGGTCAGGTATCAGACCCTACAGCTCCCAAAAGCCTATAAATACACCCTTTTCCTTCACAATAAAATCACCAATTCCTATATCTTCTAAGCTCAGTCTAGATAAGTACTTTCTTTATATTTTTATCATGTTTAGTCTCCAAATGAGGAACTAAACGCTTCCATCTAGGTTTTGCTACTTTGAAGCTTAATGAAATGTAAGTTGTGAGTTATTTTCTTTAATCTTCTTCCTTAACTATTAATTCTTCCCTTAATACTATCTCTATATTAATGTTGGGGAGTGTTGCTAAGATGACAATTAGTTAACATCTCGACAATAGTTATAGTGTAGTATTTATTATCTATCTCTATATTAATGTTGGGGAGTGTTGCTAAGATGACAATTAGTTAACATCTCGACATTAGTTATAGTAGCATTTATTTTCTTTAATATTCTTCTTTGAATATTAATGAATTATTGTTTATATTTCATATTAATATTTTGAGCATTACTTAAAGGATCAACTAGTTTTGTTTCATATATTAATTATCACTAGAATCGATCGACGAATATGCTTGTTAATCGTTCGGTCTTTTCATGGTAGTAGACTTGGATAATTAATGCATGCGTCTCATGGTTAATAATCTAAGGGGAATTAATTATATTGATTAAACCAATAAACCGCTTGTATTGAGGTTATCAATCTCAATCGTTTTCATCTTAAGTTTATTGCTACTATTAGGTTAATATATGGCGCGTGTTCTATATTGACTCGATAATAAGTTTTATTAATGAACGTGTCTCGTTATTAATAACTACCCTCGATGAATTGGAGATATTCCTCGATTTAGGATTCGAGAGGAAGATAGTTAAAGATATAAACGGGATTGATAAACATTTCATTAAGTGGATAAAAGCAAAACCAAGTCTTCATCTCTATTAATTAAACCACATAAGTTGTTCATTTTAGTATTAATTAAATTAAATCAAACCTTAACCCCCCCTGTTACTAGTTACATAAAAATAGAAGTATTCATTTTCCTGTGGATACGAACCTTACTTCGCTATACTACGTATGAGTGTTGTATTGTATTTATTATTTTGACGCACATCACAACAAAGTGCTTGTCAAATTTGGCGCCGTTGCCGGGGACATGCAATCATTTTTCTTTTTATTTTAAGAAAAAGAAAAATGATCATTCAGCCAGGAGTTATCCTGGCAGAATGCATTTTCCTATCTTTTTTACCAAGTGTTGTACTCAGCCCATTAGTGGCCCTATTCCGCCCAAAGAAGGCATGATTCTTGTAATGGGCCTCCTAAGCCCAAGGCTATGAGCCCAAATCCACATTTTTACCAATAAATAGCCCCCTAGGGGGTAGTTATAAGGGGTTGAGAAATATTAATTGCTCACTTTCTCTCTCTAGCTCTCACTTCTCTCTAGAATTAAATACTCTATCATTTGGTGCTCTCGTTGAGAGCTTGAACAGATCAAGTGAGTAACCTTCGTCACTACCAGACGCAACTAGCAAACATGGGCAGAGCTAAGTCAAAGAACCCCACCGGCAGGACCATTCCTGAGACTCAGGAGTACGAAGAAAGGTCAGGCGATGACGCCAACAACAACTTCGTAGCTGAGGGAAGGAACGTCCAGGAGGTCGAACACCCGACTGATGACCTCCGCAACCATCTCAACAAGACTGCCCAAGACGCCCGCATCGGGTTCGAAGACATACGCGCTGCTGACTGCGCGTCGGGCCAGCAAGCTTCTCCCCCTGTTGTTCCCCAGATCAATCAGGCCGCGCTATCGGCCATTGTTGCCAGCATACTCCATGATCCCATCGTCCTGAGCGCCCTTGCCGCAAAGACCGGATAAAACAACACTCCGAGGACAGGGGAGGTCGCAACGGTTCCACCACCTCCACCCCCCCTCCCGCGGTCACCTTCTTCGGCAACAATGAAGGCGTTGTCGTCATGGACACCCAATCCCATACTGCCACTCCTCCTCGCAACGTACCGATCCAACCTCATGGTAAAACCTCTGCCTTCAACAGGTTGGGTGACATGAGCCGTCGGACGCCTGCGGGGAAGATGGCGGATCAGTTAGGTGGCCGTGAGCCGGGCTCGCCTCGTGAAAGTTTGGGGTCCGTCTCCCGGACAACGGAACGACCCCAGATGGACAAGGGAAAAGGAAAGTTGTATGAGGATGACATGCGTCACCAGATCAACCAGGCTCATGCAGCTCGGGTCCAACCCCAACTTGGTGCTGCCACGGCCACCGGGGACCCCAGGGACGAGATAATCGTCCGGTTGGAAAAACGCTTGGCTGACATGGAAGCTAGGGTAGCTGCGGGGAATGCTGCGACCCATGCCCTCCAACACCCCGCCTATGACGCAATCGTGAACAAAGTCAGCGCTTTGGAAAGGGAGTTGGCGTAAAGGCGTGGTGAGCCCATCCTCCAAATCAGAACAAGGACCCCTTTCACCACAAGGGTGCTCTCTGCTCCCATTCCGGAGAAATACAGGGGGAACCCCATCAAGTCATACAATGGCTGAAGCGACCCCCAAGAGCACTTCACTCGCTATCAAAACAACATGCTGATGACCAACGCCTCGGAAGAGTACCTCTGCCGTTGGTTCCTCTCCACCTTAGAGGGACCAGATTATGATTGGTTCAATGCGCTCCCCTGAAGGGAGTGTGGATTCGTGGCAGGACCTTGCGCAACGCTTCCTCACTCACTTTGCTGGAAGGAAGTGCACCAAGAAACATTTCTCACACCTCCTCACCATCAAGCAACCGCCTGACGAGCCACTCCGGGCTTTTCTGGAGCGATGGACGAAGGAGGTCGACGAATCTGAAGGGGCCGACGAGCGTACGCTCTTGGCTTTCCTCCGAGGCGCTCTGCATTCGAGTCCCTACGCGCGTAGCCTGTTCACCGAACCTCCAAGGTTGTACTAGGCAGCGCTTCAGCATGGGGGCTTGCACGCGAACGCTGACGAGCTGCTGATGCGCAAGAAGGAAGGGGAGAAACCGCCTAAGAAGAATGATCCCTCGGCCAAACCGCCCAACGTCCCACCCCCGAAGGAGCAAAACCAGCGAAAGAAACAATGCCCGGAGTCTGGGGGGCAGCAGAAGGCCGAGGATCGGCCGTGGCGTCCAAAGCTGGAGGTACAGAGAATCCCCCTCACTCATCCGGAAAGCTTCATCCTTGATTACGCTGAGGAAAACGGCCTCATCGTAAAGGATCCAAGGCCGGAGCAGGAGGTTTTCTCCATCCACAAAGGGGGGAAGTACTGCAAGTACCACCGTAATACGTCCCACTACACGGATGACTGCTCCACCCTGAAGAGACACATTGACCAGCTCATCCAGCAGGGAGAAATCTCCCAATTTGTCAAAGGTGCCCCTAAGAAAAATACATGGGTTAACATCGGCAAAAAGGGAGAGGAATCCTCCGGCAAGAAGAGGGAGATTGGCACCCTCAGTGAAGATAAGGATGACGACGAGGAGCCCCGACATAAAAACATCACACTCATATCATCGTCGGCGGAAAAACAGGGGGGGACTCGGCTACCCAGCGAAAAAAGTGGGCTCAGTCCCTCTACGTTGGTGAGGTGTCCCACGCCCCCCGGCCGAAGCGACAGCACGTGGAGGCCATCACCTTCACCGACAGGGACCTCCCCATCGGCCCCATACCCCACATAGACACCCTCATCATCAAGTGTGAGGTCGGCAACAATGTCATCCACCGCAACTACATTGACACGGGCAGCTCCGTCAATGTCATGTATGTTGACACATTTAGGCAGCTGAAGCTAGACAAAGCCAACCTCAGGCCGATAAGGACGCCGTTGTTCGGCTTCACCGGGGACTCTATTGACATCGAGGGCACGATAGTGCTTCCCGTTGTGGTCGGCGACGACGCCTATCAGGAAAAGGTTGACATGGAGTTCGTGGTCGTGAACCTGGACAGCGCCCACAACATGATCCGGGGCCGACCCGCTCTAGAAGACCTGGAGGCCATCATATCGATGAAACACTTATGCCTCAAGTTTCCCGCTAAGGGCAGCATCTTCTATGCCAGAGGAAACCAAAAGATAGCTAGGGCTTGTTACCTGAAGCTCACAAGAAAGATAAATGAAGCCGAGGAGCGCATCGACACCATCACAGTCGCCTCGGCCGAAGAAGATAAACCGAAGGCCGAGCCGGTTAGAGATGTGGAAGAAATGCCATTGGACGCCTCCCGGCCGGACCATATGCTGAAGATCAGGGCGCACCTACCTCAACAAATTCGATAGGACATTCTCTCCGTCCTAAGGTCATATGCCGTCATATACACATGGGGGCCAGAGGACATGCCGGACATCAGCCGAAAGGTGATCACTCATCGGCTCTCGGTCGACCCGACCTCCTTCCCCATCAAGCAGAAGAGGCGCTACCTCTCGGCCGAGAGGCGAGACTTCGTCAAAGCCGAGGTGACCATGCTGCTCTCCATCAAGCACATCAAAGAGGTGAAGTGCCCTACGTGGTTAGCAAACGTTGTCCTCGCCCAGAAGCCACCTACGTTCAAGATGTGCGTCGATTATACCGACCAGAACAAGGCGTGCCCATTGGACCCGTTCCCTCTCCCCAACATAGATCAGTTGGTGGACGAGACAATGGGGTGCGAGTTGATGTCGTTCCTTGACGCGTTCATAGGGTACCGCCAAATATCCATGCACGAAGATGACGCTGAGAAGACAGCCTTTATGACCCCGGAAGGGATATTTTGTTACCTCGTCATGGCCTTCGGGCTCAAAAACTCCGGCGCCACTTACATAAGAATGGTAGCCCGGGTTTTTAGAGTTGTCCTGGGCCGGACGATGGAAGCCTATGTCGACGACATGATCGTCAAGAGAAAGCAATCCGTGACACACGCCGATGACCTCCGGGGCGTATTTGAGATCATGAAAATATACAACCTCCGGCTCAACTCAAAGAAGTGCACCTTCGGCGTCCAAGGAGGAAAATTCTTGGGGTACTTGGTAAGCCGAAGGGGCATTGAGGTGAACTCGGAAAAATACAAGCTATCATCCATATGGAGCCACCACGCAACATCAAGGAGGTGCAGCGGCTGACAGGGCGCCTGGTGGCCCTGAACCGCTTGCTCTCCAAATCCGTTGAGAAATCTCTCCCATTCTTCCAATTTATGAGGAAGGCCACCAGCTTTAAGTGGACGACGGATTGCCAACAGGCCTTTGAGGAATGATAAGTCCGTATCTAGACACGCATTTGATGCGTGTTCGGGTCAGATTTTGATGGTTTTCCTGGCTTTAAGGTGTTGCAAGTCTCAATTTTGGCTCAAGTTGTGTTTGGCAGGCGTTGGATCGAGTTTCATTGCATTTGGAGTTGATTTGAAGAAGTTGGAGTCCGGCAATCGGCGCTTAAGAAGCAATCGGGCAGAGTTTGGGAGCATTCAAAGAAGATTTGAGAGATTTGGAGGTCACCGGGAGATTCACGACGAAATTTTGATGAAGAAAGAGCATTTGGATCGACCTCGTAGGCATCCGGGAGCGTTTGGAGCAAGAAAACGAAGAAAAAGTGAAGAATAAGTTCAGGCACGGTCGTGCCTGGAGTTAGGCACGCCGTGCCTGAAGAGAAACGAGCCTGGGAGCTACTGGAGGCCAGGCACGGTCGTGCCTGGCAGTTAGGCACGCCGTGCCTGGACGCGAATTTTGGATTTCTTCCGCAGGCACGGTCGCAGGCACGGTCGTGCCTGGCCGCGATTGGTCCTAATTCGACCCGAATTCGTTGTTTTCTATAAATAAGGCCTCCATAACCCTGTTTGGGGGGTTACGAACTTTGTGGAGAGGCCTAGGGACGAGTTTTACCTGCGTTTTTACGTTGTTTAATCCAAGAACCTGGGATTCTTTGTAAGTTCAATTCTTTAATTAATGACAATTTATTCTATTCATCCCAATTCTTTTGATTCGTCAATTATGAGGCGCGAGTAGTTTAATTAGGGATTTGGGGTTGATGAAGGGGTTAATCATGATTGATGGCTAGATTCTTGTCGGTTTAATTGCATGAATGCCGTTTAATTTGTGTTTGAATAATTTAACTGATATCTCTTGTAACGTAGACTGCAGCTAGAATTACAATTGCATGTGGAATGAATTAAGAGAGATCTAATTTGTTCTAGGACACATTCACACACACTTAATCGTCCGCTAAGAGATTAGTAGCGATTAAGGGGCCGTAAGCTCGCTCGTCTTGGCAATAATTTAGGATCCTGTCGCATGGGAGATCAGCCTGGACCCCTAAATTATTGTACTCTTCGCCGCGAGAGCGGTAAGAACTTAGTAATGATTAGCTAGGCTCAATTAAATTAAATTCATGTGATTAGGCCTGTTCTGCCAGAAATTTGGTTAACCCCGGAATCAATTCCTGTTCCCTTCGTCGTTAATTAAGGAAAACCAAATTTTTTTACCTGCTCCTTAGCATTAGTTTTATTTCAATCAATCAACCAATCTCGCACAATTGCATTTTATTTTATTTATTTCTTTTAATCGTTGAATTTAGTTAATCCTTATTTCCCTTTTGTCCGTCCCTGTGGAGACGATACTCGTACTTTCCACCACTTTTCTACAACCATTTTAAGTGCGAGAAAACACTCATCAAGGAACTAAAGCGATATCTCGCCTCCCCACCCGTCTTGTCCAAATCCCGACCTGGCAAGACTCTCTTCCTCTACTTGGGAGTGAGCACGTCAGCCATCAGCTCCATACTCATCAGGGAGGACGATGGGGTGCAAAGGGAAATATTCTACGTCGGTAAGACACTATAATAAATTGTAAAATACTAATCAATCGGAATCTCCGGCATAGGAGCCACCCTCGGTTGTTGATTCATCCATAAAGTTTTGGGTGGGGGTGATACTAATTTAATGACATCCACGTATGACCTTCAACCAATCGTGGTAGCATATAAGCGTCTCAAGAGACTCAGCGCTCAAACTCGTTCTAGATTCCGTTAGAACGTTGCCAGCCGAACTAAATTCTTGTTCCACGGCAACTGTTGAAACCGGTATTGATAGCACTTGCTTAGCCATCCGTGCCAAAATCGAGAACATTCTTTCTTTTGACTTCCACCACTATAGAACGTCAAACTCCTCATTTTCGTCAAATTCTACCTCATAATTTATATACAAAGAAATCTCATTAAGTGCGCTTTGTTCAGTAGTGTGAGTTGTTTTATGTTTTTTCATAAGATTGCCAAAAGCATATTTAAAAAGTGATTTTCCTTTAGATGAAGATGTGTGTGTCGGGGGAGGGGGCGCATTGCCATATTGTGCACGAAACTCATTAAATAAGGCATAAAATAAATTACTAACCTCGTTGTATTCAACTTGCGGATCTATGGCATTATCATCATACATTGGAAATGGACCAAAAAAAGCATTATAATAGAACTTCAAACATTCTTCCAAATTACCAAGTCTATAACGAGGATCGAGAATAAATGCAATACCATAAATATGCGGAATATGTGCATAATATTTTAAAAACTTTTCCTTCATAAAACCACAAAAATAACTCACGTAAGCGGCATTCTCAAATTCATTAAAAGCACCGGCGAGATTAACAACTTCACGAATAAATTCGTTTGAGGTAGGTTTATAAACATGACTAAAACTATCAGTTGCATTATTAAAATGAATCAAAACATTACAAAATTTTTCGCAAATGTCGATGTGAGCGGGGTTTAAAATATAGTTATCATATTGTCTTAAAAAAGAAGGAAAATGTTCTTTATATCTAAGAACTTTAATTAATTTATAAGTACTATTCCACCGAATAGACAAATCTTTAGGAAAGCAACATATTTCACACCTCTTTCAATCAAATAATTTTGCCATTTTAGTTTAAGTTGACCATTGCCCCAAATACGTCTAATCTCCCCCTTGACTACCTTCATAGCATCTCCTAACGCTTTTAGACCGTCTTGCACACATAAATTTATAATATGGCATGCACATCGCTGATGAAAAATCTACCCATCAAAGTATTAGAACCACACAATTCACACAATCATTGTAGTATGAAAATTAGAGCTGAATCAGCTGATTCTTTTGAAATTTATGAAGTTTAAGCTGAATTGGCTCGCTAATTCTGCTGATTTATGAAAGAATTATATTTAAAATATATTTTTATAGAAAATTATAGAAAAATATATATAAAATAGTTAAAATAGTCTTCTACAATAACTTCAGCTAATACAGCCAGAAAAGTAACTTCAACCTTACTTTTTCTTATTATTACACACTTCATCACGCAAAGTCAAAAGTTGCGTGTTTGAGGATGACTCAGTAATCCAAATTATTTTTCATTTCAAAAGTATGAATTTTTTTTTTATTATTGTCTGGGTTAAAACAGATTTATAATCTATAGTTGTATATCGTTTATGACATTGGTCAACAAGGCCGTCTAATAATTCTGGAATCCCCAGTTTCAAATGTAAAATCGAGGTCCCACATTAATATAAAAAATTCAACAAAATCTCAGTTTAAATACTTATATACTCAAATAAATTGAGTACTCATTATTTTTCTTCTAAAACTTACTTAATACGGAATATTTGATTTAAAGCAATACAACTCATTTCAAGTAATTTGAATAAAAGAGAAGTAAATGGACAAATAAAAAATGAGGAATCTATATTTTTCTTTCTTACTAATTGTATTTTTATATATAATATTTCCTCCGTTCTCTTTTAATTGCAACAGTCAACATTTCACGTTTGCTAACACACAAGTTTGACCATTAATATCTTTCATTCCTTATTATTAAAAAAATTAAAAAATTCATATTTTGAAATTTTAGAATGAGAAGAATTTAACAATAATTTTTAAAAATTTCATTTATAATACATTAATTAATAAAATGTAGTCAAAATAGAATATGTGAATAGTTCAAAAAGTCCAATATTGCAATTAAAAGAGAACGGAGCTAGTAATAATACTTATAATACTAATAAGGTTTTACAAGTCAGGGCCCCTAAAAAACGGTCCTGCTGGACCTGCTGGTCAATGATCTATTTGTTCTTAAAAGAATAATTGGTACAAATTAGACAAACAACCCAATTAATGTCACCCCACGTCCTCTCTTATGAAACTTCTGAATCCATCGCTGGAGATTTGGATTTCTAACCAGGGGCGGAACTAGTGTATGGTCTAATGGGGTCGTGCCCTTGAGCATATTTTTTTGGGAAAACTGTCAAATAGGTGCTCGAACTTTCATATAAAAGTCAATTAAGTCCTTCTATAGAAGACTCTGTCCGGTTGTCGCGATTTGGGGCGGTTTCCGGTGGAATTTTTGGATGAAATTTTTGGAGCATCTTATTCATCAAGTCTAGTTTACTCATACCAAACTTCAGTTAAAAATTTAATCGGTAGCGCATTCAAATTAATTCGAGAACGCAAAAATGCACAGTTATCTTCAAGAATTAATTTGAATGTGTTCCCGATTGAATTTTTAGCTGAAATTTGGTATGAGTAAACTAGACTTGGTGAATAATATGCTCAAAACATTTCATGAAAAAATTCCACCGGGAACTGCCCCAAATCGCGATGGCCGGACAGAACCTCCTATAGAAAGACTTAATTGACCTTGTTATGAAAGTTGGAGGACCTATTTGACAGTTTTCCCTATTTTTTTGTATTTATATACCGAGTATATGTGTTCCTGGCAGGCCGGCCTGACCGGAATTGTCGTCTGGCAGCCTCCATTCGATTGAGGTGAAGTATAAATTATGTCCACCAAATTTCACATGAAAATTCAATTGGAAAGTCATTTTTTTGTCTCAATATTTTTCAATAATTTATTTAACTGATCTCTCGGTTAAATTTTTAGGTGAAATTTGGTGGACATAATGTAAACTTTATGAAAAACATGCTTAAAAAACCCCATCAAAAAATCAATTTGGAAGCACCTCAAGTGCAGGGGGTCGAAAGGTGGATCCTGTCAAACTGGCCTGACAGGAACGTTACTCTCGCCACCCGACTCTTTTCGATTTTGTGTAAGTTTTTAAATTTATTGTGTATTTAAATAGCTTATTTATTATTATTTCCTTTGATAAAATAGTTAATTTTTTGTGTAAGCTTACAGTGGAATTTATTCATTCTTAATGAATTTTATAATTCGTTAATTTTTGTGTAAGTCTATTACTCTCTATTGCGGAGTTTATTCACTACTATTCTTATTCAATAAATTGTTAACTGTATTATAATTGTGGATGTGTGATGTGTACTATTTAGTAGTGCATAAACACCACATTTTAGAATGGTTTTACATTATGTTTACTTAGCTTTTGTACAATTACGGTGTAATCTTTATCTTCTAAAATTAAAGTAGAATTAGAAGATATTAAGATATTTTGATATGCAAGCAAAAACATGATATTTGCTTTCTCAATTATCAAAATATCCAATTCCCCCTTCCTTTTACTTTTATTCATTACGATTACACATATGCGAAAAGCTCCTTTCCCTGTGGATACGAACTCTACTACGCTATACTACGGTATTAGCCCTTAGTAGTGAATTTAATTTGAGACACACTACGACAAAGTGCTCGTCAATGTGTTGATTAAGTTTCTTTTTAATGATATTTTTACAATTATACCCGTATTAGTCCAATTCTAGCCTTTCTAGATTGTTTGATTGTTCTGAATGAATGTAGTTTCCTCGTGCCTAATCGCAATAAATTGTGGATTCCCTTTTGACAATACATAAATGCGTTTTCTTTTGTAAAACTAATATATTCTTGTATATATATCCAACGCCACAACCTCTTCGGCACTTTCTCTTGCCGCAGCCCTCCTTGATGGGGATCAGAATTCTAGGATTGGAGTAAGCCGCATGCCCAACTAAGTTATCAAAGACCTTTCTTTTCCCATTATATGTGCCATCTGCACATCTCACGTCCCCAAGCTGGTTGTAACTACAACTTCCAAAAGTGGGATGGTAGAACATCTCCAATGCTCTTCTGTTCACATTTCTTATATTTTGTCAAATGTCAAATAATACGTAAATAGGATCCTTTCTATCCACATCAAATATAAATGGGAAGAAAGTAAAAGGAGACCTCCCCTAATGTTAATGTGCCAATATATTATCTTGCTGTCATTTAATTAATTCCAAAAGAATTAGAATAGAAAAGGAACCTAGGGTGGACGGTTTCTTCACGTTTAGCTTGGAATTAGGGAAGATTTGATCAATTTTAATGACTCAGCAAGTTAAAAGGATTGATTCCACGTCAACTTAACAAGGCTAACAAAAGAGTGCATTGGAGATAAAATTTCATCCACACTTTCAAAATTGTATGATACTATGATGTATCAAAATTCTACTCGGTCAAAAGAAGAGCATTGGAGATGCTCTAAGAGAAATGCAATGCTCTTGTTTTTTTTTTTGTTTTTTTTCATTTCATGCATTTTGTTAAAATGAGTCAAGGAGCTAACTTTGCAACTTTCATGTAATCCGTTTCAATAAAACGGTTGAAGGGTTCCGTGGGATAAGGAACTAAATGGGCTAGCGGATGTCCACTAGGTGCGAAGATGCCCATATCTACGGCAACGGATCGATATGGATGGCATCATTTGATTCATTTGGATAGAACCATCATCCAATTCTAACTGCCAAGTGCCAACTCTCTTACCAAATAATGGACTATATTGGGCTCATGGTTGAAAACAATTTCTTGCGTTAATCATTTGGAAAGTCTACTCCTAACATAAGGCTATGGGCATGTTTGGCACAACTAGCTGAAAAGATACTTTTGTAAGCTTTTTAATAGCTGTCAGCTTTTAGTGACTGAAAAGATCTTAAAAAGAAAAGGTGGTAGCTGTTTGATAAAAAGCTGACTGTTTGATTTAGTTCAGTTTGGTATACAAGCTGTTAGGATTAATTAATACTAAAAGTCACTAGCTTTTCTTAGATGCTACTCCCAGTAGCATCTCAAAAAAGATCTTTTAATTTTTGAAAAGCTCTTAAATATTTTCATGCCAAACACACAACTAGAAGCTTTTAAGAACTTTTTGAACAGTACAAAAGCTAGAAGTCAGGGACTTATGCCCGTCAAACATAGCCTATATTTGATGGGAATAAGTCTCTGCCTTCCAGCTTTTGTATTATTTAAAAAAATCTTTAAATTAAAAGCTTCTAATTGTATGTTTAACATTCCAATTTTTAAGAGCTTTTATAAGAATATAAGATCTTTTTTTTGAGATGCTAGAGTGAATAGCATCTCAGATAAGTCTATAGCTTCTACCATTAATTAGGCCCAACAACTTATATATCAAACAAAGTTAAATCAAACAGTCGACTTTGTATCAAACAACTATGAAGTATTACATTTTCTTTTAAGATCCTTCCAGTCACTAAAATCTAACAGTGTGTAAAAAGCTTATGAAAGTATCTTTTCAACTAGTTGTGCCAAACATACCCTAATACTCCATATAAAAGATAACAATTTTCTCTCTCGAATTAAAAGTGACGGCTAATACAGATATGACTCATGTTGGAGGCAAGTATTTCAAAACTAAATGCATGCTCCTTAATGAAGATTAAATAAAAATCAAATTAGTGGACATCTTTATGAAATACTAATGAAGAGAATATCCCCTAAATAAATATGACGTACTAAAACAATGATAAAGTTCATAAATAAGTTAAGATTATTTTTGTTTTGTTCTCAAATACGACTCCTTATTCACTCCCATTTTGGGAAATTTTACTCAACGTATTCTTTTAATAAGACTAAAGGAGTCCTATTTGGCGAATAAAACATACTTAGTCTTGTTTTTTCACTTTAGATATCTTTTGGTCATATATTGAGCAATTTCTAATTAATGAAAGGGAAGATGGAAAATTGTAAGAATTACTTGGCTTATAATTACTCCCTCCGTCTCATTTTACTTGTTTTACTTTTCTTTTTGGATTTTCCCAAAATAAATGTCAAATTTTCTTTTTTGAAAGAAATATGTGTTCTACAACATTTCACTCAACAACATTATTAATAATTGTGTCAAAGTCAAATGGGACACATAAAATGAGACGTAGATACTACTAGTATTTTAAAGAGTTTTAGTGAACACACAAGCAAAAAACTACAACAGACTCATATTCTATTTTTAGTAAACACTACATACTTTCCATACATCCACCATCTCAATAACTTGCTATAAAAGCCCTAGAATCCAACCAATCACCTCACCACTTCAAGCTCCCAAACGTAATATTTTTAGCATTGTTATAGAACACACGTACTTCAAATCTTATTCAACCCAATGGCTTGTTTTACCGAGGATAGTTGTTGTTCTATCATAACTGCTCAACCTAGTAACCCAATAACAGAAATTGAAGGCTGGGTTACCACAAAAGGCGGACATTTTGAGCTAAATGGCTTGCCATTTCTGTTCAATGGGTTTGACTCCTATTGGCTCATGCATGTTGCAAGTGACACCAACAATAGGCACCAGGTCACCGAAGTTTTCAAGGATGCTGCAAGCATCGGCCTAACTGTGTGTAGGGCTTGGGCTTTTAGCGACGGGAAACGTTATAACGGGCTGCAAACATCTCCCGGTGTTTACGATGAGCGCGTTTTTCAGGTCCACTCACATCTATACATACTTTTTTTAAGATTTGAGGTTTCATTCTAAAAAGATGACTTATTACATAAGTATACATAAGTATATGATTGAGGCAATGATGGTTTACAATTATTCCTCCTCAAGATGGAACTCATTGGCTCAAATAAACCTTTGTGTTTGTAGTATGATAACTCCACGCACATAGTACCTTCGTCCCAAAATATTTAGCCATATCTTAAAGTTTAGATCGCAATTTTGATTAGTACGGATCGAGTATAATATTATGGATATTATAAATTTTATACTTTTAACAAATAGCATTTTCATAACATTTTTTTACTATAAATAATTTTCAATAAAGAATATATAGTTTTCAAAGTTTTAAAGATGACTAAATATTTTTGGAGGGAGGTGGTACCATTTACGAAGCATATGCTTACCACTACTATACTATTCGGGTCCTGAATCTTTATCGCTAATTCGCTACAAGTCTACAACGTAACCATTTAAAAGCATCAGATATATTCTTTAAAAAAGACAATATTGGTATGAAGAGGAACAAAATATGAGGCAAGTTCATATATAAGAGTAATATTTTAAAGCAAGAATAGTGTCCATATTTGAGAAAGTATATTTTATTTTAGTAATAGTTAGAAATCTTTATCATTACTAAATGGTTGCATGCATGATTATATATTGTAGGGGCTTGATTTTGTGGTTTCGGAAGCAAGAAACTATGGGGTTCGTTTGATATTGAGCTTTGTGAACAATTGGAATGACTTTGGAGGCAAAGCACAATATGCACAATGGGCTAGGGATGCAGGAGCACCGGTTTATCATGATGATGATTTCTTTACTCATCCTGTCCCTATAGAGTATTACAAAAACCATATCGAGGCAAGTTAAATATGATATCATGGTATTGTTGCTTATGACTCATCATTACATAGGTTTGAATTGCTTATACATTTCTTGCAGAAAATTGTAACAAGAATCAATACCATTACTGAAGTTGCTTACAAGGATGATCCAACTATCATGGCTTGGGAGCTAATGAATGAGCCACGTTGCCAAGCCGATTACTCTGGCAAAACCGTTAATGTTAGTTTATTTAAATTGCATCTTAGCTTACACACACACACACACAAGTCTCATGCAAAAGAAGTAAAAACCTTACGAAGTATTAATTACTAAGCCATGTAACCCCAAGCTAGAATATAATAATCATGCATGGATATATTTATCTTGATTGCATGCATGCAGGCATGGGTTGAAGAAATTGCAAGCTTTGTGAAGTCAATAGATAACAAACATCTCCTAGAAATAGGCATGGAAGGATTTTATGGAGATTCTATTGAGGACAGGAAGCAATACAACCCTGGTTACCAAGTTGGCACTGATTTCATTAGCAACCATCTCATTCATCAAATTGACTTTGCCAGCATCCATGTATATGCTGATCAATGGTACTATATGTGATTTCTTTAAATAGAACTAAACTATTTTATCATAATAGAAGTGGAGTAATATCATCTTAATTCATACTATCATGATCCCTAGCCTATAATCATGAGAAAACATTGTAGGTTCACTACAAAAAAGTATGGGATTGACACAAATTTGGCACAGATTTAGCGACGATTTCGTGTCAAATAGCCCATGCCAAAATGTTTTTGTCACGGATTTGGCATTTCTCTACCAAATCCGGCCTCTATGAGTTTTTCGAATCTCTGCCAAAAATCTTTGTTAATCCGTGTTTTTTTTGTAGTGATTGATAAAAGATTTTTTCCATATAGTTTTTCACAATATAAATTAAAGCCTGCATACACTATAACTAATTGTATAATACGCAGTACTACTTATAACGAGAAAATTCCTTGAATAAGACTAAGACAAACATAAAATTCATAAATAAGATTATTATTGTTTTCTTGCTAAAGTAAGATTCATTCATTCCTAATTTGAGAAGTTTTAATCAACTTATTCTTGTAATAAGACTAATTAAGCTCTGTTTGGGGAATGAAACATATGCAGTATTACACTTTTTTGAATTGTGTGTATGTTTTAGTCTTAAATCGTTTCTATATTTATAACATTACTTTATTGTAACAGGGTTCCTGGGCGAAGTGCGGATGATCAAATGGCATTCATAGATAAGTGGATGAGCAGCCATTCCCAAGACGCGAAGAACATTCTCAATAAACCCTTGGTCATGGCTGAGTTCGGCAAGTCCAGCCGGAACGGAGGATTCAACATCGCCGTCCGGGATTCCTTCTTGACAAAAGTTTACGGAGAAACTTACAGCCTCGCCAGAGACGGTGGCGCAATGGCCGGCTGCATGGTGTGGCAGCTCATGGCCCAAGGAATGGGCGGATGGGATGACGGCTACTCCATCGTCCTGCCGGAAAACCCTTCCACCGCCGCCGTCATTTCCGGCCAGTCACATGCCATGGCGGAGCTAGCCCATTCCATAGCCTACCCAGAGTCGCCGGAAAAAGCCGATAGCTGGATTACGAGAAACAAGGACCGTTTCGAGCTTGACGGGTCGCCGTTCTTATTTAACGGCTTCAATTCCTATTGGTTGATGCATGTGGCAAGTGACATTGACCAACGGTCAAAAGTGACGGAAGTTCTTGAGGCCGCTTCGGCTGTTGGGCTTACCGTTTGCCGAAGTTGGGCTTTTAGTGACGGAAGCCAATACAACGCCTTGCAAACTTCTCCGGGCGTTTATGACGAGCATGTCTTCCGAGTTAGTATATATTCTCATTAAACTATTTGAAGCATGACTCTTTATAATAATTAAGAAGAAAGTAAAATAAATCAATCACTATAAAAAACACGAAATTAGTAGAGCAGATTCACCAAAATTCATAGATGATTTAATATAAAATTATCAATCAATTCGTGTCAAATCCATACTAATCCAGTAATTTATTTGTAATGAATTGTTTAATTACGCTAACTTCTTTCTTTATTGGTGGGAAAGTTTTGATTTTAAATTATTCATATATGCTGTATTTTGATATGGTTTTATTTATTAATATAATGCATTAACAAATAATAGTATATATGAAAAAATAATGTTCAGTCTCAATGTAAAATTTTAAATTATTTAATATCATTTGTATAGTATTAATAGTCTATTGAATATATTAATTAATATTCGAATTGGATCTTGCATTGACGAGTGTGAAATTCAAACACATGCAATTGATGAGGAATTGATGAAGTATATCATGTTTTTTAAAATATCATAGCAGTTTATACTTTATTGCTTACTACACTCTAAAATTTTATACAATCATAATGATGTGAATATGAATTTTTAGGGACTTGATTTTGCGATTTCGGAAGCAAGGAAATATGGGGTCCGTTTGATTTTGAGCTTTGTGAATAATTGGTACGACTTTGGAGGGAAAGCACAATATGCAAACTGGGCAAGAGATTCAGGTGTACAAGTTGATAGTGAAGACTCCTTTTACACACATCCAGTTCTTATCGGCTACTTCAAGAACCATATCAAGGTATGTAAAATGTAATTAATTTATTTGCTCTTTTGATCACCTAGAAACAATATCTTAAGATGTAAATGAGATAGATGTTCCCTAAAAACACAAATGCTATTTTGGCAAAAGAATGATAACGAAAAGATAATTTGAAGACTGATTTGAGCTAGTACTTGTTCAAAAATAACTCTTAACAATTATTCGTATATGAAATACTACAGAAAATTGTAACAAGAATCAATACGATCACTGGAGTAGCTTATAAGGATGATCCAACCATCATGGCATGGGAACTCATGAACGAACCTCGTTGCCAAGAAGATTACTCTGGGAAAACCGTAAATGTCAGTATCACATTAATGTCATTTATCATTTATTGATTAACACTTATTATAAGTTTTTATGATAAATGCTCTTTCATTATACGAAGTATATGGATTATTCTGCTTGATCATGACTCAGTAATCTTCTTCATATAAATTGTGATAAAATTTATTAATGCAATTAGTGACAAAGTTATATGAACTACTATTTCTTGTATGTATACACAAATCACACACACATTTATTATACACATTTAGTGATACACACACATATTACATGCATCCAGAGTATTTGTTTTTGACACATGACTTGGTTACATATTGAAATCAGGGTTGGGTTCAAGAGGTAGCAAGTTATGTGAAATCACTGGACAAGAATCATTTGTTGGAGATAGGAATGGAGGGCTTTTATGGAGACTCAGTGCCTGAAAGAGAGAAGTTTAACCCTGGTTATCAAGTTGGGACTGATTTTATAAGCAACCATCTTGTTGATGAAATTGACTTCGCCACCATCCATGCATACACAGATCAATGGTATAATTTAGTTTCTCTGATTTGAATGTAATAACAAATCGTGCAGAATGTATATATGTATTAACCCTTTTATTTATGTAACTTATACATTTGACAGTTCCACTTTTTATGTTTGTCAATGCACAAGTTTGACCATTATTATACTACATACTTCATTGTTATTAGTAAAACATTTTAAAAATTCAGATTTTACTCAATCTTGCTTACAAATTTGGGATTTTTTAGGGAGTCTGGAGAAACTGATGACGAGCAAATGGAGTTCTTGGATAAGTGGATGAAGAGCCACTGGGAAGATGCGAAGACGGTACTGAAGAAGCCGTTGGTGTTCGCTGAATTCGGCAAGTCAAGCCGAGATGGAGGGTTCAGCATCGAGGGGCGCAACTCTTTCCTCAGCAAGGTTTACGAAAACACGTGTGAGCTCGCCAAGGACGGAGGGACCATGGCGGGGAGCATGGTGTGGCAGCTTATGGCACATGACATGGATGCATGGGATGATGGGTATTCCATTGTCTTACCCCAAAACCCATCCACTGCCAGTGTCATTTCCAAGCAGTCGAAGGCTATGAAGGATTTAGCTGGTGAAGTGGGTGACTGCCAATATGATTCAATCTAGCAGTCTCATAGAAAAATTTGGCTGGGTTTAATTCTTTGAGGACATTAGTCCAATATTCCAATTGTATTGCCTATAATAACTCTATACTCAAACTTAAATAAGCAATAAAACAATGTATCATCAATATATGCACTTTGGTTCTTTTCTATAAAGCGCAGCATTTCTATACACTAATCTTATTATATTGTCTTCTTCATAGATTTTCAATTCTCAAACTTTAAGTCCAATATTAAGAGTTGTGTGGCTGCATATTACAAGTTCAAATCTTATTAAAAGATGTAATAATATTTCTGAATATGCTTGGGTTTATCAATTGTGTTAGGTATTGGCCCAACAATTACAAATCTTATTAAAAGATGTAATAATATTTCTGAATATACCAGAAAAATCCTTTTCCCCAAATCGAACCTCTGCTCCTTTGTGGTGCTCGAACAATCTGAGTTGGCCGGAAATTGTGAGTTGGTTGTTGCCCACAACCTCACCTTGTGATCTAGTGGTGTTCTTTCATCCTTTGTGGGTGAACCCTGTGGAGACCTGAGCTGGAACCTAGACATCACAGTGGTATCAGAGACAGCCGCCGCCCGCCGCCGTCTCGCCGCCGCCCGCCGCCGTCGGACGTCCAGCCGCCGTCGCCTGGAGTTGCTGCACCATCCAGACCTTCTGCCAGGAGCCATCCAGCCGTCCAGAAGCTTCAGGCAGTCCACAGAAGTTCTGCCAGTCGCAATCCAGAGTTCTGCCGCCTGCCGGGGAGTGTTGCCGCCTGTCCAGTCCGCTTCCACCGGCTCTACAGCAGCCCACGCTGCCTACGGTAAGTCGGGTAACCCAACCTCGGGCCCCGCTCAGGTAAATTGGCTTTAACATCCTTGGTGTACCGGAGTGCCACCGGATTTATTTTCCCCCCGCTCCCCGCTGCTGACCTACGTGGTCTTGGATGCCGGCTGTGTCCGGCCCCTGGTACGTTTACTAATCCTTTTGTGTGATTTTTATTCGTAGTTCATTCATTTTTTAATTCCAAGTTGAATTGCTCTTTGCTTGTTAGTTGAATTGTGATTGCTTGTTTGTTGGTCCGTGGATTAATTTTCCGTTGAAGAATATTTTGTTTGGATACTCGTTGTCCAAAGTTGTGAATATTTCTTCCGGTTTAAATTTAATCCGTTTGGATTTTGTTTTTTCTGTTGATTGATTTGTGGATTAATTTTCCGGTTAAGAATATTTGTTTGGATACTTGTTGTCCGAAGTTGGGGAATATTTCTGTCCGGATTAGTTTTAAATCCAGTCTCTTTGCCTATTGATTTAATTTTAGCCTATTTGTGCTTGTACGAAAGAACAAGGAGATTGTACCCCGAGCTTTGTGTTCATTGGTCTTCTCGGCTTGTTCGTGCTAGTTGCTTCGTACAATTGATAGCCCTATAGGTTATAATTAATCATTTATCTGTCTGTTGAGTAAATTAAAATTTTATCTTGCTTGTACGAAAGAACAAGGAGATTGTACCCGAGCCTTGTGTTCATTGGTCTTCTCGGCTTGTTCGTGCTAGTTGCTTCGTACTGTTCTTTGCTTGATAATTTTTTATTTACTCTCTTGCGTGTTGTGCTTGCTTTCCGTTTAATATGGCTGTCAATCAATATGGCATGCTTCCATTTAACGGAAAGACAGATTTTGATATCTGGAAACAGAAAATCAAATGCGTGTTGATCCAACAGAAAGTCTATAGAGCTGTGACTGGTCTCTATTTAGACTCTGAGGATGCTGCTAAGCGCGATGAAATGAATGAAACTGCTTGTTCCTCTATATACCTGAACCTTTCTGATTCAGTACTCAGGAAGGTGGGTATTATAGATTCTGCAAAGGCTTTGTGGGACAAGTTAGATAAGACGTATACCGATACTTCTTTGCCTGGTAAATTGTTTTTGCTTGAGAAGTTCTTTAGATTTAGGCTTGACCTGTCTAAGGATATAGATGAGAACCTAGATGTGTTTAACAAGCTTATTCAGAATATTAAGCAAGCCGGTGATAAACACATAGATGACTACACACCCATAGTGTTACTTAATGCCATCCCTGACTCATACAATGACGTCAAATCTGCCATAAAGTATGGTAGAGATGATATCTCGTTGGATGTAGTCATTAATGGATTAAGGAGTAAGGAGTTAGACCTTAGACACTCGAGGGGTAGTAACAGTCAGTCTAGGGACTCAGGTGAAGCGTTGTTTGTGAGGGGTAGGTCTAAGAGTAGATCTAGAAACCATAAGAAGGGCAACAACGATAAGAACAAAAACAATGACCCGGGGAAAAAGAGAGGTAAGTCTAAGAAGAGAGTGTGCTATAATTGTGGTAATTCTAGTCACTTCATTAAGGATTGTCCCCATCCTAAGAAGTCTGAACATGCTAATGTGGTAGATGATAATAACTTGCATGAAGAAGTTTTTATGATTTGTGATTCTGCCAATTCTGTGTTGAGTAGCATGACTGAAAATGAGTGGTTGATTGACTCTGGTTGTACTTATCATATGACACCTTTTAGATCCTTGTTTGCTTCTTATGATTCTTGCAATGATGGTTTTGTGTCTCTTGCTGATAATAAGAAATGCAAAATACATGGGGTGGGTGATGTATGTTTGAAGTTTGATAATGGGACTGTGTTTACTATGAAAAATGTGAGGCATGTTCCTGATTTGCGTCATAACTTGTTTTCTGTCGCTGCTTTTGAGGGTAGTGGATTAGAGGGTAAATGGGGTAATGGGTGCATGAAAGTTTTGAAAAATTCCCTTGTTTTGTTTAAAGCAAAAAAGGTGAATAACTTGTATGTGTGCCATGCTCAGCCTTTCTGTGATTCTGCTCATGTTGTTAGTTCTGATAAATCTGCTTTGTGGCATAATAGATTAGGACACATGAGTAATAGGGGTTTAGAGATTTTGCATAAATCTGGTTGTTTTGGTAAGGATTCTGTGTCCCCCATCCCCTTCTGTGAATCTTGTGTGTTAGGCAAGCAGCATAAGGTTACATTCCCCTCCTCCCCATATCCTAATCCTACTAAGTGTACCTCTGTGTTAGAGTATGTTCATGCTGATTGATGTGAGTTTTCTCGCACTTGAAAAGATTGTAGAATAGTGGTGTAAGTACGAGTATCGTCTCCACAGGGACGGACAAAAGGGAATTAAGAATTAACTAAATTCAGCGATTAAAAATAAATAAATAAAAATGCGTCGTGCGAGATTGGTTGGTTGAATAAAAATTAAACTAATGCGAATGAACGATTAAAATAAAAGTGGTTTCTTCTCAATTAATGACGAAGGGAACAGGGATTGATTCCGGGGTAACCAGATTTCTGACAGATCAGGCCTAATTACATGAATTTAATTTAATTGAGCCTAGCTAATCATTACTAAGTTCTTACCGCTCTCGCGGCATAGAGTACAATAATTTAGGGGACCAGGCTGATCTCTCATGCGACAGGATCCTAAATTATTGCCAAGACGAGCGAGCTTACGGCCCCTTAATCGCTACTAATCTCTTAGCGAACGATTAAGTGTGTGTGAATGTGTCCTAGAACAAATTAGATCTCTCTTAATTTATTCTACATGCAATTGTAATTCTAGCTGCAGTCTAGGTTACAAGAGATATCAATTAAATTATTCAAACACAAATTAAACGGCATTCATGCAATTAAACCGACAAGAATCTAGCCATACATCATGATTAACCCCTTCATCAACCCCAAATCCCTAATTAAACTACTCACAATTCATAATTGAAGAATCAACAGAATTGAGATGAATAGAATAAATTGTCATTAATTAAAAAGATGAACTTACAAATAATCCCAGGGTCTTGGAAGAAAATAGCGTAAAAACGGTGTTAAATTCGTCCCTAGGCCTCTCCGTAATGTTCGTAACCCCCAAAAAGGGTTAGGGAGGCCTTATTTATAGAAAACAGGGGAAAAAACCGAGTTTGGGCCGAAAAAGGAGTTTTTCGCGCGTGTCACGGGGCTACGCACGATCGTGCGTCCCTGCCTACGCACGATCGTGCGTAGCAGGCAGACGCCTCATCGCGGTTTAGTAATGGACGCACGATCGTGCGTCCCAGACGCACGACCGTGCGTCTGACTTTTTCGCTCCGTTTTCCTCGTTTTCTTGCTCCAAACGTGCCCGGATTCAAACGAGGTCGATCCCAATGCTCTTTCTTCATCAAAATTTCGCCGTGAATCACCCGGTGACCTCCAAATCTCTCAATTCTTCCTTGAATGCTCTCTATCTCCTCCCGATTGTCTCTTTAGCGCCGATTGCCGGACTCTAACTTCTTCAAATCAACTCCAAATGCAACGAAACTTGATCCAACGCCTGCTAAACACAACTTGAGCCAAAATTGAGACTTGCAACGCCTTAAATCCAAGAAAAACATCAAAATCCGACCTGGACACGCATCAAATGCGTGTCTAAATACGGACTTATCAGACTCCCCCACACTTAAGCTTTTGCTTGTCCTCAAGCAAATCGAACAACGGGACTTACGATAATCACCACACGGAATTTAAAATAGTTAGCATACACATGTAGTTAAAGGGATATTCACAGGGCAGACAGTTTAAATCAAGAAAATCCTTCCCTAAACTACGCCTTTGTACTCAAGCTAAACTATTTGACAAAATTATTCACAACATCCTCAAAGTAATGACAGCATACACAAATAAACTAGATATTGATCAGAAGGACTTGTGAAGGTGATGATGGATGGATAATAATAATAGTCCCTTTATTTTGAGAGATCGGAATATTCTAACAAAGACTCAATGCATTCAGGAACTTCAGGGCTATTTTTTTAGGATCAAGGAACTCAGTAGGCCACAATTTAGGAACAATCATTTAAACCTATGCAAAGAGTAGACATGGTGTACAACTAAGCTAAACCGTCTCGGCACATTTGTGCTTTGACGTATACTTGAAGTACGCGGAGGACTAAAGCTAAATTTTGAGATAGCCTCCAAGTTCATTAATTTAAGTTTAGTTTTCCTTGTCATGTTGGCACGAGAACGCCGTTTCTTTCGAAAGATACCCAAGTCTCATCTTACGCTTTTTGACCAGGGTTCCCATTCTCTTTTTCGCAAAGTAAGAGGTCTAGCTATATTAATTTTTCACCTTTCGGATTCTCACTAGACATTACCCCATTCTAATCTCGGCCTCACCAAGGAAAAATAGCAATTAAAGTTCATTAATTTAAAAGTGAATCCATGCCTACAATGCAATCCTCGAAAGTATCAAGTTCCTAAAAGATGACTGCTCTTACCCCATTTGAGGCATAGGAACAGTGCCAAAATTGGCTCCTACACAAATTCCCTAAACTTAGCAAATTAATCCCCTAGTTCCCTAAACATCAGGACTAAGTCAGAAATATTCACGGGTAAGGAAACACGGTCCATTTGGCTTTGGAGCTAAATTAATTGGGTAAACAAAGAACAGTCAGGCTCAAAATGGCTTCTCCTAAAGGACTTTATTCAGGTCAATGGGAAAACTGTTGATTCATTACATGGGTGACTAATGCCTTCATCCTTTCAACAACCAGATTATCATGCAAGCAATTTAAGCCTAAACACTTCAAGGATGTCCTAAAAGCATAGTCAAAACGCTAGCCAGTTCACAAAGACACAGTTTAACGAAAAATTTTCAAAAATTTTGCATGAATTTCCTATGAATATACAACTAACACCTGCGCATGCTAATTCTAACAAATCACATGTAACAACCACTGCCCGAATGCCCAATTCACTCCCCCACACTTAAACTTTGGCATCGTCCTCGATGACCAAAAAAATGCATTATGTACTAGGGGTAAAGAGGAAAGGGTCACGCGTGCTCAACATTAACTCAAGTCATTATCACAAGAATAAGAACCAAAGTAACTTCCCTATGGCGATGGTTGGAGTAGAACTCAACTGTGTGAACTGAACTCGGCAATTTCATCCACGGGACTAGTAAGCTGCAATCATCAAAACATAAACAAAATCCAAGAAATACGGAGAAAGAGTAATAGAGTAACGTGAGTGAGTGAGTGAGTGTGAAAGTATAAATACAGTCATCCAACAAAAATCAGAGAACAGAGGCTAACGACAAACAATCTACTAAATCACTACTGCTCCGGAGGTGGCGGTGGCTGCTGTGCATCAAAGAACGAACTCCAGCTGGACTCTAAGGATGTGACACGAGTGTCCAACTCGGCGTACTGTACGCGCAGGTTGGAAAACCCGGTCGTAATGTCCTCGTGAATGGTCCGCTGGAGCTCTCTGTGGTAAGTCTGCCTCTCTGCCCGGACCTCCTGAAAGAATGACTGCTGGTCCGCCCTCATCTGGCGATAAAGCTCCTGCTGTCTCTGTCGCTCTGCCTGAACATCGGCAAAGAAACGCTGCTGACTCTCAAAAAGTGACCTGTGATGGCGCTGCTGACTCTCCCTCCACTCGACATGATAAGCCCTCTGCTCCTCATGCCAACTCGAAAAAGCATCCTGAAAAGCAGGTGGCATGACAGGAATAGAATGAGCAGCATCGTGGTCCATAGCTGCTCCTCCCCCCTCAGTGTGGTGCTCCTCATCATCATCAACGTGGCCAGCTGCGCCGCCCTCCTGAATATGGATCCCCGCCTGATGCGGTACTCTCTGCTCTCCCTCAACTGGCTGCTCTGCTAGGCGCCTCCTTCTGGCCACTCCGGTGTTCAGCTCTGGAAGCTTAGTCAACGGCGCATAGTAAGAACTCTCATCCATGTTTACAAAGTGGTCGCCGTAACCCATCCCACGCAGAAGGCAGGTGATGTAGGGTCCAGAAAAGATAGCTTTGATCTTGTAGGTAGACTGACGGTGGAAGAGGCCGGCAATGATAGCACCCATGTGTGGTAGCTTGTTGTGGATCATGCAATAAAGGCACAAAAGATCTGTAGTGGAGACCTTGCCTGCTACCTCGGCCCTCCCAGTGATGGTGGATGAAAGGAGGGAATGGATAACTCTGTACGCCCGTGGATATAACAAGGTGCTAGGGGTGTCCCGGGGGTCATAAGTGCCGCCGTCTCTAGAAATGCTCTCCCAAAACCTCTGGCGGTCTACATCTCGTGGAAAATCAGTCAAGCCTGCTTCATTATCTGCTCTATCCTCAATCCGGGTAAAACCTAAGTGCCACTGGATGTTGTAAATGGATATGGCATGGTCCTCATTGAAGGCTCGGAACTTGATTAGGGGTCGGTGGTTATCGGAGAAACTGATAGATCGAGGCACCTTAATTGTGGCCAACACTTCGCAAGTTACTTCTTTGTATGTGGTCTCTCGAATGCCAAAGAAAAGGTGTTGCCACCATCCCCGACGGAGTAGCGTCATCACCTCATCATGAAGCCCAGCGGCTGTCAAGGTGGGCTCATCAGGATAATAAAACGTGCCCACCTCCTTTTTCAGCAAATCGAGGTATGTGATCGTTTGTTCGTCCTTCGGGAATTGAGGCTGATATCGGGCACCTGTGGCCCGACTAGAGCTGGTGCCAACATTCTTGGTTCGCTTCTTTGGTGGCATCTGTTAAGACAATTCAACAACAACAACAACCATTCCAACGGGGCTTCCAAGTATTAGAATAAAACTCCAAATCAACAGTAATAACCCCGTCAGTAATCAGTCATTCAAGAGCATCAACATACTTATCAACCAATCCGAGTTTAACCAGAATAGTTGAAACTTTTGAACTTTTATCAAAGAAAATTTTCTTTGAAGTAAAGTCAAATATTTCAACGACACACGGTATAAACAAGGTCACGAGCAAGAATCCTTATCAAAACAAGTGTTAAGAATGGAGTTCCTCCCAAAAGAATTAAAGAGAAATTAGATTAGGGGAAGAACTCTCAATTCTCAAATTGGACAAAGTTTGGCCTAAAATTTGGGGATTGATGCTCAATTTAACTCAACAACAAGTATTCAACATCATAATCAACAATTCATTCCTTAATTGAAGCAAGGAGCACAAAAAACCCCAAATTTATCTCACATTCATCAATTGTCAACCCTAAATTGGCTAAATTAGCTCAAAAATTAGGGATTTCAATCTAAATAAATAAATTCATCAATCATAGAATATCAAAATCATCATCACAAGCTTCAATTTAATCATGTGGATGTAAATCCCTAGTTTTAGAGCATAAGAAATTGGATTTCTAGAAAAACTTGGAGAAACCTCCATTAATGGAGAAAGGGGAAGAAAAGAGAAGAAGGAGATACCTTGGAGAAGCGAGTAGAGAGGACGAGGGAGGTCGGTCGGTGGTGCGGCGGTCGCGGCGGACGCGGCGGTCGCGGTGGTGGGTCGGCGGTGCTGCGGCAGGGCGGTGGTCGCGGCTGGTGTTCTTCGAAGGGGAAGGGCGGTGGTCGGCTTGTGCTTCTTCGTGGATCGAGTAAGGGGAGAGAAGGGGTGGGGTTGGTGTTGGGTAATGTTTTAATTAAAAGGGGTAGTTTTGGAATTTTGGGACGCACGACCGTGCGTAGGGGGCGACGCACGATCGTGCGTCGATGGCAGACGCACCCTTCTCGTTTCATTAGTTACGCACGATCGTGCGTAGGGGGGGGGGGCGCACGATCGTGCGTAGATGGCAGTAGCCTCCCCCGCGTTTCTTTCTTTGACGCACGGCGTGCGTCCCAGACGCACGACCGTGCGTCCGCACGAACAGTAAAAATATTTTTTTTTTTTTTTTTTTTTTTTTTTTTTTTGTGGTTTTTTGTGGGTTTTTTTTGAAAAGCAACAAAACTAAACTAAACAAAAAAACAAATTAAGCTCGGGTTGCCTCCCGAGAAGCGCTACTTTTAACGTCGTTTGCCCGACGCAACTACGCACTCATCTCTCCAAATTTGTGACAAAGGTCACCTCACGCTCGCGTTCTAGCGGTCCTCCGTAATATTTCTTCAAATGATGGCCGTTAACTTTAAAACGGCCCTTCTCAGGATGATCTATCTCAACAGTTCCATACGGAAAAACTTCGCTTACTACAAAAGGACCGGACCACCTAGACTTCAACTTTCCTTTAAAAATCTTCATTCGGGGATTGAATAGCAGAACTTGATCCCCCTTACAAAACTCTTTTCCTTGCTTAATGTGCCGATCATGATAGGCTTTGGTACGCTCCTTACTAATTTTAGAGTTCTCATAGGCCATAAGCCTCCACTCATCCAACTCGTTGAGCTTCCAAAGCCGTTCACGACCCGCCAAAGACAAATCCTTATTTAATGTTTTCAAGGCCCAGTATGCCTTATGTTCTATCTCTACCGGAAGGTGGCACGCCTTCCCATAAACCAAGTGAAACGGAGTAGTGCCAATGGGCGTCTTATACGCTGTACGCAGTGCCCACAGCGCATCATCTAGCTTATCAGACCAATCCTTCCTATGGGTCTCAACGGTCTTCTCAAGGATGGTCTTAATGTCCCTATTCGAGTTCTCTACTTGGCCACTAGTTTGAGGGTGATAAGGGACGCCCCCTTTATGAGTGACCCCGTACTTTGCCAGAAGGCGAGTCATCGGATCATTCCTAAAGTGGGTACCCCTGTCACTTATCAAAACTCGTGGCACTCCAAACCTAGAAAACAATTTCTTCAGAAAACGAATCACAACTCGAGCATCATTTGTGGGCAGAGCTTCAGCCTCAACCCACTTAGAGACATAATCCACAGCAACCAGAATGAATCTATTACCTTTAGAACCCGGGAACGGCCCCATGAAGTCAATGCCCCAAACATCAAATACCTCACAAGCCAATATAAAATTCTGGGGCATCTCATTCCTCTTGGTAACCGGACCGGTGCGTTGACACCTGTCACATTCCTGCACAAACGTTAGAGCATCTTTAAACAACGTGGGCCAGAAGAAACCACATTCCAACACCTTACGAGCTGTCCGGTTAAAAGAATAGTGTCCCCCAGTTGGTCCGGAATGACAATGTTTGAGAATCTCAACTCCTTCACTCAGGGGAACACATCTTCTAACAACCTGATCAGCACAAATACGAAACAAATATGGTTCTTCCCAGAAATAGTACTTCAAATCAGCAAAAAATTTCCTTCGTTGATGAGGTGTATAATCAGAAGGAACAACTCCCCCAACAAGATAGTTGGCGATGTCAGAAAACCAAGGTACCTCATCAACGATCCTCAACAGTCTCTCATCAGGAAAAGTACCCTCAATATCTCTCTCACTCAGGGAATCAAGAAAGGGGTTTTCTAACCTACTCAAGTGATCAGCCGCTAAATTCTCAGCCCCTTTCTTATCCCTAATCTCAATATCAAACTCCTGGAGTAGTAATATCCACCGAATCAATCTAGGCTTAGCATCCACTTTTTGCATCAAATATTTAAGAGCAGAATGATCGGTGAATATCACTACCTTAGACAAAATCAAATAAGGACGAAACTTGTCAAGAGCAAACACAACAGCAAGCAATTCTTTCTCGGTGGTAGTGTAGTTTTCTTGGGCACTATCGAGAGTCTTTGAAGCATAAGAAATAGGCTGAAAATGTTTCTCTCGACGCTGCCCAAGAACGGCTCCTACTGCAAAATCACTAGCATCACACATAATCTCAAAAGGCAAAGACCAGTCAGGAGCTACTACCACCGGTGCCTTGACCAGTTTTTCCTTCAAACACTCAAAAGCCTCTAAACACTCCTTTGAGAAGTCAAACGGTGTATCCTTCTCAAGGAGCTTAGTCATGGGTCGGGCTATCTTAGAAAAGTCCTGGATGAACCTACGGTAAAAACCTGCGTGGCCTAGAAAACTCCTAATGGCACGGACCGAAGTAGGGGGAGGTAGTTTAGAAATCACATCAACTTTAGCCGGATCAACCTCAATCCCCCTACTTGAAATCTTATGCCCTAGGACCACTCCCTCACTAACCATGAAGTGGCACTTCTCCCAGTTAAGTACCAAATTCACCTCTCGACACCTAACCAGGACTTTCTTCAAATTCTCTAAGCACTCATCAAAAGTATCACCATACACCGAAAAATCATCCATAAAAACCTCCATAAACTTCCCAATGAAATCTCCAAAAATAGCAAGCATGCATCTCATAAAGGTAGCAGGGGCATTACATAATCCAAACGCCATCCTCCGATAAGCAAAGGTACCGAATGGACATGTAAAAGTGGTCTTATCCTGGTCCTCGGGGGCTATGGGGATCTGGAAGTATCCCGACATCCCGTCAAGGAAACAGTAAAACTTATGCCCTGCTAGCCTCTCTAAAATCTGATCAATGAAGGGGAGGGGGAAGTGGTCTTTCCGGGTGGCGGCATTCAACCTTCGGTAATCAATGCAAACCCGCCATCCGGTGACCGTACGCGTGGCGATCAACTCATCTTTCTCATTCCTAACCACAGTCATCCCCCCTTTCTTGGGAACCACCTGAGTCGGGCTGACCCAGGGGCTGTCTGAAATTGGATAAATAATTCCTACATCTAGCAGACGGATGACTTCCTCCCTGACTACCTCCTTCATATTAGGATTCAGTCTCCTTTGTGGCTGCACTACCGGTTTAGCATTATCTTCCATCAAAATTTTATGAGTGCAGAAAACGGGACTGATTCCTTTCATGTCAGAAAGTTTCCGGGCTAGAGCTTCCCTTTGTTCACAAAGTAAGTCAAGACATGCAGATTTTTGGGATGGCTCAAGCCCGGATGCAAGAATAACAGGGAGGTCAGGACTATCATCTAGAAACGCATACTCAAGGTGGGAGGGAAGAGGCTTTAGATTTAATGGAGAAGGAGTAACAATAGAAGAATCAGTCTGACAGTCTTCCTTCTCCACCTTATCTAAGTCATCTTCCTTCCCCTTCACATCATTAGCATCACTTGAATTCTCCTCCCCATCAAGCATAAGACAATCAAAACTGGGGAGGAGCTCAAGATCCTCTGCTGACAAACTATCATCCAAAAGAAGATCAAAGAAGGCTTCATCAGAAAGCATGTTAGGAATGCAATCCTCCACCAAAGAATCAACCACATCCATGTAAAAACACTCACCACTATCTTGACAGGGCCTCTTCATTATTTTGGACATGTCAAAGGTGGCAGACTCATCCCCAACGCGGAGGACAAGCTTACCGTCTCCAACATCAATAAGTGCACGGGCAGTTGCCAAAAATGGTCTGCCCAAAATCAATGGTACCTCCCGATCCTGATCCATGTCCAAAATAACAAAGTCTACCGGAAAAATAAATTTGTCCACTTTAACCAACACGTCTTCAATAATCCCTTGGGGATATTTGACTGAACGATCAGCCAACTGAATGCACATACGTGTAGGTTTAAGTGGACCGAGTGCAAGCTTTTCATATAAAGCAAGAGGCATCAGATTAATGCTTGCACCCAAATCAGCCAGGGCCCTATCAAAAGTAAGATCTCCTATAAAGCAGGGAATAGTAAAAGAACCTGGATCCTTAAGCTTCTTTGGCAGATCTGTCCGTATCACCGCTGAGCACTCCTCATTAAGCGTCACAGTAGACGCTTCTTCCAGCCTCCTCTTGTTCGTGAGCAAATCCTTCATAAACTTCGCGTACTTCGGCATCTGAGCTAGTGCATCCACGAATGGTAAGTTAATCTGCACTTGTTTCATGAGATGCAGAAACTTACCAAACTGGTCACTATCGTTCTTCCTAGTCAATCGCGCCGGATAGGGGAGAGGTGGGGTGTAATTCTTGACCGGAACGGACTGTTTTGGTGCAGCCGCCACCTCTCTTCCCTCATCTTTCTCCTTCTCTTCCTCCCGGACAGCCGGTTCAGTTTGAACTTCATCGGGCTTTTTTGTTATGGCAGCAGGTTCTAGCTCTTTCCCGCTCCTCAAGGTCACAGCCTGAACATGTTCTCTGGGATTTGGTTCAGTATTACTAGGGAGGGATCCCTGAGGCCTCTCAGAAACAGCCTTAAAGATCTGTCCCAATTGAGTTTCCATGTTATGCATCCTTGCATCAGTCACTTGCATGTATTTCTTGAATGTGTCTTCCAAACTAGAGAATCTTTGCTCAGTCTCTTTTCTAAAACTCCCTTGCTGCGGCTGAGGTGCTTGTTGTTGGCCTTGAGGTACCTGGGGTTGATTAAAGTTTCTTGACTGCTGCTGATTTCCCTGCCCGTATTGCCCTTGCTGCTGCTGTCCGTAGGGCTGATTATAATAGCCCTGTCGCTGATAATACATCGCATCCACTTGCTCTACTCCAGGGGCTGCCGAGTGTGCCATCATTGTGCATTCATGTGGCGAATGGAGTCCCCCACACATAGAACAAGAGGGACTAATAGGAACGGGGGCTACCATATTCACACTGGGCACCGAGAGAGCAAGTTCCGTCTTCTTCTGATTATCGTCCACCGTAGTAGCAAGCTTCTGAATTAAACTGGTCAAAGCATCTACCCTTGCAGAAAGGGCAGAATTCTCACTGATCTCGTACAATCCTGGGGCCTTCTGGTGAGGTGTGTCCCGAGAACTGTACCATGAAGCATTATTCGACACAATCTTCTCCACTAATTCTTCCGCAACCTCAGATGGCAACTGAGGAAAAGCTCCACCTCCCGAAGCATCAAGCATCATCTTTCCTTCATTGTTGAGTCCACTATAAAAACAAGATAGAACCTCGCAATCAGTCATCTTGCCTTGAGGGCAAGCTCTTCTCAGCACCTTGAACCTCTTCCACGCCTCAGCTAGTGTCTCCAAAGAACCTTGCTTGAATTCCTGTAGCTGCTTCTTCAACTTTATGGCCTTTGATGTTGGGAAGTATTCTTTAATGAAGGCCTTGTGCAGCTGGTCCCAAGTCTGAATGTGGTGATGTGGATTGCTATCCAACCACCTCTGCGCGTCATCCCTCAAAGAGAAAGGGAATAGTAGCATCCGTACCTGATCATCATCTAGCCCAGGTATCTTGAAAGTCTGGCACATCCTCAGGAATTTGGTAATGTGTGCCACTGGATCTTCCGTAGGGCTCCCTCCAAACTGATTATTTAGGACCATATTGATCACCGCTGGCTTGATCTCGTAACGGGGTGCAGTAATCCCCGGTACCTGAATGCTGTCATACTCTGTGATCTCGGGGGCTAGGAAGTCTGCAATGCTCTCTCCTTGATAGAGTGGATTGTCATGTGGAACATAGTTGTGGTAAGGAGGAGCTTGATATCTCGGCTGATGAACTGGTTGGGGTCGAATGGGTTGGGGACGGATGATATTTGGCTGAGGTTGGGTTTGATGGAATTGATGATATTGGGGTTGGAAAGGCTGATTTTGTGGTTGAGTAGGGGGTGGATTTTGTGTGAATGGCGGTTGGTTCTGTCTGGGCTGAAAGACTGGAGCGGTTTGCCCTAGACCTTGCATCCCAAAGGTTTGGTTTTGAAAAGTGGTTTCGGGAGCAATGGAAGTGTTTTGAAAGAGCTGATAGAGTGGTGGAAGATTTAGTTGTGGAGTGGACTGATTTTGGTGGAAGAATGGGGTACGGAGATTTTGATACCCCGGATAAGCTCTTGGTGAATTTTCTTGTGAAGACTGGGGAGAGGTATTAACATAAAAATCCAGATTACCAGAAGTGGTTTGGACCTCAGACGTCCCAGCTATTCCAGATGCGGATGGTTGATCCATGGCTGCTTTCTGTTCTCTTAAGGCCTTGCGGTTCTGCTTAGCTAGCTTCTCGATCTCAGGATTAAGAGGGACTAGTGATTCTCCCTTCTTAGAGCGTGTATGCATAAACAGATCTGACCTGCAAGGTTAGCTTACCAAAAATCCTACGAAAAACTAAAAACAGGTCGCTAAAATTAATTAACCCTTAAATCCGACACCGTCCCCGGCAACGGCGCCAAAAACTGATGTGAGTTTTCTCGCACTTGAAAAGATTGTAGAATAGTGGTGTAAGTACGAGTATCGTCTCCACAGGGACGGACAAAAGGGAATTAAGAATTAACTAAATTCAGCGATTAAAAATAAATAAATAAAAATGCGTCGTGCGAGATTGGTTGGTTGAATAAAAATTAAACTAATGCGAATGAACGATTAAAATAAAAGTGGTTTCTTCTCAATTAATGACGAAGGGAACAGGGATTGATTCCGGGGTAACCAGATTTCTGACAGATCAGGCCTAATTACATGAATTTAATTTAATTGAGCCTAGCTAATCATTACTAAGTTCTTACCGCTCTCGCGGCATAGAGTACAATAATTTAGGGGACCAGGCTGATCTCTCATGCGACAGGATCCTAAATTATTGCCAAGACGAGCGAGCTTACGGCCCCTTAATCGCTACTAATCTCTTAGCGAACGATTAAGTGTGTGTGAATGTGTCCTAGAACAAATTAGATCTCTCTTAATTTATTCTACATGCAATTGTAATTCTAGCTGCAGTCTAGGTTACAAGAGATATCAATTAAATTATTCAAACACAAATTAAACGGCATTCATGCAATTAAACCGACAAGAATCTAGCCATACATCATGATTAACCCCTTCATCAACCCCAAATCCCTAATTAAACTACTCACAATTCATAATTGAAGAATCAACAGAATTGAGATGAATAGAATAAATTGTCATTAATTAAAAAGATGAACTTACAAATAATCCCAGGGTCTTGGAAGAAAATAGCGTAAAAACGGTGTTAAATTCGTCCCTAGGCCTCTCCGTAATGTTCGTAACCCCCAAAAAGGGTTAGGGAGGCCTTATTTATAGAAAACAGGGGAAAAAACCGAGTTTGGGCCGAAAAAGGAGTTTTTCGCGCGTGTCACGGGGCTACGCACGATCGTGCGTCCCTGCCTACGCACGATCGTGCGTAGCAGGCAGACGCCTCATCGCGGTTTAGTAATGGACGCACGATCGTGCGTCCCAGACGCACGACCGTGCGTCTGACTTTTTCGCTCCGTTTTCTCGTTTTCTTGCTCCAAACGTGCCCGGATTCAAACGAGGTCGATCCCAATGCTCTTTCTTCATCAAAATTTCGCCGTGAATCACCCGGTGACCTCCAAATCTCTCAATTCTTCCTTGAATGCTCTCTATCTCCTCCCGATTGTCTCTTTAGCGCCGATTGCCGGACTCTAACTTCTTCAAATCAACTCCAAATGCAACGAAACTTGATCCAACGCCTGCTAAACACAACTTGAGCCAAAATTGAGACTTGCAACGCCTTAAATCCAAGAAAAACATCAAAATCCGACCTGGACACGCATCAAATGCGTGTCTAAATACGGACTTATCACTGATGTGTGGGGTCCTGCTAGTGTCTCTACCCACGGGGGTAAGAGATATTTTCTGTCCATCATTGATGATTTTTCTAGGAAGGTGTGGGTCCGTCTCCTTGAGCATAAGTCCGATGTCTTTGTGAAGTTTAGGGAGTGGAAAAACCTTGTAGAAAATCAAACTGGTAAGAAGGTCAAAACCCTTAGGACAGATAATGGTCTAGAGTTTTGCAATAAGGATATGGACCAACTGTGTGTTGATTGTGGGATTAGAAGGCACAAAACTGTGCCCTATACTCCCCAACAAAATGGGATAGCCGAGAGGATGAATAGGACTGTTCTAGATAAGGTTAGGAGTATGCTTGCCACCGCCGGTTTGTCTAAAAAGTTTTGGGGTGAAGCAGTTAACACTGCTGTCTACTTGATTAATCGGTCTCCTTCTGTTCCCTTGGGTGGGAAGTGCCCTGAATCTGTTTTTTCAAACAAACCCCTTGATTTGTCTAATCTTAGAGTGTTTGGGTGTGCAGCGTATGTGCACCAACAAGGTGACAAGTTGGATCCTAGGTCTAAGAAAGGAGTCTTCCTAGGTTATCCCGAGGGTGTGAAGGGGTATAGAGTTTGGGATAGGAACCAAGTAGGTTTCAAAGTTGTGGTGAGTAGAAACGTTGTTTTCAATGAATCCGAGTTTCCTTGTCTGGTTAAGTCAGTTCCTGGTTCTGAGTCTGATCCTAGTAGTACACCCGTTGAGGTGGAGTCCATACCACGTGCTGCTAGCCCTTTGTCTGCTAATCATGATAATGTTGTTTTGCATGATTCTAATTCTTCTGAATTGCATGATTCTGATTCTTCTGAGCATGATACTACCACCACTTCGAGTGAGGTGGAGCATTCTCATGTGCATTCAAATGACAATGAATCGCATGATGAGAGTGCGGATACTAGTGAGAATGATTTGCATGATTATCAACTTGCTAGAGATAGAAGTAGGAGAGTAATTAGGAGAACTGCTGATAGTATGCCTGATTATGCTTTCCATATGTGTGATACTTCTATGTTTGCTTTCTCTGTGTTTGAGACCCTTGAGCTTAACGAACCTAGAACCTATAGAGAGGCCCTTAAGTCTAATGAGTCCGCTAAATGGCTTTGCGCCATGGAAAGTGAGATGGAGTCACTTAGAGCGAATAAGACTTGGACGTTAGTTCCTAGACCGCCCAATAGTTCCGTTGTTGCCTGTAAGTGGCTGTTTAAGGTTAAGGAAGAGCCTAACGACATTAGATATAAGGCTAGGTTAGTAGCTAAGGGATTTACTCAAAAGGAAGGTGTTGATTATGCTGAAATCTTTGCTCCTGTAGTTAAATTTACTACGATTAGAATGATGCTTGCTCTTGTTGCTCATAATGATTGGGAAATGAAGCAAATGGACGTCACCACTGCATTCTTGCATGGTGATTTAGATAAGAAAATCTATATGTCGCAGCCTGAGGGCTTTGTGGATCCCATGAAGAGTGATCATGTGTGTTTGCTTAGGAAGGCCTTGTACGGCCTGAAGCAGTCCCCGAGGCAGTGGAATATCAAATTTGACCAGTGCATGTCATCTTTGAAATTTCACAAGTCCGAATGCGACCATTGCCTATACTTTAAAAATACTTCTTCTGTGCCTGTATTTTTATTGCTATATGTTGATGACATGTTGATTGTTAGTCCTTCGGGTGACGCCATTAAATGTGTGCAAAAGCGTCTCAGTGAGAACTTTGCTATGAAAGACCTAGGTGATGCCAAAAGGATCCTAGGGATTAACATTGTTAGGGATAGGAGTAAGCGTGTGTTAGTTCTCAATCAGATTTCATACATTGAAAAGATTTTGAGTAAATATAACATGCATTCTGCTACTCCCGTTTCTATCCCGATGGCGTCTCACTTTGTGTTAAGTAAGGATCAGTCTCCCAAGACTGCTCCTGAAATTGCTAAAATGAAATCTGTGCCTTATTCCAATGCTATTGGGTCCGTGATGTATCTCATGGTGGGTACTAGACCCGACATTGCCTATGCTGTTAGTTGCTTGAGTAGGTATATGTCTAATCCTGGTTTAGATCATTGGAATGCTCTTAAGTGGTTGCTTAGGTACTTGAAATCTACTGTTAATCATGGGTTGGTTTTCACTAGGTGTTCTGAGGGGGTTAAGTTGAGTGGGTATGTGGATTCGAATTTTGCTAACGATAGAGACAATAAGAAATCCACTACCTCTTATGTGTTTACTCTTTGTGGGTCGTGCATTAGTTGGAAGTCTCAACTTCAACCCATTGTAGCCCTTTCCACCACTGAGTCGGAGTATGTGGCCGCTACCGAAGCGTTTAAGGAAGCCATTTGGCTTAAACGTCTCCTAACGGAGATTGATAGTCTTAAGCAGGACATTTGTGTGTTTTCTGATAGTCAATCTGCTATTCAATTGTGTAAAAACCCTGTTTTTCATGATAGAACTAAGCATATTGATGTTAGATTTCATTTTATACGTGATATTGTGAGTGCAGGTCATATCAAGTTGATTAAAATTCCTTCGGAATTTAATCCTGCTGACATGGGGACTAAATGTCTCTCTGTCGAAAAGTTGCTGTCGTGCAAACGCACGTTAAACATTGATTGCGGATAAGTTGCCTGGTGATCTTACCCCTTTTGCCTGAATATGTCTTTGTGATTATTCGGGCAATCCAGCGATGATGAGTCTCATGTTTGTTTTAGAGTCATTTTTGACTCTACACCACTATGGTCCAATAAGGTGGAGATTGTGTTAGGTATTGGCCCAACAATTACATAAGCCCAACAACCCCAAAGGAGTACCCGACCCGACCCTTCTCTCTTCCCCGTTGACAGTTCGCATCCCATCTCCCTTGGCCGATCGATTCTTTCCGTTGATGCTTCAATTCATTGCGTATCTCCTTGTATGGTAAGTTACCATTTCTGATACTCGGCACCTCACCTATATATTCGACTCTTCTCTTGTGCGAACTGTTTTTTTTCTGGCTGAGAAAAATCCTTTTCCCCAAATCGAACCTCTGCTCCTTTGTGGTGCTCGAACAATCTGAGTTGGCCGGAAATTGTGAGTTGGTTGTTGCCCACAACCTCACCTTGTGATCTAGTGGTGTTCTTTCATCCTTTGTGGGTGAACCCTGTGGAGACCTGAGCTGGAACCTAGACATCACAGATATTCTTCAAACTCACCTCTGATGAGAATCTTTCTCAGAGATTCTTTAGAAGAGCTGATAATCCGCATGAAAGCTGTCAAAGCTTCAGCGACAGAGGAGAGATTTTGGGGCAAGCTTTGGAGATCAGCCATGTTCGCTGACAGCTTGTCGTTGATCTTCCTAACGATCTCCGGCAAGCATTTTGAGATTATGGTCGCCTGTATTCTGACCAGCTTCTGCGCCAAGACTGGAACAGAAACAATTGACTTATCAATTCTAGACAGTAAAGGGTGGGTCTGGAACAGCCTCGCTTCTTCGATCCTTGCTTCATCATACGATTCTTCGCCGATTCTGTTTCTGACGCATACGTAGCCGAGACCGATGTTGACGTCGTCGGCGGTGACCTTCTCCAGCAGCCCTTCCGGTGCCCGGTCAGCTTTCGTCACGACGGCCAGTGTCCTCTCCCCTGTTTTATCAACTTTCTGGGACATACGGATTGACTCGCAGGTTGTGAAGTCAACGCTGGCTGAGAGAACATTCAGAATGATGCTTTCCTGTGGAGAAATATACTCCATTATAATGTTTGAAATCTGCTCGTAAATATCTTCCGGCTGGCCGTGAACAGGGACTCTGGTGATCCCGGGAAGATCCACCATCGTTAAATCCGGGACGCCGTGCTTCTTCACAGTCAACGTCAATGGTGTATGTGAAATCCCTTTTCCTCTTCCCGCAATTTCATCAGTCGCCAGAACAATATCGTCGGCGACACTGGTTTCGTCAGTTTGAACGACTTTTCCGTTGAACTCAAGGTGGAGCTCCGGCTGGGCGAGGTTGGGTACGTTCTTAAGGCGCATGATAAGAGGGACTCTGGTGCAAATCCCCTGCCCACGGGGAAGGCTTATTCCGGCGAGAGATTCAAGAACGCTGGACTTGCCGGAGGACTGGTCTCCGACGACGACGATGGTCGGGAGTTGAATCCCCTCCTGGGCTATTTTCAAATGCCGAAGCTTATCAACACAGTCCAGCAATGGCCGGATGCGGTCGTTGTAGGACGAGATGATGGGTGCGTCGATCGCAAGCTCTTTGACTACAATCGCCATTGTTTAATTTCTGCGGCTTTGTTATTGTAATGTGACGGGCTACTTACTGAATATTTTGGAGGCTGTGAACTAAAGAGACAAGTGAGAAGAAGTGGTGATGATTTTGAAGGCATTTTATAGTGTGATTCTTGCTCTTCATATTTAGTGTAAGAATTTTAATGGGGGTGAAGGGTAGGGAATTTATGGGGTGGTCGGTTTCGACTTTCGAGCTGTGAACTTGGAAATTACTGCGAGGAAGAAATGAAACTCTGCTACGGGAATATCAAAAGCCTTCCCTAGGCAATTGATACGATCACTGGAATACTACTACATACTTAATTCATCCCTTAAAGTGACAACAATAACACAGTTCTTGCTTAATTTATACTTGTACAACATAGTTTTGGGTAACAAAGTTTGAAGGAGTATTTCATTTGAACTTATTTTTAGTGATATGATGATACAAGTTTTAGAGTTTTTTCCCAAAACTAATTTAAAAAATATTAACAAAAAATGAGGTTAAGTTAAAAGTATTTCCCAAAATATTACTCCCCTAAATCGTACTTAAAAGAGCCGCCACTTAAAGTGGCGCCTTATGAGAAATCATGTAACGCATGCCCAAGCAGGCCAAACTAGGTAACACACGTAGAAAATTGAGATAGGGCCCCACAAAAATAAAAATCCCATTTCTACTTAAAAGTGAAATAACTTTTTTATTTATACTCTGATCATTACAAAAAAACATCAAAACTCATAACTTTTTATTATCTTTCATATGACACAAATATTGAATATATAAAAATTAATAAAAATAAAAACACTTTAAATATTTTTTTCAAATATAATTTTCCAAATTTTTTAGAACAAAAGTGTGTATAATCTTAATTTATTTACACTAATGTGACTAGTTTGAAAAAGCTCATAAATATATATGATATACAACCTCCGTCCCGCTAAGATTGTCTCATTTTACCGTTTCGGTCCGTCCCACTAAGATTGTTTCATACCTTATTTGGTAAAGTTTGTGTGACTCTAAATCATTCTTACTATTTTTAATTTATCAATTCATTACCAACCACATACACCACTTTTTATAGATTTGTGTGTCACTCCCTCTTGTCCCGTTGTTAGTGGAACGGGGAGTATGTGATATAGTTGAAATGAATATTTATTTTTTCTATGAATATAAAACTTTATCTTATATAAAAAATAAAAATTACTAGTAATAACCGGTAAAAACACCTTTTCGAAGCAAGGCTTGGATGATGTTGTTGTAACCAGTAAAAACATATTATTGTCATGCAACAATCTACAAAATACATACATAAAAGACATAATAGATCAATATAGCTACATGATAAATAGGCAATGAATGTGTAAATGCATTTATAAACTAAACTAAACATAATACAAAAAAATAATTTTCTAGTACAAGAAAGTCAAAGACCATATACGGTTAGCAGTTGACGTGCACTTTGTCGTGAGTGCACTCAAAATAAATTCAATACTAGCACTAATACGTAGTATAGCGTAGTAGAGTTCGTATCCACAGGGAAAGGAATAACTCTTCTTTTTATGTAACTAGTAGATAAAAAGGGGGGGTTTTGATCGAGTGATTTGATTTAAAATTAAACACGAAGATGAACGAGTTATGTGGTTTAATTCAAAGATAAAAGGGACTTGGTATTGCTACTTTCCACTTGTTGATATATTTTAGTCAATCATTGTTATATCTATAACTTATCTCCTCTCGAATACTCAATCGAGGAGTATATCCAATTCATCGAGGATAGTTATTAACAACAACCGTTCATTAATAACTCTTACTATTAGTCAAGTATAGAACAACGCCATATACCGACTTGATAGTAGCATTTAATCTTTTAACTCCTTGATGAAATCAATTGAGATTGATAACCTCAACACAATGGTTTCGGTTTAACCAACAAAATTAATCCCTCTTAAGTTTATTAACCACGACCGTGCATTAATAAACCGAAGTTACTTACTTGTGAAACTATCAACGTTTAACCATTGGTTCGTTGATCGTTTCTAGTAATAATTAATATGTGGAACAAAACTAGTTGATCCTTTAAGTAATGTTCAAAATATTAATATGAAATATGAATAGGGATTAATTAATATTCAAGGAAGAATATTAAAGAAGATGAATCCTACTATGGTTAATATCAAGATGTTAACTAATTGTCATCTTAGTAACACTTCCCGATATTAACATAGAGGAAGGAATAGCTATTACTAAGACCAATGTCAAGATGTTAACTAATTGTCATCTTAGTAATACTCCCCAACATTGATATAGAAATAGTATTTAAAGGAAGAATTAATATTCAAGGAAAAGAAGTTAAGAAAATAACTCACAACTTTAATAATCAACAAGCTTCAAGAGCAATACCAAGAAATGGAAGTTTAGCTCCTCATTTGGAGACTAAACATGCTAAAAGAAATATAGAGAAATTCTATTCTAAACTGAGCTTAAGAGTATAAAGGAATTGATTTCCTTAAAAGTGAAGGAAAGGAGGTGTATTTATAGGCTTTTTGAGGTGCAGGTCGAGTACTCGATCGAGTATGTACATATACTCGATCGAGTATGTGTAGAACTTCGAATTCGATCCATACTCGATCGATATTCGGGTATAATTTATAGCTATACCCGATCGAGTATGTCGGTGTACCCGATCGGGTATAGACACTCGATCGTGGAAAATCTTCTCCTGCATGTTCCTTTGTTTTCGGATCCGATCCGATTTGAAATTTCAACCAGATACCCGATCGAGTATATGTGATACTCGACCGAGTATAGACCAAAATCAGGATTTCCTTTTTGTCTTGTGATTTTTGCACCTTCCTTCCACTTTTGGGGTTCACCAACTGTCCTTTGAGTGATGGTAGACCTGTTTGAGCTCAGAATAAACCTAATCTAAACAATTTACAAGAATTTAACAAACTACATTATTACACCGAAAGTGTGTAATTTCCGAAATACTAAACAATCAAAACTAATTAAAAACGTAAATAAACACACGGAAATTACAAACGTATCAACTCCCCCACACTTAGTTCTTTACTCGTCCTCGAGTAAAGTCAAATGTTCACAAGTGTCAAGCTTCCCAGAGTTCCAATAATTTTAACAAGATAAAAACACAAAGGCCACCAAGGATAAAACATGAGTTTTAATGCTCAAATTACAACTATCATCTTGGATTTAATGGCCTTCTAGTGCTCATCTTCTCTTCTCCTCCTCTCTTCTTCTTCTTCTTCTTTCTGAATCTTCTTATTCTCCAAAGAGATCAAATGAGTGCCTGCAAAAACAACATATTTCTCTCATATCTCTCATTTTGCCTAGGAGCCTTTTCAGGTTTTCATCCTAGCATCTCTTTTCATTTTCCATTCTCCCCACTCACTCATTTTTTTTATATAAGCCATTTTCGCTTAGATTGCCCATTTGTGGGTTTTCAACCTAACTAGCATTTCTCTTCTTTTATTTATTATATTTTTTTTTTTGGTTTACAAAGAGTAAAAGAAATTCATGCATAATATAGGTTAAAAATAAAGTTACATACCATGAAGAGTCTGCTCTCCCACACTTAGATGAAGCACTGTCCCTAGTGCCCACCTTCTCCGCCATAGTAGCTGCCTCCAAAGCTGCCTCCATACCCTCCGTCGCCCATGTGAGTATCGCCGCCATCCCCGCCATCATACCCTCCACCCCCGGAGCTAGATCCTCCAAAGTTACCCCATTGAGTGGGGTCATACCAAGAGGGGGTGGTGGTGGTTGAGCCATGGTGTGGAATTGGCCTTGATGAGCCATGTAAGAATACATAGGTCCATAAAACCTACGTTGATCTTCTTCATACCTTCGGTTGTCTTCGGCCCGTTGCTCCTCGAGTCTTTGAAATCCCGCTCTTTGTTCCTCCCGATATTTTCCAACTTCATTGGTGACTTTGTTGAACCCTTCAAGAAGTTGTTGGAAGTAATCGAGGTGTGGGAAAGCTTGGTTTTGTTCGGGCATGCGGTGAAGTTCATCCTCGGGTTCTTGTTGCTCGGGTTGAGGTTCTTGGTCGGGTTGATTTTCGGGGGGGTCTTGGGCTTGAGGCTCTTGAAAATGTGGTGGGAGGGCGTGAGGGAATAGGTAGTGAGGCTCCTCGAACTCCGGTTTGTAGCGTAGTTTGGGGGTGTCTTGGCTTGGCATTAGGAAATATTGGACAGGTTGGAGGTGTATGATCCAATTATACATGTTTTTTGGTTGGTCTCCAATATAAACCGTATGGGAAAACAATGTATATCCCGAGCGTCCTAACCAACCCATATCCATCAAGCAATAGTCGGGTATGGGAGAGTTATCCGTATACCCGAACTTACTTGCCAAGTGCATTATCACCCCCCCTACAACTATGGCCCCTTTTGCTAAGCTTTCTTTTTTCAAATGTGCCCACATGAGATTGCACAGATTAAAGTCCACGTGACGACGGAATAAGGCCACGGACATCAAACACACGTCCCCGATTCTAATGTGATGGTTGTTGGGACGGCCAAGCAAGCAATTTGCTAATAATTTCAAGAACAACCGGAGAACGGGGTGTTGGACATGACTAATATACATTTGGGATGAACTAAATTTCACTTCCCCGGTCATCTTTGTCCATAGGGAGTGCCCGAAAATGGTGGTATCCGAGATGGCTCTCTCGTAGGGCACGGGGATGCCAAAATGTTCGGCAAACTCAAGTTTTGTAATCGAATAATTTTGATTGAACAAACGAAACTTAAGTTTATCATCCCTAAAGACATCCTCATCACTCTCAAATTGCACCGAGCTTATGAATTCATAGATAATTCTTTCATTCGAGTTGTATTTCATTTTGAAAATTCGGTCCATACTCAACTCATGAAAGAACTTTTTCATACTCTTATACACACCCAATTCATGGAGAGCATTGTGGCATAGAAAACGAGAAGGTTTTACTTGCCTTTTAATCGTTGAGAGGAGTCTAGCCCGGTACTCGTTATCGGCGGGAATGAGGTCCTCAAAGCCCGGAATAGGTGCCATGGTGTTTGAACTCTCTCCCCTATTCTTCCTTGGAGCCATTTGTGAAGCTCTTGAGCTCAAAGAGTCAAAAATTCGAATGGGGGTAGGGTTTTTTTGGATTTGATGGAAGTTTGGGGAAAATGGGATTTTTGGGTATAGATATGGAGAGGAGAGTGAGGGGAGTATTTTGGTGGTGAAATGGGATGATTTGGTGGAGAAATGAGGGAGTTATGGTAGAGAGAAGGTAAAAAAATGGAGTTGGGGGGTTGGTTCGAAGTTGGGATGAGATATTTGGAGAAGATGAAGTGTTTTTGGGTGTTGTTTGGGTATAAATCGCAGGGGTACCCGATCGAGTATCCCTGTATACCCGATCGGGTACCGGAGGCAGGGGTGCAGGTAGGTGAATTTTCCAGTAATACCCGATCGAGTATGGGTAAGTACTCGATCGGGCCTTCAAGACAGGGGTTTAGTGGTGTTGATTTTTTCACGATACTCGACCGAGTATATAAGTGTACTCGATCGAGTTCTGGAGACAGGCTGCTTACCTGTTTATATTTCTGTTTCTACTCGACCGGGTAAAGAAATATACCTGATCGAGTATGCCTCCATTTTTGGAATATATGGCTACTTCGATCGAGTAGTGCCTCGGTTTCTCTTTTTAAACGATACCCGACCGAGTATGAGATGGTACTCGATCGAGTATGTCCCCAAACACTTCAAAACCTGCATTTTCTTCCTTTCAAAAACATGTGATTAGTTCCCTCTCTCTCTTTTCTCTCAAATTCACAAAAAGAAAATAAAATCTAACTACTTGACTTGGGTTGCCTCCCAAGAAGCGCCTTATTTAATGTCGCGGCACGACGTTGTTTTTATTTTATTTTCTTTTTTAAGTGGGATCGTGAACATCCCTTGATTCATTTCTTTTCTTCAGCCTTTTCCAGTAAGGCCGACCTTTCTTCTTTGTTCCCAACTCAATTAAAACATTTGGTGTTGGTGGTTCAAAAACATTTAAAGAACAAAGAGATTGATCTTTAATTTGTTTTTTCGTAGAGTCAAAGATTTTGAACACTACTTTTTGGTCATTGGACTCTAACGTTAATGAACCACTAGACACGTCAATTTTTGTTTTTGCGGTCTTTAAGAAGGGTCTTCCCAAAAGGATGGGTGCTGTTTGGTCATCATTCCCCATTTCGAGGAAGTAGAAGTCGACGGGAAAAACCATATTCTCTACTTCTACTAGCACATCTTCTAATACACCCTTCGGGTAGGCACTAGAACGATCTGCTAGTTGAATTACCACACCAGTTTGATGTAGTGGGCCAAGTTGTAGGGTTTTATAAACGGAATAGGGAATGACGTTTATAGATGCCCCTAAATCTAATAAGGCCTTAGGAAATGTGGTGTTTCCTATCGTGCAAGGAATAATGAACATGCCTGGGTCGCTACATTTTTTTGGAAGTTTTTCCTGAAGGATGGCCGAGACATGCTTACTAACTTCAACCTTTTGTTTCCCCTTTAATTTATCTTTTCTTTTCATTATACATAGTTCTTTTAAAAACTTTGCATAACGGGGAACACTTTTGATTAGTTTAAAGAGTGGGATATTTACCTCGCAATCCGCAAAGGTCTCATAGATGTCCCGATCACTCTTTAGCTTCCTTGTGTCTTTCAACGCCTCAGGGAATGGAGGAAGTGGCTCATATGATGACAGCGGAGGGAATTTTGTTTTTGTTGGCCCTTCCTCTTTGTGGTCAACCTCATCTTTTTCTTCTTCAACTTCCCTTGCTTGTAATTCCGGGCTACTCCTTAGCATGATGGCATTGACTTGTTGCCTTGGGTTTTGCTCAGTTTGGGAAGGGAGCCTACCCGAATCTCTTGCTTCAAGTCGATTTACAGCATTCGAAATCTGGCTAACTTGAGTTTCCAAATTTTGAATGCTTGACTTTGTTTCTTGCTGAAATTGCACCACGTTTTGTTGCAATGCGCCCATGGTAGTGGCCAGAGTTCGAATCATGTCTTCCGTAGACATACTCGATTAAGAAGGTGGGTGGGCTTGTTGAGGGTTTCCATACCTCAAGTTTGGATGATCCTTCAACCCAGGATTGTAGGAGTTTGAAAATGGGTCGTACCTCCTTTGTTGGTGGCCTTGGAAACCCAAGGCGTTGACTTGTTCTATGTCTTCTTGAAGAGTTGGGCATGAGTCCGTGGGATGCCCTTGTTGTGTACAAATACCGCAGACCTTGACTTCTTGGGTCTTGGACTTTAAAAGGAAATCCTTAAGCAAAGAAGTCAAGCCGGTCACTTGACTTGTCAAGCCGTTCACTTGACTTTCCAACGAGTTGTTGGATTCCGCCGCCATAACTCTACGGGTTGAGGTACGCCCGTTATAGTGTCTAGAGTTCTCGGCCAACTCCGAGATGAGATCTCTCGCTTGTGAAGGAGTTTTGCTGACAATGCCCCCTCCACATGCCGCATTCACCATGCGGCGATCTTGATTCACAAGACCATCATAGAAGTAGAGAATGAGGTCTTGTTCGGTGTATCCGTGATAGGGGCAACTTGCACAGAGCTTCTTGAATCTCTCCCAATATTCATATAGGGATTCATCATCTTTTTGCTCAATGTTGCTTATTTGCTTCTTGAGTGATGATGAAATAGAAGCAGGGTAGTACCTATCAAGAAAAGCCTTCTTCATTTGTGGCCATGTAGTGATACTTCCCGAAGGAAGATAGAAAAGCCAATCCTTCGCGGTGTCTTTCAAGGAGAATGGGAAGGCTCTCAGTTTGATCTGCTCCTCGGACACGCCATTGGGGCACATGCTTGTGCACACAATATGGAACTCCGACAAGTGTTTGTTCGGATCTTCCCCCCGTAGACCATGGAAAGAAGGAAGTAGATGAATGAGCCCAGATTTTAGCTCAAATGTGACCCCGTATCAAGAGTTGGAAAAGTGATACATAGAGGTTGTTGATCTAGATTCGGAGCCGTGAGCTCCCTCAATGTTCTCGTTTCATGAGCCATAGTAATTGGCTCTTCAGTCTCGCTAGAATGAGAGGTAGCGCTTGATGATTCCTCCGAAGAAGTATTCGGAAATAAATTCCTAAACCTTTCGAAGGCTTGTTCCGTTTGGGGGTTTGTTTGGTAGATGATTTCGTTTATAGATCAGGTTCTTACCATATACTCAAACAAAGCTCAGAAGAAAAAAATAGAAGTCTTTATACTTGAACTATTTTTTTTCTTTTTTCTTAAAATAAAATAAAAAGAAAAATTGATTGCCTTTCCCCGGCAACGGCGCCAAATTTGACGTGCACTTTGTCGTGAGTGCACTCAAAATAAATTTAATACTAGCACTAATACGTAGTATAGCGTAGTAGAGTTCGTATCCACAGGGAAAGGAATAACTCTTCTTTTTATGTAACTAGTCGATAAAAAGGGGGGGTTTTGATCGAGTGATTTGATTTAAAATTAAACACGAAGATGAACGAGTTATGTGGTTTAATTCAAAGATAAAAGGGACTTGGTATTGCTACTTTCCACTTGTTGATATATTTTAGTCAATCATTGTTATATCTATAACTTATCTCCTCTCGAATACTCAATCGAGGAGTATATCCAATTCATCGAGGATAGTTATTAACAACAACCGTTCATTAATAACTCTTACTATTAGTCAAGTATAGAACAACGCCATATACCGACTTGATAGTAGCATTTAATCTTTTAACTCCTTGATGAAATCAATTGAGATTGATAACCTCAACACAATGGTTTCGGTTTAACCAACAAAATTAATCCCTCTTAAGTTTATTAACCACGACCGTGCATTAATAAACCGAAGTTACTTACTTGTGAAACTATCAACGTTTAACCATCGGTTCGTTGATCGTTTCTAGTAATAATTAATATGTGGAACAAAACTAGTTGATCCTTTAAGTAATGTTCAAAATATTAATATGAAATATGAATAGGGATTAATTAATATTCAAGGAAGAATATTAAAGAAGATGAATCCTACTATGGTTAATATCAAGATGTTAACTAATTGTCATCTTAGTAACACTTCCCGATATTAACATAGAGGAAGGAATAGCTATTACTAAGACCAATGTCAAGATGTTAACTAATTGTCATCTTAGTAATACTCCCCAACATTGATATAGAAATAGTATTTAAAGGAAGAATTAATATTCAAGGAAAAGAAGTTAAGAAAATAACTCACAACTTTAATAATCAACAAGCTTCAAGAGCAATACCAAGAAATGGAAGTTTAGCTCCTCATTTGGAGACTAAACATGCTAAAAGAAATATAGAGAAATTCTATTCTAAACTGAGCTTAAGAGTATAAAGGAATTGATTTCCTTAAAAGTGAAGGAAAGGAGGTGTATTTATAGGCTTTTTGAGGTGCAGGTCGAGTACTCGATCGAGTATGTACATATACTCGATCGAGTATGTGTAGAACTTCGAATTCGATCCATACTCGATCGATATTCGGGTATAATTTATAGCTATACCCGATCGAGTATGTCGGTGTACCCGATTGGGTATAGACACTCGATCGTGGAAAATCTTCTCCTGCATGTTCCTTTGTTTTCGGATCCGATCCGATTTGAAATTTCAACCAGATACCCGATCGAGTATATGTGATACTCGACCGAGTATAGACCAAAATAAGGATTTCCTTTTTGTCTTGTGATTTTTGCACCTTCCTTCCACTTTTGGGGTTCACCAACTGTCCTTTGAGTGATGGTAGACCTGTTTGAGCTCAGAATAAACCTAATCTAAACAATTTACAAGAATTTAACAAACTACATTATTACACCGAAAGTGTGCAATTTCCGAAATACTAAACAATCAAAACTAACTAAAAACGTAAATAAACACACGGAAATTACAAACGTATCAGTAGTAATGCTTAAGGACTAACTAATAAAATTTCCTATTTTAATTAGTTTGGTATATTCGGTTCGGTTTTGAAGGGTAAGAACTAGAACGAACCAAACAACTATGGTTCAGTTTTTTACATTCGATTTCTGTTTTTTACGGTTCGGTTTAATTTGGTTGTGTTTCGATTTATTTTGGTTCGGTTTTCGTTGTTTTGGACTCAACGCTAACCGTAGATGACGCGCTTAGCTCTTTCATCTAGAGTTACAAAAAGTTACTTTTTCTAGGAGTAAAGGGTCAGGTTGGTCCTCGAAGTTGCAAAAAAGGGATCAAATAAGTCCTTATATAGAAGATTTTGTCCGGACGTGCCATTTGAGGCGGTTCCCGATGGAAATTTTTGAAATTTTATTTTGAGCGTCTTATTCATTAAGTCTAGTTTACTCATACCAAATTTAAGCTAAAAATTCAATCGGGAAGGCATTCAAATGAATTCTTGAAGATAACTGCGCTTTTAACTGCACAGTTATCTTCAAGAATTCATTTGAATGTCTTCCCGTTTGAGTTTTTATCTGAAATTTGGTATAATTGAACTAGACTTAATCAATAAGATGCTCAAAAAGTTTCATAAAAAAATTCCACCGGGAACCGCCCCAAATGGCGACGGCCGGATAGAACCTCCTATATAAGGACTTATTTGACCTCTTTTATACAACTTCGAGTACCAAATTGACTCTTTCCTCCTTTTTCTAGTGCAATAATCAACTGTTTCATCTAGAATTTTATCAAATTCAACTATTCAATTCATTTGAATGTTATCAAATAGCCTCTTATGTTATTGAATTGTAAATTATTCATAACGTACGCATATGTTATGCCCCTTATGCCTTTACTACATTTGTTTACTATTTTGCACAATACTTCGGACAATAGTTTATTTCTAATAAACTATGAGGGGCAGAGGGGCGGACATTTATGTTTTAATTTATTAGGCTTGAAGCATAGGAAACACGGTAACGCACACGATGCTTGACGTCTGGGGCTCTGGGCTGCTGGTTTCCACCGTCTGGACATATTGCCAATAAACGCTACTCGGGAATATCGGAAGTGTTTGTCAATTAATATTAGAATTTATGGGACCATAATGAGTTACTCTATGTCCAGATATCTTATTTAACATACATAAATCCATACTTATTTAAAAGAGCTTTTTAATGTCTTAGTAGTGGGATGATAAAAAAATGTCTTACAGTCTTAGTAGTGGAGTATGTTTGACATAACAATTTTTTTAAGTTTATTCAAAAAGTTGAGTTTTTTTTAAGTTACGTACATTTTTAGTACGGAGTATTAATTAGTCAATCATCTTTTAATTTATTAAATAGCTACAGTCTGTCAAACATATATATATATATACAGAAAAGATCAGGTCCCTCCGGAGGGACGGGAGGGACCGTCCGAACTTTACTGTTTGGGGCGGTTTCCGGTGGAATTTTTTGATGAAATTTTTTGAGCATGTTCTTCATCAAGTCTAGTTTGTCCATACCAAATTTTAGCTCAAAATTCTACCGGGAAGTCAGTCAAATAAATTCTTGAAGCTTACTGCACATTCTGTGCATATATAAAGTGCAGTAAGTTTCAAGAATTTATTTGACTGCCTTCCTGGTAGAATTTTGAGCTGAAATTTGGTATGGACAAACTAGACTTGATGAGGAACATGCTCAAAAATTTTCATCAAAAAATTCCATCGGGAACCGCCCCAAACAGTAAAGTTCGGACGGTCCCTCCCGTCCCTCCGGAGGGACCTGAGCAGTCCTCTCTCTCTCTCTCTCTCTCTCTCTCTCTCTATATATATATATATATATATATATATATATATATATATATAGGAATGTTCATGTCAGGCCGGCCTGACGGGCTGCCCCGTCCGGCCGAGCCCGTTTGGGCACCTTCCCGGTGGAATTTTTTGATGAAAGTTTTTGAGCATGTTCCTCATCAAGTCTAGTTTGTCCATACCAAATTTCAGCTCCAAATTCGATCGGGAAGGTCGTCAAATGATTTTTGCAAGTTAACTGGTCCGGAATATGTATTTTCCGGACCAGTTAACTTGCAAAAATCATTTGACGACCTTCCCGATCTAATTTTGAGCTGAAATTTGGTATGGACAAACTAGACTTGACGAGGAACATGCTCAAAAAATTTCATCAAAAAATTCCACCGTGAAGGTGGCCAAACGGGCTCGGCCGGACGGGGCAGCCCGTCAGGCCGGCCTGACATGAAGAACACTCTATATATATATATACACACTCTAAATTCTTAAGCTAAGGGTTATTAAAAAAACTAGCACAAATGTCTTTCCTATCAGTTGTCAAACATACTCTAAGTGCTTACATATACTTTTTTATTTTATTGCACATGTTAAATATTAAAAAATGTCTAGGCTTCTAGCTTTATACTGTAACATCTAATTAATGAATCTCCCGTAAAATCGTAAATACAGAATATACTAAATGCATCATTTTTTTTTTTTACCTTTAAGAGAAACCAAACAATGAAAAACTATAATAAGCATATGATGGCGAGAAATGTGTGTGCAAATTTAAGGGGATTGGTAACCTATAGGTTAGTATAGATGTTTTTTTATTTCAGTCTCAAACCATACTAGATTAGACCAGACTTTCATACTTATAAAATAAACAGAGACCAAATATTTGCCAGATTAGACCAATTCAGACATGGCCAACAAATTACTTCCTCCGTTCTTTAATTCTTGCAACATTGTGATTTTTGCACTATTCACATACCTTACTTTGACCACGATTTTCTACTAATATACATAATCAAATTATTACGTATAAAATGTTATTGAATTCCTATCAATGTGAATTTTCAAAATATCAACTTTTTATAATGTTTACTAATACATAATTAAATATAATTACAGTCAAAGTTGGGCATTGTCAAACGTGAAAGTCAAACTGTTCTAAAAATTAAAGTAAAAACATCCTAAATAGCGTTGCTAAAAGATATGCATGTTTTTCCGGTTTGAGAACTTTGGATTAAAAATTAAAATAATAAAAGAGCACAATTGTTACTAATTTTAGGCTGGGAGCCTGGGACTACTAATTGGATAACTGATAAAAGAACTATATAATCCTATAAATCGGATGACCAACAAAAAGAGAAATCTTTAACTTTATAGTGAACGTTCCATTCAATCATTTAGAACATCCCAATAAGTCCTAACTGAACATCCAAAACCGCGGGAGATGGTAAATCCAAAACAAACATACAACAGACAATGCTACCCAGAGATTCCAAAGGTAACTACTACTTGGCATCATAATTCAGCACAATCCGATTCATTATATTAGCCACAACATCCTTAGATTCGTTAAGAAGTTTTAGACTGTTAGTCAAGCGCTGCCGTTTCTCCGCCACAATGGGAGACTCCTCCAACATCCGCTCTATGCCGCCTCCCCGAGGCGCCATCACTTCAGCTACAATCTCATCCTCCATATCATCCACCAGCTCCTTAATGCTGTAAGGAATGTGCAGCCCTATCAAATCGACCAGCCTCATCGTAACAATCTTCCAATACGCTATGACTCTCATCCTCAGATCAAAGGCCTCCTTGATTACATCCTGGTGATGTCTAAGATTCCTGATCTCAACCTCCTCCCCATCTATGCTCATGATCTTTGAACCCTTGGAGTTGTCATTCAAAATCTTAAGGAACTCGAGTTGTTTTTCCAAGAGCTTTTTCCACGTTGTCGTGTACTCGGGGTTGCAAGAATAATCGGCCAGCATCTCCATTCCAATGATTTCCTTCACCCAATCAGAAGATTTCTCCTTTCTTTTGGCAATCACATTTTGCGCAGCTCGTCTCATGGAGGACTGAAGCTGAGGGTAGTTGTCGGAATGATGCATAAGAACTTTAACAACAATTCCTTCAATGTAATCCCAAAACTTATCAACGAAATCTTGCGGCATTGAAGCAATACCCTTCACCCGCTTCTGCAGAATACTCAGAAAGATGCCACGTGGGAGAAAACCGGGCAGCCCGATCTCCTTGGCTTCCTCTAAGGCCATGATTTCATCCATCAAGAAATCATTGCGTTCGAAGTCGAAATAATATCCGTGCAGCTCACCCGAGTAATCATTCAACATTTCCACCAGTCGGGCAGTGCAGTGCATTTCCTTGTCATCCGGGTATTCATCAAACTCCCCTCTGATGAGAATCTTCCTCAGAGACTCACCAGAATCACTGAGAATCCGGAAGAATGCAGTCACAGCTTGAGGTGCTGTGTTCAGATTTTGAGGCAATCTGTTCAGATCAGCCACAATTGCAGCTAGCTTGTAGTTGATCTTCCGAACAATTTCAGGCAAGGATTTGGAGATTATATTCGCCTGGATTCTCACCAACTTCTGGGCCAACACTGGAACAGAAACCATGGACTTGTCAATCTTTGACAGCAAGGGATGAGTCTGGAAAAGCTTTTCTTCTTCAATTCTGGCTTCCCCATACGTTTCACTCCCAATTCGATTTCGAACACACACATAACCTAGACCGATTTTAACGTCATCCGCGGTAACCTTCTCGAGAAGCCCTTCCGGTGCCCAATCCGCTTTCGTCACCACAGCCAGCGTCCTCTCCCCGGTTTTATCCACTTGCTGCGACATTCGAATCGACTCACAAGTGGCAAAATCGACGCCGGCTGACAGCACATTAAGAATAATCGTCTCCTCTGGACTGATATACTCCATGATTATACCGGAGATCTGTTCGTAGATGTCCTCCGGCTGGCCGTGGACAGGAACCCTAGTGATTCCCGGCAAATCCACCATTGTTAAATCCGGGACACCGTGCTTCTTCACTGTTAAAGTTAACGGGGTTCGAGAAATCCCTTTACCCCTCCCTGCAATTTCATCTGTGGCCAGCACGATTTCATCGGCCACATTTGCTTCATCCGTTTGAACAATCTTCCCGTTGAACTCCAGATGGAGCTCCGGCTCGCTGAGATTAGGGATATTTTTTAGCCGCATAATGAGCGGGACTCTGGTACATATCCCCTGTCCTCTCGGAAGGCTGATTCCGGCGAGGGACTCCAGGACGCTGGACTTGCCGGAGGACTGGTCGCCGACGACCACGATCGTGGGGAGCTGAATCCCCTCTTGGGCTATATTCAAGTGACGCAGTTTATCTACGCAGTCAAGCAAGGGTCTTATGCGGTCGTTGTAGGAGGAGATAATTGGCGCCTCAAAAACTTCGGATTCTCTGAGTGCTACTTCTATGGATTCAGCAATGCTATAATGAAGACAACATAATAGGATAAAGGCAGTAGCCATGAAGGCCATTGACGGGAAAGGAATAGTAGAGCAGCAACTTAACAGTTTTCTTTTCGAAGAGTTAGAGCTGTGGGAACTGGAAGAAAAGGGCGGTTAGTTTTATAAACGAGAAAATGTAACGACTATGAGACAAAGAGCCGGCATTGGTCGGGTAACAGTATGCGACCGCAGACGGGCAATACCTGTTTTATTTTTATGAGATGTGTTTTTATAAGATAACTATAGACATTTGAACAAATATTTGACTATATTATTCAAGTTGGAGATTTGTTAAATGCCATCATTTATTTTAATATTTTAATTGTTATTCAGTAATGCTATTTAGGTTCTTAGAAAACCAATGTTTTTGTTTTCTATTGTGAACCTGAAGTCCCACATCACTCGAACATCAAGTTGTGTCCATGCTTATAAGCAGGGCTTGAAGCCGGCACTTGTAGTCGCGTTTTAAAGCTGTGAGGTCCTGAAGTACGAAAGCGGACAATCTCTACAAGTTGTTTATAACACGTTATCGGCACAATGCTCACGATATACGGGAGGGTGTGTTGTGAACCTAAAGTTCCCACATCGCTCGCACATGAAGTTGTGTGTGTGCTTATAAGCAGGGCCGGAAGCCTTCACTTGTGGACACGTTTTAAAGCCGTGAGGTCTTGAAGTACCGAAGTGGACAATATCCACAATCTGTTTAACATTTTCAAAAATTTAGCCTATTTTTCCATCTTAAAAAACCGAAATTGGAAGCATTGATTGTGGTTCTATTTTACAATAATCGTAAGTCTTTGGACTAATTCTAAGCACCACTTTAGTGAACACATCTGGTTAAACTTTTTTCATTGTCCAAGCTTAGTTCGTATTGAACATCAAGTTCATCCTTATTTGCGAATTGCTATGGCTCATCTAATTTTCACAAATATGAGCACCGCTATTTTCATCTCAAAATATGACTCAAGCATTCTTATTTAGAATAACTTTTTCTTATATCTTATACGTAGTATTATTTTAATAGGACTAAACAAGTCCTGCTATGTTTGGGCTTGTAACTTGGTGTACGCCTTCTTGAGTGGTTATGTAATTCTTCTAACTGCTAATGAATGGTGTTGATTTTGGATGGTGACTTCCGATTTCATGTTATGACATGTTTAGCTTCAAAGGGTACAACCAATAGCAGGACTATTATTCCATTAGGATTAAGAATTATGGACTTTGCCAATTCCATCGCTCTTTGCATCATTCCCGACTACATCCTAACATTTCTCACAACCAAAACTTATGAACTAATAAAATCTAAGTAGAATAAATTCATATCACAAACAAATGTTATAAATACAATGTAGCATTGATGAAATAAGAATTTTACAAAACGTATTTTACGTAGCATGTAGGGGTCTACAATTTTCTTGAGCATGCATGGAAAACTTATTTTGTTTTATACTTCCAATCTTCCTGCAATATACATATACACATATCACATTAATCGATTGAAGATATCATTTTAAGATGTTAAAATGCATACGACTTTAAAAACACTTTATATCACATGCTCATCATTTCAGATTTAGTTGATTTATTGTCAGTCAATGTAAGTCTATAACTATAGGACTTACTGGTCTAGTGCTTCCCCTACCCCTACTTCCCTCTTCTCATTCTTATTAGTTTTTCTACGTTGTACTAATTATGTAATTTTAGCACTTTTTTGCTAAAGGTAATGAGACAGGGGAATACAACTACAAATACTTCATACTAGAAAACTTTATTTTGACAAACAATCATGAACATTCCAATCAAATTAGTGAACTACAATGAAATAGTAATCTGAGGTTGCCCAAAAGTGAAGAAAAAATAATCTAAATTTTCAAAACATAAATATATAATAGCCACTAACTATGCTAACTGGAAGTCAAACAACTAAAAGACCTCAAGGAACTAAATGTCTTGTACTTCATACTTGAAGTGAGGTAAGATCAAGATTTGGAATCATGGTAGCAAGTTTTGCTAAAATCAAATCTATTCTCGGCTTCTCAACTTCATGGTACCAAGTTTTGCTAAAATCATGGTACCAAGAAAGACCTTAGCTTGTTAAGGAGAAAGAGATTGGATAATCGAATGCCATGTCTCCTTTTGCATTTGTTCTATTTCAACATTCTTGTTCTCATTTACCTCTTCAAACTCTTTTCTCAAAGTAATCATTATTGTATCCATGTCACTAGGAGACATGGCATTCGATTATCCAATCTCTTTCTCCTTAACAAGCTAAGGTCTTTCTTGGTAACACCCCTTCCAAGTAATCATTATTGTATCCATGTCACTAGGAGTCATGGAATTCGATTATCCAATCTCTTTCTCCTTAACAAGCTAAGGTCTTTCTTGGTAACACCTCTTCCATGCAACTTTAGATGACTGTTTTTCTCCTTCCACGTATCAGTCCCATATCCATCAATCACATTTCCACTTTCTTCATTATTGTGTGCCTCGTTATTCTGCATTTCAACCTGTGAATGATAAGCCAAGACTTAATAGAAATAGACAAATAATGATAAACAAGAATCTCCTCCAACAAAATGCTACAACTGCCTGCCTCAGCAGTTTATACTTTACAAGTAAATAAACTGCTCTAGTTACTAATGTGTAACCTTAGCAGAAAAAACAAATAATAAACTACTCTAACAAAACCTGCTTTGTAACTCTGTAACTATTAGAACTTTGCACAAAAAAATTACATAATGAAGTAAAAAAACTATCCAGGACATAACAGAAACAAATAACAAACCACTCTAACAATAATACGTAAAAAATACGTAATGAAGTAAAAATAATTGTCCAGGGCAAAACAGAAACAAATAATAAATCACTCTAACAAAACCTGCTTTGTAACTCTATAACTATAAGAACTTTGCAAAAAAAAGGTAAAAAATGAAGTAAAAAAATATTGCATGTCCAGGGCATAGCAAAATCAAATAATAAACTACTCTAACATAACCTGCTTTGTAACTCTGTAACTATAAGATCTTGGCACAAAAAATACATATGAAATAAAAAAAACTGTCCAAGACATAGCAGAAACAAATAATGAATCACATTACGGAGTTGCTTTGTGCAACTCAAATACGAATCCACAAGAAGAGGCGTTGAGACATAGATGCTGCTGAGCTTATACTTCTAAGAGCAGATACAGTCCAAATTATTTTGATACAATTTTAATAGAAACATATACTCCGTAAGTAACTGCTTCTCCGTAGAAAACACCCAATAGAAAATATATAAGGAAATTTTTAGATATGAGTATCTTTAAATGAAAAAATAATATGACAACACAAGACTCACATTTTTTGTAACAGTATCTTCATATGAGTCTTTATACTGACGCCCCTCTGTTCATTTCCGTGTGACTTCATACATAGTTGATAAAGGTACATCACTACCATTTGGAAGGGTAGTTTGCTGTGATAAAAAGAAATAATTTCCAAACACTCTAGAATACATACACAATAAAATGACATAAAATAATACAAAAAGCTAACAAAATATGTGTTATACCAATTTTGCACGAACTCTGGCAAAAGAGACACGACCCGTTGCGGGGTTATCCTTTCGCAGAGCGCGGTTACGCTTGTTACGAGAACATTGTTTCTACATTGAATATTCACAAGCATTCAGTCTTTGGAAATGTGAAATAATCAAGTAAACAAATTAGAACAATATATGAATTTCATTTAATGTACATGGTTATCTTTACAATTCCATAACTTTTAGAGCATTCAGAAATCTTTTTCAGGAATATCTTTCGGTCGGTTACGCCATCTACTCTTTTTTACCTTATATTCTCAACAAAGTTGTCTCTTGAATCGACACTTGTGAACTCTCCAAGCTGATCCGATTGCGCTCAATGCCCATTTTTTTCCTTTCACAATACTTCACAATATGACATATACAATACTTTGCTAGTAAAAAGTGTTACAAGAAAGAGAAAATCACAAAAAAAAATTGACAGTGAAAATACAAGAAACTACTCACCATAGATAATTAATACATATTCTACTCAAAATTCTTAGGTTTAATACCAATGGAATTCAATTCATCCATGAACATCATGTTTTACAGTCTGTTCTCATTCCAATCACAATTAACTAGTTGGATTGGTTTGTAATTCAGAATCATGTCCAAGTTAGTTTTGACATTTTCTTTTCATATTTGATATATATAGTTTACAACAAACCTCCTGGATATTCATGATTCAAAAAACGTAAATTCTTTATACCAAACAAAAAGTAGCTTATGTTTTGATTAGATTACACACAATTTTCATAAAACAGAAAAATAATCTCTTTGATTGGATATACATTATAAGTTATAAATTCAGGGTATGCTTATAGAAGAAGACGTACACTCATAGAAGAAGACGTACAGAGGTGTAAACTAAATTTCAATTTGAGAAAAATTAAAAAGTAATCAAAAATCAAACTACAAAACTAAATTTCAATTTAAGAACACCAAGAAATTGTAAGCCTGAACAAATTCAGGATCGAGGTAAAAGGCATACCTAGGTTAACTATGAACCAAGACCAAAGTTGGTGGCGATTGTTAAGCAAGAGCTGTTGTGGAGCGAGCGCGGCTGTCCTGGAGTAATTGTGGCAGTCCTGGAGCGAGCGCCGCTGTGTTGGAGCAAGGCAGACGGCAGTCCTGGAGCGAGCGCCGATGTGCTGGAGCGCGGCAGACGGCAATCCCGGAGCTAGTGCCGCTTTGCTGGAGCGCGGCAGATGGCAATCCTGGTGCGGCACAATAGTCCTTAGCAAACACGGCTATCCTAGAGAGGAAGAAATTAGGAGGAAGCTTTAGATTGAGATGTGGGAGCGGGTCTGGCCGTCTGGGACTCTGGGAGTCGGTAATATGAAAGGTTTAGTCGAAGAATTTGGAAGGTAATAAAATACAGAGTGCGTATTTAGGAATTGGAGTTTATTTTCACAGCGGGAAAACAAAATTGATTGGCGAGAATGTACGAATAAAATTTGTTGCTCCAGACATGCACCAAACATTTGAGGTAGACAATTGTGCAACACTTGTTTCAAAGTGTTGCAATACGGAATTTTGAGTTATGCTTATGTAGTGTTTAATGAGTTGTTTCTAATCTTATTTCTCAAAGTAGGGTAGTTTTAAACTTATTTTCCCAATATGGCAGTTTTGCTTCACCATCTTGCCATGTCAGCACTCAAGATAAACTCCATTTCCACCCGGCCACGTCAGCACACATATACATATAACATATATACGAAGTATCATCTAATAAGGAAAAAGTCAAAATGTGGGAATCGAACCCACGACAAAGACCTTGAAATTTTGCTCCTTGCACCACTGGACTACGTTCACTTTTTGTTACAATGTTATATTTAAGCATACTAATAATATTAGTTGTTATAAAATACAAATAATAATAATAATTATAATAATAACAACATTAATAATAATAATACTTACAATAATAACGATAATAATCGTTATTATTTATAATATTCATTATTATTGTTGTTATTATTGTTACTTTAAACATTTTCAATACTCCAAACTTTATATAAAAAGTAATATTAGTATCACAAACATAGTTTTTTATTCTTTCTCAATGTAAATTTATGACTCTCTGAGAACTACACCTATATAAATGTTGAAGTAATTTAAACCATGTGCTAGACACCATAAATTTACATTTTTCAATAAAAAATGCATAGTAATGGTGCTAATATAAGTTTTTATGTAAAGTTTGGGGTATATATACCTCACACTCCTTCAAAGTTTGGGGTATTTATTCTCTTGTTATTATTGTTATATTATTGTTATTTTATTGTATTTATTATTATTAATATTATTATTATTTATATTATTATCACCATTATCATCATTAACGTTATTATTATCATTGTTGTCATTATTATTGTTATTATTTCGATTAAAGTTTTAATTTTTTTAATTCTTATATAAAGAATAGTGGTGCCATATGAAAGATAATTATTGGGATATATTATCCCAATCTACTACTGTTCAGGAGCCCAAGACATTATCCAGTCCGGAGCCCGAATAGCTAGGCCCATCAGGCCCATTCGAATTAAACACAACAAAATTTCCATAAATCAGAAACTGCAATTACAATGAATAGTAACAACAATGAGGATTGTTATTGTTATTATTATAAGTATTGTTATTATTGTTGTTATAATAATAAGGATTATTATTAGTACGTTTAACTATAGATTGTAACAAATAACAACGTAGCTCAGTGGTGCAAGGAGTGAAATCAAGACCATGGGCGTCAGTTCGATTCCCACATGCCTCACGTTTTTACTTTTTAGATGATACTTCGTATACATGTATATGTGTGCTGACGTGGCCAGGTGGAAATGGAGGTTAGCTTGAGTGCTGACATGGCACGATGATGAGGCAAAACTGCCCCTATTTGGGAAATAAGTTTAAAACTACCCTACTTTGGGAAATAAGATTAGAAAGTACCCCTCCCTGGGAAAAAACTCAGGGTTTAATGCACCAAACCCTATGTGATTTGGAAATTCGGCGCATTAGCCCCCTGTGATTTAAAAAATGTGTCAAATCCCCCTGTGTTTTAATTAATCATGTACAGAACCCCCTTTATGAATAAATTTAACGATTTGAAAATCACTTTTCATAATATTTTGATTGAATATGTAAATAAATATGTCAAAATCTCTGAATCATAAAAAAATGTTAATAATTTTTCTTTTATTTGACAATTGAATTTGTTCACATAAGGGATTTGGCGCATGATTAATTAAAACACAGGGGGGTTTGACACATTTTTTAAATTACAGGGGGCTAATGCGCCGAATTTCCAAATCACAGGGGGGTTTGGTGCATTAAACCCTACATAAGCATAACTCAAAATTCCGTATTGCAACACTTTGAAATAAGTGTTGCACAATTGTCTACCTCAAATGTTTATGCAATATTAATAAATAAGTGTTGCATAATTTTTAGATCTCGCTAATATATGTAACAAAAAAATAAGTGTTGCTACCAAAGCGTTACGAAAAGTCTATTTTGTTGTAGTGATGCTGGATGAACCTGGATCAAAATGTTGCCTTGCTAGAAGGGTGAATATTAACCAAGCAATGTATTACATCAAACCTGACTACTCCTGGAAATTAAATTAAATTAAATTAAATTAGACGGATTACAGGAAAAGCCAAAGAAGAGCATCTAGTTTCTTTAATTTTAGTAAACTGAAATAACTACATCAACACACTAAGTAGCTAGGTTGGTGACTTTTATATTATGTGAACCCATCATCAGCAACGAATAATCCGAATCTCTGTGGTACTTGCAAACAAATGTGGTTAGTGTCATAAACTCATAACACACAAACATAACTCATCAGGATCTATATCGAAAGTCTTACACTCACCATTCAAATAAAATAGTTTTTCTTGTTCCTTCCTAAATAGACCACCATGCCAGAATCTCAAACTAAAATGACCCATTGCAGCCATCTACAGTACACAAGAATAAAACTAATTTAGCATTAATGTGTATCACATCTCTTAGCTTTTTTCAATGAAACTTGTGAAGCATTCAATATTAGTGAGTATAAGCCATTAGGTAGCAGATTTATAAAACAATTGGTTTAAGTTTCTATGAAATTCAAAATCACATGAGCCGGACATTTCATCAAACACCTCATGGACACTCAATAAGGGGGAGTTTTACCTTTAATAAAACTCTAATTTCAAATTTGAATGGACATTATATTGTTAGGTAGCAGATTCATTAACTCAAATGACTAAGAAGCTATATACTTCGTAGCTTAAGTTTGACAGTTTATGAACTCATATGATTACACACTACGGCTTCATATTTGATAACCCACACAATCTAGGACTGATTTTTTGTTAGTATGGATTTCAAATTTTACCTGTTCAACTTATGGCTGGCTGCACCATCGTGCTTTTTCTTCCGCCAGTGTATTGTTTCACGTTCCACCGTGTCGCCTTTGCCATTCTCCATCTATGTTCTTCCAATTCTCTGAAACTTTCCAATCACAGTAGAAACGTGTTAGGTAAAAAACGTAAGTAATTTTTTTTCCAGTTAGAATGAACGTTACGTAAAAACAATTACATGGATAGCCGGTATCAAGTCACACGGACTAAAGAATGGAGATGACTATAAAGGTTGGGTTTTTTAAGATTATTGATAATAGGAATTGTTTTTAGAAGACTAGACAAAGGTTGGATTATTAGTGTCAAATTTTCCATAATCTTTTCATAGATCACCGATCCATGGTTAACTTTTAGCCCACTAAACACTTTGGTTTGGCCCATTGTTATCCATGATTATGACATTTTTGGGCGGGAAAATCACCAAATTTCCCACTTACTTTTATATAGATATAGATATAGATATAGATATAGATATAGATATAGATATAGATATAGATATAGATATAGATATAGATATAGATATAGATATAGATATAGATATAGATATAGATATAGATATAGATATAGATATAGATATAGATATAGATATAGATGGAGCAGAGCCTTTCAGCGCCTCCGAGCACATCCAGACACCGAAGAAGATGAAGTACAACCCGCGTGTATCCAGCTCTCGCCGGAAATGCCGGAAAGCGCACTTCACAGCGCCGTCAAGCGTCCGCCGTGTTCTGATGAGCGCAACCCTCTCCACGGATCTCCGGACCAAGTACAATGTCCGTTCGCTCCCTATTCGAAAGGACGATGAGGTTACGGTGGTTCGCGGTACATACAAGGGCCGTGACGGCAAGGTCGTACAGGTTTACCGTAAGAAATGGGTCATCCATATCGAGCGCATCACTCGGGAGAAAGTAAACGGATCCACCGTCAACGTTGGTATCCACCCATCCAAGGTCGTCATCAGCAATTGTTAGAGATATTTTCATTATAATTGTGATCAATGTTACTTAGCTCTTTATATTTAGCATCTTAATTAAATAGATTAGCTAGAATAATGAATAGGCCTTTTAAGGCAATTTGTAATAAAAGGTTTTATACCTTTTTAGGTATGGGCCTCCTAGAAAAAGGAGCCCAAATGATTGTAAAACCTACCTTTCCCGTCAGGCTATATATATGCCTTAAGGGAAAGGCTAGGTTAAGCTTTTCTATATTCTAGTGCCGCAGTGCCTATTCTCGTGATAGAAGTTTTACGCTAACATTCATATCATTCTGTAAACTTCTTCATCACATCAATGGAAAGCTTCATTCCCAGATCTATCTTCCATACATACATTCTATAGATTAGAAAACAGGGACCTAACATCTGGTATCAGAGCCGGAGCTGATCGATCGATTGAAGGCTGAAAAACTCTCCTGCGCGATTCTTCATCGTTGAAGTTTCGCACTTGAGCGATCTTCTGTTCTATTTTTATTGTTGTTTTTGCAGGAAAATGGTTGAAGGAATGTGTTTCTAGGCTTGCTAGGATCATTCCTGGAGAAAATCTCGGTCTGAAACTCGGAGTACAGGTTAATCCAGAGTTGAGCGATCCTGCAGAATAGCGCAACTCGCTGGGAAAAAGAACAAGTTCGCGCAACAAAGCCTCCTGCGCGATTTCTCAGCTTCGCGCAATACTACCTGCGCGATCTACTGATTGAAAAAATTCACCCCTGCGCGATTTGGGATATCGCTCAACTCATCCTGAGACTTGCGCCATCTTCACCTCCTGCGCGATTTCACTTCGCGCGAGTACCCCTGCGCGATTCAGGAGTTGCCCCATTTGGACACTTGAGCGATTCTCCTTGAGCGATCTTACACTTGAGAGATTTTCTAAGTGTAGAGCAATCCTTTTTAAGTTGAGAGATCTTTTTGTATTGAGGAGAGATTGTTTGTAAAGTTGAGAGATCCTTTTTAAGTGTTGAGCGATCCTTTTTAAAGGTTGAGAGATTGTTTGCTAAGACTTGAGCGATCTTTTTAAGACTTGAGCGATCTTAGCGAAGTTGAGCGATCCTTCAACACCTTGCCCGATTTAGACACTTTGCAACCAGAACAAAGACATCTGACTGAAGACTTAAACAACAGAACAGAATCAAATCAATCAACTGATCAGCCCGATCAAATTTTAAAATGGATGCTTTGTCGATTGGAAACGACACTAGACCCCCGATTCTACGAAGAGGGGAGTACAATGTATGGAAGAACCGATTTCTGAACTTTCTTGAGAGCAAGGACCAATCCTCAGGTCTACTTGACTCTATCACAAATGGACCTGCACAATTGATGATAGCAGTTGAGAGAGATAATGGAAACAACCCACCGGTTGAGATAGAATGGAGACCGAAGACTGTTGACGAATATGATGATGAGGATAGAGCAAGACTCCGGGCAGATCTCATTGCCAAGACCTACCTGTTGCAGGCCATCCCGAACGACATCTACATGCAGATTGACAGCATGTCAACTGCAAAAGAGATGTGGGATGAGATCTTCAAGATCATGCAAGGCACTGAGATCGGAGTAAAGGCGAAGAAAGCTAGCACATTCACTGCTTATGACTCATTCAAAGCCAAGCTCGGAGAATCACTTGAAGACACCTACCTCAGATTCCTGCAGTTGATAAATGAGATGAGAAAGATTGGCGTACACAAGTCGAACATGGAACTGAACGTGAGATTTCTATCTTCTCTTGGAGCTGACTGGAAGAAGCTGAGCTCACAGATAAGGCACACGAAGGATCTGGATGAGATGGATATTCACGCTGTGTACAACACACTTGACCAATATGCAGAAGATTTTTCTGATCTTGTGGTAGCCTCTGTGACAGCTGATAAAGGGAAGGGAGCTGTGGACAAGCTTGCTGACACCCTTGCCCTGATGCTTGACAAGCCATCGAAGTCTGGCTCCAAGAAGGATAAGATGATAATTGAAGAAAGTGAAAGTTCTGACAGTGACGTTGGATTTAAGAATGACTCAGATGATGATGAGATGCATGATTTTCAGAGGCAAATAGCTCTTCTTACTTCGAGGCTCAACAATCATATGCAAATGAAGAAGAACTCCTCTAACAACAGGCTCCGCAAGTCCTCTACCAGCAACAGCAAAAGAAAAGAGCGGTCTTTTGATTCGTCTGAGAATATTGTTGCTGAGGATGCTCCAAAGTGCTTCAATTGTGGGAAGACTGGACATCTGATGAAGGACTGCAGGATGCCTAAGAGGAAGAAAGATGCTGAGTACTACAAGCAGAAGATGTATCTGAACAAGAAGAAGATGTTGCTGGCAATGGAAGAAAACAAGGAAAAGAGTGCTCTCATGGCTGAAAAAGACCACTGGATAGATGATTCTGATGAGGAAGAGAATCTGGCCTTGATGGCAGTGGTTGAAGAAGGAGAAAAAGAGAAGGATGCTGAGAAGGAAGGAAAGATGAAGTCAACCCCTGCTGCTGATGAAAAGGAGAAGAACAAAGCTGAGGAGAAGAAGAACCTGCCTACTGCAACCAATGCTGATGCAGCAACTGCCCTGACTGCTGAGAACAGAAATGCTGACAACGATGTAAGTACCTCTAATTCATCTATTCATAACTGCTCTAGAACAGATATGCATGATAAATTTAAGGAGCTAGAGGTGAATTACAAACGGTTGTATGAGGTGTATAACCAACTGCGTGAAAAACAGACATGCTCAAACATTAAGATAATCAATTCAGAGAAAACAATCACTAAGCTCACAACTGAGAATAAGCGACTTAGTACTAGTGAGAAAGAGTTAACAGAGAAACTTAGAACAACTGAAAAGGAAAGAATTAGGCTCTTTGGTGTAAATAACTTGCTGATGGAAAGAAGGGGTGCTCTTTATACTAAAATCAAAGAACTTGAGGATCTGTTAGCCAAAAGGGATCAAACAGACCAGACTATTTTCCTTAACCAGCCTAAGGACACTCGTTTCTATAACGCCAAAGAAGGCTTGGGTTTGACCAATCCTCAGAACCTGAAAAAGGTCAACTGTAGACAACTCTATGATGTTAGATACATGAAAATAGGATTGACCAAACTCATGGCCTTCACTGGAGCTGAAGAAACGAATGCCCTTGAGGATGAAAAGAGAAAGACAAAGGCTGGTGTAGAGGTTCCTTTTGACTACACAGAGTTAAACAAGAGCTACAAAACCAAAGCACTCCCTTTGACCCCTGCTGAAGAAATCTTGACCTATCCTCCTGAAAAGGAAGCTGAGAAAGACGGAGAGGAGGCTTCTACATCTGAACCAATTGAGAAACCAGCTTACATTCCACCATTGGTGAGAAAGTTTGCTGAGTTAAAAGACTCTTTTGAAAAAGAAAAGCAGGTTTTAGAAAAAGAAAAGGATGAACTTTTAAAAGAAATATCTTCTTTGAAAACCGCCTCTCAGTCTAACACAGCTTCTCAATCCTCTTCCCCTTCTACTTCTGAAAACACTTCTGAAAATTCAAGCGATAGTTTTAAGACTTCTCCTTCTCACCCCAAGTCTCATTCTCCGACAGGGAAAGATGTGAAGAAGAGAGTCGAGAAGAAAGGAGAGTGGATTGAAGACAAAATAAGAAGGAAGAAGAGAGAAGAAGAGTCGAGATTAAGAAATAAGTGTCAGCGGTCGAGCGCCATTTTTTATGTTAAGAATAAGTCTAGTTCTAGCATTAGTGAGCCATCTACTAGTTATGCTAAGAGAGTGGCTCCTAAGTCTTCTAGTTCTAAGATTTCTGTCTCGAATCGCTGTACTAAATGTGTTTCTCTGGATTGTGTTAAATTAATGAAATGTTGTTGTTATAAGTCTGTTCCTTCTTGCAAAGCAAAAGATCCTGTGATTGTTGATAATGTTGTGAATAAGCCCAAGATTGATAGGGTGAATGTTGAGAGTGAGGTCAAATTGCCATTTTTAAGGTACCCTCTCAAGATTCACTCAGTCAAACATCTGAAAAGGCTATCATGTGAAACAATTTTGAAAGATCATTTATCTGAACAATCACTTAGGACGAATGAGAGTTCCCTCGCTCCAAAAATCGTTCAAATAAAACAAAAATGGGTTCCTAAGGCTGAAGCAGAACAATTAAAAATGAAAAACTCTTCTCAATCAGCCAGCCTAGGATCCCAAATCAAAAAGAAGTTGAAACAATTGCTCACTGTTGATAAGGAAGGACCCATCTGGCGATGGGTACCTAAGCGAAACTAATCTGTTTTGCAGGTCAGTCATGTGTGGCATCTTGATTCGGGTTGCTCGTCACACATGACTGGACAGATTGAACTACTGAGCAACTATTCTGAAAGGTTTGGAGGAAATGTGAGGTTTGGGAACAATGCTTCATCGCCCATACTCGGGATAGGAGATGTCATCTGTGAGAGCGTCACTATCAGAAATGTGTCGTATGTGCAAGGACTGAAACACAACTTGCTTAGCATCGGCCAATTTTGTGACAATGGAATGGAAGTGAGATTCCATGCTAGGCAATGTTGTGTGATGGATATGGGTGGGACACCATTATTAAGGTGTCAGAGGAAAACCAATCTCTACACCATTGATCTGAAATCGGTACGATCCCCCATATCCATCTGTCTCCTGTCCAAAGCATCTGAAGAACAAAGCAGCCTATGGCACAGACGTCTCTCACACTTGAATCTGCCAGCCATCAGTTCCCTCTCCTCAAAGAAGTTGGTGAAAGGACTGCCTGTTCTGAAGAACTCCCCCAACCATCACTGTTCGGCATGTCATTTGGGAAAGATGAGGAGAGCATCACACAAGTCAAAACAATTTCCCTCCTCATCTCGTCCCCTGGAGCTACTACATATGGATCTGTGTGGTCCGATGCGCGTGCATAGCATCAGTGGACGCAAATATACTTTGGTAATTGTGGATGACTACTCACGCTACACATGGACCAAGTTTTTGCGCTCCAAGGACGAAACTGCAAACTTAATCATGACGTTCATCAGGACCATACAGAACTATCTACAGCAGAATGTGAAGATCATCAGAACTGACAACGGGACGGAGTTCAAGAACAAGGAACTGACTGAATTCTATGAAGCTCAGGGAATTACTCAACAGTTCTCTGCAGCTAAGACACCACAGCAGAATGGTGTTGTAGAACGACGGAACAGAACCTTGGTGGAAGCAGCCAGAACCATGCTGATACAGTCAAAGCTTCCTCACTTCATGTGGGCGGAAGCTATCAACACGGCCTGCTTCACACAGAACAGAACAGTGACCCACAAAAGATTCGACAAGACGCCCTATGAGATTGTGTTCAAGCGGCTCCCTAACATTGCCTTCTTCCGCGTCTTCGGCTGTAAATGCTACATTATGAATGACAGGGATGCTAGGGGGAAGCTTGATCCAAAAGCAAATGAAGGGATATTCATTGGGTATTCTACTAATTCCAAGGCGTACAGAGTATACTTGAAAGACAGAAGAACCGTCATGGAGAGCATCAATGTGAGCTTCTATGAAATGGCGGACTTGGCTTCTGAACATTTTCATTCTGAACCATCAACCTCTGCAAACAATGAAACTCCATCATCTTCTGGAATAGGAGGGCAGGGCGATGAGACAAGATCTGATGAGCACGTGGTTTTGGATTCTCTATTTGAACACTTCTACAGTCAACCACGTGCACCACCAACTACAAATGCTACAATCACTCAGAACCCCCTGTTACCTGCTCCAACCACTGAAGAAACCAACACTCCTACTCAGAATGATGATGAGCATACAGATAATGAAGCTGAACATGAAACAACCTCTCCTGTCAATGATCAACCTGAAGAAGCTGCAACGCAAGAAACCCCAGAAGTACAACCAGAACAAGAATACTCTGACCCTGATCATCCAATCATAATTCCACAGCCTCTACAGCACGAGAGAAAGTGGACAAGGGCACATCCGCCAGAGCTGATAATTGGAGATCCATCTCAAGGAGTCAGAACCAGAACGGCTTCAGTCAATGAATGCTTATACTCATGCTTTCTGAGTCACAAAGAACCAACAAAGATGACTGACGCATTGGCTGATCCGGACTGGGTGATTGCGATGCAGGAAGAAATGAACCAGTTTGAAAGATTGAAAGTGTGGACCCTGGTGCCAAGACCTTACAAGAAAACCATTATCGGCACCAAATGGGTATTCAAAAACAAGAAAGACGAAGACGGTGTGATCGTGAGAAACAAGGCCCGCCTGGTTGCAAAAGGTTACAATCAACAAGAAGAAATTGACTACGATGAAACCTTTGCACCAGTGGCAAGAATTGAAGCGATAAGACTATTCCTCGCTTATGCTGCACACAAGAGTTTCACGGTGTATCAAATGGATGTAAAGACAGCTTTTCTGAATGGAGATCTGAAAGAAGAAGTCTATGTTGCACAACCTGACGGCTTTGTTGATCCTGAACGCCCCAACCATGTATATAAGCTGAGGAAAGCCTTGTATGGTCTGAAACAGGCACCGAGAGCCTGGTACGAAGCACTGTCAGATTTCCTTGTAGAATCAGGCTTCTCGAAGGGAAAGATAGATCCAACTCTCTTCATCAAAAGACACAAGGGTGACATCATGCTGATACAAATTTATGTGGACGACATCATCTTTGCCTCGTCGAATCCAAACTTCTGTAGAAAGTTCAGCAATCTGATGCGCACCAAGTTCGAGATGAGTATGATGGGAGAGTTGAACTTCTTTCTAGGGCTTCAGATCAAGCAATTGCCAGATGGAATATTCATAAATCAGTCCAAGTACATCCACGACATGCTAAAACGCTTCAAAATGGACAGCAAGTCAACAATGAAAACCCCCATGTCTCCCTCACAAAAGCTTGACTCTGACCCTTCCGGGAAACCAGTCGATGCTACCAATTATCGGGCAATCATCGGTTCCTTGCTGTACCTTACATCTAGCAGACCAGACATTGTCTTTGCAACCTGTCTATGCGCCCGCTTTCAAGCAAATCCGAAGGAATCACATCTGAATGCTGTTAGAAGAATACTGAGATATCTTAAAGGAACAGTCAATCTGGGCCTTTGGTATCCCAAGGAATCAGGTTTTGACCTTGTTGGATACTCAGATGCTGATTTCGCGGGTTGCAAACTGGACAGAAAAAGTACATCTGGCGGTGCTCAATTTCTTGGTGATAAATTGGTGTGCTGGTCCTCCAAAAAGCAGAATTGTGTGTCTACTTCAACAGCTGAGGCAGAATATGTCGCTGCTGCTAGCTGTTGCTCACAGATATTATGGATGAGGACCCAGCTGAAAGACTACGGGTTCACTTTCTCACACATCCCGATCTACAGTGACTCTCAAAGTGCAATAGCCATCACGTGCAATCCAGTCCATCATTCAAGGACGAAGCATATTGACCTCAGATATCATTTTATAAAGGATCACGTTGAGAAAGGCACCGTGGACATGTACTTTGTGTCTACGGAATTGCAACTGGCTGATATTTTCACAAAGGCCCTGGATGAAAAGAGATTCAATTTCCTGATCTCTAAGTTGGGGATGCTGAACCTAAACGACTGAGTAACATCTGAACTGTGTGTGTGCGTGTGCTTTCATGTTTTGCATTTTAGTTTTCTTTGCATCACATTTCTCCCTCTCTCTCTCATGCATCATTTTTTTATGCATCACATGTCTTTTCTTTTTATTATTCTGTTTGCATCATTTTTAATCAATGCATAAATTGAGGGGGAGCTGTTCAAAAGTGTTCATAAATCGAGGGGGAGCTTTTCAAAAATTGTGTATAAATTGAGGGGGAGTTTGCTAAAATTTGCATTCTTAAAGGGAAGCAAGTGTTGAGGGGGAGCATTTTTAAAATTTCAAATCAGACTGTTTTGGGCCCGTTAAGTTCAAAATCTCCCGGGCCTATTTAATTTCAAAAACCGGGCATCTTCTCTCTTCCTCACTTCACTTCTACTCAAAACTCTCCATCTTCCTTGCGCGATCTTCTCCCTCAAAGCTCTTCGATTTTCAAAGCTCAAAATCTCATCTCCCTCTCTCGTTTTTGCTCATTCCATCAAAGGTAAAGAAATCTCTCCATCTTTCTTCGATTTTTATGACAATGAACAGGCACAAGGTCGAGAAGAAGACGACGAACAGGTGACCTTGCGCATAACCCTTGCGCGAAACCCCTCCTGCGCAAACCAGGGCTGCGCGATTTAACAGTAGCGCGAAAACCCCCCCTGCGCGATTGTGGGATCTGCGTGATCTGAGAGGTGTGCGATTAAGGGGCTGCGCGATTCCCAGCTTTGCGTGATATAGGGGATTGCGCGATTTAGGGTACCCGGTTACCTCTTGCGCGATTTTGACCCCTTGCGCGCTTTGTATAGGAAGCGCGATTTCCCCCTTGCGCGATCCACTGGGCTTGCGCGTTTTACCCCCTGCGCGATCTTTGTGTTGCGCGATTTTATGCCCTGCGCGATTCTACCTCTTGCGCGATCAGAAGGGATGCACCATCTAACCCTTGCGCAATCCCAGAGGTTGCGCTATCATATGGGCCTGCACGAAAAACGGCCCTACTCGAAACACAGCCCAGGACCAAATCCTTCGTGAAAATCATTATTTTGAGACAAAAACAACTTAAGTCCAGGCCCATATCAGATAAAGTGTGACCGAGATCCTTTGGGCCCGAAATATTCATTTATAAAAAAAAAAAAAAACACAAACACAGAATAAAGGGCCCCAAGTGAGAAATAAAGTGTAGACTTAGCCATTTTTGATCATATGCTCTAATCTCTTTATCATTTTCAGACTGAAATGGCTGCCAACACTCCAATCAACATGATCTACGCTAGGGAACACTGGATCCCGATCAAGGAGAACAACTCACAGTTGGACCCCGAAGTCTTCTCATGCCAAGATGACGTGGTGGTCTCAATTCTCAAAGGCCACAAGCTGTGGAAGGCACTGAGCAAGAACGCTGAAGTCCCTCAGGTGTATCTCCAACAATTCTGGGGTACACTTGACAAGGACGTGGATGCAAATGGCAGGCAACTCGATGATGTACTAGCTGCCACAATCTGCAACACAAGAGTCACAATCACAAAGGCGCTAGTCCAACAAGTGCTACAGATCCCGGAGGAGGAACACTATGATGCGTTGGCCTCAGAAGCACAAATCTTTGAGGACATGATCACACTAGGCCACGCTGAACCTCTCCGACTGATGTCCGCGATCAAGACAGCACGATTTCCACGACCATGGAGGACACTTATGGCCACACTGAACAAGTGCTGCACATCTAAGCACAGTGGCTTCGACAAATGCAGCGGTTATCTCGTCTACATCTTCCACGGCATCGCTTTCATGAAGAACTACGACTTCACCTCACTGATCTGGGGTGACATTCTGGAAATGCGAAGAAGAAAATTTGAAACTGATCTGATCAAACATCTGCCATACATGAGATGGTTTTCATTGCTGGTGCGACACTTCTGCAGAACAATTCCAACGATTCAACGGCGCAAATCATCTGAGAATGTCAGCACTCCAGCCCTACAATACTTGAAGAGAATGCCAGAGGTACGCTCACTGGTACCGTTACCCATTCCAGTCCCTCTCCTCCTGTTAGCCGGTCGCAATGATCCACATGTCATACGCTACAGCGAGGAGAACAACATAATACTCCCTATGGCTCAGATAAACCCCCCTGAGCCTGCCCCTGGGAGTCAACCGAGAGTAAGTGAGGGTCCTGAGTGTTCAACCCGGCCACAGAGACCAGTGGCAAGCCGGCCCCATGATGATCAGACTATGTCTGCTGAGGGCCACACCCGTGCTGAGGAGTCTTCCCGTGATTCGCCAAGCGTAGCCACAACACAAGACGCTGACGATGAGGGCTCTGGGAGCAAGGCTGAGGACGACAACGATGATGATGATGAGGACGACGACAACGCCAATGCAAAGGGCAAGAAAGTCGAGAAAGCCCGCGCTAAGAAAGGACGACTCGTTATAAGGCTTTCTCGGGCTACAACACAAGAGCAGTCTCACCAAATCAAGGACTCTCAAGGAAATATCATCAGTGAGACTCGCTCCAAGGTGCGTCATGAACTTGCCTCATCATCTACTCCTGTGCAAAGAGTGCAAACCGCGAGCAACCTGGCAGAAGAGTTAGCCTTGTATGACAGCTGCTCTGACCTAGACACAATAAACCGGGCTAACCCCATAGGTGCAGAAACTGATATTTTCAGTTTCCGAGTAGAAGACGCAGCATCCAGCCCAACTGCGCATGCACAAGCCTCACCTAGCCACTCTGCTGCCTCCCAACAGGTAGTAGTTTCACATATTGGGGATATTATACCCACCTCGCTGTCTCCCTACGAAGCAGCTGAGGATTTACTTTGTGGTCTTCCGCCCCAGACCACTACCCCTCCTTCTAGCACATTGAGTCTAGTTTCCACCATCCCAACATTTTCAACATTTTCTAGGACACATACACTGCTCACACCACCGCACACGACAGGTGCACTTTACTTGTCCTCAACGATCGGAGATACGTCAATGATGATCGGAAGTCCTGCTGCTCAACAGATATCTCCATCATTATCTGCAGGCCACACATCGGTAATCTTTACTGATGCTGTGACAACGGTTACTACCCCTGTAACCGGACACCCTGACCCCACCGACCTTTCCGTCATTCTGCAACGTTTCTTGGATTCCACCATCAAACCATGGGTGCACGAAGCAATAACCGCTCGGGCACAGGAATTCAGGAACACCCCGGCATTGCTAAATGACATCATCCAACCCCAACCATCATCCTCACATACCCAACAAACCCAACCACTTCCTATCATACCTACCCAACAAACCTCTGAACCATCCACAACCCTACCCCACTCACCTACTGCTTCAAGGGGAACCCAGGATACAGAACTAGTGTCCTCCCCTACTTCGACCACACCTTTTCCTGACCCTAAAACCTTACCGTTCGAGGTACTCGAAACCCTTATGCTAGATCAACTACTAGCTACCGAAGAAGGCAACCTAACCCAGAAACAAAAAGACCTTCTTCGGATCCTTAAGCCTGACAGCTCATGCCGTGATAGTCTCCTCGGTCACAAACGTTCGCATGAGGACCCCGATGATTCGGATCCTCATGAGGGGGAGAACAAGAGACAAAGGACACTTGAGCGTGATGCGTCAACCAGCCAACCCTCTACGCAATCCAACCAACCCGAATCCTCGAACAATCAGCCCCCATCATCCACTCAACATAAAAGCCAAACAGCCAACTCACCCACATCTAGCCCGGTCGAGCTAGAAACAACACTCCTAGGCTCATCTTTCATAGATGTAGACCAAGGATGGAGTGGAAGTCCTGAGGTTGCTACTTCGAGTACACCTTTCTATTCAGGCCATCAGAAAGAACCTAGTTCTAATCTGATGATAACGGGTAATCCTAGTGATCCCGGAGTTACTATTGACAGAGCGCCACAGCAGCAGCAGACTCCCTCTAGCCAACCTGATGATCGAATGCATGACGAACTTGAAGAAATTCTTGTTCACAACAAGTGGTCTCGGCTATGGACGAATGTGGATGAAATACAGCGAAGAGCCTATCTCAGAGAGCTCCTAGCTAAATGTGCTGCTGATGTAATACTGCTTAATGATGATGAACTCAAGGAAGGAGAAAACTATCAGGAACCTCCCAAGGAGCTGGAATTCATCATCAGACAAACAGCGGCTCGAATGCCCAGGAGTGAAAAACCTTGGGAGAATATTAACATCAATGCTCCTTTCCAAGAGGAAATCAGAAAGCGTATATGGCGGAAAGATGACGAAGTCAAGGAATTGGACGAATTGAAAATCTGTGGACTCAATCATCTGCGAGGAAAGAACAAAGGTGGACAACTGTTTCTGCTTAGTCATCATTACATGGGGAAACAGAGAGAAGTATGGCAACATGAACTACAAACCGCAAAAGACCCAGTATGGAGTATACTAAATGTAGCCGAAATAAATTATCAAGACATCCCACTCTCTGCTTACCGCCTGCAACGCTCCGACGGGACTGAATTTACCTGCAAGGAAAATGACCTTTATATGTTAAAGATGGATGACATCTATCTTATGTATCAAGCCTTCCAGGAAATTCCAGTCACCTGGGACAAATCTACACAAGAGGGATTCAAGGCACTCAAGCGCTTCATGATCAGACAAGCCAAATTCTTTGCTTCCCATGATCTTCAGATGGCCCTAGAAACAAATCTGCCAAAGACAAACCTCTCAAGACCAAAGCTTTACGGGCCAGAACTTGAGAACTATCCAGCCTATTACATCTTTGATCGCCCGTTAGCTATCATCTACCTGAACCACAAAGGTGAGAGGCGTTTGTTGGTGGCAGAAGAAATCAACAAGTACTGTGATGGAACGCTGAAGATCATTGAAGAAAAACTGCAACCTATCAGAAAAGAATTTGAAGAAAAACAACAGAAGTATGCAGATGCCACAGACGATGAACTAACAGAAGCAACCAGAGTTGATAAAATCTTGAAAGCTATCGAGAAACAACTTAGCAGAAGAAGATCTCTCAGAAATTACGAGCATGCACTAAATCTCAGAAAGCATTATTTTAAAGCTCAGAAGTGAAGAAAAGAAGAAGCAAGAACATCTGATCACAAAGGGGGAGATTGTTAGAGATATTTTCATTATAATTGTGATCAATGTTACTTAGCTCTTTATATTTAGCATCTTAATTAAATAGATTAGCTAGAATAATGAATAGGCCTTTTAAGGCAATTTGTAATAAAAGGTTTTATACCTTTTTAGGTATGGGCCTCCTAGAAAAAGGAGCCCAAATGATTGTAAAACCTACCTTTCCCGTCAGGCTATATATATGCCTTAAGGGAAAGGCTAGGTTAAGCTTTTCTATATTCTAGTGCCGCAGTGCCTATTCTCGTGATAGAAGTTTTACGCTAACATTCATATCATTCTGTAAACTTCTTCATCACATCAATGGAAAGCTTCATTCCCAGATCTATCTTCCATACATACATTCTATAGATTAGAAAACAGGACCTAACATCAATCTGAAGCTGGACAAGGATCGCAAGGCGTTGCTTGACAGGAAGGCGAAAGGAAGGGCTGTTGGAAAGGACAAGGGCAAATTCACAGTAGAGGAAGTTGCTGCTGCTACAGGAGCTTCTTCTATTGATTAGATTTGGTAATGGTCGTTATGTTATGTTTTTCATTCCTGTTCTATTACTGTAACCAATCAGGATCCTTTCCAATGAGTGATTTGGTGAGTTCTGTCTTTTGTTATTCAAGTAAACTTTTTGTTCTAGGTTTGATCCATATAAACATCAAAGTTTTATCATATGTGCGTTTTTGTCGAAAAAACAAAATAGATATAGATATAGATTAGGTTAAATCCTATCATATTCTATATACCTAAAGGGAGAATCCTCCCCCAAACCAGTTCCATATGGAGAGGAGATTCACTGTTCAAATTTCTCTTCATATAAATTTGGTATTTTTTCTCCCAATTAAAGCTTCTGCTTGAATAACAAGTCTTTTGAGTCATATACGTACTCCTGAATAACAAGTCAACGCTTCTCAGGAAATTCTTTTAGTACTCATCTTGTGCATCTTTAGCAGCAACCTCATCGCACTTCACTGCACGGAATCATTGCACCTCGCCGCACCCTCGCCCACGATTTAACCTCCATTCATGCACGGCGCACCAGTTCACCTCTTGCGGCACGAGTTCACCAGTTCCATATGGAGAGGAGATTCACTGTTCAAATTTCTCTTCATATAAATTAGGTATTTTTTCTCCCAATTAAAGCTTCTGCTTGAATAACAAGTCTTTTGAGTCATATACGTACTCCTGTACAAATTTTTGCAAGTCTTATTATTTCCAATTGAATAAAACCATACGGAGTAGCAATTACAGTTTCATCTTATATCACTACATGGTATAAAAATCTACCATTACTTTAACTGTTAGCATAAAAAAAATCAACAAAAATTGTCTTTTGAATATAACTTTTTTTATGAAAGCATTTTCGTTCACACCTATTCAGATTTTTTCCTTTTAAATTTTGAACCATAATTGGCTTAACCTTGATGCTGAATACCTATTTCACTTATTTAAAGGGGCACTATACATTACTACGTATATGTTGGCAGTTCAAAACTTATTTACAAGAATATTGAGCTCAGAAGTGTGGATAAAGGTTTAACTATTCTCCAAATGATATTTCAATTGTAGTTTATTTGTGAAGTTAATTTATCTTTTGTTTGGCACAGAGGATTTCCTGTTTGGTTGAAATATATGTCCTGGATAGAATTTGGAGATGATTCGTCCTTATTTAAAAAATTCCTTCTGTTTAGGTGCAACAACATACCAGTTCTTATCCTCAACAATGGTTCGTTCAAGTTCATCCAGACCACCTTCAAGTTTGTTAACCAATCCAGTCCCATGTTCAACTTTTGACTTTGCCAATCCTGAAAATCTGAAATAACCAAATACATCCTTGCCTTCAGATCCCGGGATGTCTGTTTCACATTTTGCCAATTGCTCAAATCAATTCGTTATATTTTGAATTGATTTTCAATAGCTTAACCTCTTAAAACTCTGTATACTTTATCCTCTCTTACAATATTTAAAAAGAAAAATATAATAGACTTGCATTTCAAATCAAGTTGAAATCATTTTTTTTTCTTTTTACGAATTAATGATATTTTTCAAAATATCTTACTCTGTATATTTTATAATCAAATTGATTGTTTTTTAGATATAGACATGATATGCCTTTCACACACAAGTGCAAATAATAGTTTCAATGGGCTAATGTGGTAAACCATCAGGTACTCACTTCACCCTACATACATTTTCTCTGTCTGCATCAAATACATTCCATTTCCATCTTTTATTCTTTTAGTTAACTAAAATGATTTGGTTCTGTTTAGTACATGGAACCTCATATACTTTATTATACAACGAATGAGCCAATTTCCTAATTGGAAATAATATCTTAAGTTATTCAGTTACCTAATTTGATATATAGATGCAGCTGAAGTCATTTCTGGATCATTAAGTTCCCTGTTTTGATTGATGGTATACCTGAAATACTTCCTACAGTTATACGAAGTACTAATTATGTGTTTTCTTTCACTAATGGTTGTTTGAATTCTTTGAATATTTTATTTTATTTCACTAGTAATAATTTAGATGTCCTTACGTTCATTTAGATTTCCATAATATAAAAGTCACCAACCTACTTAGTGTGTTGATGTAGTTATTTCAGTTTACTAAAAGACTCCGATTCCTTCACTTGTGTTTGAGATAACATCAGAAGCATGGAGGATACTTTTAAAAGACAACACACTTTTGTACTCTGACTACTTTGTGGAGGTTTATTTGCATCTCAATCTTTCAATCCAGAATCCCCTAATCCATACTTAGGGTTCGCGTTTGCTCAACTGTTCCATCCTCACTGCATATTTTCCTCTTCTCTTTATGCAAATGTGTAAGAGTATGTCTTATATGAAATCCTCATTTAGATTCCTTAATTGCTTGATTACTTGGAATTCTTTAAGTAAACTCTCAAAGAAAGTTGGAACAAACCTTATGATAAATATTCAAAAGGACTATATGACTTCCTATTTACTATTCCGGATAATTAACTGCATGCACTGATACTAATTTGGACCTGATTACTAAAGAAGAAGAAATTAGAGTCGCTACATTTAGCATTGACATGAAAAATGGCTAGACTGGAAATGGCTTCATGTGTTATTTTGCTAAAAATAATTTAAGCTGCATTTTTTTTATTCATTTAATGTTTTATAATCTTCATGGCTACTGTGGTTTTCATGATTGAGAAGTACTCAATTAATTTCAAGTATGAGGTATTTGTAGTTGTATTCCCCTGTCTCATTACCTTTAGCAAAAAACTGCTAAAATTAAATAATGAGTGCAAAGTAGAAAAACTAATAAGAATGAGAAGAGGGAAGTAGGGGTAAAGGAAGCACTGTACCAGTAAGTCCGATAGTTATAGACTTACATTGACAGATATAAATCAACTAAATCTGAAATGATGAGCCTGTGATAAAGTGTTTTTAAAGTCTTGTGCATTTTAACATCTCAAAATGATATCTTCAATCGATTAATGTGATATGTGTGATATGTGTATATGTATATTCCAGGAAGATTGGAAGTATAAAACGAAATAAGTTTGTCGTGCATGCTCAAGAAAATTGCAGACCTCCCACTTGGAATGGCAGACCTCGGATCTCTCGATTTTGCTAGAATCCTAAATGCTTGACCCCTACATGCTACGTAAAATACGTTTTGTAAAATTCTTATTTCATTAACGCTACATTGTATTTATAACATTATTTGTTTGTGATATGAATTTATTTTACTTAGATTTTATTAGTTCACCAGTTTTGTTTGTGATAAATGTTAGCAGTAGTGGACTTAGCATTCTCATTTTGAGTGTCCAAAAGGTTTTACAATTAAAACTTTAGTGAACACTAAATAATAATATTAAATTTATTGGTGTATATTCTTACATTTTTAAAAACTTTGAGTGTTCAAGGGAACACTTTGGATCAATAGTAGATCCGCCCATGAATGTTAGGATGTGTAGTCAGGAATGATGCTAAGAACGAGGGAATTGGCAAAGTCCATAATTCTTAATCCTAATGAAGTAATAGTCTTGCTGTTGGTTATACCCTTTGAAGCTAAACATGTCATAACATGAAATCGGAAGTCACCATCCAAAATCAGCACCATTCATTAGCAGTTAGAAGAATTGCATAGCCACTCAAGAAGGCATACACATAGTTAAAAGCCCAAACATAGCAAGACTTATGTAGTCCTATTAAAATAATATAAGATATAAGAAAAAAGTTATTCTAAATAAGAATGCTTGATTCATATTTTGAGATGAATATAGTTGTGCTCATATTTGTGAAAATTAGATGAGCCATAGTGATAATGCTCAATTTGTATATTTTAATCACTCATTTTATCCCATATTTGATTGGCTTTGGGATTAATTTTGATTGAATTTGTTAAAGTCTCGATTTGATTTTCAGGCAGCTGATTTTAAACCGAAACGCTCACTATTACAGCTAAGTCAAAGTCCCCAAATTACCAAAACATAAACTTCACAATAAAAAGCAAGGAAAAAATATTTTACATTTGCAACTTGTTCAAAAAGGATGTCACGGGATTCAATTACAAGTGGGCAGGAGACTTTGTGCAAATTATATAAAAGTCAAAACATAGCCCATACTCTCTTATTCATGCAAGTATAAGCATGTGCTCAAACAAAAGAACAAAAAGAGACTCAGGCTACGCCTAATAAAGACAAAAAGGAAGCACGCTGAAGACAGAAGATCAAGTGGATCTATCAACGTTCACTACAAGAAAAGTGCGCATAGACTGCACATGGACCACAATTTTTTTTATATGGCAGCATAAATGTCGTTAAAAACACCATTAACCACACATTTTTTTATTTACCACACACAAAAAATGTGGTAAAAGCTTAGAGACGACATGTGACACCGCACCCAAACGTCCTTGAAATTGAATTTAAAAATTCAAAGTTTATGTATTGAACTTCCTATTGTCGAACGAGCTAGAGTGTAAAACGATTAATGATTGGTGTAATGCGTGTTTGATTATTTTACCGTTTGAGCTCGTATATTAATGATGGGCCTTCAAATACTTATTTGGGCCATCTAAATAAATGTAAGATCCAAACATTATCTAAATAATGATACATAACCTTTCGATACAAACTAAGGAAGGTTGGGCGGCCCAAACATCATTTTGGGCCCAACCTGCTAAAAATAGTAAGTATTCAAGAATGACGTCCTAGGCCCACTCGAGGGTGACCCACATGGCTAGTAGCCCAGCAATATGAATACTAATATCATAAATAGGTGATAGGATGATTAGAGAAGAATACAAATGCCTACGGTCCCATCTTTGACATTATTGAGCTAAATAATGAGAGAAGACTTTTTCTTCTATAATATTCATCATGTAAATTATTGGGATGATCCTACACATATTGGAGATCACTAATATGATGTAGATGGTTGAATTGTTCTAAATAAATTAGAATGAGTACAAAATACATCTTTTGACAAAAGATAAAACAATAGGACCCATCTTTCCATTTTTGGAAGTATTGGTAGGTATTTTGGATCCCAAATCGATTGGGATCAATTCGGGAGCATTGCACATGATTTGAGTACATGCAAGACAAATAAAAATGGGTGAGAAGACTTACCTTGGCCGGACAGCATGGAGAGGAGCTGCACAAGACATAATTGGCATCAATTTGGGGCCACCATGACTATTTTCGCACAAATTGGTGTGCTTGTTTGTCTCCCTCAATAATGGGAGTTGTACTCGTCCAAATGAGGTGAATAAGGTGTCCCTTGATAGCCTTTGAAGTCTACTTTCATTATTTAGTGGTTTCAGAGCAAGAAGAGAGAGTATTACCGACAATAATCGAGGCTGAGCGAACTGCTGCGTACAAACTCGAGCAGTGAGAGAGTTGGTGTTGTTTGGTTCATATCTCGAGTTATGCTAATCCAAATCAGGCGTGTGAGGTACCTGCGGATAGCTCTCAAGATAAGGAATCCGTAAAGGTCTGGTTTGCATCAAGCAGAGTAGTGGAAGGCTTCCAAATCGTCCGAGCAAAACACAAACGTGCAGGGACGGATTTACTTCTCTAAAGTGAGTTATAATCCAAAAACCTTTCACTTCATTTACCAAATGATATGAACGATTGGTGGAACTATTATACACTATTTCAAGTGTGTAGTATGTCCATGTAAATTCATTTTATTTATGTAAAGGTTAGATACTAACCTAGAGCAAACATTGGAAAAAACTAAGAAACGAGTTCGCCGGAAAACACCCATTCTAGGGACTGTTTTCGTATCAACGGTTAGAGGTTGAGCTAGGACTTTGAGGAGGCCGTTTAACACTCATTTCTAAGCAAGAAAACAGTTCTTAATCCACCTTGACCGAAGCTTTGACCATTGAATCAAGAAGGAAAAGTTTAAAGCTCAATTAAGGTGAGGACCGACATCTAGTTGCTTACAACTTGTAGGTTGTGCATGAGATTACCTAAATGCTTAAATCATGTTTTTTCATGAATAAAGATGCTTGAACATGATATGAAGAATAAGTAATGAACTTGATTATGATTTGGAATTATATTAATGAATAAGGAGTTAAGTGAAGTATAAATGTGCTATTATGCCAAATAGCCATTTTTACTCGTGTATGCATGATATGCCTATGTAAACGAATACTTGAATGATGAAATTGAAGACATGGGGAGGCTGCCACATATTAGTAATATGTAGGGGCTCCCATATGTGAATAAATGTTTGGTAAGAATAATCTTAATATAATGAAATATTAGTTAAGGATTGTTCGAATTGTTGATAGAATCAAACCTAAGGTTTGCATAGTATTGTGATGAACTTGATGGACTTCAAGTGTCATTTGTGTCTTAGTGTGAACTAAGGTTAAGTTGGGGGCAGTCCATAGGATGTTCCAAGATAGCTTTATGTATGACAATTCTAGGCATAGTGAGTGCTTAGGTATTGGGGTTTATGCCAATGTAAGGAGATGCACTTGAGCCCGAGCTCTAGAATTGCATTGGGTAGACATAAGATTTAGGTTCAGCCCATGTAAGGAGATGCACTTGAGCCCGAGCTCTAGAATTGCATGGGTGGACGTGATGTCAGAGATCGATGATGTGATATAAGGTTTGGAACCTAGGGTCACATCTATGCCAATGTAAGAAGATGCACTTGAGCCCAAGCTCTAGAATTGAATTGGATAGATATAAAGTGGATGCATTAGGGTTGGACCCTATGTATTGTCGTGACTAGTGGTCACGGGGTTTGGGTCATGTTTTGTGATAAACATGGGCCTACGAGTCGACTACTTGACTTTATATAAAGTAAGTATATTTTGAAAAAGGGGTAACTTGGGGTTACATCCTAGATTATATTATCACCCTACTTGAGAGTCTTGTGTATGAAATACTTGTTGTATATCTATTAGATGCCAGCCACACCAGTACTTTATAGCTATATAAAGTATTGACCCCTTCGGGGGCGTCCCACCACCATTTCAGGTTGAGGCTGAAGCTTGCATCCTATGCTCTTTGATCGAGTGATTTCCCGGAGAGAAGACTTGGTTCGTGCTTCCTCCATTCTGTTTGAAACATTAATAAATTTGCTCATGGATATTTTAATTGGAGCCTGCGTGCTCATGTTTTGCCCTATGTGGCATTTGATTTCAAACTATGTTTCCGCTGCATATTTAATTGCTTATTATGCATGTTTATGGATGACTTATGTGTTAATGATATTCGAGACGCTTTGTATGATATGGATGTGTTTGACTTTGGTTGACGATTCGTATTGTACGGGGCAGGTTGTTGACGTGTCCGAATCGGTCCGGGGCGTGACACGACAGTTTTTCACTGTGACCAATGTTTTTACCACAGCTGTTGTGCCGACGCACGTAAAACTATCGCAAAACTGTCGCAAAAATATGAGGAACATTTACGACAGTTTTGGGTCAGTTTTACGTGCGTCGCCACAATAGCCGTGGTAAAAACATTGGCCGCGGTTAAAAACTGTCGTCTCTGACCTTGTACCACAGTTTTGTATGTGGTAAATAAAAAATGTGTGGTTAATAGTGTTTTTAACGACAGTTATGCGGCCATCGCAAAAAACATTGGTCTATGTGCGATCTATGTGCACTTTTCTTGTAGTGGTTCCATATTGAATCTCCTCAACCAACGGGAGATATTCAACGACCACAAGTCTATAAATACCCGAGGAATGTGACGAAGAAAATTCAGCGAAAAGAGAGAGTGTTAATTCATCACTTTACACTTAGCTCATTCACATTTCTTTAAACTCTTAGACTACTTTACTCAGGAAATTCATACCAGAGCTTAGAATAGGTGGAAAAGTTGTAACACATTTGGAAGAATTTGTGAAACAAATCCAAAGAGTGAGTAGAATAAGACATGAGTAGCTTCTGAATCACATTGGTTCATTAGTGAAACACCTAAAGGCAAGAGTAACTTGAAGTTGGTTGTACTCCCTGTGAAAACCTGATAGTTTATGCCTGTGATCGAGGATAAACTGGTCACTAAGTGTATTGGTTAATAGCTTAGTTGAAATCCATCTGATAAAGGGTGGGACTTGATGTAGGAGGATTACACCACCTCTGAACCGGGATATATCATTGTGTCATCTTTCTTAAGCTATATAAACCACCTACTAAGTCCTACAACTAACTGCATTAATACAAGTGTTGTTTGTATAATCAGCCAAAAATGAAAAGTTTTCGTCAACTTTGAAAAATGTCCTAAACAACTACCTGAAAAACAGCTAGCTCACTCAAAAACAGTTTTTCAGGTGCCTACTGATTTCACTTTCTCATACTCCATCATTCAAATCAGCTCTTGTCCATTTACTAAATAAGTGTGTTCATAAAAAGGTCAAGACTTTCGTTGCTAATTCTAAAACCTCTCAAAAGGTCTAAGGATAACTCTTAAAGAGGGAAAGGGACTTCAAAGTCGAAAAGATTTAAAAGTCTATTTACCCCTCCTCTAGACTTTTACCTTACCAGAGACCCATCGAATCGTATGACCACTACACCTGTGGAATCTACAGTATGGGCCGCCTTTGCTAGCAGCCTGGACCTCGTACTTCAGACCTACAGGCCTCTAGTACTGTCCTAACAAACCGTCACTAGCCTTTTACACGCACTTTGTGTTAACTCGTGCGCGCCCTGAGAAACTTCCCAGGGGGTCACCCATTGATATGCACTATTTCCTAGTGCATAAGTTTGTTATTTTAGTATTGTTTGATTGTTGTTTTTAATTGTTTAGTTTAGTTTGGATGTACTCTATAGATTTATTTTGTAGGTTTTAATTTGTATTTTTTAGTGTGTATTTTGTTGTAAGTACCATAAGGGATGCAAGGAAGTATTATAGACACCAAAGGAAGGCAAGATGAATGGTAGAAATAAATTCTGGTAGCAAACCCAGTCGGGTTGAAATATAACCTGGTCGGGTTGGAAGTGACATATGAAGCCAATGGGAAGCTACACACCAAAACCCGGTCGGTTTGAGTTGACAAGAACAAAAGAACGTGTCCAAGATCAAGAGATCGAACGTGGGAAATATTCGATTTGATACGTAACTCGGTCGGGTTTTGACCCAACCCGGTCGGGTTGAATGTGATTTCAGCACCTTCTAAGCAATTAAGGATACCCGATCGGGTATTCTACATACCCGGTCGGGTATCAGACCCAACCACCTCAAAATACCAATAAATACACCCCCTTTTCCTCCCATTAAAATTACCAAATCACATATACTCTTTAGCTCAGTTTAGATTAGTTATTTCTTTATATTTTCTTCATGTTTAGTCTCCAAATGAGGAGTTTAACTCTTCCATCTTGGTTTTGCTACTTTGAAGCTTAATGAATTTGTAAGTTGTGAGTTATTCTCGTTAATCTTCTTCCTTGAATATTAATTCTTCTTTTAAATACTATTTCTATATCAATGTTGGAGAGTGTTACTAAGATGACAATTAGTTTACATCTTGACATTAGTTATAGTAATAGTTAATTCTTCCTCTACGTTAATATTGGGGAGTGTTACTAAGATGACAATTAGTTAACATCTTGATATTAACTATAGTAGAATTCATCTTCTCTAATATTCTTCCTTGAGTATTAATTAATTCGTACTAATATTTCATATTAATATTTTGAACATTACTTAAAGGATCAACTAGTTTTGTTTCATATATTAATTATTACTAGAATCGATCGACGAATATGCTTGTTAGGATGTTTTTACTTGGACTGTAATTTGCTGGTCTGGTCTGGTCTGATCTGGTCTGGTCTGGTCTGGTCTGGTCTGGTCTGAACTGGTCTGGTCTGGTCTGAACTGGTCTGGTCTGGTCTGATCTGGTCTGGTCTGGTCTGGTCTGATCTGGTCTGGTCTGGTCTGGTCTGGACTGGTCTGGTCTGGTCTGGGACAAATTACAGTCCAAGTAAAAACATCCTTAATCGTTCGATCATTTCACGGTAGTAAACTTGGGTTATTAATGCATGCGTTTCATGGTTAATAAACCAAGGAGAATTAATTATGCTGATTAAACCAATAAACCGCTTGTGTTGAGGTTATCAATCTCAATCGTTTTCATCTCGATTTTATTGCTACTATCGGGTTAATATACGGCGCGTGTTCTATATTAACTCGGTAATAAGTTTTATTAATGAACGTGTCTCGTTATTAATAACTACCCTCGATGAACTGGATATACTCCTCGATTGAGTATTCGAGAGGAAGATAGTTAAAGATATAACCAGGATCGACGAACATTTCATTAAGTGGATAAAAGCAAAACCAAGTCCCCATCTCTCTTAAAGTAAACCACATAAATCGTTCATCTTAGTGTAGGTTAATTAATTAAAATCAAACACAACTAAAATCCCCCCTTTGTTACTAGTTATAATATAAAAGAAAAATATTCTTTTCCCTGTGGATACGAACCTTACTTCAATATACTGCGTATATTTGTTGTATTGATTATTATTTTGAGTGCACACCACGACAAAGTTCACGTCACCCATCCCAAGACTACTCTCATGCAAGCACGCATGACATTGGAGTTCTTAGGTGAAGATCTCCCTTAAAAGGAGATGCATCTTGTTGGTATGGGTAGTACTATTAATCCTTTTCAATTAATCTCGGGTATTACAGCTTGTGACGTGGCCCTAGTTTTGTGTGGTACTTGATTGCTGAAATGTCTAAGTCCACAGTTTCTCTAGAGAGGCCCCGAGCTCCGTAAGCGGGGTCAGAGTTCGGGTATAGTAAGTTTATTCTGGAAGGTTTGACCCTGGTCCTCTATTTGTCTGGTAGTGATGATTCCTTTGCTCTGTTGAATTGATCAACTGACTTCGCGTCCGTGTCCGAGGTCAGATCTGGTACCGACCTCAATGTGCTTGAGGTTGGCCTTGGGTTTAGCCTTATCTTGGTGAACTAGGAGTCGACTGTTCGGACCGACCTCGGGTGAGTCGAGGTTGGCCTCGGCGGATTGTGGACTTGGTTGTCCTGAAAGCTTTCTTGAACGTGGATGTTGATACCCCTGGGTATATGGGAATATACTCCAACAACTACATTGCCATCATATTTCTCACTTAATTTTTTTCCAATAAACATTAAAGACCAAGATTTATTCTTATTTTCTCCTATGAAACAAATTTTATTTGAAAATTAAATTATATAGAGGCCGTTTGGCACCACTGTTTTTCGGCTTATCAGGCTTAACAACCAACTTTTTCACCAAACACGTAACTTTTGCTTTCACACGCTGAATTGTGTAATAAGCCGAAAAAGTAAGGTTGGAGTTACTTTTCTGGCTGTATTGGCTGAAGTTGCTGTAGATGACCATTTTAGCTATTTTTACATATAGTTTTTTCTTTATTTTTATATTTTAAAAATATTTTTTTCTTAAATCAACAGAATCAGCCAATGCAGCCACTTCAGTCGGAACTTCATAAATTTCAGCAGAATCAGCCGAAACGGCCGATTTTTGTGCTACCAAACAGGCTCATAATAGTGTTTCGGGTGATATGCAATAAGCTCCCTCCTAAAATGGAATCTATTTACATTCTTTTGTGTCCATTTGGTCATAAAACTAAGGTTATGAATTTGTAATTTATTATCAACCAAGATCTAATAAATAAAAAGAAAATAAATAAAAGATATACTCCGAATTAGGGAATAGGGATTATAAGTATGTATAGAGACTAAAGCGAATACATGTCAATGATGTCACTCTTAGTTATGATGTTTTTACTTGGGATTATTTCAATTCCAAACCTAACCAAATCGGATCAGATCATATCATATTAGATTTCGACAGTTGTTAAATACATGCAGATAGACTAGACCAGACTAGCCCAAACTAGAAAATTTCAATCCAAATAAAAATATACTTATAGCCGTTAATGATAATGATCATAAAAGGTCGTAGTTCACGTTTTAGACGAACGTTCTCATTTGATCAGTCTAACATATCTGCGCGTGTAATTACGTAGAAAAATCTGCACCAGATTTTGATATTCAACTACTTTGGATCAAGGAAAAGATTCGTTTTTTGGACATGCAGATGGACGGTCTTAGCGTATCTCTTACAGTAAATGGTGTTTGACTGTCTGCACTAATTAAGGATACAATTAAGGAGTTACATACGAAGTATTAATTTTATTGTTTTTTCTATAATTTTGTTTATTCCATATTAAAAACTACTCCAATTTGTGTATATTTCACTCATACGTACCGTTCTACTCTTATTTGGAGTAATTTTTAAATGTGTTACTCAGTATGTTTTATTCTCCTACTTGGTAATTTCACCATCTATTAAAACATTACTACGAGTAAATGATACAAAGTTTTATTGAGACTTTTGTGTTAAAGTACTTTACGGGAATTTACAATTTTAGTTGTGTGATATTAGCTAGAGTGCGTCCACTATTAGTCTTCTACCTTTATTTATTTGCATATTCGGTTTTGTAACTAATAAATTATCGCAATTTAAGGGTCTTTCCACTAGTAAAAACATTTCGTGGCAAGTATAATTTAATAAATCTTTCCAATAAATATTGGCTGCAATTTTAATTTTAAAATGGACATGGGATGTATAAACTATAAAGGCTACCGTAGGAAATTTTAAAGTGGAGTGCTATTTTCAGCCGAGTGACAAATGACATTTTTTTTCTATCTCCTTGCTTATACTAAATTTCAAAACGTGGTTACTTTACCTATAAAGTAATTGATAGGTATTAACGTAATTTTCTTTTTATTGCACAAGGTCCAATCTCACAATTAATTAATACTATGTAGGAAATTTTGAAGTGGAGTGTTATTTCCAGCCGAGCGACGACAATGGCAATGTTTTTCCATGCATCTCCTTGCTTCCACTAAATTTTCAAAACGTGGTTTCTTTACCTATAAAGTAATTAACATGTATTAATATAATTTTCTTTTCATTGCACAAGGTTCAATCTCACAATTAATTAATATATAATTATTCCACATACAAGTTAAAGATTGCAAAATTTTGAGACAACGAGAGTAGAATTAAACTTAATTTTGTCATACACGAATAAGTTGTATGTGTAGACTGTAGAAATGTTCCTTATTAACTTCAGACAGATGTTTTACATAAATTACTTCAGCCAGATGTTTTACATAATTAATATCATTTTTGTGATATCATGTTTGCGCAATTTTACAATAAGTAACTTCAGACAGATGTTTTACATAAGGAGTAGTACGATCGAAGTATAATACATGAATTATGTTTTTGGTAGTTATATTTTTATATTTATTATATAATTATTGTACATTAAATCTTTGGTACTATGTATCAATTTGTAATTATGAAAAGGATAAAATTCTACATGAGTTTTTTCTCCTGCAATTGTTCAAAATAACTGTTTTATTTTTTTCCGTAAATCTTTCCTGAAAAATGAAATATGGAGTATATCATAAATATACTTATAAATTTTTCATGATGGAGCAGATTGATTCAACTACTTTAAGCATTTTATTCGTTGCCAATTACGGTTTTAGCATTATAGAAAAACTCCTCGACTTTTCCTATATAGTATATAGGCCCTCATGGGGTAAAATGCATTATAGAAGAAATATAATAATAATAATAATAATAATAATAATAATAATAATAATAATAATAATAATAATAATAATAATAATAATAATAATAATAATAATAATAATAATAATAATAATAATAATAGATAAGATAACATGCATAAATGTTACCTGAACTATTGATATTATTGCATTTTGGTACCTCGACTCAGTTCTCTCATGAAAAATCAGTATAATAACTATATATAAATGTTTGAACCGAGAATACTATTCAAATTTTCTGCCAAAAAGTCCTACTTGACAGCCAGAATTTCCTATGTACAGTCCATCGTCTATCGGTAGCTAGTAGCATGGATAAAAGTAATTAGGGGTGGGCGCGATCCGGAACAGTCCGGTAAACTAGTAAAACCCGTAATGTATCCATTAGGCTTTTAACGGTCAAGTACGGTCTGGTTTCAAGGATGGAACCGTTCGGTACCATGCCGTTTCCGAACGGTACAAAACGGTACGGTACAATGCTGAACACATGTTAAAAAATTTGAACAAATATTGCAATTAGTAGATATCTTCACACCAACCAACTCACATGAAATGTTGATATAAATACAAGAAATTGCATATGTAGTACTAAAATTCACAAATATACAAACAGTGCAACACAACTAAGAAAAAGTATAGCAAAACGATGACGTACGAGATAAATGTCATCTTTAATTTACTAAGTTCATGTGAAAATATAAAAAAGAATATCATCATATTGTTGAATATAATAGAAATCTTCAATGTTCTTCTTCTTCGTTCTAGGTTAAATATTACTCCGTAGTTCTAATCTTAATTTATAGTTGAACCTTGAGAGCTAATTAGATTTAAACCGTATTAATTAAGTTGTAAAATTGCGCAAACATGATACCACAAAAAGTCATGTACACTACATTACTAGAAATGAATAGTCCTTACTGATTTCTAAAATTTTAATATTCTTTGAATACATATCCAAATATAACATAAATTATCTAAAATAAAAAAATAACAATATATGTATAAACACACACACACACATAGCTATTTTGGAACGCATGAATACATACTTGGGCTATAAATTAAAATTGTGTGTCTATAAAAGAGATCTAGAACCGTTATTTTCGAACGGTTTGGTCCGGTATTTTTCGGTTCTCAAAATCTAGAACTGGTCCCGTACCCGTTTCAAACGGTTCGGTTTCGGTACGGGACAAAAATCAATAGAACCATTTAAATATCTGGTATTCGGTTCGGTACTGTTATGGGACGGCTCGGTACCGGTTCGGATTTTATGCCCACCCTTAAAAGTAATGCACAGTTGATTGTATATATAGAATTTCGGTCACCATGTGGAATTTTAACTACAAATTTGAATAGTATTAGTGCACTGTACGCATAGAATTTAGGCCGTCTTGTAGTATTTATTTTACCTACATGTACTTCAATAGTATTACCGGTTGAAACACTTATAGTTTTTGCATTTTGAAAATGACCCCTTTATTTTCGAAATGTAAAACATAAATATGTATAAAGATAAATTATATTAGAAAATATAAATATACATGTCAATAAATAAATTATATATATATATATATATATATATATATATATATATATATATATATATATATTAAATGTAGCGGGCCGGGCTTATCGGCCCGAACGGGCCTACACCCTAACCCAAGCCCGCCCATATGTTATTGCGGGCCGGGCAGGGCCCGGCCCGGTGGGTAAATATATATGCCCAAGCCCGCCCATTTGTGCGGGCCGGTTGGGCGGGCTGGGGCGGGCCGGCCCGGTTTTGTGCAGGTCTAACTTCAATAGTATTACCGGTTGAAACACTTATAGTTTTTGCATTTTGAAAATGACCCCTTTATTTTCGAAATGTAAAAAACAAAATTCAACTATAGTAATATAATCAATATATATATATAAGAGGAACTTTTTAAGAGCATACGGCGTGCTACATAATCCTGACATGTCATCATATATTACAATTATTTAATTACTATTTATACATTTTATTGTTTTTATTACATTCTATTTTTATTGCATATTGATATGGAAACAAAAGATCGTATGATAGAATCCACCTTACTTGGTAACTTTTTCAGAATCTACTACTGACTCCGTATTAATATGGATATTTATTAAAATATATATAGTCATCCGTGCACATAGACTTTATTTAATTTAACTATTTTTATACTTTTATTTTTATTACATTCTATTGAGAAGTGAATTATCCGTGTTTTGCGCACCTAACAAATAAATCATCCAAGTTCCTATCAATTTTGTTCTTCAAAGTTATTTTATAAATAAAGTAATAATAGTGTTCCATTTCCTAAAAAGTACGGAGTAATATTTTATTTTTCTAAACTCAATTTTTTGAATGTTTTCTAAATTCAATGTGATAATGACTAAAGTTATCAGACTTATATTTGCAATTGTGTTAATACTTCGTATTTTTCTACATCATCATACCATTCTTTCTTAATTGTTGAGATAATAATGAAAATTATAACCACAAGATTTTTTAACTTAAAAATGAAATTGATATATACTATTAGACATTCATATATGAAAACATTTAAAACTTCTGATCAAGTATCTTACCTTTATGAGGATGAAAATGGAAATTCATATCATACATATATGAATACGTTTAGCCCAGCAAAAAAAGAAAACATGTTTAGTTGTTTCTTTATTTTTACAACTACAATTTAGATTTTCTTTCACTTTTGACATAGATTCCTAATCTAAATTAGGAAATCTTCATACATTTAGGGTGTTTTTAATTGGACTGGTTTCAGTCTTAGACAAGATCGGATAAATATCAATCATAATAATAATAATAATAATAATAATAATAATAATAATAATAATAATTATTATTATTATTATTATACATAAAATAGACATCTTCCGGACCAAGTTAGAAATGAACATGTCAATCTAATTAAAAATATCCTTATTAATGACATTTTCAATGTGACGAAATAAATGAGTAAATTGTAAAAATGATCCCTTTTTTACATTTCAATGTGACAAAATAATGAGTACAATGTAAGAGCTCACTAATAAATTTACAAATACTTATTTCATACCACATGTTGAATGAGAAATATTTAAAAATAATTTTTTAGATGCTTAATGAAGTAATATAGAGGATGTGAAATTAATTAAGAAACTTTTGTATGAATTCTTTAAAACCGGTTCATAACCATTATGTTTAGTTGAGATGCTTATGTAGAAGTCCAATTTAAATATTTTTCATATAAATTTGAATTACTTCTATTAATTATATATGAATTCAAAAATATCAAAAACACAGTTAACTAAATTATGTACTACCCGTGAATCGCACGGGCTTGAAAGCTTGCTACTAGACAAACAAAATCCTAATAGAACTTCCGTTTATGGATGTAACGTCTTGGACCCTAAAAAAGTTAACCGTATACCGCATATATTACGTATACACTTGACTGACCTTCACTCCCCCCCACCCCCCACCCAATAACTTATATCCTACCTTGGAGCTTCTATATATTGTGTCTTCCATGACTGAGAACTGAATTAAGAAGCTTTGATCTTTTAAACATATAGTTAATTACTATATAGGAGTGTTTAAGAATGGAGAATTACGAAACCTTGAGAGTGCTTCTTGTTGATGATGATTCTATCTGTCTGCTCATTGTTGGTGCTATGCTAAGGAAATTGAAGTTTCAAGGTAGTTTCATTCATATGAATTGAAGCACAATTAGATGAGATTAAATGATTAATTCCAATTTTATGCTTAAACGTACTCTTGAGGCTATGAAGTGTTTCAAAATGAGCCCTAGGTTACAAAGAAAAATGAAGACTTTTTTTTTAAGAATGAAAAACAAAGTTAAAGCTTTCACCATCCATCTAAAGGGGGAGAAAATCAAGAACAGGGTGTTTCTAAATTTGTCTCTTTTAATTTCTTGTCGGTTAAATCTTTGCTATATATGGTTAATTGAATGTTTGTATTTTCCAAAATTTTTAAATAATTTTAAAACACCGGATAATTGAAGTGTATTTCTTATTTTGAATATTTACCGTCTTATCTGATCTTCGATTCCAAATTATAAATTACTCGTACAAAATGTTGAGTGTTTGGAAAATGGCGTTGCAACAAAAACTAATTGCTTAACCCTTTGTAGCATTTTCAATAAGTAAACATGTTGTTTGATAAAATGATAGTTCAACTCTAGCATTTTTGGATGGAACTACTCAAATATGGCACTACCTACTAATCGCTACAGCCAAACAACTAAATTATCAAACATCTTTCAAACCCAACAACTTATTCCTCCAGTCAAATATGTTGACTCAATCCACTATTAACAACTTGATACATAATCTGCTATTCGTTAACCGCTATCTGCTACATGTCAACCACACTCTTAGTAAATTTAGTTTTACTTGTTTCAACTAATTTTTTTCAAGGTTTTAATTACTTCCCACTCTTTCTTCTGTTTAAAAATAATATATATTAAAAATAATAAGATTTTTAAAATTTCCTCCTTTTTCATGATTTTTTCCTTGTCGATCTCCTACTTTTCATATAGTATTCCATAAACCTATAATTTATTTTTCTGTGTGAAAAGCCTAATCCAGCAAATAAAAATAAATGGAGTAAAAGTTGTTCGAAGAACATTCATTGGAGATTAGATTGCTTTAGAGCTTAGGCCTAATTTGTTAGTTCTTCCGAAGAGTGTTTCATTGTGTGGTAGCAATTTTTATTTTTTAGCTCTTTAAAAAAATATTTTATTTCTTCTATCCTTTATTAATTGAAACACTTAAATACAACATACAATTTACTAATCCATCTTTCTGCAAATAATTCTATCAAATGAAAGAAGTGGATCCTGACTTAGCTTACACATAGTATACACTTGTGGGCTAGCGATATATATTTACCCATGAATAATGTATACATTAATGCGAAATTTACAATATGTAGTACCCCGTAGTTATTATTAAAATTTTATAATTCAATCTCAAGGCCGAGGTCATTTTGACAGAAGTCACACAACTTAATATGTTCTTACAAAGATTGTTTCTTGTTGGATAAGACCAATTTTATAGTTCTTATGCTCATCATTGAGCCATAATTATATCAAGATGTAATAGCTAACTCACTCTAAGATATGATGATCGACCATCTTTGAAAGGTCAGATGAGTAATCAAAAACATTTATATGCTAATTTGTACCTTTATAGCTTTATACATGATTGGGATGAGATAGCTTAGCACTTACCACCACCCCATAAAAGATGAATTTGTAACTCCTTTTATTAATTCATTAGAACTAATATGCTTCTTGCGAGTGTAATATGCACATGTGGGTGGTATTCTCAATAGACTTGTGAATCGTCTAATTTATTCCCAATGATTATGAACGGATGACTTTATTTCATAATCTAATTACATTTGCAATCATATCGTATTTGAGACATTATTATACTTGACTTGTAATTATTTAGTGATGAATTATGGTATTTTGTGATGTAGTTGTGACAGCGCAAAACCCACAAGATGCTTTGGGTACCCTAAGAGCAAGGGGCAGCTTTGCATTTGATCTCGTTATTTCAGATGTCCACATGCCTGATATCAATGGCTTTGAATTGCAACACATGATTGCCCATGAATTTCAGAATCTTCCCGTAGCTTGTGAGATCATTGTTCTTTCATACACATACATAACTAATACCCAATTCAATTATATTAAAACAAGGTTAAAATGGGAGTATGACAAATTGAATTTTAATATTAAAAATTAATCAAAACCTATTGATTTTTTAGTAGACGAGTCATAATTCTAAGAAAAATTAATAATGTTCATTGGAGTATACACACACACATCAATACCAGCTCGTTTCCATCTTACCTGTCAAACTTTCTCTCGATGGTTTTATAACATTAGTTTTGCTTCTTTTTATTCGGAATGATATGATCCTACACAATAAAGTCTATCTACGCATCAAATAAAACTCCACCTAACCGGTCAACGTTAAACTATAATAACACATGGAAAATATATTTCACACCTTTACAAACACATTGATATATATATCATGTCCAATATTTTTTTTTGACAACTCAAGGCCAGTCATTTAATATCGTTACTTTAGTTTTAATAGAGTTAATTCAAAAAGTATGAATAAAACAATGTAAAAGTGCAAGAATATGAGATACAAATTTCGTAGGAGTATAAAATGGGATAAGTTGGCTAGCTAGATGTACAATTCCCACCTCCTTAGAGACACCACCATTGACCTTTTGCGACCACCCCCAGCCAGACGTTCAACCGATGATCACCGCAAAAAAGTTATCGGACATTCGGTTGCTGTCAGAGTAGGAGAACAATTTAATTTCATGTCACTCAACAAGGGAAAGTTCCCGAAATGCGAACTTTCCCTTGTTATCAACAACAGTCGTTGGACATCCATTGGAACTTCGGCTCTGCCGAGAAGCCACCATTAAACCCTAAGTGAGATTGGTAAATCCTAGAGAGGTGAATCCCAACCATAAAGGGATTAGTAAAGCGCAAAATACTAATAAGCACCCAACCCAAACCCTAACAAGAAATCCCTTAAATTTCTAGATAATCTTGAGCACTAGGTCAAACTTCAAAGCTCTGTTCATACTTGAGATCTAGTTTTTCATAAGATGTTCCTTTTTTGACACTTTTTAGAGTGCTTTATTTGTATATAGGGCATTTGGATTTTTTAACATGGTGAGAAATATTCCATAAATAGGACTATAAAACATCACTTTTCTTGAAATATGAGCATCAACTTTTCTTCGAAGGGTAAGGCTGGCTCGTTCAATTAATATTGAAGAATTGTTACCAACTTTTATCATTTTCTATTCGAAAAGTCACATTTTAGCACAAACAGCAACAATACTCTTCTTGTAAACACCACATGTCTATCATTTACTCTTATTAGTTAAACTAATTTCATTTTCTTAGTATCCTTGCCGCAAGAACCCCCCCCCCCCCATGCATACTGACCCCTTAATTATACTGTTATACATATATGTATATGCAATTGATATTCTATGATGCCCGAGCAAATGCAGTGATGTCCATTGACAACCAAGAGGGCATTGTGAGGCAGGGAATGCAGAACGGAGCTATTTCATTCATCGAAAAACCGGTGTCGGAGAACGCCCTTACATGTTTGTGGCAATTTCTTATAGCTCAGAAGAAGGGTGACGTGAGGTGTAGTGCTATGGGGCTGCATGTAGAAAGGCCTCTTAGTCCACCTGCCGCCACCGCTGCCACCGCAGATTTTGCTGCTTATCGGAACCCCGTGGAAGAGACGACCATCACAACGAATCTCTTTTGTGAAACCAAGACAGGGAAGAAGAAGCTGGTGTGGACGGATCTTCTTCATTTCAAGTTCTTGGATGCCATCACCTCTCTAGGGATTCATAGTAAGTCCCTTGACTAAAATATGGACATAGCAGGTTTAAATAGTACTAGTATGTTTAGTTCATAAAACAAGGCTTATTTAGTCCATTAAAAGAATAAAAGAATAAATATTTGCATAAATATAAGTATATATATATATATATATTGTAAAGAAGATAATGTAACTTGTATTTGAGAAATTTTACAATGTTTTACTCTTTAAGATTTTTTTGTAATCTTTCATATTCCTCTCTTCCACATAACTTGCCAATTCTGATTTGCACATAAAATAATAAATAACAATTGTGTGGTTGAAATTTGTGTAAAGTTAGAGAAATAACATTAATCACAAAATCGTTACTTTAAAAAGATGTCAATTTTTTTTTAAAAAAATAGATTGAATAAAAAAAGTTGGCAAAATATATTGGGATAAAGGAAGTGCTATATTTCGGTGAAATTTATAATTCGTATATGTAGTACATCATGGAAGTATTTTTAATAAAGAACATGTTCATTAATTATCATATTCAAATAATTTTGTATTTGAATAATATTAGTGGTTAAACTTGATTACTATTGACAAAAATAAAGTAATAGGAGGAAGTTTTATGGATGGAAGTAGTATAATATTGGCAAGTCTATATGAATTATGTATTTTTTATGTTTAACTGATGTACCCAAAACAACATTTTCTTACGCGTTCGTGCAGATGCGGTACCCAAGAATATTTTGAAACTCATGAATGTGCCAGGATTAACCAGGGAGAATGTTGCAAGTCATTTGCAGGTTCATTTCCATTTACTGATAGATCGAATTGCACTATATTAAATTATTAATATATATATATATATATATATATATATATATATATATATATATATATATATATATATATACCCCTTATCATGATTATGCTTAAAATTTACATTGTATAAATAAAGGATCATATTGTATATGGAACTGAGAGAGGGTTAGACAAGGGATACACAATAACTAAGGTTAATAAAATTACAATTATAAACAAAAGAAGGTGTAATGAGTAATTAATTAAGTTTCAATGTAAACCTTCTCGAGTTTGTTGGTTTAAATGGTTAAGTTATCTGATAAGTAAGACCGGGCTCCTATGTCTAACTAGTTCATGTGTTTAGTTAGGTCCTCCACAACCCTTAAATATGATTTTCATGTTTACTTGTATGTCCTAACTCTCGGTATAATAAAGTATAATTTTTGTAGCATAGGCAAAATGTCGTAATAGGTGTCAAAAATGTCAAAATGTCACAGTGAATTAAATGTAGCACTTTTTAGTATACTATATCCGACTGGTGTTACCATAAATGTATTGTAGCAATTTATCATTTTATTGTAGCATTTCTTGGTACAATGATGTTACAACTTACAATAGATATTATATTGTAGCAATTTTTACGGTACTACAAAATGAATGCTATAATAGATACTTTTTGTACTAGTGTCTATTATTTCCTTCTAGGTAATACGGTATTTGTTGATGAAAACTACGTAAGCATATAATATACATATAAATTTTGAAGTAATTCCTAATATATAAATAAAATTGATTAAGTATGATGGACAAAAATGATTTAATAACTTTGAGTAACTATAAACATTTTTAATTTACATAGATCAATGACCATATATAAAATATAATCGTAATAACTTTGACAACATTTTTGTCATGAATTTTATTTTAGTAATATTATTGCAAAACCCTGGTAGTTGTTTACTCCTACGACTGCCATCCATCACTCATGGTATTTCATATGATGTGACAAAAAGACAGGCATACGACCCACACCAGTACACCACCTATGCTATTCTCAAATTTGTACTCCCTCCGTCCCATAATTATCTTCATTCTTTCCTTTTTGGTCCGTCCCAAATTTATCTCATCTTTCCCTTTTTAGCAAAGGATTTGTGGTTCACAACCATTCTTACACATTTCTCTCTCCTCTGCACAACTCTCCACCACACATTTTCCACTTTCTTAATCTCCGTGCCCAGTCAAAACCGAAGTTAATTCTGGGACGGAGGGAGTATATTATTGATTAATGATCTCTAATGAGTAAAATTACCTTCAATACTGAGTTTCATCATTTTCCATTGTCCATATTATAAAAATAGATAGTTTTTAGGTCAATGTTTTTCAATTCCTTTGTAAGATTAGCACACGGTCACACAAGGTTAAAGGTGCAAATATATTCTTGATCTTTAACTCCAGTTGCATATATGTCCTTGAAGTTTTGAAAGGTACAAAAATGCCCCTAAACAAATTTGCATTCCGTATTTTTACCCCAAAGTATTAAAAAAGTGTTGAGAAATTAAAATACTAAAGCATCATTTTGTATTTAGTGCTTCCTTTTATCTTAATAATATTAATTTGTTATATAAAAATAAAAAAACATTGAACAAAAAAAGGACATTTTCAGTCCAGACCGAACATATTCAATAATTTGCTCTTAAATATAAACTTTAAGGATATTTTTACATTTTTCTAAACTTTAGGGACATATGTGCACCTAGGGGTAAACATAAAGGGTATATTCGTACCTTTCTCCTATTTTTTAGGATATTTTTACTTGGTCTATTTTCTGTCCCAGACCAGACCAGGCCTAAAAATGTATTATTTTTATTTAACACAAAAAGTAATGTTATTAGATTTGAGTATAATAAAGTGAAATATTTTAGACAACAGATTGTTTCCAAAAAAGAAATGTATTACCTCCGTCCTTCTAATGTTGGGACCAAAGAGGGTAATGCGATTGTTAAGAAAAATAGATTATGTAGTTGATAATGCAATGATAAAGTGGTAATAAAGTAAGAATGAATTAGAGTCACACAAATATTATCAAATATGGTATGAAACAAATTTAGTGGGACAGACGGAAATGGAAAACTTGAATAATTATAGTGAGATGGAGAGAGTAACACTTATTTTAGGACAACCTAAAAAGCCAAGTAAGACCATTAAAATAGGACGGATGAAGTATTACATAATAGAGCAGTACTATAGGTATATATTCAAGGTCTTTGCAGTCCGAAATGAACAATATTATAGGATAAAATGTATTATTTTTATATTATAAATTATTTTGTATAAGAATATATGAATTTTCAAAGTTTAACATCAATGTTCAATAAGGTTAAAACAATAAATGTTTACCCACATATTATTAAGGACTAACATACAAGAATACATACTCCGTAATATTGAAACTTTAAATAAGAGTGAAATCATCACTGATTCAATTTTGAACTTTAAATTTGTGTTTAAACATATTTAAAATCAAATGATGGATGACACTATAAAAGAATTGGTGGGCTTTCTACTTTAAGAATACAGTAGGAATCACATAAAAGTACAATCATTATCTCTCAAATAAAACACACGTATATATAAATAAGTAGCATTTCTAAAAATTAGAGGCCCTTAATTACAATATGGAGGCCCTAGGCATTTGCCTAGGATAATGAGTCCGATTTTGTTCACCCCTTATTGGAGGGTGAACATCACCCCCTCCCCTCTTTACTTGCCATTTGGCATCACAAATCCTTTTTTTCTTAAAATCATTATAACTTTTTTATATGAGATTTAATAACTTTTTATAACTTTTTTATTTACTTTTTTATCTTTCTAATGGTATCCATATCACATATAAAAAAAATTGAAAAAAAAAATCTTTTTTCCTTAAATCTTTTTTTAGTTGGATTTTTTTTTTAATTTTACATATTCGATATTAGTATCATATTAAAGATCATAAAAAACTAAAAATATTGATATATTTTTTGAAAAAATTGAATCAAAAACAAAAAAGTTATAAGAATTGCAAAATTGAAATGTATTGCCATGCCATGTGGCAACATTGGAGGGTGGGGGGTGATGTTCACCCTCTTTAGAGGGGTGAACAAATTTGTTCTCTAGGATAATTCCCCCTATCACCGGCTCTGCATGTTCTTAATTAAATCTAGTTTATCAACATTAAATAACTGCATTTTATATGTATATTTTGAATATTTTGTTGAAGATAATTGTGCTAAAGTTTACATATAAAACACAGTTATTTGGTGTGAATAAACTAGACTTGATGAATAACATGTTCAGAAAGATTTATCAAAAGCTCACACCGGAAAGTGTTCCAGACAGCGGAGGCCAGACAGAGGGTCTTGTCTATCCGACTAGACATGATTATTCCTTTCTTTTCTATTGACATAGAACATAAAAGCTACTCCCTCTGTCCCTAAAAGAAGTTCCAACTTTCCCTTTTCGTCCGTCCCAAAAAGAAGTTCACTTTCCCTTTTTGGCAAAGAATTTGTGGTTCACAACATTTCTCTCTCCTCTGCACAACTCTCCACCACACAATTCTCACTTTCTTAATCACCGTGCCACTTTACTTTGGAACAACAATTAGGGACGGAGGGAGTACTCTACAGAATGACAAAGGAGCATATAGACTTCTCCGTTGGGCTTTTCTCCGTTGGGCTTTTCTACTTTTGGACTTCTCTGATGGGCTTTTCTACTTTTGAGAAATGGGAGTATATACTTGTACCATCTATAATAATTTTACCTTTGGTGATTACCGCTGGTAAAAGGGGAGCATATAATTGTACCATCTATAATACTCCCTCCGTCCTGCTATGATTGTCCCATTTTACCATTTCGATCCGTCCCACTAAGATTGTCTCATACCTTATTTGGTAGAGTTTGTGTGGTTCTAAATCGTTTCTACTTTATTTTTACTTTATCAATTCAATATCAACCACATAAGCACACTTTTATTAATAACCGGGTCACCTTTTCTTATTCCAAACTTAGGGGGACGGATGTATAATTCATTTATGGAATCATATATTATGTAGACATCGCATCACCACATATTTTTTAGTAAAGAAACTTAAAAAAGTTTGAAAGTGACATCAACATGTATACCAACAACAGTGGTATATAATTTCATAAATGACTCATGCGTATATGATTCTTTAATTTTTTTATTGAGTTTTTATTTTTTATTTTTGAGACTTGGGATATTTTAATCTGAACTGTTTTTAATCTCAGATCAGACCATATTATACCGGACCAAATAAGACTAAATGAAACTAGACCAAATTCGGACAATTATAAAATATATAGAGACTAGATTAGAGTAGACCAATTCAGAACAGAGAAGATGCATGGGCAAATTTCCCAATTAAAAACTTCCTCATTGAATGAATCATCCATGAATGAACTAGCACACATTTTGTCTTTTTGACTTTTTGTATGAAAATGTGCAGAAATATCGACAATTCCTACGCCGGTTGCCATCCAACAACTATCAACCCAGATTTGGACCCAATAGGGTCAACAGATTTGCCAAACTCGATCAGCTGTTCACTTGCACTAAAACAGAATCCGTTGCCCAGTCTCCATCACCATACTCGGCCGGAAGTGATGATATTCCTGGCGTGTATTTGTCGGGTCATGAAGACTCATTGTTCTATCGTGGTTGGAATGGGGGCTATACCATCACCGAAAGCCCTAATTCATATCACCTAGCACCGAAAACAACCTTCGACAGCGGTTCCGTCCTTTCCTTTGCCGGAGACAGTGATTACTCGTCATGTTTGAGAAACATGACCGAGTCTGGACGTTACGTTGCCTTTGACTTCTTCGCACAAACAGAAAGGGTCAACTATGACGACGGGGACAGATCATCCTACGTGTATTCAGTGCAGCAGTTCTCCGCATCACAGTTCAGTAACGCGGTGACGCTTAACCCAATTAACCCATCTACTACCATGTTCCAAAACATGGCGATGTTCGCCAGAGAATCCATTTCGGGGGCTAATCCAAGCTATCACTATCTTTGTAATGATCAGGTATTATCAGAAACTATGTCTAGAAAAAAATTTCGTCTATTACGCTTGACGGGACACTAATAAGTACACCTCACTACCACGGGCTATAAATACGCTATGTATTAATTAAAATAATTATTTATCAAAGTTTACGATCTTTGACTGACAAAGTCAAAGATGACTAATTAAAATGGGACATAGGTATGATTTTTTATGGGTTTATATATATAGTCTATGGTGTCATTTGTATGTCTATAATGTACTACTATATGGCAGTTTTTTTAGAAATAATTGGATCAAAATAGAACTAAAATACAAAAAGTTGCTAAAAAGAGATATTTGCAATTTAAGTCATGCAACTAATAAATTTTTGAATTTAGGTATTTTTTGGCTGGACTATCAATTATAGTATATTGTCGTTATTGTTCAATGTTAAATGCAAATATCCTTGATTGGAATGAGTTTTGAAATTGACTCCCCTTTATGGGAGTGTCACAATAATGTCGTCGTATCACAAGGTGGTTGGCAGATGGCACATTTAAAGTATTTTTTTCATCCGATTGGTTATATTTTTTGCATAATGTGTACTTTCCGGTGGAATAATACTTAAACTGCAAACGTTTATTAGTTACAATGTACATCAAATCTGCAAGCGAGTAAAAGGCTTAAATACGTTTTTAGTTCCTACAAATATGATAAAATTTGTTTTTAGTCCCTGCAATATATATTTTTTGTTTTTCATCCTTGTAATATGCACTATTTTGTTTTTAGTCCATTTCTAATTCCGAAACCGCTCCACTTGGAAAAATTTATGGTTAGTAGCATAAATCTACTAGAAATATTTAAATTTGTCTTTTTATAATTTTTTTGGGACTAATATGAGAGTTAAAATAATGTAAAACGAATTATTCACATTTTAAAAATATATATTAAAAGTCTTCGAAAACATAAATTTGAATACTTTTTGAATAACATGACAAATAATTAGAGAAAATATATTGGTCGGGGTTATTTTGAGGTCCAATAGAGGTTATCATCATCGACGGTGGACTAAAAATGAAACTAACATAAATTACAAGGATGAAAAACCAAAAAAAAAATGCAGGGATGTAAAGCATAATATACTATATTCGCAGGGACTAAAACATGTTTATACCTAACTAAAATTGCAAACCTAACTAATAAAAATGTTACTTTTATACATAATGTAGGTCCATAATATATACAATAATGACATGATTATATTCAATTTTATATTATAGTGACTATATAATATACATATAGTACGTACTTCTAGTCCTAGTTTTGTATATAATTAAAGAAAACCTCCTCTTAATATCTTTTTTCGAAAATATAGTGTGTGCTTTGATTTCATACAAGAACTAAAAAACAGAATGTAGTCATATACCGGAAGGAATAATATGTTTTAATCACAGTACATACGGATAATTAAAAGTCCTCTACAAACTATGTATAGGTAAAAATCGTTATAAGTATAAAGAATTTAATTTCAAAGTAAGATGAAGTAGAATACCATTTATTTAGTCATAATAATACTGGACATGTATTTTTATTTGTGTGAGAACTCAGAATGAGCAAATAATATACTCCTATTTAATTTGGGGTTTTCTTTAATTTGTGCAGCAAACTGGCTATGAACATGCAACAATGAATTGCAATAATTGTGATACGGTTGGTTTTGGCCAGCCCTATGACTATCCTCCAAGTCAACCTTTTCTCTAGGTCAGTGCATATAATGATGTACACTTTATAAATAGTTCCTCATAAATATTCCCTCCCTTCTTTAATAGTTGTGACATTATATTTTTGTACTATTTATACATTTTACTTTAATCACGATTTTCAACTAATATATATAATCAAATTATTATGGATAAAATGTTACTCCATATGTCCCATTTTTACATGTCATACTTTTTTCTATGTGTTGTCCCAAAATAAGTGTCTCATTTCATTTTTGGAAAGAAATATGCAGTTCACAACATTCCACTTTATTATACTCAAATCTCAACCACAACTTTTACCTTTTCACTTTATTTCACTTTATTAAAAATTGTGTCAAAACCAAATGAAACTCATAAAATGGGACGTAGGTAGTACTAAATTTCTATTAATTAATGTGAATTTACAAAATATCAACTTTTTATAGTATTCACTAATATGTAATTGAATATAATTACAATCAAAGTTATGTGTTGAGAAACGTGAAAGTAAAATGTTGCAATATTAAAGAACGTAACGGAGGATAATATATACAATGAGTTGAATACCTATCACAAAAATAAGTTCATACATTTTTATAACAACATGCATTTAATTAATATTCTTGTGTTTGTACGAATATGAGTCTTCTGTTTATGACACTTGATTAGTGTGGTGTTCTTATCATGTACACACGTGCAATGTATTTTTGAAAGAAAGCTTATACTACGTATTATATAAGTCAAAAGAAATTGTCCTAAACAGGACTAAAACATAGTTAAAACTCCAAAATGGGACTTGAAGTTTATTATTCCCTAACAGGGCCGTTTTTTAACATGTTCATTAGGTTCGACGGAACAGGGCCCCAATATTTATATGAAGCTAGTAGTAGTATTTTTAGGTCATTAATATTAACTAATTATATAATGCAATAGTGTATACTATCGTATATGAATATGGGCTGTAGCCTGCACCTGAACTCACACTGCACTATTCCATATAATAATGCCCTCATAAATTAAAATCATTTACAAAAAATGTTGAGATTAATTATTTGAAAGTAAAGTTAAAATCATTTAATGAGTATTCAATTGATTTGAGTATAATAAGAATTTACATCGAGTATATTTTGTAGTTTTTTATATTAACGCGGGGCCTCAAATTTGCATTTTGAACACGGGCCTCCAAGTTCATTAGACGGCCCTGTTCCCTAAATAGGTTTATTCATTACATTTTTGCCCTTCCTTTAAAATTAAACGCTGGAATATGTCGCCGACTCCAACACTCATATGCGCAGACCCATATGTGATGAAGAAACCCAGATGCACCGACTCCATCGCTGACTCCAAAGCGCCGACTCCAAAGCTCCGATAAAGCCAGGCAAATTTCTCCATATTCTTTCTCTTCTCCTTCTCTTCTCTTCCACTCTTCTCTTCTATCCTGTACGACTCTGGTCCTCTTGTTCCTATTTTATTTTTTTGAATTTCAGTTTAATACTTTCTTACTTTTGAGATTCTAAAAAAATTATTTTGATTTAGAGATTTTGGAAGAGAAATTAAAACAAGGTTCCAAAACTGATTTACTTATTCATTTATAATATTTTTCTTCTTCTTCTTCTAATCCTCCTCAAATTTCTGGTCCTCTGTTCTCTTCTTTTTTGGATTTTTGGGATTTGAATTTTATTTATTAATTTGGATTTTTTGGATTTGAATTTTATTTATTTAGTAAAATGTCACTTGTATGATATGAGAATGTCAAAATTATTGGTTATTTGAAAAAAAAAAGTCACATTCCTGGCATTACGATTACCAGGATGACAATCTGGAAATGTCATGAAATTGACATTATTATTCTGGAAATGTCATTTTCTTCTTTGAAACTGTCACCTTAGATTGTCATAAGAATGACATTTTCTTATGGATATATGACAGTTTTAGATTGTCATTCTGATAAATATATTGCCACAAACGTGGCGGTTTTTTCAAATAACCAATAATTTTGACATTCTCATATTATAAAAGTGGCATTTTTGAAAAAAATCAAAATTAAAGAATTTTGAAAGTTTTTAACTAAAAATAAATGAAAAATAAAAAACAAAAGGACCAGGTATGTGACTTCATCGGACAGGAGAGAATAATTCCTACAGGAGAGGAGAGGAGGGTCAAAGAGTGGAGAAGAAGGAGAAATGAAGAGAAGGAGAAGAGGAGATAAAGAAGGAGAAGAGGAGATGAAGAAAATTACCCGGCCTTCATCAGACAAATTAGAAGGTATGTGCGGTCGCCGGAGATTGGAGAAGACTGGTGGCGGTGTGGCATCCACGAGCGGCGGCTTTTGGAAGATCAGATGGTTTCTGCGCATCTAGGATTTCTCCGTCACAAATGGCCTCTCTGTCTACGCATCTGGGTGTGGGAGGCGGCGATATGTTCCAGGATTGAATTAAGAAGGCTATTTTTGTCCAAATACGAATAATTAGTCCTATTAAAGCAATTTAAAACATTATGTCCTATTTTTGCAATTCTATCTTCTTTTAGTCTTATTTTGGAAATTCTCTCATAAGTCAAACATCCAACTACATCAATAGGTCAAGTTTCCAACTACATCAATAGATCAATAGATCTAAATTTCTTATAGCCAACATGCCCCTCACTACTTGACCAAACATTGAATAAACCATGAACATGCGAGATTGATCAATGAACATGCGAGAGTTTCAAAGTTATTATCGGCAAAAATAGCCTTAGTGCCTCTATACCAATTACTAATTAGCAAAATAAAACTAAAATGTAGTCCTACTTCCCCCTAAAGTCAACAATAACGATAACCACATAGTACTTGAATAAGAAAAACTCAAACTAAATATAACAGACTGCAAAAAATAAACGGATGGAGCTCCCCCTCTCCATCCTTTTCGTGGTGTGCCTGCAAGGCCTTCAAATTTGTGCTAGGCGAGCCACGGAGCTGCAGCTCACCTCCTTCCTATTTTTTGTCCCACTTGGTTCCGCATCCATGCCATGGCTATAAAACTCACATGCTTCATGTTTTATTCTTCGACGTTTTTGCTCTGTTTTGGCTCCTGTTGTTGCCAACTCTTTTCCCTCATACATACCACCTTGTCCTTCAATTCGTGAGCTGTACTGGTTGTGGCATCATCCCTGCCTTTGTCCAGACCTTTACCAGACGGGACTGATCACTTGTTATATCCAACCCCTGTTCTCCTTTTTGTGGCTCTGAGCCGTGACCCAAAAGGTTTTTTCCACTTGACACACTACCTCCAGAATTTTAAGAACAGTACTTCTTAGCATGCCCAATAATTCCACGCAAGAAGCAAAGGTTGGGTAATTTCTCATATTGAAAAGACAAAAAAAATAATTCCTTCTTCTTTTTGCAGAAATAGCTTCTTTTTCAGTGATCTTCCTAGATCCAGACTAACTCTAGTTCTCACGAATGATTTCCATTTAGCAGAAAAATTATACTCATCTACATTAACAATTAAGTTTCCCCACAAAATTACCAACCCTTACAATTTTGTTTAGAGTAAAATATCCTACCGTTATATTAAGAATCTATATCCATAAACCAGCTCTATTTAGGGGAACATACATAGGTAAGTCCCCTTCCTCAAGTTTACTAAGCACAAAAAGATTTTGGTCATAAACCCATGAGCCTTCCTCGAGAATCCTAATCATGTCACTCTCATGATAAAACTGTAACATATATCTCCTCGCCCCCAAATCAGTTATGGTAACACCTTTGACAGGCTTTCACCCTGACGCTATAGTATCAAGAAAAATGAAGAAAAAGTTTGTCCCATTTCCAAAAATATAACCATGAATAAAATCGAATAGAGAAGTGAAGAAACCTTGTATCGAATATTGAAATGGTATATGATATTAAGAGTAGTATTCTTATACAATGTACGACTCCTCTCTCACTCTAGCTAATATGTGAATGTCTCTATTCATTTTGATACTTTGCTTAGGGTTTACGAGCCCAGCCTTCACACTTTATACGTCTAAGGGTTAGGCCTATCTACAATAGGCGTACAAACTAGCTAAATGCTCCGAAAACAAGATTAACCTATATATAATTAAAAAAAATTAATTACAAAACAAATAATGAGATATAAAACATGATTGGACAGCTTAAATATTCTCTAAAAATCTCCCCCTTAATGTTCAATCATGTTCAATCAGCATTGCAACACATGTATCTTTGTCTTTGTGCTGATTCTGCAAATTGAGAGGAAAGTGTGGATAAGATATGATTTGTTGAGTTGCTCCTGTTTTTGCCTTGATTATCATTGAAAAGTGTGGAAAGTATGGAACCCCGGCCCACATACTCCTACTACCTCAAACAGGCCCAATAAGCCCAGGCGGCCCACATACATTGGCCCAAGATCCGTGAAGCCCATATTTCACAGGGAGGGCCTTGGGCACCTTGGCCGAAAGCCTCAAACTCAAGAACGCCATTACTTTTGGCCCAACGGCGCTACTAAAATTTGGTCTCGAGCATCGGCCTTCAGCACACAGCCTTCGGCCCCGGTGCCGAAGGCCTCCTTTCTCGGCAGAAGCTCCTCTCTACTAACGCCCGACCACCGCACTAAATGCGGTGCCACGTGCCAGCACCCCCTCAGCTGGGGGGCTCTACACCATAGATTAGCTTACACGTGTACGTGCTGTGACACCTCAAAAAAAAAAAATTGAAAATAAAACAAATAATTTTATTTGTGAGACAAAATGATATGACATTGACATTTTTAATGATTAAGTGAAACAAATAAACTTTTAACATTTGCGATATTTTTTTAGTCAGATAAAAATGTTTCAATAATAGAAGTGACATTTTATGATGATTATGAAAGTAACTTTTTATAAGAGTTGATACTAGTACATCTGACATTAAATTATAAAAGTAACATTGAATAATAATAATAATAATAAGGGAAATGCTACTCCGTATGAGTATAAATAAAACTAATACGAAGTGATGATAACTATAAGCCAATTAAACCTGCGGTAAAGATAAATCAAAGCTACATATAGATAGGGACTAATATACAAGCTAAAATCGTCTACATTCAGTAGCGTTGCTAATCACGCTATGCTCCTGCGATAAGTCATGCATGCGAAACGCTCGGTGCGAACAAAAATGGTAGGAAGTTAATGCAAAAGATTTTTTTAACGTATAACTCGAGGTCTGGAAACACCCATGCGTAGCATTAAACTATAATAAGGAAACTTAATAATTGGAATTTAAGGCCAAAGATTCTTTCCCAACGTTACTACTAGCCTATGACCCTTGGTTTCGACCCATAAATAGCATCCAAACCTGTGTTTACTACCACGCCCAAAGTGATTGGCGTACGTTTACACACAACAAAACTTCTACCTTTCGTTTTACCCGAAACCAGACCTTAAAACCATTCTTAAAACCTTCTGTCAAGTGAGAGGAAGCCCACGAATCATGAAACGTTAAAAACGATCGCCGGAGGACGGAGAAACCATTGGCCGGAGTTCCGCCGGGCAGGATGTAACATCGGAGATCGGAGGAGCAGAAAGAGCCGCCACCGATCCACTGCTGACAGCCACCGTCTTCGAACAAAGCCGCTACCACCTCTGTTCCACGCTTCCGTCGAGGTAAGCTGTATTTTCTTTCCGCCGTCCCTGTGTTTGAACGAAGAAGAAGACGATCGTCACTCACCTGCTATTTTATCAAAATAATGGACTGGACTGTTTTAATTAAAATTGGGGCTGAACAAAAATCTGAGGTATTGAGTTACTAATAAATTAATAATAATAATCTACTGGGCCATATAAATTAGTAGACGATTAGGCCGTATTCATGAAGTTGGACAATTCTGTTATGGTTTATGAATATAATAATAAAGATCTAATTATATAACTCGATTATAGTAAATCATTAATTGTGAAATGTTGGTGTAAGCGGATTAATAAGTGGAATAATGGGAGAATTGGATAAATTCACATTTGTGGAATAATCGGTAAAATTGGATCAACTATTATTAATTAGTAAAGTTATTAACGGAAATATATTAAGAGTTGGAGTCATATAAAATAATGGGCTAATTATGAAATTGTAATTAAAGGTGATTACTTAGAGACAGTATTAGAAGACATGAACTAAGAGCGTCATCAATTTTGAGGTAAGTTTCTCTGCCAATTCAAAATGGTTTCCTCGTATTATATGCTTATTATGCATTATGTGATTAAGTGTGAATTGTGAATTATGAGTATGTGATTTTGGGGAATACAAATTAAGAGTACTTTTTGGGGTATCAAATATTTTTAAATACCTTTGAGACTAATTAGAGAGATTGGGAAGTATTTTTGAAGTATATCTTAATTCAAGATAAAAGTAAAGATTTTATAAGAGGTGAGCACCGCGGGAGAAATCCGCGGTGTCGGTTTTCCACATCCGGATAAATGTGGAGAGTGATTAGGGTTACTACTACTAAGAAGTAAAGTTTGAGTTTGAAGTAACATTTGGATCTATGATCCCTTTTAAGAAGAAGTTATAGTAGTAGTCCCTATTCATTCAGAGATATCTTATTCAGGGGTAGTTGGTAGACTGAGTCCCGATTACTCGTGACGACTTACTACTCGGAGGGCTTGGAATCCCTTTTAGGGGGTGTGCACACTTAAGGTAGTCGTTTCGTTTCCGCAAGAGCAGTTGTGGTACCGGCACTTGTTCGGGGTGGCCGTCCGTAACCACGGTCCACCGGGCTCAATCGAAAGGTTGAGCACCGCCCTTCTAAATTACTAGGAAGATAGAGAAGAAGTGAATTTTGAGAAATTCTAAGAGAAGAGTTACTATAGTATTTTCAAAGAAAAGTTGAGGACTTTAGTAAAGAAGTGATTTTGAGAAAAATCAAAGAGAAAAGAATTTTGGTGGAGTGTGTCATTTTTATATAGTATTATATGAAAAACTATTTTTCGCCAAACCTGATTATTTTACGGGGTTGGGTAGTACTTACTTAGCTCTAAAGCTAATTTTTGTTTCCTTTCCCTTGTTTTGTTTTCTGCACTTTATTTGTGCAGGTAATGGTGACTGTGTTGATTGATGATTTCATGCGCCTGAGAGCGACGTAGAAGATGCCTTAGTCAAACCTAGTCATGAATAAACAATCCAATTATGTTGAACACTTGTTTTACTTTGTTTTGTGATTGCCTGTGCATTCGGTTAAGAGATGACCGGATGTGGCGGTAACACCCATTTCCCAATTAAGACTTCCGCTGTATTTCTGATATTTTCAAATGAAATTGATAACTCCTTTGAAATAAACATTATTTAAATGTATTATTTTGGGAGGGAAAATGGGGGTGTTACAAATTGGTATCAGAGCCTTGGGTTGTTTTCTTGGAGATTTTTTTTCAAAGTGGTTTTCCAAAAAGTTTTCTAAATAAAATTTCAAAAAAAAAAAATAGGAAAAAGAAAATGATTAGGAAAAGACGTATTAGGAACGAGGTGAGGATTGTGAGACTTTAAAGTTATTGATCTGTATGATTGAGTTGTGAAATTCAGGGAGCTACTTGCTTGTGTGTGATATATGAGGTTTGATAACATCTTTGGATGTATATGTGATAGAATTTAGATGTGGACTTAGTTAAAGATTCATGTATTTCATATAGCCGAGAAGCCTTTGAATGCTTTAGTACTTATGAAGACTTGTAAGACTAGAATTGAATAAGACTAGAAGTAAGCAGTCAAATTCGTGAAAGTTAAGGTCATACCGTTTCATCTAAAATGTCAATTGGGAGAGGAGGATGTTAAGCACAAACGTTACCCTAAGTTGTTTTGTTAAGGTAAGATTCTAGTTACGGGGACGTAACCTCTCTTTTAGGGGTAGAATGTAACACTTGGTAGTTCATACTTGTGTCTTAGATTATGCTTCGGGACGAAGCATCTTTTAAGGAGGGTAGAATGTGACACCTCAAAAAAAAAAAATTGAAAATAAAACAAATAATTTTATTTGTGAGACAAAATGATATGACATTGACATTTTTAATGATTAAGTGAAACAAATAAACTTTTAACATTTGCGATATTTTTTTAGTCAGATAAAAATGTTTCAATAATAGAAGTGACATTTTATGATGATTATGAAAGTAACTTTTTATAAGAGTTGATACTAGTACATCTGACATTAAATTATAAAAGTAACATTGAATAATAATAATAATAATAAGGGAAATGCTACTCCGTATGAGTATAAATAAAACTAATACGAAGTGATGATAACTATAAGCCAATTAAACCTGCGGTAAAGATAAATCAAAGCTACATATAGATAGGGACTAATATACAAGCTAAAATCGTCTACATTCAGTAGCGTTGCTAATCACGCTATGCTCCTGCGATAAGTCATGCATGCGAAACGCTCGGTGCGAACAAAAATGGTAGGAAGTTAATGCAAAAGATTTTTTTTACGTATAACTCGAGGTCTGGAAACACCCATGCGTAGCATTAAACTATAATAAGGAAACTTAATAATTGGAATTTAAGGCCAAAGATTCTTTCCCAACGTTACTACTAGCCTATGACCCTTGGTTTCGACCCATAAATAGCATCCAAACCTGTGTTTACTACCACGCCCAAAGTGATTGGCGTACGTTTACACACAACAAAACTTCTACCTTTCGTTTTACCCGAAACCAGACCTTAAAACCATTCTTAAAACCTTCTGTCAAGTGAGAGGAAGCCCACGAATCATGAAACGTTAAAAACGATCGCCGGAGGACGGAGAAACCATTGGCCGGAGTTCCGCCGGGCAGGATGTAACATCGGAGATCGGAGGAGCAGAAAGAGCCGCCACCGATCCACTGCTGACAGCCACCGTCTTCGAACAAAGCCGCTACCACCTCTGTTCCACGCTTCCGTCGAGGTAAGCTGTATTTTCTTTCCGCCGTCCCTGTGTTTGAACGAAGAAGAAGACGATCGTCACTCACCTGCTATTTTATCAAAATAATGGACTGGACTGTTTTAATTAAAATTGGGGCTGAACAAAAATCTGAGGTATTGAGTTACTAATAAATTAATAATAATAATCTACTGGGCCATATAAATTAGTAGACGATTAGGCCGTATTCATGAAGTTGGACAATTCTGTTATGGTTTATGAATATAATAATAAAGATCTAATTATATAACTCGATTATAGTAAATCATTAATTGTGAAATGTTGGTGTAAGCGGATTAATAAGTGGAATAATGGGAGAATTGGATAAATTCACATTTGTGGAATAATCGGTAAAATTGGATCAACTATTATTAATTAGTAAAGTTATTAACGGAAATATATTAAGAGTTGGAGTCATATAAAATAATGGGCTAATTATGAAATTGTAATTAAAGGTGATTACTTAGAGACAGTATTAGAAGACATGAACTAAGAGCGTCATCAATTTTGAGGTAAGTTTCTCTGCCAATTCAAAATGGTTTCCTCGTATTATATGCTTATTATGCATTATGTGATTAAGTGTGAATTGTGAATTATGAGTATGTGATTTTGGGGAATACAAATTAAGAGTACTTTTTGGGGTATCAAATATTTTTAAATACCTTTGAGACTAATTAGAGAGATTGGGAAGTATTTTTGAAGTATATCTTAATTCAAGATAAAAGTAAAGATTTTATAAGAGGTGAGCACCGCGGGAGAAATCCGCGGTGTCGGTTTTCCACATCCGGATAAATGTGGAGAGTGATTAGGGTTACTACTACTAAGAAGTAAAGTTTGAGTTTGAAGTAACATTTGGATCTATGATCCCTTTTAAGAAGAAGTTATAGTAGTAGTCCCTATTCATTCAGAGATATCTTATTCAGGGGTAGTTGGTAGACTGAGTCCCGATTACTCGTGACGACTTACTACTCGGAGGGCTTGGAATCCCTTTTAGGGGGTGTGCACACTTAAGGTAGTCGTTTCGTTTCCGCAAGAGCAGTTGTGGTACCGGCACTTGTTCGGGGTGGCCGTCCGTAACCACGGTCCACCGGGCTCAATCGAAAGGTTGAGCACCGCCCTTCTAAATTACTAGGAAGATAGAGAAGAAGTGAATTTTGAGAAATTCTAAGAGAAGAGTTACTATAGTATTTTCAAAGAAAAGTTGAGGACTTTAGTAAAGAAGTGATTTTGAGAAAAATCAAAGAGAAAAGAATTTTGGTGGAGTGTGTCATTTTTATATAGTATTATATGAAAAACTATTTTTCGCCAAACCTGATTATTTTACGGGGTTGGGTAGTACTTACTTAGCTCTAAAGCTAATTTTTGTTTCCTTTCCCTTGTTTTGTTTTCTGCACTTTATTTGTGCAGGTAATGGTGACTGTGTTGATTGATGATTTCATGCGCCTGAGAGCGACGTAGAAGATGCCTTAGTCAAACCTAGTCATGAATAAACAATCCAATTATGTTGAACACTTGTTTTACTTTGTTTTGTGATTGCCTGTGCATTCGGTTAAGAGATGACCGGATGTGGCGGTAACACCCATTTCCCAATTAAGACTTCCGCTGTATTTCTGATATTTTCAAATGAAATTGATAACTCCTTTGAAATAAACATTATTTAAATGTATTATTTTGGGAGGGAAAATGGGGGTGTTACAAAAATGTTGGGAGGGTGGAAACTAGACTCAATGTGCTAGAAGGAGGGGTAGTGGTCTGGGGCGGAAGACCACAAAGAATGTCCTCAGCTGCGTCGTAAGGAGGCAGTGAGGTGGGTATAATGTCCCCTATTTGTGAAACTACTGCCTGTTGGGAGGCAGCAGAGTGGCTAGGTGAGGCTTGTGCATGCGCAGTTGGGCTAGATGCTGCGTCTTCTACCCGGAAACTGAAAATATCAGTTTCTGCACCTATGGGGTTAGCCCGGTTTATGGTGTCTAGGTCAGAGCAGCTGTCATACAAAGCTAACTCTTCTGCCAGGTTGCTTGCGGTTTGCACTCTTTGCACAGGAGTAGATGATGAGGAGGGGTTGTCATTACGTACCTTGGAGCGAGTCTCACTGATGATGTTTCCTTGAGTGTCCTTGATTTGGTGAGACTGCTCCTGTGTTGTAGCCCGAGAAAGCCTGATAACGAGACGTCCTTTCTTTTTGGGGGCTTTCTCGACTTTCTTTCCTTTGGCCTTTGCATTGTGGTCATCCTCATCATCATCATCGTTGTCGTTCTCACCAGCCTTGCTCCCAGAGCCCTCATCGTCAGCGTATTGTGTTGTGGCTACGCTTGGCGAATCATAGGTAGTCTCTTCAGCACGGGGGTGGCCCTCAGCAGACGTAGTCTGATCATCATGGGGTCGGCTTGCCACTGGTCTCTGTGGCCGGGTTGAACTCTCAGGACCCTCACTTTCTCTCGGCTGACTCCCAGGGGTAGGCTCAGGGGGGTTTATCTGAGCCATAGGGAGTATGATATTGTTCTCCTCGCTGTAGCGTATAACGTGTGGATCATTGAATTGCGACCAGCTAACAGGAGGAGAGGTACAGGAATAGGAAGAGGTACCAGTGTGCGTACCTCAGGCATTTTCTTCAAATATTGTAGGGCTGGAGTGCTGACATTCTCAGATGATTTGCGTCTTTGGATTGTTGGAATTGTTCTGCAGAAGTGTCGCACCAGCAGTGAAAACCATCTCATGTATGGTAGGTGTTTGATCAGATCAGTGTCAAATTTTCTTCTTCTCATCTCCAGAATGTCACCCCAGATTAGTGAGGTGAAGTCGTAGTTCTTCATGAAAGCGATGCCGTGGAAGATGTAGATGAGGTAGCCACTGTATTTGTCAAAGCCACTGTGCTTGGAAGTGCAGCACTTGTTCAGAGTGGTCAATAGTGTCCTCCACGGTCTGGGTAGCCGTCCTGGTTTGATAGCAGACATCAGTCGAAGAGGCTCAGCGTGGCCTAGTTTGATCATGTCTTCAAATATTTGCGCTTCTGAGGCCAACGCATCATAATGTTCCTCCTCCGAGATCTGTAGCACTTGTTGAACTAGCGCTTTGGTGATGGTGACTCTTGTGTTGCAGATTGTGGCAGCTAGTACGTCATCAATCACTTTTCCAGCTTGGTCTACGTCCTTGTCAAGTGTTCCTGTAACGCCCCTCTCAGGGTTAAAGGATACGTTACACTAACTTATTACTTTTAAAAATAATTGCAATATAACGGCCGTCTATTTAAGAAAATAACCGTGATGAAATCTCAATAGTAACTAAAACAACTCCAAATAAAAACTTAATAAAATATAGTTATCACCAGCAAATGTGACAACCACCTGGATCCAGGAATTTATTCAAACATCAAATTCTAAAGTAAAATAAAATAATAATAATCTCTTTATTATAAGACTGAATTACTGAGACAAAATAATATCTAGCTAAAAGCCGCCAAGGTCGTTCCCGTTAACTCATCTTGGCACGCATTCCACTCTCTCATCATCTTCCTAGGCCTTGGCCTTACCCTTAATATCTGTACATGCGAAGAAAGAAAACTGATAAGCTTTACGCTTAGTAAGTCACTATGGATCCACAAAAATATCTAGAAGTCTATGCCAATTTATCAATAGATAAATTTAGGCTATAAGCATGCACTGAGCAAATACTAACACATAACTTCTCAAATACATTTTGAGGGAGATCTCAAAAGAAAACTCTTTTCGAAAATAATTTCTCAAAACTGCTGGAGAGATCTCAAAAAGATTTCTTTCTCAAAACATCTCTGTAAAACTTTCTGAAAGAGATCTCAAAAACACTTTCTGTAAAACTTTCTGAAAGAGATCTCAAAAACAACTTTCTGTAAACTTTCTGAAAGAGATTTCAAAAAAACTTTTTGTATAACTCTTTGTGGCTAATTTTACTCTGTGGGCCCGTGATATGTACTCAAAGGCGCCAATCCGACAGCTCAGGGGAGCGACCCACTAAACATATCGGACTTTCTGAAACTGATAAGCTGATAACTGATAAACTGAGGGAACTTGTTCCCGAGTACATATCACCTGATCTTTCACTTTAAATATTAGTTCTTTTTATGGTGACGTTTGATTAAAAATATCATTAAATCTGAAAACAAAAGTACTGACAAATCTTGACTATGCCAGATAATAAACATAACTTAATCTAGCAATTAAAAATAACTCATCACATAATTCACATAGTTCACATAATAGCAAATAGTCTAAAATTATCTATTAAAAATCAACCAGACTTCTTTCTTGCATTTGGTTGAACAAACATGTACAGGTGGTAGTGAACTTACCTGTGAAAAGCTGAACTCAGAATATACTCAGATAAGTGTGGCATCTTGATAACGTCTTCCGGGAAGCTCTTCACTTAAATCTTTATTTAGAATAGTCAAAATTTAGAATTCCTTGTCTAATAAGTCAAATAGCTAAAACTTTAACCGTATATATAGTAAGGCCAAAACTCCAAAAAGTGGAACTGTTTTTATTTATTTAGTTATGAAATATGCCGACCAAACACTCAATTAATGGTCTTTTTGCTAGACTAGATACCAACAAAAATCAATGTCCCTAAACCGACTTATTTCTCCTGGCGATCGAGAATATAAGCACTCAGGGAGATATTTACTTAGTAATTGAATTTGAAAAGAATGAATTTCAATCTGAAGGATGACTACTGGGAGAATAAACAATCTATAAGATAATCAGAAGGACCTAACCAATTAACTAAATCAAAGTTATATTTCAGAAAAGAATTCTTTCCACGCTTATCAACACCTTACTGCTAATTTTACAAACTGAAATCAGAAATTCTTTCTAATCGAGAGAAAAATAAGCAACACGTTAATGCTAATTATATATATATACGAAGTAAGGAGCATTCATCTCACCAGGTTTGAGAAAATCCGAGATTCAGTCTATGCGCTTCTGTCAATTAGAAGAGAAAAAGTGCGGCCAGGTGGAAGAAAAAACGTATTTATATAATATACTCCTGCTTAGGGCTTTAATTATAACTCTTATTCGGGCCAAGATAATTGATTCAGGCTTCTAATTATCTTTAAAATAATTGTTTCTCTTTCAATAAAACTGATTAAATTTTAAAACGTATATATATATATATATATATATATATATATATATATATATATATATATATATATATATATATACTACCTCCGTTTTAGTAATATACTAATAATATAGAATATTAACTATTTCCTCACTTAAAATTATAAGAGCTTTCCGGGCGACGTTATCTGCACAAACAAAATATGAAACAATATATCACACTATTCATAGAAGAACTTATATAACTGGCTAAAATTAATAATGATTAGTATAACTAGCTCATAAAAATCGGGGTGTTACAACCCCTCCCACCTTATAAAAGTTTCGTCCTCGAAACTTAGAACGACTCAAGATAAGGTTGTCTCACAATATTTCTTTTCTGACCTCTTACATGGTTTTAATGCAACGACAATAACTTTATATCGTTTACAAGGTTACTTACTTCTGGAGCATATGTCTTTAATGCTTCAATTTCATGGTGTCATTTTCTCTAATTACCAATCTGGTCATGTTTTCCTTATTGGGGAGACATACTACTACTTAACACTACACAAAGATCTCAACAAGAACAACTTCTTAATATTTTACCTTAATAAGAAAACTTGCTTAAATGCTCTCGTGTTTTCTGTTAACAATACAACACAAACTCACAAGCTCACAACATAGAATATATACGTTAATTATTTTGCCATGATTGCTTATTACAATGAAAAGAAAGACAATAGTAAATTAGAAATATCTCCAAATTAAAACATCCTAGAGGTTTAAAATATAAACCCAAGTTTGAGGTTTTGCCCGCCTAAACTTCAGGACTAAAATTTTAAGAAACCAACTATGTAGGTGTAGAAAAATGCTTTTGCACCCCCAATAAAATTGTCAATATTTTGAAATAAAACTCCACACAAAACAAAATAAGACCATGCCTCTAATGCAGTAGACAATTCATTATTACAATTTACATTTCCTTTCTTAAGTATCAAGCTTCTTCCAAGTTGTTTAACAACTTAAAAACCCTTTAATTAAGGAAATTGATCCGCCTTCAAAGAAGATAACAAATGGTGGTGTTGCTTTATAAAAGACTTTTAAACATTAGAAGCGGTGAGAATTAACCCAATATAACATAAACATTTAAACTTTGTGAAACGTAGATTTCTTACACTTCTACTTGTTTTTCAAAACAGGTCTTACCTTTTCCTCATGCCAAAACATAATTAGAGGAAGAGGCAAAATAAAGAATAGTAAGGTCAGTATATGAAAATTAATATTTGAAACCAGTTTATTATCGAGGAGAACAAACTTTCACTAGTTAGAGATGGTAATCCGAAACTCAATCAGTAGCTTGGTTCGGTCGACTGAAACAGGAGAAAATTTTGAGGAGCACTGGGATTCTTTGGAGAGAAAACAGAGGCGGTATGCGGCTGGTATTAATGAAGCGTTGCTTCTCTAGGGAGTTTAAACAGATGCTTTCCTTTGAAGAATTTTACTCAAAGTAAAATTAAACATTAAGGCTGGTCCAACATTACACTTCTGAGTCTACTAATATTTAATTTGACTTACCTATTATTTCAAAAGAAAATCCTTTTTGAGGTTTGGAATAGCTTTAAACTACTAAACTCCGTCTTTATCCTTTCATAAAACAGAAAGACCCTACTATGGTCCTATACTTCTGGAACTCAGAATTTTAACGTACTTGATTAGTATGCTGATGTAGTCATGAAAGCTGAATCTAGTTTGTAATTAGAATTTCCTTTTATTTAACCACTCAAGTATCTCAAAATTATCTTTTCATCAAAAGAAAAAAAAACTTTCTTATGGTTCTGTACCTCTATAACCAAACTATAACTTCATTGATTAAAATATCGAACTAGTCGAGAAAGCTGAATCTAACTTATAATCATATTTTTCTTTTATCTTAAAAGTTGAGCCTGAAAAGAACAGCTATTCCTAATAAGATGTGCATCACTCTCCTTTAATCCTTGAACTCAATTTATTAATTGAAGCTAATAGTCTTAATATCCTATGAGAAAAATTACAATCTCCTGTGGATACATGTTTTGTGAATAAATAATAGTATAGGTTTTGAAACTAAATCTTCTTGGACTCCCACAGGAAAATCGGTATGTGGGTTAACATTAAAATGTCAACATTAAAGGGGCTTAATTTCAAGTTTTTCTTATTTCTTAAATGAACGACATCATAAATGTTTTTGTTTAACAAAATTTTGACATTGTGAATCACATAAATGTCTGACACAAAATACTTGACAACATGCATTCTTTTTTTTTTGACTTAATAATTCTGTATCTTTGCTTCCTTATTCAGCTATAGAAGAATTAAGGATATTAATATGTTTTTTTTTAATCCTTCATCTCTTCACTAATCAAAATGTGTTATATTCAAATAACTAGTTGGAAAAAAAAAATATCTATACTTCCTGTTCTAAAAAGAACTTACTGCTGACGGTTGGTAAGCAAGTGGCATTTTTTTTTTTTTGACTCACTTTCAGTAACACAATTCCTTCTAAACCTTTATCTCCTAATTATTTCCCTTTGAAAATATTGCTCTCTTATAGTGGTAAAGTTTTTGTAGATTTCTAAACTAATAAAGCAACCAACCATTAATACAAAATTTCTCATAAGAGTGAATAATACTTAACAGCCATGTCATGTAAACTCAATAAATTGCGTCAAGTCTTACCAAGACTTGCTATATATGATTAAAAAAAATGATCATCCATGTCCCTAAAGATACTGGTAACTCAATACTTGTTTTATATTACTTTATACAAACTCTTATATTTTCGTTCTTTAGATTTTCAAATAGCAATAATAAGTTCATCGAAGGATCTAATAAGCTGATCAAATGTCTACACTAATATCTTTCAAAAGAAAAATCTAGCATCATAATTAGGTCCTTCTTACGAGTTTCAAATATTCTTAATTTGACTGACACTAATTAATTAATCAAAAAATCACATAGTACAACTGACTCAACTGTTTGGTTCAAGCCCCGAGTTGCTGATGACTTATAATAAAAGAATAGTTTGTAGTGCCAAACTCTGTACTTTTTTACTCTTTATTTCCACCAATACTTCTATTACTCAAAGATCATACTAGTTCCCAACATGAGCTCATTGGGACACTATACAAATACTCGTAAATAATGGCTATAAGAGAGCTTGATGGTACCATATTCATAATTCTATTGAAATCTTCATACTTTAGATCATACTTTATTGAAACACATCTCCCAAATCCCGTGTGCACTATGCAACAGGCTGTAAGACTCATGATTTACCAGAGACTGGTTTGATCTAATCCTTCCACTCATCTATAATAATCTAACTTCTAATAACCAGATACTATTAGAAACTTTTGAATAACGTATATAGACTTTAATGGCAGGTCATTCGAAGGAATTTTAAGTGGAGAGACTCAATATCTTATTATAACCACATAATAATAGAAATGATATGAGGACAACCCTGGTAACAAGAATGTACAAAACTTTTTTTTTTTTTTTTTGGTTCCAAGAGCTGAGAATACTCTTAAGATTGCTTTGGGAAATTTTAAAACTCAAACTTTCTTCTGAAACATACTTTTGAGGAATAGCTAAATAATATACTAATATATCACTTAAAAAATTTACTTATTTGAATTTTGGTAAAAAAATCACTGCCATGTGATTAATCATTAATCACTAAACGCATTAAATGATTAATCAACACACTTTAAAACTTATTTTTGAAAATAAGCATTTACAACTAAAAGACCACAAATAATCTGACCATTGATCATATTCAAGCGATGTCCGACCACCGGTATCTCCTATTGGAACCATCAAATTGATGAGGGGCCCTCCCAGCAACTCAAGATTCCAAACATGAAATACCGACGCTCAACACTCTAGAAAAATCATGCCGCTTATGATACTATTCATAAAACATTTGAATCCACTATTGAAGAGCTTTCGAAATCTAAAGTGAAGCTTCAACATTTTTCACAAAACAATTTAAGATATAACTTATAACTCTTTAATTTTTTTTTTACAAAGATATAACAAGATGATGTAACTAGAATGGGCATTGAAAAAAAAAAAATTAATAAATGAATAAAATACATAACAAGCTGATTTGTATGCTTATGGAAATTCTTCATCTCATGTAAACTCAATTACATGTGATGATTTAAATAATCAGACGAACTCATTATCATTCTTTTTAATTAAAAAAATAACTAACAAGACTTGGACCAAGAGTAAACTACAAGCTATATAAAAAAAAACATCTGGAATAGCACCGATTGTTACATAATTTAAGTACTCAATCATGAGAAAATAAAGACTATATGACACCTTTTTTTTTAACTCAAATTTTAATCATGAGTAACCTCTATATAGGAGACATACTTGCTATGAAAGATCATCCTAGGCTAAAATAGATGGCTGTGAATACGTAATTACGAGAGGTGTATGACTAGAAAGATGGTGTTTTTACTTTTTAGATATCAACTCTAAGTACTTCCTAAATGAAATAGAAGACGTAACTCAAGAATATAGGCACTCGAATAAAATTTAATCTAACTAACTCGTAATAACACAAAGGTTTACGAGTTGAGTGTACATTACTCCTAATTGACTTTTCGATCTAACTAATACCAACAACACCCAAACAATTACTAGCCTATATGACTTTTAACATAAATAAGTACTTACTTGGAAGATGATGAGCACGTGTACGGTGACAAATGAAGTTACGGGACAACCTGGGCTCTGATACCAAACTTGTAACGCCCCTCTCAGGGTTAAAGGATACGTTACACTAACTTATTACTTTTAAAAATAATTGCAATATAACGGCCGTCTATTTAAGAAAATAACCGTGATGAAATCTCAATAGTAACTAAAACAACTCCAAATAAAAACTTAATAAAATATAGTTATCACCAGCAAATGTGACAACCACCTGGATCTAGGAATTTATTCAAACATCAAATTCTAAAGTAAAATAAAATAATAATAATCTCTTTATTATAAGACTGAATTACTGAGACAAAATAATATCTAGCTAAAAGCCGCCAAGGTCGTTCCCGTTAACTCATCTTGGCACGCATTCCACTCTCTCATCATCTTCCTAGGCCTTGGCCTTACCCTTAATATCTGTACATGCGAAGAAAGAAAACTGATAAGCTTTACGCTTAGTAAGTCACTATGGATCCACAAAAATATCTAGAAGTCTATGCCAATTTATCAATAGATAAATTTAGGCTATAAGCATGCACTGAGCAAATACTAACACATAACTTCTCAAATACATTTTGAGGGAGATCTCAAAAGAAAACTCTTTTCGAAAATAATTTCTCAAAACTGCTGGAGAGATCTCAAAAAGATTTCTTTCTCAAAACATCTCTGTAAAACTTTCTGAAAGAGATCTCAAAAACACTTTCTGTAAAACTTTCTGAAAGAGATCTCAAAAACAACTTTCTGTAAACTTTCTGAAAGAGATTTCAAAAAAACTTTTTGTATAACTCTTTGTGGCTAATTTTACTCTGTGGGCCCGTGATATGTACTCAAAGGCGCCAATCCGACAGCTCAGGGGAGCGACCCACTAAACATATCGGACTTTCTGAAACTGATAAGCTGATAACTGATAAACTGAGGGAACTTGTTCCCGAGTACATATCACCTGATCTTTCACTTTAAATATTAGTTCTTTTTATGGTGACGTTTGATTAAAAATATCATTAAATCTGAAAACAAAAGTACTGACAAATCTTGACTATGCCAGATAATAAACATAACTTAATCTAGCAATTAAAAATAACTCATCACATAATTCACATAGTTCACATAATAGCAAATAGTCTAAAATTATCTATTAAAAATCAACCAGACTTCTTTCTTGCATTTGGTTGAACAAACATGTACAGGTGGTAGTGAACTTACCTGTGAAAAGCTGAACTCAGAATATACTCAGATAAGTGTGGCATCTTGATAACGTCTTCCGGGAAGCTCTTCACTTAAATCTTTATTTAGAATAGTCAAAATTTAGAATTCCTTGTCTAATAAGTCAAATAGCTAAAACTTTAACCGTATATATAGTAAGGCCAAAACTCTAAAAAGTGGAACTGTTTTTATTTATTTAGTTATGAAATATGCCGACCAAACACTCAATTAATGGTCTTTTTGCTAGACTAGATACCAACAAAAATCAATGTCCCTAAACCGACTTATTTCTCCTGGCGATCGAGAATATAAGCACTCAGGGAGATATTTACTTAGTAATTGAATTTGAAAAGAATGAATTTCAATCTGAAGGATGACTACTGGGAGAATAAACAATCTATAAGAGAATCAGAAGGACCTAACCAATTAACTAAATCAAAGTTATATTTCAGAAAAGAATTCTTTCCACGCTTATCAACACCTTACTGCTAATTTTACAAACTGAAATCAGAAATTCTTTCTAATCGAGAGAAAAATAAGCAACACGTTAATGCTAATTATATATATATACGAAGTAAGGAGCATTCATCTCACCAGGTTTGAGAAAATCCGAGATTCAGTCTATGCGCTTCTGTCAATTAGAAGAGAAAAAGTGCGGCCAGGTGGAAGAAAAAACGTATTTATATAATATACTCCTGCTTAGGGCTTTAATTATAACTCTTATTCGGGCCAAGATAATTGATTCAGGCTTCTAATTATCTTTAAAATAATTGTTTCTCTTTCAATAAAACTGATTAAATTTTAAAACGTGTATATATATATATATATATATATATATATATATATATATATATATATATATATATATATATATATATATATATATATACTACCTCCGTTTTAGTAATATACTAATAATATAGAATATTAACTATTTCGTCACTTAAAATTATAAGAGCTTTCCGGGCGACGTTATCTGCACAAACAAAATATGAAACAATATATCACACTATTCATAGAAGAACTTATATAACTGGCTAAAATTAATAATGATTAGTATAACTAGCTCATAAAAATCGGGGTGTTACAGTTCCCCAGAATTGTTGGAGATACACCTGAGGGACTTCAGCATTTTGTTCAGGGCCTTCCACAGTTTGTGGCCTTTCAGAATGGTCACGATCACGTTAGGCACGACAAGACCATCGGGCCAGACTTCGAGTTGTTTTCCTTGATGGGGTATCAGTTCTGGATCCCGGAGATGGTCTTGATTGCTGTTGGTCCTGCCATGACATGCTTGGTTTGTCTTGCATTGATCCTTGATTGGCGCTAGGAGAAGAAAAATGTAACTCCCCCTCAGAATGTGCAAGGTGTTGTTTGTCACCCGGGGAGTAAAGTATAAAACTCCCCCTTGATATGTGCTTTCTTCATTGTAAGGCACCAGGAAGAGTGAAAACGAAACACTCCCCCTCAGAATAAGCACTTGTTGTTTCTTCTTGGCATGTGTTTGTGTTGAGGTGTGCATTTGTTGATTTTCTGCTCAGTGGGATAGTATACATGCCAATACTCCCCTTAATAATGTGCACCAATTGATTGCTCACAGCTCTTCTCACCCGCCATGTGTGTGGAGCAATCGGATCAGGTACCACACATGACGGACCTGCAAAACAGATTAAGTGCGTTTTGGTACCCACCTCCAGATGGGTCCTTCCTTATCAATGTCAAAGAGATGTTTCAGCTTTTGTTTTATTTGGGACCCTAGGCCAGCTGATTGAGAAGTGTTTGGCATTCTTAATTTCTCAGCTTCGGCCTTAGGAACCCATTGTTGTTTGAACTTTGGAGCGAGAGAGGTTTCATTAATAGTGAGTGAATGTTCAGACAAATAATCTTTTAAAATTGTTTCCTGAGAGAGCCTTCTCAAATGTTTAACTGAGCGAACCTTGAGGGGATACCTTAAACATGGTAATTTGTACTCCCCCTCAACGTTCACTTTTACTGAAGTTGATTTCTTTGGGCATCTCTGAACGTTCACATTTTTGTCTTTGTTTGATGAGGAATCAGACTCAAAACAACAAGCTTTCATTGACTTAACACAATTCAGAGAACAAGTACTGGAGCAGCGTTTCTTAACAGATGTCTTAGAACTAGAAAATTTAGGAGCCACTCTTTTAGCATTACTAGTCGAGGGTTTGCTTAGGAAATTCCTAGGAACACCACTTCTAGTACTACTAGTTGAAAGCTCACTAATGCCAGATCTAGACTTATTCTTGGCATAAAACAAGGCACTCGAACGTCGATTCTTATTTCCTAGATGAGATTCTTCTTCTTTCTTCCTCCTTCTTAACTTCTCCTCGATCCACTCTCCTCTCTTCTCAACTCTCTTCTTCACATGGTTTCCGGTCTGAGAAGGAGGCTCAGAGTGAGTGGAAGATGTTTTAGAACTGTTGGTTGAATTTTCTAAACATTTTTCTAAGGAAGAGAGGGAAGAGGGTTGAGAAACTGTGATGGACTGAGAGGATGTTTTTAACATGGATATTTCTTTCAAAAGTTGATCTTTTTCCTTTTCTAAAACTTGTTTCTCCTTTTCAAAAGATTCTTTTAACTCAGCAAACTTTCTCACAAGAGGTGGACTGTATGCTGGTTTGACTACAGGTTCTGAAGTTGAAGGTTCCTCTCCATCTTGCACAGTTTCCTTTTCAGGAGCATAAGTTATGACTTCATCAGCAGGTGTTAGGGGAGGTTCTTTCGTTTTGTAACTCTTGTTCAACTCTGTGTAGTCAAAAGGAACCTCGACACCAGACTTTGTCTTTCTCTTTTCATCCTCGAGGGCATTCGTTTCTTCAGCTCCAGTGAAGGCCATAAGCTTGGTCAATCCTATTTTCATGTATCTAACATCATAGAGTTGTCTACAGTTGACCTTTTTCAGGTTTTGAGGATTGGTCAATCCCAAGCCCTCCTTGGCATTATAGAAACGAGTGTCCTTAGGCTGATTAAGGAAAATAGTCTGGTCTGTTTGGTCCCTCTTGGCTAACAGGTCTTCGAGTTCTTTAATTTTAGTGTAAAGAGCACCCCTTCTTTCCATAAGTAAATTATTGACACCAAAAAGTCTAATTCTCTCTTTCTCAGTTGTTCTAAGCTTCTCTGTCAGTTCTTTTTCGCTAGCACTAAGTCTCTTATTTTCAGTTGTGAGCTTAGTGATAGTTTTCTCTGAATTGATTATTTTGATGTTTGAGCATATCTGTTTTTCACGCAGTTGATTATAGACATCATACAATCTATCATATTTCACCTCTAGCTCCTTAAATTTATCATGCATATCAGTTTTTGAGAAAGAGCAAGAAGGATTAGAAGTACTTACAGCGCTGTCTGCATTCTTGTTTTCAGCAGAGAGGGCAGTCACTTTATCAGCAATATTGGGAGTGGTCATGATTGACTGTTGGAAATTGATCGTTGACGTGTGGTTGATTGAAGATTTCTGCAAGTTTGTGACCCTTGAAATGTAGCTTTGACTTTGAGAAAATTTAGTCTAAACCTTGAGTTTTTTTTTTAAATCTCAAGGTTACTATTTGAAGCTTTGAAAAAATGTTGAGCTTTGGTTTTGAGTTTCACCTCAAGGTTTGAAGAGGAGCTAAAAATTAGCACTTGAAGTGGGTTTTGGAAAAAAAAATGTACTTGTCCAAGTGAAGGAAAAAGTAAGCTTGTTAACTTATCCCACACCTAAAACCCTTGGAAACTTTAGAGCCTATTTATATGGAACACTCCTTCCTTAAGATTAAATGGTGAAGGAGAAGAGGGGAGCTCTCGCGCACAGGGGATTTCGGCTTGAAGTTCAAAAACGAAAAATCCGCACCCCCCCTGCGCGGGCGACCTGCGGACACGATAGTCGCAAAATTCGCCGGGTCTCAAAAGACGGTTTTGCCCCTCCTTCCTTTTTTTTTTTAATTTAATTGCTTCGGGCCCGGGTTTGTACTAAAGATCGCGCAACAAATACTTTCAAGCACAAGGGCAATCGCGCAAAACGCCAGGAGGATTGCGCAACTATGTTTTCTCGCAGCACAGCTTTAGCTCGTCTCTTTTCGCGCAAGATCGCGCAGGGACAAGTTCCCGCAAAAGAAGAATCGCGCGAGTACAAATAGCGCAACTACAGATCGCGCAAGCCAAAAATCGCGCAAGTGTTGATCGCTCAAGTGTAACACCGCCCCCAAGTATTTGTACTCAATTAAATATTGTATTGAACCATGAGAAATGAATAAACGTATTTTACGCGATTGTAAATTTTTATCATTTCTTTACGTGAATAGTAAACTTCACGTGGGGCCCACACCGGAGGTGGGGACCGCCCGGGAATATCGGGACTACATATTATATTCATCTGGGCTTAGATGATGTTTATGTGATAGTGGATAGTCTTGTTGGGCTATAGAAACCATGCGAGTGGTCAGTTGTGTACGTAAGGCCCAATTACCGGTACCGGAGTACTGACAGATAAAAGACCATAATAAATTATGGAGTCCGTCAAATTAAAAGTTGGGGAATGTACATCTATCTAAAAAGCCAATATTGATTGGAGGAATGGTAAATATTTCATTGGACCCGATAAAATGAAATATAGTTAAAACAGTCCAGAAAATACAACTTTCGGGACAAATTGTACACTTGGGGACATTAAGGGATGACCTCCCACATGAGTGGGGGCCACCCCACGACTTTGGGCTGCATTTGCCAAGGGGAGCCGCACAATAATAAAGGAGAAGGGGCAGGATTTGATTTGGGAACAAATGTAATAAAATATATGGGACCCTCCCATGTGATATTTGAGAGAAATGCCAAAAAGGCATTCTCCATCACCCCATATCATCACAGCTCGGCTATACCACATCCAAGGAGAGAGAGAGTGCTGCAAAAACTCCATTGTTATCCACCATACACGCCCAAAGCAAGGGAAGGAAGGAGGAAGGAAAAAGAGAAGGGAAAAGAGGAGTTTAGGTGGGAAAACTTGTGGTTAACAAGGTAATGACTTCATTAATCCTTTTTCTTCTCCTTAATCATATTTCATACTCCTAGGGTAGTTCTACACGTGTGAAAGTGTAGAATGGAGTTGGAAAGGAAGCTCTAAGTCCAAGAACGGACTTAGAAGACAAAGTAGGCGGTTTCGCCGGAAAATAACCTTTTGGAGGTTATTTGTGTTGCTAAGGGTTTTATGATGATAAAACCTTGTTGTTAACTTGTATAAGGTATTTCAAGAACTTTCACGGAGTTGAAAGAGTCGCCGGAGTGGTCGCCGGAGTCAGTTGAAGTTCGCCGGAGTTTCGTCGGAGCTCAATAAGGAAGGCTAAGACTTCAAGGCTTCATTAAGGTGAGAAGACGGCTATATGCTTTGTAACTTTTGCGTTAGGCATAAGATTACCTAAATTAATCAATAATATGTTTTATGAATTGATTAATGGTATTAAAGCATGTGTTATGACTTATAGAAGAACATAACATAGTGAAAAGCATGTTAAACAAGTTTGATTAATGAAAATATTATAAATTAGTGTACATGATGTTCCAAGGACTCAAAATGGTATTTTTGGGTTAAGGAAGTCTAGAGGTACACGCATGTCAAATTTCACGTTAATCGGACTTCGTTTGGGCGGCCAAACGGGCGTTGAACGCCAAGTCAACTCCCATACTCGACCGAGTATTGGTATATACTCGACCGAGTATGGCCAGAAAGTGCTATTCTGGAGTTTCTGCCTCCCATACTCGATCGAGTATGGGTGTATACTCGACCGAGTATGGGCTGGAAGTGTATATTTGGAGCTACTGGCTCCCATACTCGACCGAGTATGGGTGGGTACCCGATAGGGTATTGATATTATGCCAAAACGGGCAGTTTTGAGCAGGTTAACGTGGGCCGTTCAAGTGGGACCCGACCGGGTATAGGGCAAATTTTTGCAAAAAAAAAAAAAAAAAAAAAAAAATTTTAAGCTCCTTTTTAGTCGGGTCGTTGAGTAGTGTGCCTTACATGACTGATATATGTAGGAACACTAAAGATCAACGGTAGACAAGCAAGAATTCTCATCGATACCGGGGCGCAACGTTCATTTATGAGCGAAGCATTCGCCGAAGGTTTGAACGTGCCATTAACGGCGATGACACAACCCTTGTTAGTCTCTACACCATTGGGAGATGATGTAGAAAGAAAGCACTACTATCCTTCATGTAATGTTGAGATAGGGGGACACCGTCTAATGGGCGACTTTGTACCATTAGGCATGCTTGAGTTCGATGCTATACTTGGCATGGATTGGCTTGAAAGACACCATGCAAAGGTAGATTGTTACACCAAGGTGTTAGAACTGAAGGATGGCGAGGGAAACCCTCTATACTTCGAGGGAGATAGAGGACAATTCAGTCCTTGTATCATATCGGCCTTAAGGGCAAGGCGTATGATGATGAAAGGATGTCAGGCTTACCTAGCCTATGTCATAGGCAAGGAGGGCAAGGAGAAGAGCCTCACGGAAATGAGGGTGGTGAGTGAGTACCCAGAAGTTTTCCCAGAAGAACTCCCGGGACTCCCACCAGATCGAGAAATTGAGTTCGAGATCGAGGTTGAACCAGGCACTAAGCCCATCTCGATTCCTCCGTATCGAATGGCACCGGCCGAACTCCAAGAGTTGAAAGTCCAACTAGAAGAATTACTAGACAACGGATTCATTAGGCCGAGTCATTCACCATGGGGGGCACCAGTCCTTTTCGTGAAGAAGAAGGATGGAACAATGAGAATGTGTATCGACTACCGTCAATTGAACAAGGTCACAATAAAGAACAAATATCCTTTGCCAAGGATAGACGACTTGTTTGATCAATTGCGGGGGGCAACCGTGTTCTCCAAGATCGACTTGAGGTCGGGATACCATCAACTAAAGATAAAAGAGAGTGACATACCCAAAAGTGCATTCCGTACAAGGTATGGTCACTATGAGTTCCTAGTGATGTCGTTTGGGCTTACAAATGCCCCCGCGGCATTCATGGACCTCATGAACCGAGTATTTCATCAATACTTGGACCAATTCGTCATAGTGTTCATTGATGACATTTTGATATACTCCAAGAATGAAGAAGAACACGAGAGACATCTAAGGCTCGTGCTTGAAACACTGCGGGAGAAGCAACTCTTTGCCAAATTCTCTAAATGTGAGTTTTGGCTCGAGGAGATTGGCTTTCTTGGGCACGTGGTATCGGGCTCGGGCATTTCAGTTGATAACTCAAAGATTGAAGCGGTCACTAATTGGGAGAGACCCAAGAATGTGAAGGAAATCAGGAGTTTTCTTGGTTTAGCGGGATATTACCGCAAGTTCGTGGAGAAATTCTCAGTGATAGCATCACCACTCACGAAGCTCACCAAAAAGGGGGCCAAGTTCGTGTGGGATGACAAGTGTGAGAAGGGGTTTCTTGAGCTGAAGAAACGATTGACTGAAGCACCGGTACTGGCTCTACCCGTGCAGGGGCTAGGGTATGACATCTACAGCGATGCTAGCATTCAGGGACTTGGGTGTGTACTGATGCAATCAGGTAAGGTAATTGCTTATGCTTCTCGACAGCTGAGGAAGCATGAAGTGAATTACCCCACCCATGACTTGGAGCTGGGGGCTGTAGTATTTGCTTTGAAGATTTGGAGGCATTACCTCTACGGTGAGGTGTGTCACATCTACACCGATCACAAGAGTTTGAAGTATGTGTTCACTCAGAAAGAGTTGAACATGAGACAGAGACGATGGATGGAGTTGATCAAGGACTACAACTTGATCATTGATTATCATCCAGGTAAGGCTAATGTGGTAGCTGATGCTCTTAGTAGGAAGAGTTCATCGGGAGTTTTACTCACATGCCTACAAGCATTGAGGGCACGTGTGGAGGTATCCACAGATGGGGCCTTGTTGGCCAGGTTTGAGGTGAGACCCACATTGCTAGACGAGATCAGGACACGTCAGGGTAATGATGAGGAATTTCAGAAGATTCGGGAACGGATGCTCGTGGGACCCGTGGAGGGTTTCCGTGAGAGAGAAGATGGACTCTTACTGTTCAAAGAACGAGTGTGTATACCATCAGATGAGGAGCTCCGGAAATCTATTCTTGAGGAGGCTCATTCATCTGCTTATGCTATGCACCCAGGCGGTACAAAGATGTATCGGGACTTGAAGGAGAGTTACTGGTGGTCGGGGATGAAACGAGAGATTGCTGAATATGTGAGCCGTTGTCTTGTCTGTCAGCAGGTCAAGGCAGAGCACCAGCATCCGGCAGGGTTATTACAGCCACTTACCATTCCAGAATGGAAGTGGGAGCACGTCACTATGGACTTCGTGGTGGGGCTGCCACGGACGGTTAGAAACTATGATGCGGTATGGGTGGTGGTTGATAGGTTGACCAAGAGCGCTCATTTCCTACCGATCAACACCACATATACGCTTGAGCGTTTGGCCAAGCTGTACACTGATGAGATCGTGAGACTGCATGGGGTTCCGGTTACTATAGTATCGGATAGAGACCCACGTTTCACATCACGGTTTTGGCCTAAGTTCCAAGAATCCATGGGGACGAAATTGAGGTTTAGCACAGCATTCCATCCTCAAACGGATGGGCAATCTGAACGGGTGATTCAAATATTGGAGGACATGTTGAGAGCATGTGCCTTGGAGTTCCAGGGGAGCTGGGACAACCAACTAGCGTTAGTAGAATTCGCCTATAACAACAGTTATCAGGCAAGTATTGGCATGCCTCCGTACGAAGCATTGTACGGGAGGAAATGTCGGACACCTTTGTGTTGGGATGAGGTTGGCGAGGCCAAGCTTGAGGGTACGGAGTTAGTTGAGATCACCAAAGAAAAGGTGAAAATTATTCAGGATAGGCTCAAGGCTGCCCAAGACCGGCAGAAGAGCTACGCAGATAAACGTCGGAGGACGTTGGAGTTTGAGGTCGGTGATGAGGTGTTTCTGAGGGTGTCACCTTGGAAAGGGATCATCAGGTTTCTCAGTCGGGGTAAGCTTAACCCACGCTACATAGGACCATTCAAAATCATTGAAAGGATTGGGGTTGTGGCATACCGACTTCAGTTAACTCCAGAGTTAGAAAAGATTCATAACGTGTTCCACATTTCTATGCTTAAGAAGTATGTACGGGATCCGTCACATATTCTTGAGAAACCACCGGTGGAAATCCGAGAAGACCTTCACTATGCGGTGCAACCGGTAAAGATCATGGACCGACAGGTAAAGAAGCTAAGGAGTAAAGAGGTACCGATGGTGAAGGTGCTTTGGAAGAGTGATCGTGTCGAGGAGCAAACTTGGGAAGTGGAGACCTGGATGAGGGAACAATATCCATTTCTGTTTGACTAGACACGTGGATTTCGGGGACGAAATCCCAACTAAGGGGGGTAGAACTTGTAACACCGCCCCCAAGTATTTGTACTCAATTAAATATTGTATTGAACCATGAGAAATGAATAAACGTATTTTACGCGATTGTAAATTTTTATCATTTCTTTACGTGAATAGTAAACTTCACGTGGGGCCCACACCGGAGGTGGGGACCGCCCGGGAATATCGGGACTACATATTATATTCATCTGGGCTTAGATGATGTTTATGTGATAGTGGATAGTCTTGTTGGGCTATAGAAACCATGCGAGTGGTCAGTTGTGTACGTAAGGCCCAATTACCGGTACCGGAGTACTGACAGATAAAAGACCATAATAAATTATGGAGTCCGTCAAATTAAAAGTTGGGGAATGTACATCTATCTAAAAAGCCAATATTGATTGGAGGAATGGTAAATATTTCATTGGACCCGATAAAATGAAATATAGTTAAAACAGTCCAGAAAATACAACTTTCGGGACAAATTGTACACTTGGGGACATTAAGGGATGACCTCCCACATGAGTGGGGGCCACCCCACGACTTTGGGCTGCATTTGCCAAGGGGAGCCGCACAATAATAAAGGAGAAGGGGCAGGATTTGATTTGGGAACAAATGTAATAAAATATATGGGACCCTCCCATGTGATATTTGAGAGAAATGCCAAAAAGGCATTCTCCATCACCCCATATCATCACAGCTCGGCTATACCACATCCAAGGAGAGAGAGAGTGCTGCAAAAACTCCATTGTTATCCACCATACACGCCCAAAGCAAGGGAAGGAAGGAGGAAGGAAAAAGAGAAGGGAAAAGAGGAGTTTAGGTGGGAAAACTTGTGGTTAACAAGGTAATGACTTCATTAATCCTTTTTCTTCTCCTTAATCATATTTCATACTCCTAGGGTAGTTCTACACGTGTGAAAGTGTAGAATGGAGTTGGAAAGGAAGCTCTAAGTCCAAGAACGGACTTAGAAGACAAAGTAGGCGGTTTCGCCGGAAAATAACCTTTTGGAGGTTATTTGTGTTGCTAAGGGTTTTATGATGATAAAACCTTGTTGTTAACTTGTATAAGGTATTTCAAGAACTTTCACGGAGTTGAAAGAGTCGCCGGAGTGGTCGCCGGAGTCAGTTGAAGTTCGCCGGAGTTTCGTCGGAGCTCAATAAGGAAGGCTAAGACTTCAAGGCTTCATTAAGGTGAGAAGACGGCTATATGCTTTGTAACTTTTGCGTTAGGCATAAGATTACCTAAATTAATCAATAATATGTTTTATGAATTGATTAATGGTATTAAAGCATGTGTTATGACTTATAGAAGAACATAACATAGTGAAAAGCATGTTAAACAAGTTTGATTAATGAAAATATTATAAATTAGTGTACATGATGTTCCAAGGACTCAAAATGGTATTTTTGGGTTAAGGAAGTCTAGAGGTACACGCATGTCAAATTTCACGTTAATCGGACTTCGTTTGGGCGGCCAAACGGGCGTTGAACGCCAAGTCAACTCCCATACTCGACCGAGTATTGGTATATACTCGACCGAGTATGGCCAGAAAGTGCTATTCTGGAGTTTCTGCCTCCCATACTCGATCGAGTATGGGTGTATACTCGACCGAGTATGGGCTGGAAGTGTATATTTGGAGCTACTGGCTCCCATACTCGACCGAGTATGGGTGGGTACCCGATAGGGTATTGATATTATGCCAAAACGGGCAGTTTTGAGCAGGTTAACGTGGGCCGTTCAAGTGGGACCCGCCCACGTTGGTTACTAGTGATTATTATACAACTATAGGACTAGGTATTGTCCATAGTTAAGTGAAAGGAAGTTTAGCCATATCCAGGTTAGGGTTTGGTGAGGAATTAGACTGAGGTTGAGTATCCTCGGGACGTAATCGATCCTAAAACTCGGTTGAGGTTGAGTATCCTCGGGACGGGCGTGATCCTAAAACTCGGTTGAGGTTGAGTATCCTCGGGACGGGCGTGATCCTAAAACTCGGTTGAGGTTGAGTATCCTCGGGACGGGCGTGATCCTAAAACTCGGTTGAGGTTGAGTATCCTCGGGACGGGCGTGATCCTAAAACTCGGTTGAGGTTGAGTATCCTCGGGACGGGCGTGATCCTGAAACTCGGTTGAGGTTGAGTATCCTCGGGACAGTAAATGATCCTGAAACTCGGTAGGATATTAGTAAGATAGAATGTAGCTATTGAGCTAGGCATTCGGGAATAGATGGGAAAGGTCGGGTGAGTACCTTATCTCTAAAAAGACTCTTTCAAAGAAAAGGACCTACGGGTCAAGTATTTTACAAGTATATACAGTATGTATTATCTTGGGGATGGGGTAACAATGGTTACACCTATAAGTATATGTACCACCCTATTTTTGGGTCTCGTGTCTGAAACATTAGTTATTCCTCATATAGCCTGCTTGTCACTAGTACTTCTATGGAGTACTGACCCCTTCGGGGGCCCTCACATTTTTCAGGTTAAGGCTAGAGTCCTACTACCTGCACCTTTGCCTAGGGTGACTGATCAAGGAGGAAGACGTGGTTCGTGCTTCCATTCATCTTCAAAACTGATAAACTGCTCATGGATATTTTTAACAATGTTTTCTATTAAAATATTTGGGGGCCTGCGTGCCCGTATTTGCCACGTGTGGCTCAGTATCAAACATATCTTATTTTCCGCATTTGTTTGACTAATATATATTGATGTTGATTGTATGGGTTTACTAATCGGCTTGGCAGTAGAACTCAACGGACGCCTTGTATGATTTGATAAGGATGAACTACGTTGTTCTTATTGGGTTGTACGGCGGTTGTCTACGTGGCACGGACGCGGTCCGGGGCGTGACATCAAGTCCTGAAATAGCTCAAGATCTAAAACGCGCAAGGGAGAAATCGCTCAAGTGAGTTCTGCGCGAAGTTGAAATCGCGCAAAATGCTTTTTGCGCTAAACCTGTTCTTCTTCCTAGAGGAGTTGCGCGAAAGCACAATATCGCTCAACTCCTGCTTAACCTGTACGCCAAAGTTCTGAATGTGATTTTTCACAGAATGAAACCTTGCGAGCCTAGAAACACTTTCCTGTAAACATTTTCCTGCAAAAACAAGAACAAAAATAATATACAAGATCGCGCACGAGGCAGAAAAGTGCCGATGAAAAAATCGCGCAAGTCTTGTTCTTCAACTTCAATAGATCGATCAATAGCAGAAACTTCAATCGGTCACACGCTCGGCTCTGATACCAATTGTTGGTCCCTATTTCTACTCTATAATGTATAAGATCTGATTAATAGGAGTAGAAGAAGCTTTCCATTGATAGCCAGAAAGTTTACACAAAGATGGTGAGAAGATGTAGCGTAAAACTTCCGTAGGCTCTATTCTATGCGCAGGGAATATTTCTGAGGGAGGAAAGCTTAACCTAGCCATTCCTAAGGGGTCTATTTATAGCCTCCTTAGAATGGTAGGTTTTACAATGATATGGGCTCTCCTTTTTAGGAGGCCCATTCCTAATTTAGCTTAGTAGCCTTTTCCATTTAAGGCCTATTAAATACACAATAAATACTACCAAGAGGCTAGATAAAACATTGATCACAATACATGAAAATATCTCTAACAAAGAGCAACACCAAGAAATCAGAGTTTAGCTCCTTATTTGGAGACTAAACATGCTAGAAAAATATAAAGAAATATTATTCTAAACTGAGCTTAAGAGTATGGAAGAAGGGATGATTTTAATGTGAAGGAAAGGGGGTGTATTTATAGCAAAATGGAGGTGGCAGGGTTTTGTACTCGATCCAGTATATGGGATACTAGACCGAGTATGTGAGGAAATTTCCAGGAAATTGTGAAAAATAGGCATACTCGACCGAGTATTGCCAATACTCGAATGAGTATGAGACAGGATTTTCATCAAATATTCAGCCACGTTCTTTTGCTCCCAGATTTGATTTTGACCAGCGTATCAGACCAATACTTGACCGAGTATTGGCAATACTCGACCGTGTAACACCCCGACCCCACCGGACCCGAGGTAGTTACTCCAGACCTCTAGTACTGTCCCCACAAACCACCACGAGCCTTTACCGCGCACTTTGTCCTCACTCATGCGCGCCCTGAGAAACTTCCCAGGGGGTCACCCATCCCAAGACTACTCCCGAGCAAGCACGCTTAACTTTGGAGTTCTTAGGTAATGAGCTCCCTTAAAAGGAGATGCACCTCTGTTGGTATGAGTAGTACTATTAATCCATTTATATTAAATCTCAAGTGTTACAGACCGAGTATTGAACAAATTTCAAAATCTTCATTTGATCTTCTCCTTTTTGCACATTCTTTGGTCTTTAGGATCCATCCTTTGATTCTTGGAATGATTTTGACCTGTCCTAAGCTCAATATAATCCTAATCTAAATAAATTACAAATAATTAATGAAAATAAAGTATTACACCAAAAGTGTGTAATTTCCACAACTAGAACTAATAAAACTAGTTAAAAATACAAACATACATAATAGCTAATTCACCCTATCAGAATGCCATCTATGGCCTTAAATAGGCACCACGTGCTTGGTTTTATCGTTTTAGTAGCTTCCTACTGATGCATGGTTTTATTTGTAGTCGCTCAGATAACTCCTTATTTATTTATCAACATGGCACACATATCATGTATCTTCTTCTCTATGTTGATGACTTTATTATCATGGGTAATTCCCAATCTTTCATTAATTCATTTATCTCACGACTTGATAACACTTTTGCTATGAAAGATTTGGGTGACTTGCATTTTTTTTTAGGTGTACAAGCTCTCCATACACCTAGAGGTTTCTTTCTCTCTCAACAAAAATATGTGTCTGACCTCTTACTTCGTTTTCATCTACACACTCTTAAACCAGTCCGTACTCCTCTACCCACTCGTACCAAACTGTCGTTAACTGATGGTGAATTATTAGCTGATCCCACTGAGTATAGGAGTATGGTAGGAGCGTTGCAGTATTTAACTATGACTCGACCTGATATTACTTATGCTGTTCATCTGGTCTCCCAATTTATGCATGCTCCTCGTACTACACATTTTTTGGCTGTCAAGCGTATTTTCAGGTATCTACAGGGTTCTTTGGATTTCGGTTTATTACTTCAGCACATTTCAACCCCGCCTAGCATTTTAGCTTACTTAGATGCTGATTGGTGAGGATGTCCGGACAGCAGCAGATCTACATCTGGTTTTCAATATTTTTTGGGCCGAATTTGGTCTCCTGGAAATCCAAGAAGCAACCCACAGTTTCCAGATCTTCTACAGAGGCAGAATATCGGGCTATTGCTTACGCAGTTCAAGATACTCTTCACATCCGTTCCATTCTTTTTGAGTTGGGTATCTCGCTACATACACCTGTACAACTACTCTGTGATAATGTGTCTGCTTCCTATCTATCTGATAATCCCATTCAGCATGCGCGCAGCAAACACATTAATATTGATTATCATTTTGTTCGCGAAAGAGTAGCTCATGGTGATTTACAGGTTAAGTTTGTTCCTACTCAACTTCAGTTGGCAGATATATTCACAAAGTGTTTATCTCCACAACGTTTCACTTTTCTTCGAGACAACCTGCACATTGTTTCCCTTGCACAGCTTGAGGGGGTGTAATAATGTATTTATTTATATTTATTTATATTAATTATTAGGTTGTCTAATAATAGTAGGAAGTCTTATGTATCTTGGACTCTTTTATTATAAATAATACCTTTTGGGCTACCATTGAGGTAGGCTTCCATACAGGGGTGGACCCAGGAAGTTTGTCTTGGGAGGGCGGTAACTTAAACAAAATATTTTTTGGGAGGGCGAAAATTATTTTTTATTATATATATACACTAAAAAATTTGTTGTTGGGGGGGGGGGGGGGGGGGGTTACGTGATGTAACATGAGTTAGTTTGTAAAAAATGAGTTTAATATATTCATTTTCATATACGATAATTTATAACTTTCATTTTCATCAGTTCAATTTATACTATTGTGTGGCTAAATGTTATCAATTATATTATTGTTAGTGTTACTAGTATCGTTACTGGTATTATTGTTAACATTATTATTTCTATTTGTATTATATTACTACCCATACGTACTACTTATACTTTCAATTTAGTATACTTATACTGGTGTATTCTATTTTTTTAGGAAAAATTGATGAGAATAATCCCACTTTTCACTGGTATTCTCATAATAATCCCACCTTTATATAATCCCAGAATAATCTCACCTTTGTAGGTCATCAATAGGTCAGGGTCCAATGAAAGGAGATGAGGCGCAAAGGTGGGATTATTCTTGGATTACATAAAGGTGGGATTATTATGAGAAGATCGGTGAAAGGTGGGAATATTCTTGTCAATTTTTCCTAATAATTTAAAGGTTTTTTGTTTTATTAATAATGGTTCATTGATATGCACTGCATAAATGTATCTTTTTATGTTTGATTTGTGTGGATTGTTTACCATTTTATTTAGTTTGTAAACATTTGTGTGATTTTAGTTGTAATTGTATTTTAGTTCTCATTTGTAGGTTGTAAAGTAGAGTTAGGATTTATGGTGTTGGAAAGGAAGACTTTGAAGTGAAGAAAAATGATTATTGGCTGCCCAGGACAATCACCCGGTCGGATGAGGTATTGCACCCGGTCGGGTGAGACTTTGAAAAGCGAAGGTGGCTGGAAACTACAATCACCCGGTCGGGTGAGGTATTTCACCAGGTCGGGTCTGACTTGACCCGGGACATTTTAACGTGCTGAAACACCAGAACGTGGAAGATTATCTGATTTTGACATGCACCCGGTCGGGTGGGCACTTGTCCCGGTCGGGTACCCGGCCCAAGGTGTTGAAAAACACCTATAAATAGCACACTTTTCCTTCACAAATAACAATCCCTTCTTCCATATACTTAAGCTCAGTTTAGAATAGTTATTTCTTATACTTTTATAGCATGTTTAGTCTCCAAATGAGGAGCTAAACTTCCATTTCTTGGTTTTGCTCTTGAAACTTGTTGATTATTAAAGTTGTGAGTTATTTTCTTAACTTCTTCTCTTGATTATTAATTCTTCCCTTAATCTCATTCTATATTAATGTTGGAGGGTTGCTAAGTGACGATTAGTTAACATTCCGAGATTAATTATTACTAGAAACGATCAACGAACCTATGGTTAATTGTTGATGGTTTCACAAGTAAGTAACTTCGGTTTATTAATGCACGGTCGTGGTTAATAAACTTAAGAGGGATTAATTTTGTTGGTTAAACCGAAACCGTTGCGTTGAGGTTATCAATCTCAATTGATTTCATCAAGGAGTTAGAGAGATTAAATGCTACTATTATATCGGTATACGACGTTGTTCTATATTTGATTAATAGTAAGAGTTATTAATGAACGGTCGTTGTTAATAACTACCCTCGATGAATTGGAGATACTCCTCGATTGAGTATTCGAGAGGGGATAAGTTATTGATCTAACAATGATCGACTAAAATATATCAACAAGTGGAAAGTAGCAAGACCAAGTCCTTTTATTCTTGAATTTAATCTCATATAAGTCGTTCATCTTCGTATTTAATTAAATTAAATCACTCAATCCCAAAACCCCCCTTATTTACTAGTTTTATTAAAAAAGAGAATTATTCATTTCCCTGTGGATACGAACTCTACTTCACCTATATTCAGGCGCGGAACCACATAGAGGCTTGGGGGTGCTTGTGCCCCTGCAGTCCTTCAACTCTTTTACTAGTACTATACATAATTACATACATATGCATGTGATATGTATAAAAAGAGGAGCGTTCTCCTCAGATGAATAAGTACGAAGTACTACGGAGTATTCTATTGCCTTTGAACGATAGGCAATTGTAATTAACTACGGAGTATACTATTGAATGAATATAATAAGTACTTTCACGCATGCTTAATTTTTTTGACCTTTTGGTTACAAAACGGCAAATATCTCTCAATTAATATAAACACATTTTTAGTTAATTAAAATATTACGGAGCATCCAAAAATTATCCATATATTAAACAAAGCATAATATATTCCATTCATCCTATTTTATGTGCCTTAGTTTTCATTTTCAATTCTTAACAAATTTCATTAGGGATTTTTCTGTGAGGAACCTTGCTTGATCGATTTTTTATCAATATTCCAGTTATTTCCAGACAAACCTCATAAAAAATTGTTAGGGACCATATTCCTGACTAATAATCTTGACAAGTTCAATGTTTTTTTTGTAGTGCAAGTTATCAAAAAATAGCGGTTTGCTTCCTTCTACAGAAAAAATATGTGATTCATACAATTTTTCTTCTTTTTTTTTTTTTTGTAAAAATTAATCACAAAGTAGTTTAACACTTCTTAAACTGAAATCCGTCCTTGGATTTTAGTTTGGAAGAGACATTTCTGTTCGTGAAAACCTAAATTGCGCAAGAGCTGTTCTTGGCCGCCGGGAAGATTGAAGACCGAGGTTTTGATTTCAGCCCTTCCAGAGTGGGTCGCCGGGAAGATTAATTCTTGGATATCCGCGAACGATAAGAGCTTCGTACATACCTGAGATTGAAATCCGCGTCTGGTTGGATGCTTTGTTTCAAGCGCGAATGATAAGAGCTTCGTTCATACTGGTTCGATGCTCATATTCAGGGGTTAGACAGAATACCTTCTTTTACTATTCACTCCAAAATCGATTTCTGTAAAAAGAGTTGATTTAAGGTGTTATGTTAAGGTTGGGATGGTTCCTCTAACGAATTAATTGATCTTGTTTCTTGAATAAGAAAACGTTGGTTTGCTGAAACTTAAAACTCCGGACTCTGTTCTTGGAGCTTGGGGTTCGGTTTTGCTAGTTGTAAGAAGCTGCTATGGGGCGGAAGGTGCAGGGGTCTGGGGAAGGTCGAACTACCAGGTCCTGTTTTGCTCTGCTTGCAAACAGAGAAGAGGAGTTCCCAGCTCTATGGTCTGGGATCAGTGGGAAGAAGAAAGGGATATCAACTGGGGCTGTGGCTGCCATGGTCTCTGAGGGAGACGCTACTGAGGTAGTTAACTTAGTCCCAGGTGCTGGGAAATTGGCTTCACAGGAGGATTTTGAACTACCTGGGAATCCTGGGAAACAACCTGTGAATGGCCAACAACCTGGGCAATCCAATGCAGCAACTGTGACAGGGGCTAATGTTACTAATGTCAACACTGCTACCGAAGTACAGGGAGATGCTGGGCAGACTTGTATGCTGGCAGAAAAACATAAAAGGGTTCAACCTGCTGCTTGGAACTCCCTGTTTAGAGACAACCGTGATCCAAAAAATGGGATTAAGTTGAAATATGTTCCACCAAAAGGCGAAACATTGGACTTTGGTGACCGAGTGCTACTCTCAATGGTTGAAATGTGGGGCTACTGCCTAGTGGGACACTTCACCGGTAAATTCCCCGGACTCAAAGCGGTCCACGATTTGAAAGTTAAATGGGGGGTAAAATGCCTTGTAAGGTCGCATAATAAGGGCTGGATAATTTTCAAGTTCCAAAATGAAGAGGATAGATCGAAGGTACTACTCGAGGGACCTTACACCGTATTTGGGAAACTCCTAATGCTTAAAGTACTCTCGGAGGATTTCACCTTTGAGGATGAGGAATTTCTAAAAATTCCAATTTGGACCAAATTCCCTAAACTACCAATGAGTTTATGGAATGATGAGGCTATGAGTGAGGTGGCATCTATGGTTGGGGTCCCAATTACCACAGACAAGATCACTCAAGAGAGGGCAAACAATGATTATGCTAGAGTGTTAATAGAGGTTGACGTCTCAAAGCCACCACCACTTCATTTTCCTATACGACTACCTTCCCGAAAGGTAATCAAACAAAGTGTGCTTTATGAAACTTTTCCTAACTTTTGTTTTCATTGCAAAGAATTTGGGCACCACCCATTTATCTGTAAGAAGCTTGCCAAAAGGGACGATGGAGAAAGAGAGAAGGAAAAGTGCATTGAGGAAAATGAAAAAATAGGGAAGGTGGCCGCAAAGCCACAAACTGCTGCTGCCCAGGGGTCTAACCCGACCGGGTTAGCCCCGGATCCGACCGGGTCTCTTGCCCAGACAGCTACTGCCACTGCCCAGGAGCTCCAAACTGCCTCGCACCCGCCCGGGGGTATGACTGACCCGACCGGGCCCACTTCCCAGGGGTCTGCCAACGACAAAATGGGTGATGCCTTGAAAAAGATTCCGCAAACCGAGGGGCTGTCTAAAGATGTTGACAAGGATTTTGAGGCCGGTTTGGTAGATACCGAAAGGATTGTGATGGACGAAAAAGATTTGAAGCTTAATGACGTTGTCATCAAATGTGCGATCATAAACGGTAAGACACTCAAGCTAGCGGTCAAACCATTTAAGTTCGTGCACGCGAGTGTGATTAGAGTGGATACCTCCCTTCGACTTACGGATGATTTGGATAGGAAAGGCCTTACTTTCACCGCCAAATGTCTTGAGGGGATGCCGGGAGTTACTAAGAAAAAAGGTGAAGTTTGTTTCGACTCAAAGTTCACCTCTCCTTTCCGAGCTTTCTTTGGACTTTAAATTAGGGACTCCTAATATTCTGTTGTGGTAGCTTGATTTTTGTGTGAATTTTATTTTGCTCCTAATGCATTTGGGTTCAAAATGTTGACTTGGGAGGAGGGAATGTTTTGATTTTGTGGTATCCTATATTTGGGGATATGCACTTTACTTGTAACATTAAGATGTATTATATCTAGGTTAGTTTATTCTAGCTTAGATAGTCATTTTGATTTGGATTGTTGCATTGTAAAATGCTATTTTTTCGGTCTCTAATATACTTACATATTATCGAAAAAAAAAAACTTAAATAAGACAAATGATATGGAACGGAGGTAGTACTCGCTTTAACATCATTAAATATGTTTCAAGGGTCCTTACTTTTTATTTTAAAAACTATTAATATCTATCGAGCGTCGTAACCTCTTTGACACTTCCTTTTGCCGTTGTCTGCTTTGTTGAAGACCAAAATTCTAGGTCGGGCCGCAACAAGCCGTCCCGCTTGCCGAGTTGCCGGACATCTTCACTTTTCTATTGTGTGCCCCTTCAAGATCTCCGACCTGGTTCCGCCACTGCCTATACTACGTATAAGTGTTAATATTGAATTTTATTTTGACGCACCGTGAAAAAGTGCTTGTCAAATTTGGCGCTGTTGCCGGGGAAATGCAATTATTTTTCTTTTTATTTTATCTCATAAAAATCAAAAACAAAAAAATATTAAAAAAATCTTACTCTTTTATTTTCTGAGCTTACACGAGTTATGAGTATATGGATACCAACACTTCATCCTTAGAGAGTCAAATTTCATTCTTGACTTCTCTAATAAAGGAATTTATCTTAAGCTCAAAAGCTCAAGATGCCAAGACATGCAACATTTGCATGTCTCACAGGCATCTTACGAATTTCTGCCCAAAGCTCCAAGAAGAATACCTTGAACAAATTGATGATGTTGGTTACGAAAGGGATGTACCTCACATGAGGTATGATCCGTTCTCCAACTCTAACATGTCTACGGAGGATATGGTCCGGGCTATTGCTACCAACATGACCACCATGCAAAACAATATGGTGCAATTCCAAAATGAGACCAAGTCTAGCATTTTAAACTTGGAAACTCAAATGAGTCAAATAGCCGGAGCCGTGAGTAGGCTTGAAGCAAGGGATTCAGAAAAACTTCATTCTCAAATAGAATGTGATCCTAAACAGCAAACTTTTGCAATCACATTGACAAATGAAAAGGAAATGCATAAGGAGATCCACAATCCAGAAGAAGTAGAAGAAGAAGAAGAAGAAAAAGACACGGAGCTCCAACTGGTCAAAGAAGAGGATGAGCCGAGTTTCAAGGTCAAATATCTATCCTTATCATTCTTTGAGGTACCCCCATCAGTCCTAAAAACTTTGAGGGAAACTCATAAAATTGAAAAGAAGAGTGACATTTTTGAAATTCTCAGCAAAATTGAGGGATCCAAACATTTTCCACTGACCATGTTAAACGATGACTTCTTTCCCTCACTCTCACCACATGAATCAATGAAAATCTGGATATTTGACCCTGGAAAGATTTTTAAAGTGAAGGCTCAGAAAATTGAGCATTTCTATGAAAGTCCTAGAAATGAAAATCTCAAGAAGATAAATTATCACGATCCAAGCTTGAACGACTGAACACAATGATGGCGTCAAGCCGCGACGTTAAATGAGGAGCTTCTTGGGAGGCAACCCATGCAAGGTATGTTTTCTCATCATTTCATTTCAGTTGAGTGTATGTGTAAAAAAAACAAGAAAAATAAATCACCCGACCGGGTAACGTCACTACACCTGGCCGGGCTTTTCGGCAAAAAAAACTTTCTGGATAAGCAATAGTTAGGCCCAACCGGGTCCATCATTTCACCCGGCCAGGCAATCGGGTAAACGCCCGATAAAGGGCGGATAGACCACCTTCTTCCTCACTTCCTCTTCTCTAAATTTCAAAGTCTTACCCCTTTTCCACCATTTTCGAACTCAAAAGCTTCAAATCCCACCATTTCCTCCACCAAATCAAACAAATAAACCCTTTTTTCTTCATCTCCTCATCACCCTCTTCACTAATACACCCCCAAAAACCTCCCAAATAATCAAAAATCCAAATCCCCTTACTCCACAAACAACAAAAGCCGAAATTTCCTCAACCAAAAAGAAAATAAATGACACAAAAAAGGGTAAAGGGATTCATTCTATTGGACATCTCGGACACAAGCACTAGGGACAGTGCTTTGATTAGCTTGGGGGGGGGGAGAATTTCATGGAAAACTCACATTCATACTCTATATTCTTGTATTTTTTTTTAAAGAGCTTGTTAAGTTGAAAACCTGAAAAGGCAACTTAAGCAAAAATAAAGCAAAAATAAGAGTGAGTTGTGAGGATTAAAACAGAAAAATGTGGGAAGTTGGGATGAATACCCGAAAGGGCACCTAGGAAAAATGAGAGAATGAGAGAAAGTTTTTCTTTTATTTCTGCGGGATCCTAAGGGTAACGATGCAAAAAAAAAGTTGAGGTTGATAAGAAATATGGAGTTGAAGACCCCTCTTTACTGTTATATTTTTGGGGATATTTTTGTGTTGTTCTAAAAACACACGTAGATGTTGGTGTTGATACTCTTGTCATTTTAAGGACTTCTTGGGCTGGATTTGGTTTACTCGAGACGAGTAAAGGTTCAAGTGTGGGGGTGTTTGATATGCACTAATTAGTAGTGCATAAATGTATCTTTTTATGTTTGATTTGTGTGGATTGTTTACCATTTTATTTAGTTTGTAAACATTTGTGTGATTTTAGTTGTAATTGTATTTTAGTTCTCATTTGTAAATTGTAAAGTAGAGTTAGGATTTATGGTGTTGGAAAGGAAGACTTTGAAGTGAAGAAAAATGATTATTGGCTGCCCAGGACAATCACCCGGTCGGGTGAGGTATTGCACCCGGTCAGGTGAGACATTGAAAAGCGAAGGTGGCTGGAAACTACAATCACCCGGTCGGGTGAAGTATTTGTTGGGTGTGTTTCGGAAAACTAAGAAAATTAATTAAAATAAATTAATTAAATAAAATGAGTAGAGAAAAACAAGAAAGGAGATGAAGCAGAATTAGTCAAAGCTCGTGCTACGCACGATGTCTTTAAAACGTATTTGTTGCCTCCCACGGTGTTAGGAGCGTTGCAACAATCGTTTCCGAGGATACGATGACTACGAACTAATGTTTGAGCACACAAACAAAAGTTCCAGCGAACGAGAACAAGTTTGAACACCCAGGAAATTTTCAGAATGCTAACAGTGTGTTTTTAGAGCTAAAACGTGTATGAATTCGTGTAAGAACGTGTGTTGTTGCAAACCACCTGCCAGCCATTAAAAGATATAAACGTTGGGCATTTATTGGTGTAACGGTTCAGAAGTGCCACCAGAACTCTACGAGGTGTTCTGGTCGAAGCCAGCAGAATACCTATGCGAGGTATTCTGATCGAGGCCATCAAAGACCGACGTGTTCTGGTGGAAGCCACCAGAGACCGAGGCGTTCTGGTGCCACCAGAGAACGAGGTCTTCTGCCTCTAGGCACTTCTGTCAACTGAGAAAAAATAAACGTTTCGGGAAGAAAACAAAAATTATCCGTATCTCTTGAGTGATGGATTTTTGGACGACATTCGTGTCCGCAGGTCGCCCGCGCACGCAAGTCGCGGTTTTTCTTCTCCGAATTCGGGATTTGATTTGCATCCCCCCCCCCCTGCGCGCGTGGAGAGAGCCTCTACCCTAAGGAATCTTAACTCCTTAAGGGGGGAGTCTCTTTATAAAGAGTTGCAAATCCCTTGGGTTTTCCGGTGTGGGAAATTAACACTAGAAACCCATCATTTTTTCCAGTTTTTCCATTCTAACGGGTAAACTTCGAAAAGCGATTTCTCATTCACCCGTTATCCGTTTTGAGCGTATCATATATCAAATTGTAGCCCTAAGCAAGGACAATCCGAAACCACTTTGATCTGACCCAAATCGGAAGTGGACCCCACTCAAAAAATTGCCCCAAAATAGCCATTTAATGCAATTTTTCACACATTTTTCCAACAATCCCCCACATGAATGAAAATTGATTTTCGAGACTTAAAAAAGACACGAAGATAGGAGGACACGTTGTGTTCACCGGATGATCCTTGTATACGGAGAGGTAGGTTTAATCCATTGAACCTTCCGCTGTAAAGACTCGTTTATTTACTGGTTGTCTAGTAGATTCGATGTCTTTGAACTATACTGCCGTCGTGTAAACATTGACTTATCTTTACACAAGAACCTTCCAACTTTGTTCCGTTCTCATGGGTGTGCCCGTTTTGGCCATGGGTCACCGTCCTGGTTCTGCAAGAGTTTCTAAAGAACTGAGCCATTACAGTTCTCCTTTGAAGCGGCCCTCTTCTCTCTCACATTGGTGATTCTTTCACGAGTATCCCGCATACTCTTCCAATGTTATCGAGTAGATCAACATTTTAGAATCATTAAAGCAAACGTTTTTGCTAACCTCGTGCGGGAGTCACTGTTTCAACGAGGAGTGGGTAGGAGTCTGGGACCCCCACAGTGACCATCCTTCGCTCTATAATTTAGTTGTCCCATTTGAACCTAGGACCAACTAGGTTGGGTATCCACTATAGAACTTTTCAATTCACGGGCTTTAATCCCATTCCTCGCATCAACTTCTCCAACAATTCTCTATCCAATGCCTTGGTTAGCGGATCCGCTATGTTATCCTTTGACTTTACGTAGTCAACAGTGATAACACCCGTTGTGAGAAGTTGTTTAATGGTGTTATGTCTACGACGAACGTGTCTAGACTTACCATTATAGAAATTGCTCTGTGCCCTTCCAATTGCCGCTTGACAATCGCAATGTATGCACATTGGAGGGACAGGCTTCTCCCAACTTGGAATGTCCTCGAGAAAATGGCGTAGCCATTCAGCCTCTTCAGTGCACTTATCCAAGGCTATCAGCTCAGATTCCATCGTGGATCTAGCTATTAACGTTTGTTTCGAGGATTTCCACGACACGGCTGCACCTCCCAAAGTGAAAACATATCCACTCGTGGACTTTGAGTCCTTAATGTCAGATATCCAACTAGCGTCGCTATACCCTTCAAGTACAGCTGGATATCTTCCGTAGTGCAGTCCAAGGTTTTGGGTTTTCCGTAAATACCTCAAAACCCTTACTATTGCCTTCCAGTGTTCATCATCGGGGTTGCTAGTATATCTACTAAGCTTACTAACCACAAAGGCAATATCAGGCCTGGTACAACTCATTAGATACATTAAACTGCCAATAATCCTAGCGTATTCTACTTGAGAAATACACTCTCCACAATTTTTGGTCAGGTGTACGTTTTTATCTAATGGCGTCCTTGCCTCTTGATAATCATCCTTATTAAATTTATTAAGGATTTTATCAACGTAATGGGATTGGCTTAGCGTCAGACCCTCAAGTCCTCTAATTATTTTAATCCCAAGGATTAAATCGGCCAGCCCCATATCCTTCATGTCAAATTTAGAACATAACATGTTTTTGGTAGAATTAATCATTAGATTATTGCTACCCACGATGAGTATATCATCCACGTATAAACATAAAATGACATAGCCGTCTACCGTGCTTTTTACATAGACGCATTTGTCACTTTCGTTTATTTTAAACCCATTAATTAACATTGCATGATCGAACTTTTCGTGCCACTGTTTAGGGGCTTGTTTCAATCCGTACAATGATTTAATTAATTTACAAACCTTCTTTTCTTGGCCTGGAACACGAAAACCCTCGGGTTGTTCCATATAGATTTCTTCGTCTATATCGCCATTTAGAAAAGCGGTTTTTACGTCCATTTGATGAACTTCCAAATTCCGCAAAGCGGCAATTGCCAGTATCATCCTAATGGAATTTATTCTCGTCACAGGAGAATACGTGTCAAAGTAATCATGGCCTTCACGTTGCTTGTATCCCTTAATTACAAGTCTGGCCTTATACTTATCAATGGAACCGTCCGGTTTCATTTTTCGTTTAAAAATCCACTTGGATCCCAAAGGTTTACATCCCGGAGGGAGATCAACCAATTCCCACGTGTGATTTTTTAGGATAGAGTCCACCTCACTTTTGATGGCTTCTTTCCACATAGGTCCTTCGGTAGACGTTACGGCTTCCGTATAAGTCCGTGGCTCATTTTCTATCAAACAAGTTAGAAAATCCGGTTCATTTTCTACCATACAAGTTAGAATATTCGAATCGAATTCTACCAAGTATGTGAGAAAATCCGGTCCGAAGGATTTTTCAACTCTAGCACGTTTGCTACGTCGGGGTTCGGCTTCTTCACCGGATCCCTCGCTCGTATTTTCCATAGCTACGTCAAATGTTCGTTTTGACGTGCTAGGTCCATCGTTGGACTTGCATGGAAATACGTCTTCAAAGAATGATGCATTCCTTGACTCAATTATTGTGTTTTTATGTACATCCGGATTATTCGAATCGTACACTAAAAACCGATAAGCACTACTATTTTGTGCATATCCAATAAAAATACAGTCCACCGTTTTTGGACCTATTTTTATTTTCTTAGGTGTTGGTACAAGCACCTTAGCAAGACACCCCCACACTTTTAAATATTGATAGGAAGGCCGTCTGCCTTTCCACAACTCGTACGGAGTTTTATCATATTTTTTTCCGGGGAACCTTATTTAAAAGGTAATTGCTTGTCAAGATTGCTTTGCCCCACATGTTTTGTGGCAAGCCCGAACTTACTAGCATCGCATTCATCATATCTTTCAATGTGCGATTCTTTCGTTCGGCAACACCGTTTGATTGAGGTGAATAGGGTGCGGTACGTTCGTGTACTATACCCACACTAGCGCAAAAGTCACCAATTGGTGCTTCATACTCACCACCTCGATCACTTCTAACCGTTTTAATCCGTCGATTAAGTTGGTTTTCCACTTCATTCTTATAAAGAATGAATTTATCGATTGCTTCGTGTTTATTTTTCAACAAATAAACATAGCTATAGCGAGTGTTATCATCGATAAAAGTAATAAAATATTTATTACCGCCACGTGTTTGTATTGATTTAAAATCACAAACGTCACTATGAATTAATTCTAGTGGTCCCGTTTTTCTTTCAACTGATTTGAAAGACGTTTTCGTTAGTTTTGCCTCAACACAAATATCACATTTGTGTTTCACATCAATTGTGAATTTAGGAATGTGTTCCATGTTAATTAATCTACGTATAGAATTAAAATTAACATGTCCTAGTCTACCATGCCACATATTGGAAGACTCAAGCAAGTAAGCAGAAGAGACTTTATTATTATTTTTAATAATAGTCATTACATTGAGCTTAAACAGCCCATCACATGCATACCCCTTGCCCACATACATTCCCGACTTGGACAAAACTAATTTGTCCGACTCAAAAACCATACGAAAGCCATGCTTGTTCTGTCACGCCCCGGACCTACCGGACACGTCAACAACCCGCCGTATAGTACGAATAGTCAACCGCAGTCCAACTCATCCATACTATACTAGGCGTCTTGAATACCATTCACACATAGTACATCCATAAACAAACATAATGTAAAATATTCATTTAAACAGCGGAAACATTTGGTACAAGTGTTCATGCCACACTTTGGCAAACATGGGCATACAAGCCCTATTAAATATTCAATAGAAGGAAAACATTATCCATGAGCATTAATTAAAGTGTTTGAAAAATGGAATCTGAAGAGGCACAAACCACGTCTCCTCTTCTTGGATCCTACCCGAGCAACGGTGATGGCAGCAAGCTTTACTCCCTACCTGAAACTGTGAGGTGGCCTCCCCCGTGAAGGGGAGGTCAGTACTTGGAAGCATTTGACAAGTACAATGACAACTATACTGAGTATAATCAAAGTTTCAATTCCCAAGACCCTCAATCTAGGATGTTATTCATTTATAATTAACTCACGTTCCTTCATGCTAGAGCTCGGCTCATAGTCATGCTAAATTGTGCTAGAGCTCGGCTCATAGTCACACTACATTTGCTAGAGCTCGGCTCATAGTCATACTAATTTGTGCTAGAGCTCGGCTCATAGTCACACTACATTTGCTAGAGCTCGGCTCATAGTCATACCTACATTTTTGCTAGAGCTCGGCTCATAGTCATACTACCACGTGCTAGAGCTCGGCTCATAGTCACGTCATCTAATCCCTAAACCACTTCTTAGTCTAGGCTCCATGCATTTTGAGTAACCCTTGAGGCCTACCCCTAATGTAACTTGACTTCATAAAGTCCACCTTAATCATCCTTTACAGTTACTTAGCTTCGATATCTTGGGATTAACCCCCCAGCACTATTGAACTAACATCCCCGACTAGTCTTTCTATACTAGTCATTAAATCTCAACAAACCAATGCATATTCATAAAAATCCGTGTATTTCATATTTAATTTTTACATTCAAGTATAACTTGACTCAATATCAAAATATCACTTTTATTCCTTCCATGAGGTAAAAGTATATTTATCACCATATAATTTGTAATTTATACATCAATTGGGCCATTGTATTCACAACACATAATCATACACAATTTAGTCATAAATTTGTATATTATGCATTTTTACTTATAAACAATAATAATCTCATTTAGGCATTTTTTATTATCAATAAATCATGCCAAACACATATATTCCATTTAGGTAATCTCATGAAATTAACCCAATAATTATAAGCAATATAGTCGGTCATCCTCACCTTAAGTGAGCTTAGGCGCGATCTACGTTTCCCGATTGAACTTTGGTGAACTTTGACCAACTCCGGCCAACTTTGACCAACTCCGGCGAAACTCCGGCGAAGCCCAAAAATACTTTAATCAAGTCCCTAACAAGTTTTTAACATCATAAAACCTTAATCAATACAAATAACCTCTAAAAGGTTATTTTCCGGTGAACTTGTCGGTTTGACTCCTAAGTCCGTTTTTTGGACTTAGAACCACCCTCCAACCCATCAATCCACACTCATGTCATGTGGAATAATCCTAAAGGTTCTTCATATGATATGTATCCCATATGGTGGAGGAAAAATGGAGAAGAAGTTATGATAAGATTATTACCTTGAATTTTCACCCTTTTAGCACCTTAATTCCTTTTCTTGAGATTCTTCCTTGATGAGCTCCCTTCAACAATAGAGAATGAGGGTTGAGAGCTTCCTTGGTCTTGCTGGAGTAGTGCTGGCCGAAAAATGAGGGAGGAGGATGGTACATGGTCCTTTTTGTCTCAATAGACCAATGAGTGTGGGTGGAAGGCCCACCTCATGTCTCTTTGATCCTTTTCCAATCAACCAAGCATCCCCCATCCTTCCTTCATCAATTCAGCCGCCCAAGAATTGGAAAAATGTGTCTAAATTCGTGGGTTGGCCCCCACCCATGTGGGAGGTCAACTCTTTTTGTCCAGAAGTGTACAATCGGTCCCGAAAGTTGTATTTTTCGGACTGTTTTAGATATATTTTATTTAATCGGGTCAAATAAGATATATTATGTGTTTCCAATCCTTATGACCCTTATAATGAATATACATCCCCCAACTTTAATTTATAAGTTCCCAAAATTCATTTCTGGTTTTTATCTGTTAAATTACCAGTACCGGTATTTTGGCCTTTCTGATCAACCGGTCAACTCTATATCACTTCTTTGGACCAAATAAATTATCCACCACTATATAAACATTATATTGACCAATATGAATAAAATATATGGTCTCGGGAATATCGGGCGGCCCCCGCTCCCGGTGCGGGCCCCACGTGCGAATTTACTATTCACGCAAACACATTAATAAAAATTCACAACTTCGAATACTCGTTTAACCATCCCATAAGTTCAATACATTATTCACTTAAAAGTAAATACTATTTGGGGACGGTGTTACAAGTTCAACAACGAACCGGAAATCAGGTTTTTGCATATCTCCGGAACGAACAGCACTTGGTTAAGAGTCAGCTCTTTGCCCGAAGTCATCTTCAGGACCACCTTGCCCACGCCTTCAACCGCGGAATGAGCCGAGTTCCCCATCCACACCTTCTCACCATTAGATGGCTCAAAAGTAGTGAATAACTCCCGGTTTGAGCAAATATGCCGGGTAGCACCGGTGTCCACAAACCACTCCTTGGAATTGGATCCAACGAGGTTGACTTCCGTAACCACAGCCGCTAGGATGATGATGTCTTCATCCTTTTGCCCACCTTGCACCAAGTTGACTTGGGAGTCTTTCTTCTTCCTTGGTGCCTTGCAATCCGAGGACTTGTGTCCGTTCTTGTTGCAATTGAAGCATTTTCCATTAAACTTGGGTTTGGAAACGCCTCCTTTGGGACCGAGCTTGCTCTTCCCATTATTTTTGGTTTTGGAGCCTTTTGCATGCTCCACCACATTTGCCTTGGCGCCATGAACAATTGGGAGTTTCCCATCGTTCTTCCGGTTATCCTCTTCAATCCGCAGACGGAGGATCAATTGCTCCAAGTTCATTTCCTTTCGCTTATGCTTAAGGTAGTTCTTGAAATCCTTCCAAGCCGGCGGCAATAAATGAATAATTGACGCCACTTGGAACGACTCACTAACTGTCATTCCTTCATCTCGAATTTCATTGAAGATCATTTGCATCTCCTCAACTTGACTCAAGACCGTCTTCGAATCCACCATTTTAAAATCAAGGAATCGGCCAACAACAAATTTCTTTGCGCCGGCATCCTCGCTTTTATATTTGTGGTCCAAAGCATTCCATAGCTCCTTAGCCGTAGCTAATTTGCTATACACGTCGTACAAAGCATCATGCAGCCCGTTCAACACATAGTTTCGGCAAAGGAAGTCAGAATGCTTCCATGCCTAAACCGCATTGAGAGATTGCACATCCACCTCACTCGCGGTTACAACCGGCGCGTCCTCGGTCAAGAAACGTGCAAGACCGAGAGTAGTGAGATAAAATAGCATCTTTTGCTGCCACCTCTTGAAGTTTAACCCATTGAATTTCTCGAGTTTCTCCACAGAGTTGCTTGGCACGGTCACCATAGGGATAGCCCTTTGGTTCAAAGCAGATGCTCTGCGTTGTGAACTATTGTTCACCGGAGCTCCGCTTTCAGAGTGATTGTCGTTCAGGACATTCTGCCCAACACCAATCTCATTTTCTTGAGAAGTCATTTTCGATTTCTTAACGTTTTTTCGAAAGCCCAAAAAAAGATTTAAGTTCGTTCACAGAAGTGACAAACTACGTTTTTAAGATTGTATCCGTATGATACAAGCTTAGCAACCAAATACGTTTTAAGATTGTTGGGTGTGTTTCGCCAAACTAAGAAAATTAATTAAAATAAATTAATTAAATAAAATGAGTAGAGAAAAACAAGAAAGGAGATGAAGCAGAATTAGTCAAAGCTCGTGCTACGCACGATGTCCTTAAAACGTATTTGTTGCCTCCCACGATGCTAGGAGCGTTGCAACAATCGTTTCCCAGGATACGATGACTACGAACTAATGTTTGAGCACACAAACAAAAGTTCCAGCGAACGAGAACAAGTCTGAACACCCAGGAAATTTTCAGAATGCTAGCTAGCAGTGTGTTTTTAGAGCTAAAACGTGTATGAATTCGTGTAAGAACGTGTGTTGTTGCAAACCACCTGCCAGCCATTATATAGGAGGATTTGTTGTGTGAAAATAGTGAATTAATGGACCTGAACGTTGGACATCAATGACCAATCCGTTGGGCATTGAATCGTCCATGAACTGTCCATTTAACGCTGCATTAAAAGATATAAACGTTGGGCATTTATTGGTGTAACAGTTCAGAAGTGCCACCAGAACTCTACGAGGTGTTCTGGTCGAAGCCAGCAGAATACCTATGCGAGGTATTCTGATCGAGGCCATCAGAGACCGACGTGTTCTGGTGGAAGCCACCAGAGACCGAGGTGTTCTGGTGGAAGCCACCAGAGACCGAGGCGTTCTGGTGCCACCAGAGAACGAGGTCTTCTGCCTCTAGGCACTTCTGTCAACTGAGAAAAAATAAACGTTTCGGGAAGGAAAAAAAATTATCCGTATCTCTTGAGAGATGGACTTTTGGACGACATTCGTGTCCGCAGGTCGCCACGCACGCAAGTCGCGGTTTTTCTTCTCCGAATTCGGGATTTGATTTGCACCCCCGCGCGCGCGTGGAGAGAGTCTCCTTATAAAGGGTTGCAAATCCCTTGGGTTTTCCGGTGTGGGAAATTAACACTAAAAACCCATCCTTTTTCCCAGTTTTCCCATTCTAACGGGTAAACTTCGAAAAGCGATTTCTCATTCACCCGTTATCCGTTTTGAGCGTACCATATATCGAATTGTAGCCCTAAGCAAGGACAATCCGAAACCACTTTGACCCGACCCAAATCGGAAGTGGACCCCACTAAAAAAATTTCCCCAAAATAGCCATTTAATGCAATTTTTCACACATTTTTCCAACAGTATTTCACCCGGTCGGGTCTGACTTGACCTGGGAGATTTTAACGTGCTGAAACACCACAACGTGGAAGATTATCTGATTTTGACATGCACCCGGTCGGGTGGGCACTTGACCCGGTCGGGTACCCGGCCCAAGGTGTTGAAAAACACCTATAAATAACACACTTTTTCTTCACAAATAACAATCCCTTCTTCCATATACTTAAGCTCAGTTTAGAATAGTTATTTTGTCACGCCCCGGACCTCCCCGGACACGTCAACACCCCGCCGTACAATACGAATAGTCAACCGCAGTCCAACACATTCATATTATACAAGGCGTCTTGAATATCATTCACACATATAACATCCATAAACAAACATAATAAGTAATACATAACGCAGCGGAAAACATTGTTTAAAACAAAAGGGCCACACAGGGCTATTCACGAGCACGCAGGCTCTAAAGTAAAATATCCATGAGCATATTTAATATTGTTCAAAACAGAATGGAGAAAGCACGAACCATGTCTTCTCTCCAAAGGATTACCCGAGCAACGGGCACAGGTAGCAAGCTCGAGCCACAACCTGAAAAATGGTAGTGGGACGCCCCCGAAGGGGTCAGCACTCTATAGGGCTATAAAGTGCTGTTGTGGATGGCATCTAATAGATATACAACAAGTATTTCAAACACAAGACCCTCAAATAGGGTGATAATATAATCTAGGCCGTAACCCCAAGTTACCCATTTTCAAAATATACTCACTTTATATATAAAGTCAAGTAGTCGGCCCGTAGGCCCAAAGTTTGTTTACCAAACATAGCCCAAACCCCGTGACCCCTAGTCACAACAATACATAGGGTTCAACCCTAACACATATGGTCGCATTTCTCGAGTCCAACTCGACTACATCACCATGCACCTTATTTAACACAAGTTACTTACTCCACCGTGCATTTCTTGAGTCCAACTCAACTACATCACCATGCACATCAATCACCACATCATGTCTACCCAATGCAATTCTATGAGCACGGGCTCAAGTACATCTCCTTACATTGGCATAGACCCCAATTCCTAAGCACTCGTTATGCCTAGAATTTATAATATCAATAATCTATTTTGGGACATCCTTACGGACTTCCCAACTATGATCTTAGCATCACATTACATCAATTTAGCCACTTGCATCACAATCAAGTACATCAATTACAATCAAATCCTTAGATTCAATTCCTTAACAATTACAACAATAATCATTAACTAGTATTTCAATACTATTAAGATTATTCTTATCCATCATATATTCCATTTGTAAAACCCTACATATTTAGAGATATGTAGCAGGAACTAAATCATCCAATGTAATACATAAATAATCATTTATGTATCTACACAATTCACACATGAGTAAAATGCCTATTTCACACAATAGTTCATTTAACTCCATTTTTATCAATACTTTACCAAATCATTTCCCATTTCATTCTTTGGAAAATAGATCAATATTCCATCAACAATTTATCATCATAATCCATGGAAAACATGATTTAGGCATTTAGGTAATCTTATGCTTAACCTACAAGTTGTAAGCAACTAGGTGTCGATCCTCACCTCAAATGAGCTTTAAAACTTTCCTTCTCGATCCAATGACCAAAGCCTCGGCCAAGGAAGCTTGAGAACTGATTCCTTGCTTAGAAATGAGTGTCAAACAGCCTCCTCAAAGTGCTAGTTCAACCCTTAATCGTTGGTACGAAAACAGCCCCTAGAATGGGTGTTTTCTGGCTAACTCGTTTCCTAGTTTTCCAAGATTTGCTCTAGGTTAGTATCTAACCTTTACATAAATAATAATAACTGTATAAGGACATATTATACACTTGGAGTAGTGTATAATAGTCCCACCAATCGTTCATATCATTTGGAAAATGAAAAGGAAGGTTTTGGATTCAAACTTACTTTGAATACAAAACTGTATTCTGCGAGGTAGCTTCTGCCTTCGGTGATTTGGGAGCTTTAAACTGCTCCGTTTGCTGAAAAATAGACCTTCACGGATTCCTCGTCTTGAGAGCTTTCAGAAGACACCTTACACGACTTATTTGGACTAGTGGAGCTCAAGATATGAAGCAAACAATCAGCCTTACGCACTGGAAGTTTTCCTGCGGACAGTTACCTTCTTTCCTCCTCTCTTGGGTTGTGTGGCTCCTTTTTCCTCTCTTATCTTTCTTTGGGTTCGTATGGAGGGTTGTGGGAGTGTACAAGAGCTCTCAATCATGTTACCAAAGCATGTGGCTTACAAGAGAGCATGGGAGACATTGGTTTGCAATCAAATGTGAGGTGGACCTCCACCTTTATTTCCTTTTTGTAATGTATTGCTCTTAAGTCAACATGCTCGCCCCATATAGTCATCTCACTCATTTTTTCTTTGTCTTGCAGGTACTCAAGTCATGTGGAGTGGTTCCCAATTGATCCCAATCAATTTGGGGTCCAAAATATCTACCAATACTTCAAAAAATGGGAAGATGGGTCCTATTGTTTTATCCTTTGTCAAAGATGTCTTTTGTACTCATCCTAATTTATTTAAAACAAGTCAACTCCCTACATAACATTATTGATCTTCAATATGTGTAGGCTCATCTCAATAATTTACTTGATGAATATCATAGAAGGAAAATCCCCCTCCCATTATTTAGTTCAATAATGTCAAAGATGGGGCTATAGGTATTTGTATTCTTCTCCAATCATTCTATCACTTATTTTGACATTTTTCATACATATTATTGGGCTACTAGCCGTGTGGGTCACCCCCGAGTGGGCCTAGGACGCCATTCTCGAATACTTGCTATTTTTAGCAGGTTGGGCCCAAAATAATGTTTGGGCCGCCCGACCTTCCTCATATTTTCTTGAAAGGTTAAGTAACATTATTTAGGTAATGTTGGGCTCTTATGTTCATTAATAAGGCCCAAATAAGTATTTGCAAAACCCGACACTAATATACGAGTTTGAACAGTACAATATTCAATCATGCACTACGTAAAACATAACTTGTTCTACAATTGTTTGGTAACCCAGAAATTCAATACATAACTTTGAATCTTAAATTGAATTTTCAAGGACGCTCGGGTGCGGTGTCACATATTTCTTATACTTTTATAGCATGTTTAGTCTCCGGCCAAATGAGGAGCTAAACTTCCATTTCTTGGTTTTGCTCTTGAAGCTTGTTGATTATTAAAGTTGTGAGTTATTTTCTTAACTTCTTCTCTTGATTATTAATTCTTCCCTTAATCTCATTCTATATTAATGTTGGAGGGTTGCTAAGTGACTATTAGTTAACGTTCCGACATTAATTATTACTAGAAACGATCAACGAACCGATGGTTAATTGTTGATGGTTTCACAAGTAAGTAACTTCGGTTTATTAATGCACGGTCGTGGTTAATAAACTTAAGAGGGATTAATTTTGTTGGTTAAACCGAAACCGTTGCGTTGAGGTTATCAATCTCAATTGATTTCATCAAGGAGTTAAAGAGATTAAATGCTACTATTATATCGGTATACGGCGTTGTTCTATATTTGATTAATAGTAAGGGTTATTAATGAACGGTCGTTGTTAATAACTACCCTCGATGAATTGGAGATACTCCTCGATTGAGTATTCGAGAGGGGATAAGTTATAGATCTAACAATGATCGACTAAAATATATCAGCAAGGGGAAAGTAGCAAGACCAAGTCCCTTTATTCTTGAATTTAATCTCATATAAGTCGTTCATCTTCGTATTTAATTAAATTAAATCACTCAATCTCAAAACCCCCCTTATTTACTAGTTTTATTAAAAAAGAGAAATATTCCTTTCCCTGTGGATACGAACTCTACTTTTGAATTTTATTTTGACGCATCGTGACAAAGTGCTCGTCATTCATTAAGGGTTTCTTAGACGTATTCCTTTTAGGAACCAGAAATCGAACTATTAACAAGGAATAAGAACTTAACCGTTAACAATTCATTAAGGGTTCCTTAGACATGTATATTAGTAAAAAATTGGTATTGGACACAAAAGTGACATTTTTTCCTAGTTTCCAAAAATGTGACTCATAAACCTATCCTTTACTCATATATGACTCTTGGGCTGCACCAGTAAGACCATTTGTAGTGGTTAAAGATTAGGAGTCAAAAGATTAAAATTGGAATTTTTAGACTCTTATTTGTGTGTAGTGGGGGATTAAAAGAGGGAGAAAGTGGAAAGGGAAGTGGAGGAGTGTAAAAATAGAGGGAGGAGTTGACAGAGCAAAAATAAATGAAAAAGAAAAGAAAATAGGGGGACCGGCCATCGTACACTGCGCGCATTGCTGCAAAGGAACATGGCCTGCATCATGCTGACGTCATGATGATGTCACTGCGCACTAAGTGAGAGCTAAACGGCCAGATTTTTTTTAAAAAAAAACTTTTTGAAAGATCCAACGGTTGAGATCATTTTAACACTGTTTCAACAGCAAAAAAAAAAGATCCAACGGCCAAAATTGAAATCTAACGGTTCAAATTATTTATTTTTTTTCCATTATTTTTAATTAATATTTGATTCGAAAATTCTATATAAACACCCTCATTCTTCCTATTTTGATCACACCTCTCCCATCTATCTCATTCTTCTTCATATTTTGTTTTATATCCATATTTTTGCAATGTCTTCCTCAAGAAGGGGCGCTAATTGGACTGTTAATGAGGATGTTGCTCTATGCAATGCTTGGGTTATCATCTCGGAAGATGGGGTCATCGGAATAAATCAACCGGGGTAAAGTTTTTGGAACCGAGTTCATGTGCTCTATTTTCTGAAAAAGTAGCGTTCATCGGAGTCGGGATTCAATTGAGTCTCGTTTCAAGATCATCAATCATCAATGCTCGTTGTGGAAAGGTTGTGTGCGGAAGGCAAATGCAACCCCGACGAGTGGGGCGAACCTAGCCGATTTGGTAAATTATAAATTACTCTATTATTTAATATTAATTCATAAATTATATTTTAATTTTGTAATATATATAACTCCATATTTATAATGTTATTTTGATTCATAATGTAGGACTATCAAGCCAAGGTCATTTTCATGAATGATAACCATGGGAAACCATTCAAATTTGAGCATGCTTGGCGTATTCTTCACTCGTTTCCAAAGTGGTACCAACAATACGAAGCTCCGATAAATTTGAATTCCTCTCCACAATCGCCCATGGTCGTAGGTAGTGATGCTAGCTCTCCCTCGGATGGAGAGCCACTACAACGCCCTGAAGGGCGGGACAAGCAAAAGGCGAAAAGAAGTGGAAAGACAAAGGCGCCTAAACTAGATCCAGTGATGACGCAGTGTTATCAAGAAATGGTTCAGCAAGGGAGGGAACAATCAGCAAGAAGAGTTGTGCGCGACGAGCTTCAAAACAAAGCCGTGGAGTCGGAGATATTGAAGAACCAGTATAACATAATCTCTGCGGACCTTTCAAAGTTTTCACCGAGGAAGCAAAAATGGATTCGGGAAAAACAAGAACAAATCATGGGATATTCTCAAAATACCGCAAGTGATGTTCCCAGCGCTTCCGTTGAAGAAGAAGTCTACCGTCCCCACTTTGATTTCTAGTTATTTGTGTGTTGTTGTTTTGATTTGGTATTGTGTTGTTAGTTTTATTTCATGTATGTTTGAATTTTAAATTTCGTATGTTGTTGTTTTAATTTAAATTTCATGTGTTCTTGTTTGAATTATGTGTTGTTAGTTTAATATTCAAGTCTATTTTTATTTAAATTCCGTGTGTTGTTATTTCACTTATCCATTTTTTTAGTTAATAGTCGATACTTATTAAATATTTCGAAATATTACTAAATATAAGATTGACACATTATTAAGTAAAATACTAAAAAGATAGAAGTAATTCACACAAACACAAATCTTTTATTAAGGCACGTAAATATAAACGAAATACATAAATATTTAAAGAAACACATAAATATTACAAGTACAAAGTCAACACTAGTAAATGAAATAGATAAAATACATAAACATTTAAGGAAATATTTAAGGAAACACATAAATATTAAGGAAATACATAAATACTAATGATACACATAAACTACATTCCATTTCCATGGTGCCTCCACAAATGGTTTATGAGATCATTTTTAAGCAATGTGTGTACCGACGAGTCTCGAATTTGATTGTGGCTCATCATATACTGACTCAAGGTGGGACCGTCGTGGTTAAGATCCAATTCAACGGTGGCACCAATATAGTCATAGTCTTCACTGTAGTCCTGATGGGTTGGTTCTTCATCTGTCTCTTCATATTCATCTTCCACTATCATGTTGTGCATTATAATGCATGCCAGCATTATATCACCCAATGTTTGTATGTCGTGCAAGCGTGCAGGACCTCGCACAATAGCCCACCGAGCTTGTAAAATTCCAAATGCTCTTTCAACATCCTTACAAAAAGCCTCTTGCATCAAAGCAAAAAGCCTTTTCTTAGGAGTGTCAGGATGACTTATTGTCTAAACAAAAGTTCCCCAAGAAGGGTAAATCCCGTCAGCTAAATAATAACATTGATTACAATGGTTACCATTTACCCGGAATCCTACCCGGAACCAGTCATGACTAACATCGCCGCGACACACACCTCCCCCGTCGTCACGGCCATCCCCATGTGCCGGCGTCATCTTCATAAAGTAAAAATGATATAGAACCACACAAATTTTACCAAATTTGGTATAAATAATCATAGTCGGACGGATCGAAAAGAAAAGATGAGTTAATTTCAGTTATATTTCAATTAATTTTAGTTATCAACCTTATATTTCAGTTAACTTTTTTCAGTTCAAGTCAACTTAAGCTTTATATCCAAACAATACAAATTATGAAATTATTGACTGAATGTAAAACATTTCACCCCTCTTTATTAGCTGAAATGACCTAACAAGAATAGCCTTAAACAAACTAGACCAAATTAGACCAGATTAGACAAACAAACAAATTTGAGTCTCAGTAAAAAATAATTATTCATATAAAAATCAAGTGTATGACTTAACTAATATAAGTCTTTCGCCCCACTAAGATTGTCTCATCTTTTATTTTTGATTCGTCCGACTATGATTATTCATACCAAATTTAGACATATTTGTGTGGTTCTATATCATTTTTACTTTATGAAGGCGACACCGGCTCATGGGGATGACCACGACGATGGGGGGGTGTGTGTCCCGACGATGTGGGCATCACGTGCCGCGGTGATGTGGTTTTTAGAGAATGAGTAGGAAGTTAGACTTTTATAATATCAATCTAAGAGTATATTCTGGTAAAAAAATGTAAGGGCAAATTAGTCCATAAAATTTATTTATTTATTTATTTATTTTACTAAATATTATGAATTTAAATACGGAGTATTGTATTTTTTTTGGATGGGAAACTAATGAGGTCATGTATTGAGAAAGTTGATGAGTTTTAGTCATACGCAGTTTTAAATTTTTCTTATCGTAATTAATAATATTAACAATCACCCTCGTTTTCTTATTTAATTTTATCTGCTCATATGTATGTAATTTATTATTTGATTCTTTCTTATATACTACGTATTATTTAGGTCGTACAATTGATTTTATATTAGTTATTTATATTTTTTATACGTGTATGTGTACATATATGTATATTTAAAACAAAAACTAGATTAGCTACTTAATTAAATTTTAAGAATGATTGTATTGTTCCAAAATGTTTAATATAGATGAAATAGATTAAGGACTAAAATGATAGATTTAATAGTTCAAGGACAAAAATGATATGGTGATGATAGTTCAGGGACTATTTATGCATTTTGCTCTACAACTTTTTTCCTGAAAAAACTATTTTAATAAGTGAGATCAAATACTTATAGAGTTAATTTGATCCGACCTTATTAACTTTGATTTGGTTTGAGACGTAAAACTGAAAACTTTCTTAGTTATTTTTAGTTGACAAATGAAATATGAAGGTAAAAATGTGGTGGGTAAAGTTAGCCCAAATGAGAAAAGTATTAATTATGAATTGAGTAAAAAGTTAAATAAAAGTGTTAATTATTTAATATACTCAAATAAATTAATTGAGTAAAGTTTGGAAAGGTGGTTGTCGTATATTTTATTATTAAAATAAAAATAAATACTTTGCAAAGATTTGTTATTCAGAACAACCAAAATATTGTAGGAGCGTTGGTGAGTACTTGATGAGTTACTATTTGCTTTCGGGTTTGTTTTAGAGGGTTTCACCGAAAATGGCTTCTCTCCGAGTATTCGTTATCACGGAGTAATTATTCTCATTAGTTATTAGTGTTGTTTTTGATTGATCTTTAATTAGATTCATACTCTCCCTCCATTAATAGCGATGGTGACTTTTCATTAAGAATATTAATAAAACCTTTTCCCTGAAAAAACTATTTTAAATGTTTGGTACACATATTATTCGACTGTTTGCTACAAAAAAGACAAAACGAAAAAGAAATAATGACCAAAATAATACAACCAGCTTATCATTAGACAAAAATAAGACCTCTTTTTGTTTTAGACAAAAAAGAGACTTAACTATATGTGAACCGTCAAAAAGACCGTCCTATATCTCCCTTGCCTAAGCTAGTTGCCTCCTTCCTTCTCACATCCCATCGGTTTGTTCGTTGCTTTCCTTCCAGACGTTAGGATCACATGATTCTTGCAAAAAAATTGAGATTTTAGTTGAAAAGTAGGGGATGTTTTTGAAATCTTTTCATTTGAACCCTTAGGTCCGAATTTCGTGATTAATTTTAAATTCTTGCTACAATTGATAATTAAGATGATATTGTAATACTTTGTGCTGTTATATACTACGTAACATTTTAAACCTAATTGTTGCATCAATTTGTGAATAAACTTTAATTTTGGGGAAATTTCTAGAAATAATGAGAAATAATGCCTTGAGTTGATGAAGTGTGTGGTTTGCACTGTATATATATTTGCCTAATTATGAAGGGATGACCCTGAAAAGAAAGGAAAGTGCCGGTGCCTCAACCTCTTCTTGTTCCCATCCGTGTTTCACTTCTCGTGCAAATGAGGAGTGGTACGAGGCTCGGGAAATTTGAGGGATGGTAGTAGAGAAGACAGTTGATCCCATTCTCAATACGACCTTTGAGCTTATGGAGGCATTCATGCGTCTAGGGTGAGCGGTGATGCTCACCTTGACAAGTGCATACTATCCCTGGTTGATCCGGGAGTTTTATGACAACGTAAATAATGACCAAGAGACCGGTTATGTTTTAATTCAAACCTCTGTCAAAGGGATGAACATAACAGTTGACCCAGGCCTTCTCTCCTGGCTTCTCCAAGTCAGTGATCAAGGGTCTACGACAACATATACTTACATATCCGGGAATGCCTCGTCATTTGTCTCCCAGGGTTCAATATTTCCCCCGAGCTAGCGATCAAAATGTAGTCCGAAAGGTAGACATCTACATTATCTACAAGATGATAATGGGGCTAGGAGCAATAGAAGGGATACCATTACCCCGAATAATTCTCAAGAACATGAAAGCTGTAGTACGTTCTAAAAGAGGTGACATGAATTTTTATTTTCCTCTTTTACTTACCATGATTGTAACACCTCCACATTTCCCACTCAAAAACACATTTAAACAATACATTATTTATTATCTTTATTTAAAAACATCAGAGTTTTTCAGCGGAAATCAAAAGGGATATAGGGGTGTTACCGCCACACTCGGTTACCCTTAACCGATTGCACATGCTAAAACAACTTAAACTCAAAATAATTGTTCACTACAGGTCTTGAAATAAAATTAAACTACAATTACATTTTCTCTAGCGGAAGCTCTCTCGAAATCAACATCAGCATCAAATCTTCACCTATAAAGAACAAGGTACAGAAAAAAACACAAAGAAACAAAAATTAGCCGAAAATGCTAGTAAGTCTCACTTCACCCAACCCCGTAAAATAATATAATTTGATATATATATATATATATATATATATATATATAGGGAAAACATTTTGGAGGAAAAATCTTTTCAAAACACTTTATGTAAATCATAAGTACAACAATATTAATAAAATATTCTTGATAGAAAGTCAATACCAGGATATCGGTATCTTGAGAGAGGTTAGAGCAATAAGTAAGAGAGGGAAAGTGTGGCTGCAATAAATAACCAATGGTCATTACAACCGCTCAAGGGGCGATATTTATACTAGTAAAAATGCTAGGTGCATTAAATGCACGTGTAACACCCCGGCCCCACCGGACCCGAGGTAGTTACTCCGGACCAATAGTACTGTCCCCACAAACCACCACGAGCCTTTACCGCGCACTTTGTCCTCACTCATGCGCGCCCTGAGAAACTTCCCAGGGGGTCACCCATCCCAAGACTACTCCCGTGCAAGCACGCTTAACTTTGGAGTTCTTGGCTAATGAGCTCCCTTAAAAGGAGATGCACCTCTGTTGGTATGAGTAGTACTATTAATCCGTTTATATTAAATCTCAAGTGTTACAATCACCCCCACTTAGGATCGCAACGTCCTCGTTGCGCCCTTAAACCAATCTCAATCAAATCCCAGAATCTTTTCCCCTGCTTAGTGTCTGCCCGATATCCAAAGGATCAGCACACTGTCGCTGGGTTGCTCTGATACCACCTGTAACACCCCGGCCCCGTGGGACCCGAGGTAGTTACTTCAAACCTCTAGACCACTAGTACTGTCCCCACAAACCACCACGAGCCTTTACCGCGCACTTTGTCCTCACTCATGCGCGCCCTGAGAAACTTCCCAGGGGGTCACCCATCCCAAGACTACTCCCGTGCAAGCACGCTTAACTTTGGAGTTCTTGGCTAATGAGCTCCCTTAAAAGGAGATGCACCTCTGTTGGTATGAGTAGTACTATTAATCCGTTTATATTAAATCTCAAGTGTTACAATTTTCAACTTTTCTAGGACACATACACTCCTCACACAACCACATCTACAGGTCCACTTTCCCTGTCAACAACGATCGGAGATACTTCGATGATGATCGGAAGTCCTGCCGCTCAACAGATAACTCAATTATTATCTGCAGGCCACACACCAGTAAACTTTACTGATGTTGTGACAACGGTTACTACCCCTGTAACCGGACAACCCTAACCCTACCGACCTTGCAGTCATTCAGCAGCGTTGCTTGGATTCCACCATTAAACCATGGGTGCACGAAGCAATAACCGCTCGGGCATAGGAATTCAGGACCACCCCGACGCTTCTTAATGACATCATTAAACTCTAACTCAACCCTCATCCTCCCACTCCCAACAGCAACTCACCCCAATCCTTATCCTATCCCATTTACAATGCCATTCGATGACCTAGCATCCATTATGCTAGCGAGAATTCTTGAAAACGAAGAAGCTCCACTCACTGACAAACAAAGAGCTCTTTTTGTAGTACCTGAAACCGAAAGCACATGCCATGATAGTCTCCGCGGTCACAAACATTTGCATGAGGACTCCAATGATTCGGCTCCTCATGAGGGGGAGAATAAGAGGCAACGGATACTCGAGCATGGTGCTTCATCTAGCCAACAACCCCAACTTGAACCCTCAAACAACCTAGATTAAATGCAAGAATTCTCTCAAGGATGCAAATTTTAAGGGGGAGTTTTCAAAGTTCTCCTCCCAAGCGCCAAACATCGTCAAAGACATCCTACTCAGTGCTCCACTTGAGGGGGAGTATAGAGAGAGTATAAAGAAACATATCAATGAGAGAGATGTCCTAATGGCTTAGTAAACCCAACTAAGCCTACCCAAGGGACAAAGCCGAGAGTGAGTGAGTAACTGAGTGAATATTATGAGAGTGAGGAAGCAGAAGGCTCCGATGAGCAAGAAGACAATAATCAATGACAAATCTGCTACCTCAAATGAGCTATCAATCGAGGAATCAATCCCAGTCACTCAAATACTCCGGACAATCCCCATAGGTTCAGGACTGAATTTATTCAGATCCCGGGTAGAAGTCGCTGCATTTTGTCCAAACAGCGCGTGCACAACCCTACCCTAGACCACTCACCTGTCTCCCAACAGACAGGTGTTCAATCACTATTCACGGGGAACCTCATCTCTTATCACCGTCTCCTTCTGAGGCGACTGATACTGACTACAGTGGCCCTCAGCCCCATGCCACTGAACTTTCATTGATCACGTTGTGTCTAGTTATCTCACTCCTAAATGTTTTGAATTTTCTAGGACACAGACACATTTTTAGAGTCAGTTGCAGGTCCAAGTGACCATGCGAGAACTTCCATAGGCTCATCTTCTATAGATGCAGACCGATGATTGGATGGAAGTCCTGATGTTGCAACATAGAAATCACCAACATTTTCAGGCCATCATTTAGAGTTCATCTCCATAGTGATGATAACGGGTGTCTACATGATCCCGGGGGGCTACAATTATCTATGCTGATCCTAGTGATCATGCCATAACAACCAAAGTGACATCTACTTCAGATGTTTCACAATGATTGGTTGGAAGTCCTGTTAGAGCTACAACGTTTCTATCATTATATACAGGCCACACATCAGTGTTTACATTGATGTTGTGTCAACGGAACACCACAGTGTCTCCGGTTCTTATCTTTTCATTTTTTTCCATTTTCCATTTTCCAGAATAAAAGAATAAAGGCATGACATCCCGATTCATTGGATTGTTCTGAGGGGGAGAGTGGTCCACATTTTGTTTACTCTCAAAAATCATTCTCAGACACTTCTCTCCTCCAGCTCAAAAACGATGGCTCTCCACTCTTTCAGATTCATCAACTGCCAAGTCAGCTTCAGATCTAATGGTCAGCTATTCTCACAAGTCAACCATCATTTTCCGCTGTGCTACCGACAATTGTTCCTCAAAAGCATTCACGATCAAATAGTCAGAAAAGGCTACATTCTGGAGGATACAGAGGCCGGATGATCAAATATTGAAGATGAATTCCTTGTGCGCCTAGATCTCTTCAGAACATTCATTCTAGAGGCGCCATATGACTTCATTCAAGCTGATCAAGAGCAGTTTCTGGAAAGCAAGGATTAAAAGCAAGATTTTGAAGAATCCCTCAACTCCCGGCATCAAAGAACAAATTGAATAAATAACACCAAGGGGGAGATTGTAAGGATTTTTTCATGAAGCCTTTCCAAGAAGATAAAAGAAGTTGAGACCAAAGAAAGAAGAAATTGAAAGAATTTGACCGAATGAAGGCGGTGCTAGACGCAATCAACGCTCGACTCGAAAAGAGGAGAATGATGCGCCAATATGAACATGCTCTAGCACTGCAAAGCAACTACTACAAGAGGCAGAAGGATCCACAAGAGCTGACAAAGAACATCTGATCACAAAGGGGGAGATTGTTAGAGATATTTTCATGTATTGTGATCAATGTTTTATCTAGCCTCTTGGTAGTATTTATTGTGTATTTAATAGGCCTTAAATGGAAAAGGCTACTAAGCTAAATTAGGAATGGGCCTCCTAAAAAGGAGAGCCCATATCATTGTAAAACCTACCATTCTAAGGAGGCTATAAATAGACCCCTTAGGAATGGCTAGGTTAAGCTTTCCTCCCTCAGAAATATTCCCTGCGCATAGAATAGAGCCTACGGAAGTTTTATGCTACATCTTCTCACCATCTTTGTGTAAACTTTCTGGCTATCAATGGAAAGCTTCTTCTACTCCTATTAATCAAATCTTATACATTATAGAGTAGAAATAGGGACCAACACTCTTGAAGCTTGTTGATTATTAAAGTTGTGAGTTATTTCCTTAACTCTTTCCCTTGAATATTAATTATTCTCTTAATCTATCTATATATTAATGTTGGGGAGTGTTGCTAAGATGACAATTAGTTAACCTCTCGACATTAGTTATAGTAGTATTTATTTTCTTCCTCTATATATTAATGTTGGGGAGTGTTACTAAGATGACAATTAGATAACATCTTGACATTAGTTATAGTAGGATTATTCATATTTAATCCTCTTCCTTGAATATTAATTCTTCCCTTAATCTATCTCTATCTTAATAATGGGGAGTGTTGCTAAGATGACAATTAGTTAACATCTCGAATTAATTACTATTAGAAACGATCAACGAACCGATGGTTAATCGTTGATGGTTTCACAAGTAAGTAACTTCGGTTTATTAATGCACGGTCGTGGTTAATAAACTTAAGAGGGATTAATTTTGTTGGTTAAACCGAAACCGTTGTGTTGAGGTTATCAATCTCAATTGATTTCATCAAGGAGTTAAGAGATTAAATGCTACTATCAAGTCGGTATATGGCGGTGTTCTATACTTGACTAATAGTAAGGGTTATTAATGAACGGTCGTTGTTAATAACTACCCTCGATGATTTGGATATACTCCTCGATTGAGTATTCGAGAGGGGACAAGTTACACATATAACAATGATCGACTAAAATATATCAACAAGTGGAAAGTAGCAATGCCAAGTCCCTTTTATTCTCGAATTAAATCACATATAACTCGTTCATCTTCGTGTTTAATTTAATTAAATCACTCAATCCCAAAACCCCCCTTATTTACTAGTTTATTAAAAAGAGACTTATTCCTTTCCTTGTGGATACGAACTCTACTATGCTATACTACGTATAGTTGTTAGTATTGAATTATTTTGAGTGCACACACGACAAAAGTGCACGTCAAATTTGGCGCCGTTGCCGGGGAAAGGCAATTATCTTTCTTTTTATTTTATCTCATAAAAAAAAAAACTTACTCTTCTATTTTCTGAGCTTACATGAGTTATGAGTGTATGGAAACCAACATTTCATCCTTAGAGAGTCAAATTTTATTCTTGACTTCTCTAGTAAATGAATTTATCTTAAGCTCAAAAGCTCAAGATGCCAAGACATGCAACATTTGCATGTCTCACAGGCATCTAACGGATTTCTGTCCAAAGCTCCAAGATGAATACCTTGAACAAATTGATGAGGTTGGTTACGAAAGGGATGTACCTCACATGAGGTATGATCCGTTCTCCAACTCTAACATGTCTACGGAGGATATGGTCCGGGCTATTGCTACCAACATGACCACCATGCAAAACAACATGGTGCAAATCCAAAATGAGACCAAGTCTAGCATTTTAAACTTGGAAACTCAAATGAGTCAAATAGCCGGAGCCGTGAGTAGGCTTGAAGCAAGGGATTCAGAAAAACTTCCTTCTTAAATAGAATGTGATCCTAAACAGCAAACTTTTGCAATCACATTGACAAATAATGAAAAGAAAATGCAAAAGGAGATCCAGAATCCAGAAGAAGTAGAAGAAGTAAAAGACACGGAGCTCCAACTGGTCAAAGAAGAGGACAAGCCGAGCTTCAAATTCAAATTTTTGTCATTGTCATCCTTTGAGGTATCTCCATCATTTCTGGAAGCTTTAAGAGAAACTCATAAACTTGAAAAGGACAATGACATTTCCGAAATCTTCTTCAAAATTGAGGGGTCGAAAAACTTTTCATTGACCATGCCAAACGATAATTTCTTCCCCTTCCTCGCACCACATGAATCAATGAAAATCTGGATATTTGATCCTGGAAAGATTTCCAAAGTGAGGAGTCGAGAAATTGAGCATTCCTATGGAAGTCCTAGGGTGAAAGTGTGAAGAAGATAAACTATCGCGATCCAAGTTTGAATGACTGACGTGCACTTTGTCACGGTGCGTCAAAATAAATTTAATACTAACACTTATACGTAGTATAGCGTAGTAGAGTTCGTATCCACAGGGAAAGGAATAGTTCTCTTTTTATAAAACTAGTAAATAAAAGGGGGTTTTAGGATTGAATAGTTTAATTTAATTAAACACAAAGATGAACAACTTAAATGTGACTTAATTCAAAGATAAAAAGGACTTGGCATTGCTACTTTCCACTTGTTGATATATTTTAGTCGATCATTGTTATATCTATAACTTATCCCCTCTCGAATACTCAATCGAGGAGTATATCCAATTCATCGAGAGTAGTTATTAACAACGACCGTTCATTAATAACCCTTACTATTAGTCAAGTATAGAACACCGCTATATACCGACATAATAATAGCATCTTAATCTCTTAACTCCTTGATGAAATCAATTGAGATTGATAACCTCAACACAATGGTTTCGGTTTAACCAACAAAATTAATCCCTCTTAAGTTTATTAACCACGACCGTGCATTAAGAAACCGAAGTTACTTACTTGTGAAACCATCAACGATTAACCATCGGTTCGTTGATCGTTTCTAGTAGTAATTAATGTCGAGATGTTAACTAATTGTCATCTTAGCAACACTCCCCAACATTAACATAGAGATAGATTAAGGGAAGAATTAATATTCAAGGAAGAAGATTAAATATGAATAATCCTACTATAACTAATGTCAAGATGTTATCTAATTGTCATCTTAGCAACACTCCCCATTATTAATATATATAGAGGAAGAAAATAAATACTACTATAACTAATGTCGAGATGTTAACTAATTGTCATCTTAGCAACACTCCCCAACATTAATATATAGATAGATTAAGAGAATAATTAATATTCAAGGGAAGAAGTTAAGAAAATAACTCACAACTTTAATAATCAACAAGCTTCAAGAGCAACACCAAGAAATGGAAGTTTAGCTCCTCATTTGGAGACTAAACATACTATAAAAATATAAAAGAAATACTATTCTAATCTGAGCTTAAGAGTATGGAAGAAGGATTTCAATAAATGGGAGGAAAAGGGGGTGTATTTATAGGTATTTTGAGGTGGCTGGGTCTGATACCCGACCGGGTATGTAGAATACCCGATCGGGTATCCTTAATTGCTTGGAAGGTGCTGAAATCACATTCAACCCGACCGGGTTGGGTCAAAACCCGACCGGGTTACGTATCAAATCGGATATTTCCCACGTTCTCTTGATCTTGGACACGTTCTTTTGTTCTTGTCAACTCAACCCGACCGGGTTTTATACCAACCCGACCGGGTTTTGGTGCGTAGCTTCCTTTTGGCTTCATATGTCACTTCCAACCCGACCGGGTTATATTTCAACCCGACCGGGTTTGCTACCAGAATTTATTTCCACCATTCATCTAGCCTTCCTTTGGTGCCTATAATACTTCCTTGCATCCCTTATGGTACTTACAACAAAATACACACTAAAAATACAAATTAAAACCTACAACATAAATCTATAGAGTACATCACAAACTAAACTAAACAATTAAAAACAACAATCAAACAATACTAAAATAACAAACTTATGCACTAGGAAATAGTGCATATCAAACTCCCCCGTGCTTAGCCTTTTACTCGTCCCGAGTAAAATCAAATCCAGCTTCAGAATGTCTTAACAAGCAAATGACTCAAGCAAATGTTTCACACAACCATAACTCAAGAGTATCAACATACAAATGTGAATAAATATCTTCATTCCTTTCTTCTTTCTTCATCCCTCTGGTGTAGAGTAAAAGAGATCTTGCATGATAAAATATTTTCCTCTAATTCTCTCATTTTGCCTTAGGAGCCCGTTTTTGGGTTTTCATCCTAGCCTCTCTTTTTTTTTTTCTTTTTCCTCACTGGCTCACTCATCTTTTTTTTTTGTCATTTTTGCTTAGGTTGCCCGTTCGGGTTTTCAACCTAACTGACATTTCTTCTTTTTATTATTTTTTTATCTTTTTTTTTCTTTAACATTTTTTTTTTGTTTTTTTTAAGTACACTGTAGAAGAAATACCATATGTATGATGAAAAGTCTTCTCCCCCTTGCTAAACTGAGCAATGTCCCTAGTGCTCGTTTTCGCCATCTTTTTTTTAAGATATGAGGTTGATGTTTGAGAGAGGGATGATGTTTTCCAAGAAGTTATGGATGAGAGTGTATATGGAGTAAGAGGAAAGTGGAGTAAGATGAAGATGATGGGAACAAGATGATCATTTTTTTTCAAGAGTTTGAGGTGTTGGGTTCGAATGGGGTGATACGATTTTTTTTTTAGAAGTGCAAAAATAAAATAAAATAAGTAAACATACCTTGCATGGGTTGCCTCCCAAGAAGCGCCTCATTTAACGTCGCGGCACGACGTTATCATTGTGTTCAGTCATTCAAACTTGGATCGTGATAGTTTATCTTGTTCACACTTTCACTCCTAGGACTTCCATAGGAATGTTCAATTTCTCGATTCTTCACTTTGGAAATCTTTCCAGGATCAAATATCCAGATTTTCATTGATTCATGTGGTGGGAGGAAGGGGAAGAAATTATCGTTTGGCATGGTCAATGAAAAGTTTTTCGATCCCTCAATTTTGAACAAGATTTCAGAAATGTCATTGTCCTTTTCAAATTTACGAGTTTCTCTTAAAGCTTCCAGAGATGATGGAGATACCTCAAAGGATGACAATGACAAAAATTTGAATTTGAAGCTCAGCTTATCCTCTTCTTTGACCAGTTGGAGTTCCGTGTCTTTTTCTTCTTCTACTTCTTCTGGATTTTGGATCTCCTTTTGCATTTCCTTTTCATTTGTGAATGTGATTGCAAAAGTTTGCTGTTTAGGATCACATTCTATTTGAGAAGGAAGTTTTTCCGAATCTCTTGCTTCAAGCCTACTCACGGCTCCGGCTATTTGACTCATTTGAGTTTCCAACTTTAAAATGCTAGACTTGGTCTCATTTTGGAATTGCACCATGTTGTTTTGCATGGTGGTCATGTTGGTAGCAATAGCTCGGACCATATCCTCCGTAGACATGTTAGAGTTGGAGAACGGATCATACCTCATGTGAGGTACATCCCTTTCGTAACCAACCTCATCAATTTGTTCAAGGTATTCATCTTGGAGCTTTGGGCAGAAATCCGTTAGATGCTTGTGAGACATGCAAATGTTGCATGTCTTGGCATCTTGAGCTTTTGAGCTTAAGATAAATTCATTTATTAGAGAAGTCAAGAAGGAAATTTGACTCTCTAAAGATGAAATGTTGGTATCCATACACTCATAACTCATGTAAGCTCAGAAAATAGAAGAGTAAGTTTTTTTTTTGTTTTTTTTTTGTTTTTTTTTGTTTTTGATTTTTATGAGATAAAATAAAAAGAAAATTAATTGCCTTTCCCCGGCAACGACGCCAAATTTGACGTGCACTTTGTCACGGTGCGTGAAAATAAATTCAATACTAACACTTATACGTAGTATAGCGTAGTAGAGTTCGTATCCACAGGGAAAGGAATAGTTCTCTTTTTATAAAACTAGTAAATAAAAGGGGGTTTTAGGATTGAATGGTTTAATTTAATTAAACACAAAGATGAACAACTTAAATGTGACTTAATTCAAAGATAAAAAGGACTTGGCATTGCTACTTTCCACTTGTTGATATATTTTAGTCGATCATTGTTATATCTATAACTTATCCCCTCTCGAATACTCAATCGAGGAGTATATCCAATTCATCGAGAGTAGTTATTAACAACGACCGTTCATTAATAACCCTTAATATTAGTCAAGTATAGAACACCGCCATATACCGACATAATAGTAGCATCTTAATCTCTTAACTCCTTGATGAAATCAATTGCGATTGATAACCTCAACACAACGGTTTCGGTTTAACCAACAAAATTAATCCCTCTTAAGTTTATTAACCACGACCGTGCATTAAGAAACCGAAGTTACTTACTTGTGAAACCATCAACGATTAACCATCGGTTCGTTGATCGTTTCTAGTAGTAATTAATGTCGAGATGTTAACTAATTGTCATCTTAGCAACACTCCCCAACATTAACATAGAGATAGATTAAGGGAAGAATTAATATTCAAGGAAGAAGATTAAATATGAATAATCCTACTATAACTAATGTCAAGATGTTATCTAATTGTCATCTTAGCAACACTCCCCATTATTAATATATATAGAGGAAGAAAATAAATACTACTATAACTAATGTCGAGATGTTAACTAATTGTCATCTTAGCAACACTCCCCAACATTAATATATAGATAGATTAAGAGAATTATTAATATTCAAGGGAAGAAGTTAAGAAAATAACTCACAACTTTAATAATCAACAAGCTTCAAGAGCAACACCAAGAAATGGAAGTTTAGCTCCTCATTTGGAGACTAAACATACTATAAAAATATAAAAGAAATACTATTCTAAACTGAGCTTAAGAGTATGGAAGAAAAGGGGAGGAAAAGGGGGTGTATTTATAGGTATTTTGAGGTGGCTGGGTCTGATACCCGACCGGGTATGTAGAATACCCGATCGGGTATCCTTAATTGCTTGGAAGGTGCTGAAATCACATTCAACCCGACCGGGTTGGGTCAAAACCCGACCGGGTTACGTATCAAATCGGATATTTCCCACGTTCTCTTGATCTTGGACACGTTCTTTTGTTCTTGTCAACTCAACCCGACCGGGTTTTATACCAACCCGACCGGGTTTTGGTGCGTAGCTTCCTTTTGGCTTCATATGTCACTTCCAACCCGACCGGGTTATATTTCAACCCGACCGGGTTTGCTACCAGAATTTATTTCCACCATTCATCTAGCCTTCCTTTGGTGCCTATAATACTTCCTTGCATCCCTTATGGTACTTACAACAAAATACACACTAAAAATACAAATTAAAACCTACAACATAAATCTATAGAGTACATCACAAACTAAACTAAACAATTAAAAACAACAATCAAACAATACTAAAATAACAAACTTATGCACTAGGAAATAGTGCATATCAAACTCCCCCGTGCTTAGCCTTTTACTCGTCCCGAGTAAAATCAAATCCAGCTTCAGAATGTCTTAACAAGCAAATGACTCAAGCAAATGTTTCACACAACCATAACTCAAGAGTATCAACATACAAATGTGAATAAATATCTTCATTCCTTTCTTCTTTCTTCATCCCTCTGGTGTAGAGTAAAAGAGATCTTGCATGATAAAATATTTTCCTCTAATTCTCTCATTTTGCCTTAGGAGCCCGTTTTTGGGTTTTCATCCTAGCCTCTCTTTTTTTTTTTCTTTTTCCTCACTGGCTCACTCATCTTTTTTTTTTGTCATTTTTGCTTAGGTTGCCCGTTCGGGTTTTCAACCTAACTGACATTTCTTCTTTTTATTATTTTTTTATCTTTTTTTTTCTTTAACATTTTTTTTTTGTTTTTTTTAAGTACACTGTAGAAGAAATACCATATGTATGATGAAAAGTCTTCTCCCCCTTGCTAAACTGAGCAATGTCCCTAGTGCTCGTTTTCGCCATCTTTTTTTTAAGATATGAGGTTGATGTTTGAGAGAGGGATGATGTTTTCCAAGAAGTTATGGATGAGAGTGTATATGGAGTAAGAGGAAAGTGGAGTAAGATGAAGATGATGGGAACAAGATGATCATTTTTTTTCAAGAGTTTGAGGTGTTGGGTTCGAATGGGGTGATACGATTTTTTTTTTAGAAGTGCAAAAATAAAATAAAATAAGTAAACATACCTTGCATGGGTTGCCTCCCAAGAAGCGCCTCATTTAACGTCGCGGCACGACGTTATCATTGTGTTCAGTCATTCAAACTTGGATCGTGATAGTTTATCTTGTTCACACTTTCACTCCTAGGACTTCCATAGGAATGTTCAATTTCTCGATTCTTCACTTTGGAAATCTTTCCAGGATCAAATATCCAGATTTTCATTGATTCATGTGGTGGGAGGAAGGGGAAGAAATTATCGTTTGGCATGGTCAATGAAAAGTTTTTCGATCCCTCAATTTTGAACAAGATTTCAGAAATGTCATTGTCCTTTTCAAATTTACGAGTTTCTCTTAAAGCTTCCAGAGATGATGGAGATACCTCAAAGGATGACAATGACAAAAATTTGAATTTGAAGCTCAGCTTATCCTCTTCTTTGACCAGTTGGAGTTCCGTGTCTTTTTCTTCTTCTACTTCTTCTGGATTTTGGATCTCCTTTTGCATTTCCTTTTCATTTGTGAATGTGATTGCAAAAGTTTGCTGTTTAGGATCACATTCTATTTGAGAAGGAAGTTTTTCCGAATCTCTTGCTTCAAGCCTACTCACGGCTCCGGCTATTTGACTCATTTGAGTTTCCAACTTTAAAATGCTAGACTTGGTCTCATTTTGGAATTGCACCATGTTGTTTTGCATGGTGGTCATGTTGGTAGCAATAGCTCGGACCATATCCTCCGTAGACATGTTAGAGTTGGAGAACGGATCATACCTCATGTGAGGTACATCCCTTTCGTAACCAACCTCATCAATTTGTTCAAGGTATTCATCTTGGAGCTTTGGGCAGAAATCCGTTAGATGCTTGTGAGACATGCAAATGTTGCATGTCTTGGCATCTTGAGCTTTTGAGCTTAAGATAAATTCATTTATTAGAGAAGTCAAGAAGGAAATTTGACTCTCTAAAGATGAAATGTTGGTATCCATACACTCATAACTCATGTAAGCTCAGAAAATAGAAGAGTAAGTTTTTTTTTTGTTTTTTTTTTGTTTTTTTTTGTTTTTGATTTTTATGAGATAAAATAAAAAGAAAATTAATTGCCTTTCCCCGGCAACGACGCCAAATTTGACGTGCACTTTGTCACGGTGCGTGAAAATAAATTCAATACTAACACTTATACGTAGTATAGCGTAGTAGAGTTCGTATCCACAGGGAAAGGAATAGTTCTCTTTTTATAAAACTAGTAAATAAAAGGGGGTTTTAGGATTGAATGGTTTAATTTAATTAAACACAAAGATGAACAACTTAAATGTGACTTAATTCAAAGATAAAAAGGACTTGGCATTGCTACTTTCCACTTGTTGATATATTTTAGTCGATCATTGTTATATCTATAACTTATCCCCTCTCGAATACTCAATCGAGGAGTATATCCAATTCATCGAGAGTAGTTATTAACAACGACCGTTCATTAATAACCCTTAATATTAGTCAAGTATAGAACACCGCCATATACCGACATAATAGTAGCATCTTAATCTCTTAACTCCTTGATGAAATCAATTGCGATTGATAACCTCAACACAACGGTTTCGGTTTAACCAACAAAATTAATCCCTCTTAAGTTTATTAACCACGACCGTGCATTAAGAAACCGAAGTTACTTACTTGTGAAACCATCAACGATTAACCATCGGTTCGTTGATCGTTTCTAGTAGTAATTAATGTCGAGATGTTAACTAATTGTCATCTTAGCAACACTCCCCAACATTAACATAGAGATAGATTAAGGGAAGAATTAATATTCAAGGAAGAAGATTAAATATGAATAATCCTACTATAACTAATGTCAAGATGTTATCTAATTGTCATCTTAGCAACACTCCCCATTATTAATATATATAGAGGAAGAAAATAAATACTACTATAACTAATGTCGAGATGTTAACTAATTGTCATCTTAGCAACACTCCCCAACATTAATATATAGATAGATTAAGAGAATTATTAATATTCAAGGGAAGAAGTTAAGAAAATAACTCACAACTTTAATAATCAACAAGCTTCAAGAGCAACACCAAGAAATGGAAGTTTAGCTCCTCATTTGGAGACTAAACATACTATAAAAATATAAAAGAAATACTATTCTAAACTGAGCTTAAGAGTATGGAAGAAAAGGGGAGGAAAAGGGGGTGTATTTATAGGTATTTTGAGGTGGCTGGGTCTGATACCCGACCGGGTATGTAGAATACCCGATCGGGTATCCTTAATTGCTTGGAAGGTGCTGAAATCACATTCAACCCGACCGGGTTGGGTCAAAACCCGACCGGGTTACGTATCAAATCGGATATTTCCCACGTTCTCTTGATCTTGGACACGTTCTTTTGTTCTTGTCAACTCAACCCGACCGGGTTTTATACCAACCCGACCGGGTTTTGGTGCGTAGCTTCCTTTTGGCTTCATATGTCACTTCCAACCCGACCGGGTTATATTTCAACCCGACCGGGTTTGCTACCAGAATTTATTTCCACCATTCATCTTGCCTTCCTTTGGTGCCTATAATACTTCCTTGCATCCCTTATGATACTTACAACAAAATACACACTAAAAATACAAATTAAAACCTACAACATAAATCTATAGAGTACATCACAAACTAAACTAAACAATTAAAAACAACAATCAAACAATACTAAAATAACAAACTTATGCACTAGGAAATAGTGCATATCAATGACTGAACACAATGATAACGTCGTGCCGCGACGTTAAATGAGGCGCTTCATGGGAGGCAACCCATTTCAGGTATGTTTTCTAGTATTATTTTCATAGAGTGTGTGTGTGTGTCAAAAAAAAAAACAGGTTTCGAAGAAAGGAAGCATACTTGGTCGAGTATCATTCAATACGCGGTTGACGTGCACTTTGTCGTGATGTGCACTCAAAATAATAATACAATACGACACTAATACGTAGTTTAGTGTAGTAAGGTTCGTATCCACAGGGAAAGGAACACTCTTCTTTTTATATAAATAAATAAGTAATAACAGGGGGTTTTATGTTTGGTTGATGAACGTAAATTATCTTTAAACACGAAGATGAACGAGTTATGTGGTTTAATTAATAAGAAGGAGACTTGACTTTGCTTTTATCCACTTAATGAAATGTTCGTCGATCCTGGTTATATCTTTAACTATCTTCCTCTCGAATACTCAATCGAGGAGTATATCCAGTTCATCGAGGGTAGTTATTAATAACGAGATGCGTTCATTAATAAAACTTACTATCGAGTCAATATAGAACAAGCGTTGTATGTTAACTTAATAGTAGCAATAAACTTAAGATGAAAACGATTGAGATTGATAATCTCAACACAAGCGGTTTATTGGTTTAATCAATATAATTAATTCCTCTTGGCTTATTAACCATGAGAAGCATGCATTAACAACCCAAGTTTACTACCATTGAAAGAACCGAATTAATAACAAGCGTATTAACCGATTGATTCTAGTAATAATTAATATATGAAACAAAACTAATTGATCCTTTAAGTAATGCTCAAAATATTAATATGGAATATGAATAGAAAGTAATTAATATTCAAGGAAGAAGATTAAAGAAAATAACTCACAATTTACAAATCATTAAGCTTCAAAGTAGCAAAACCAAGATGGAAGAGTTTAGCTCCTCATTTGGAGACTAAACATGATAGAAAATATAAAGAAAACACTAATCTAAACTGAGCTAAAGAGTATATGTGAATTGGTGATTTTATTGTGAAGGAAAGGGGTGTATTTATAGGCTTTTGGGAGCTGCAGGGTCTGATACCCGATCGGGTATATAGGATACCCGATCGGGTATCTTAGGAAATTGCCCAGAAAGTCACTTTTCTGGACATACCCGATCGGGTATGTCGGCATACCCGATCGGGTATGTGACAAATCTTCACAAAAATTTGCTCCCACGATCATTTGTTCCCGGATTTGATTTGGACAATCGAATCAAGTGAATACCCGATCGGGTATAGGCAATACCCGACCGAGTACATGAGTATTTTTTCCAAATCGAAATCTTTCTTGTCTCCTTGCACTTTCCTTGATCTTTTAAGGTCCAATCTTGATCCCTTCGATGATCTTTGACCTGTTTAGCTCAGAATAATCCTAATCTAAACAAATTACAAATAAAAATGAAAATAAAATACTACACCAAAAGTGTGTAATTTCCACAACTACAACTAATAAAAACTAGTTAAAAATACAAACATACAATCGGAAATTACACGAATATCATCGGTCGAGTATCAACGGAAAAGGCTTTCCCAAAGCTACTGCCTCAGACGCGAAAACAAGTGTTTAGAGCAATACCCGGTCGAGTATGTCCAATACTCGGTCGCGTATCGACGGAAATGCATGTTCCAGACCTCACTGCCAGCGCGCAAAAAACAGCCATTTCTAGACATACTCGACCGCGTATTGGGGTATACTCGGTCGCGTATACGAATTTTTCAAAGAAAACTCGTCCGGTCAAACGCCCATTTATCTTCTCCAACCCAACCATCGTTTTCTCTCTCTACGAACCCCCCATTTTCGAAACTTCAAGCTTCGATTACTCCCTCATTTCTCAACCAAAATGCCTCAAATCACCACCAAAATTCTTCCCTTACCCTCCTCTACACACTCACTCTCCATCTTCTTCCCCAATTCCAAACCACCTCAATCACCCCAAATCTCATAACCACATCCTTCTTTCTTCAAAATCTATCCAAATCCTCCACCAACACAAAAAAAAAAAAGCAAAAATCATGATCTTGTTCCCATCACTTTCCTCTTGCTTCACATACCCTCTAATCCATAAACTCTTGGAAGCAACCACCCCTCTCCCAATCCACAACTTTATACCTTCAAAAAACCAAAAAAAAATGATGGTGATGGCGGGCACTAGAGACAGTGCTTCGAGCTAAGTGAGGGGGAGTCACTCATTGGTGCGTAATTAACTTTTCTACCTTGTAACTTGCATTATTTTCTTCACACAAAAAAAAATTATAGTAAAAAAAAATGCTAGTTAGGTTGAAAACCCAAAAACGGACAATCTAAGCAAGAAGGGCTTATAAAAAAAGTTGAGTGAGTTTGGAAAGGATGGAAAAACAAAAAGAGTGGATAGGATGAAAACCTGAAAAGGCTCCTAGACAAAACGAGAGATATGAGAGATATAATTGTTTTTACAGGATGTCATTTAATCTCTTGAAGGAAAAGAAGAAGAAAAGAAGAGAAGAAAAAAGATGAGCATCGAAGGCCATAAAACCCAAGAAGATGTTATTCTATGAGCTAAAAAAAACTCAATGTAAAACTCATGTGTTATTCTTGGTGGCCTTTTGCTCTTTCTTATTAATTGTTGAACTATGGAGGAATTGGAAAGCTTGTAAACATTTGCCTTTACTCGAGGACTAGTAAAGAAACTAAGTGTGGGGGAGTTTGATAGGGTGAATTTCCTATTATGTATGTTTGTATTTTTAACTAGTTTTATTAGTTCTAGTTGTGGAAATTACACACTTTTGGTGTAATACTTTATTTTCATTAACTATTTGTAATTTATTTAGATTAGGATTATATTGAGCTTAGGACAGGTCAAAATCATTCCAAGAATCAAAGGATGGATCCTAAAGACCAAAGAATGTGCAAAAAGGAGAAGATCAAATGAAGATTTTGAAATTTGTTCAATACTCGGTTGAGTATTGCCAATACTCGGTCGAGTATTGGTCTGATACGCTGGTCAAAATCAAATCTGGGAGCAAAAGAACGTGGCTGAATATTTGATGAAAATCCTGTCTCATACTCGGTAGAGTATTGGCAATACTCAGTCGAGTATGCCTATTTTTCACAATTTCCTGGAAATTTCCTCACATACTCGGTCCAGTATCCCATATACTGGATCGAGTACAGAACCCTGCCACCTCCATTTTGCAATAAATACACCCCCTTTCCTTCACATTAAAATCATCCTTTCTTCCATACTCTTAAGCTCAGTTTAGAATATCATTTCTTTATATTTTTCTAGCATGTTTAGTCTCCAAATGAGGAGCTAAACTCTCATTTCTTGGTATTGCTCTTGAAGCTTGTTGATTATTAAAGTTGTGAGTTATTTTCTTAACTTTTTCCCTTGAATATTAATTATTCTCTTAATCTATCTATATATTAATATTATTTAGGATTACTTAGTCCAAGTTGTTGTATCAGTTCCACTTTACTTTCCCATTTACAGTTAGTGGATTAGTTTCACTACTATTTTTCAGTTTCTCCATCATTATCTTCTTGGTGTATAAATACATGTACAGAGCTCCTGATTAACACACGAACTGATTTTATATTCTCTGTTAGTTTACTTATATGGTATCAAAGCCTTTAATGGCGAACCCACCACCAAATTCAAGCGTTACTCAGCAACTTCTTCTAGCTGCTTCACAAAATTCATCTCCTTTCAATTTTCAAATTCCCTCTATGAATCTCAAATTGGAACGAGACAATCATTCTCTATGGCGTACCACCGTTGTCTCGGCCCTTGAGACGTTTGATCTGGAGTCTTTTGCTCTCAATCCGACTCCTCCACCGGAATTCCTTCCCTTCACCGAAGAGAATCCCGATCTGACACCAAATCCAGAATACGGTGCCTGGAAGAAACGCGACCGTTTCGTTCTTCTCTGGCTCAAATCCACCTTAGGGAATCGTGTTCTCTCTATTGTTGCTCGCTGCTCCACCACCCGCACTGCCTGGGTTGCTCTCGATCGGTCTTTCCAATCTCAAACTCGGTCAAATCGGATGAGTATGAAGACACAGTTGCAATCTCTTGCCAAGGGCTCTCTTTCCATGCTTGACTACATTGAGAAGAAGAGAGCCATCGCTGACTCCCTCGCTGAGAATTTGCACCCAGTTGACGATGAAGATTTGATTGGCTACATCCTCCAAGGTTTGGATTCCTCCTACAGTCCATTTGTTTCTGCATTCATGATTCATTCCGACGGCACCTCCATCGATGATCTTGCCGGCCTTCTTCTTCAAGAAGAGGCACGTCTTGAAGCTGAGTTATCCCGTTCCTCGGCACTTCTACCTACACCTCCGCAACCCCTGCTACCTTCTGCCAATGCTGCCAATCGCTTCTCCAACAGACAACAGTCCTCCCAGTCTGTCTCCTCAGGATTTCCAATGGGCTCCAACTCCGGGTCTTCCTCAAATTCCAGTCATCGTGGGGATCCTACACGGCGCAGGCCTCTCTGTCAGTTGTGTAATCGTCCGGGCCATGAAGCCATTGACTGCTGACAGCGAAATAACATTCAGGATTTCCCCCCTCGACGCCCAAATCCGAGAAATCAGTCTAGACAGGTTCATACTGCCCAGCTCCATAGCCCTTCCTCAATTGATCCAAACTGGTATTTTGACTCTGGGGCAACTGATCACGTTTCTCCTGACTTGGGCAAATTAAACATTGGCGAGCAGTATTCTGGGACCGACAAACTTCAAGTTGGAAATGGTAACCATTTATCTATTACTCATTCTGGTTCATCATCTTTACCTAATTTGCTTTTACCAACAGTACTTATTGTCCCTGCCTTAACCAAAAACCTTTTGTCTGTTTCCCGCTTGACCAAGGATAACAACGTTTATATGGAATTTTGGCCTAATTTTTGTTGTGTTAAGAATTTTCAGGGCAGGATCCTCCTTCAAGGACGCGTTGACAATGGTCTCTACACTCTCTCATCACCTGCAAATAAACCAGTGTCCTCTCTGGCTCTTTCCGGCGTTCGCACTTCCATCTCCGTTTGGCATGATCGTTTGGCTCATCCTCATGATCAGTTGCTACAATGCTTAGTTTCTTCATTTAAACTTCCTGTTTTACCGAATAAATCCCATTCTTTATGTGCACCTTGTCAATTAGCCAAAAGTCATCGTTTACCGCTCTTGCAATCTCATGTTCCTGCTTCAAAACCTTTTGAATTAGTCTATTCTGATGTATGGGGTCCTTCTCCCAAGTTCTCAATTAATGGAAATCGTTATTTTGTATTATTTGTTGATGATTGCTCGAAATTTGTTTGGATTTATTTTCTGTCCCACAAATCTCAGGTGTTCTCCACATTTTTACAATTTCGCGCAATGGTTAACACACAATTTGAACATGAAATTAAAAATCTTCAAACTGATTGGGGGGGCGAATATCGCAATGTTTCGACGTTTCTTCGGCAATACGGGATCAATCATCGCATTTCATGCCCGTATACGCCTCAACAAAATGGCACCGTTGAACGTCGAAATCGCATCATTGTTGAGAAAGGTCTCGCGCTTCTCACCAAAGCATCTCTTCCCCAAGAATTCTGGGAACATGCCTTCAAAGCCGCCACCTATGTACATAATCGCACCATCACCCCTACCCTTGCATATGCTTCTCCCTATTCCAAACTATACACTAAAACCCCAGATTATGCTTTTTACGCACTTTTGGATGTTTGTGTTATCCCTTCCTTCGACCCTATTCCTCTTCCAAATTGGATTTTCGTTCACTTCCCTGCACCTTTCTTGGCTATAGTGCAAATCACAAAGGTTATTTGTGCTATCATACACCTACCTCACGTTTATATGTTTCACGGTTTGTTGTTTTTGATGAGACAGTGTTCCCATTTGCATCCGGACGGTCTGTTCTGCAATCTTCTTCGCCGGTTCCATCATCAGTCACCATGGATTTGCTTGGTGCAGCTCAAATGACCCCTCCTCCAACCTCCTCCTGTCACCCTCCACCTATCTCCACTCCTTCACCTCCTGCCTCCCTCCAGCCCACCCCCACCCCATCTCCGTCCCCACACCATCAACAACCAACCATCAGCTCCCAAAACAAACTTTCTCATCCTACCTATTACCGGGCTGCCGGTACTAAAACACACAAAATGCTCACTCGGGCTGCTACAAATTCCCTGAAACCAAAAATTTTCTCTGTCAGTACCCTACCCTATCCTGCTGTTGAACCTAAAAACCCGACTCAGGCTCTACATATCCCTTGTTGGTATAATGCAATGAAGGCAGAATATGATGCTTTAATGAGTAATAGAACTTGGTCACTTGTTCCTCCTCCCTCTAATGCTAATATTGTTGGTTCTAAGTGGATTTTCAGGGTTAAACGCAGGCCAGACGGTTCCGTTGAGCGTTATAAAGCCCGCTTGGTCGCCCAGGGCTTCAGTCAGGAGGCTGGTGTTGACTTCTTTGATACTTTCTCACCGGTTATCAAACCTACTACCATCCGTTTGGTTCTATCTCTGGCTTTATCTCGTCGCTGGTGTGTTAGACAAATTGACATCAACAATGCCTTCTTAAATGGTGACTTGTCTGAGGAGGTGTATATGTCTCAGCCTCGAGGTTTTGAAGACTCCTCTCGCCCCAGCCATGTGTGTCGTCTTCACAAAGCCTTGTATGGCCTCAAGCAAGCACCAAGGGCCTGGTTCACCAAACTCAAACATCATCTTCTTTCTTTGGGCTTCCGTGCTTGTCAATCTGACACCTCGTTATTTGTCCATTTCACACCGACTGTCACCATTTATGTGTTAGTATATGTTGATGATCTGATTGTGACAGGTAGTAATGCCGTGCTTGTACAACATTTCATCACTCAGCTTCACCGCACATTTGCACTCAAGGATCTGGGTTCGCTGCATTTCTTCTTGGGCATTGAAATTCAGCAACACTCTGCCGGTCTTTCTCTTTCCCAGTCTGGTTACATTTCAGATATTCTTCAACGCTGCAATATGAGTGATGTTAAGCCTGTCTCTACGCCTGCTGCTCCTAATTCACGCCTGCACTTGGCTGGTGAGCCATTCTCCGATCCCACCCTTTATCGGCGTATCGTTGGCTCACTTCAATATGCTACCATTACTCGTCCTGACATTGCTTACGCAGTTAATCGTGTCTGCCAATATATGCATGCACCTACGACAGATCATTGGCAGGCTGTCAAACGGGTGTTACGATATCTGAAAGGTACTCTACATCACCATCTTTTCTTTCGCCCAACAGCAGCCACCTCCTTACTTGCCTATTCCGACGCTGGATGGATTTCTGATTCTGATGATAGCAGATCTCAATATGGTTTCGCCGTGTTTCATGGACCTAACTTAATTAGTTGGACATCAAAGAAACAACGTGTTGTAGCTCGTTCCAGCACTGAGGCTGAATACCGTGCCTATGCATACACTTCCGCTGAATTATTGTGGATCAAACAATTACTAGCTGATCTGCACATGCCTCTTATCCGATCCCCTATGATTCTTTGTGACAATGTGGGTGCCCAGTTCATGTGTAAGAATCCAGTTCTTCAGACTCGGTCCAAGCACATAGCACTTGATTTCCACTTTGTTCGTGAGCAAGTTGAGTCTGGAGATTTATCTATTCACCATGTCTCTTCGGTTGGTCAGTTGGCCGACATATTCACCAAACCGTTACCTAGAGAACGCATAGCTGCTTTGCGGTCCAAGCTTCAGGTGCATCCCCCTCTTCAGCTTGCCGGGGGGTGATAACACGTTAATAGCGGTTCCTATGATTTAGGATTACTTAGTCCAAGTTGTTGTATCAGTTCCACTTTACTTTCCCATTTACAGTTAGTGGATTAGTTTCACTACTATTTTTCAGTTTCTCCATCATTATCTTCTTGGTGTATAAATACATGTACAGAGCTCCTGATTAACACACGAACTGATTTTATATTCTCTGTTAGTTTACTTATAATTAATGTTGGGGAGTGTTGCTAAGATGAATATTAGTTAACATCTCGAAATTAGTTATAGTAGTATTTATTTTCTTCCTCTATATATTAATGTTGGGGAGTGTTACTAAGATGACAATTAGATAACATCTTGACATTAGTTATAGTAGGATTATTCATATTTAATCTTCTTCCTTGAATATTAATTCTTCCCTTAATCTATCTCTATATTAATATTGGGGAGTGTTGCTAAGATGACAATTAGTTAACATCTCGACATTAATTACTACTAGAAACGATCAACGAACCGATGGTTAATCGTTGATGGTTTCACAAGTAAGTAACTTCGGTTTATTAATGCACGGTCGTGGTTAATAAACTTAAGAGGGATTAATTTTGTTTGTTAAACTGAAACCGTTGTGTTGAGGTTATCAATCTCAATTGATTTCATCAAGGAGTTAAGAGATTAAATGCTACTATCAAGTCGGTATATGGCGGTGTTCTATACTTGACTAATAGTAAGGGTTATTAATGAACGGTCGTTGTTAATAACTACCCTCGATGAATTGGATATACTCCTCGATTGAGTATTCGAGAGGGGACAAGTTACAGATATAACAATGATCGACTAAAATATATCAACAAGTGGAAAGTAGCAATGACAAGTCCCTTTTATTCTCGAATTAAATCACATATAACTCGTTCATCTTCGTGTTTAATTTAATTAAATCACTCAATCCCAAAACCCCCCTTATTTACTAGTTTATTAAAAAGAGACTTATTCCTTTCCCTGTGGATACGAACTCTACTACGCTATACTACGTATAGTAGTTGTTAGTATTGAATTATTTTGAGTGCACACACGACAAAAGTGCACGTCACTTTCCGCAGACGACAGACATAATGAGGAAATTGAGGGTGAACAAAACCAGGTGGTTGACGCATGTAGACCTCCTCCGTAAGATGACTATGAAGAAACGCATTTTTAACATCTAATTGGCGTATAGACCAGCCAAAGGAAACAACAAGGGTAAGAACAAGACGAACTGTGGTGGGTTTTACTACCGGACTAAAAGTTTCTGAAAAATCCACACCCGCTTGCTGATTAAAACCTTGAGCAACCAGACGCACCTTAAACCGCTCAATAGATCCATCTGAATTAAATTTGGTTTTATAAATCCACTTCGACCGAACCACATTCTGACGATTATGAGGAGGAACTAATTCCCAGGTGTTATTATGAATAAGTGCATTAAATTCCTCAGCCATGGCATCTCTCCATTTAAAATCTTTATTAGCTTGAGAAAAACAAGAAGGATCACATGCCGCAATATCTGTTTTTAAACTAAAAATCTGTTTAGGCTTAAAAATTCCGGATTTAGAATGGGTTTGCATGAGGTGATGGTTTAAATGGGGAGGACTGCTGGGTGAAGAATGTTGTTCGGCCGAAGCTGTAGGGTTAACTGGAGATGGAGGATTGTCGTTGGACTGGTCGTTTAAGAAGTGTGATGGAGGGGAGGCCGAGAGAGTAGGACTTGGTGGTGAGCTGGATGTGCTGCTTCGTGGACTAGAAGCTGGTGCAGGTGGAGTTAATGGTGGCTGTTGCAGGTCGGGCAAAATGGTGATGGGAAGAGGGTTGACAGCAGCTGCGGGTGGACTGGTGGGTGTAGATATCGTCGTCAGAGGATACTGTAGAGAACATGCAGGCGGACAGGTGGAAGACGAAACTAGTTCAAAATAAGGAAAATGATTTTCATGAAACCGCACATTCCGATTAATATAAATTATGCCAGTTTTAGGATCCAAACAACGATATCCTTTATATTCAGGAGCATAACCCAAAAATACACACAGTACCGATCGAGGAGATAATTTGTTCGGAGATGAGGCATTAAAGTTCGGAAAACAGGCACATCCAAATACGCGCATAAAAGAAAAATTTGGTGGATGTTTAAATAATTTTTCAAAAGGAGATAAACCATTTAAGGTAGGAGTAGGTAATCGATTGATAATATAGGTAGCAGTATAGACAACATCAACCCAGAATTTAGCCGGTAAACTAGCTTCAAAAAGCATAGTACGCACTAATTCTAACAGATGACGATGTTTACGTTCAGACACCCCATTTTGTTGGGGAGTGTCAGGACAGGATTTGTGATCCAATAAATAGTACGCATATCTATATTATCAAACTCACCCCCTCCATCACTTTGAAAAATTTTAATTTTATGATCCAATAAATTTTCCACCAATGTTTTAAAATTTTGAAAATGACGAACAACTTTATCCTTGCGGTGCATTGGATATAACCAAGTAAAACGAGAGTAGTCATCTATAAAAATAACATAATACCTTAAACCTGAATCAGACAAAGTAGGAGATTGTCATACATCTGAATGAACTAAAAATAACGGTACTGTAGATTTATGAAAAACTTCCTGAAAAGGTAATCGTTGAGATTTGCCTACACGGCAAGAAGTACAGTCATGAGAAAAATTAGAAGTACTTAAAATTGAGCCAGATTTCTTAAGCCTATCCAAAATACGACTTCCATAGTGTCCCAAACGTCGATGCCAGACCGGACCAGGTGCAACATTCGTGCTAAGAGCTAAAGGCGTGGATAGGGTACGTAATAGGGTAGACTCCACCATCACTGGATGCCCGAAGAAGAACCTTCCCCGTGGTTATGTCCTTTACAAAACGGAATTTTTATCAAAAATTACTAAACAGTTATTGTCGGCACATAGCTTTTGAATGGATAATAAATTATATTTAATTTGAGGAACATGATAAACCGATTTTAAATGGAGAGGCTTAGCTAGAGTAGATAATAACACATTACCAACAGTAGCAATTGGTAAAGTAGATCCATTTGCAACCGTAACAGATAGTGATTCAGAAGAAGGTGATTTATTATGAGTTAAATTACCTTCATGAGGGGTCATGTGAGCAGATGCGCCGGAGTCAGGATACTGGATAGCAGACGGAGATTCACCAGTGGAGACGGCCAAAGCAGAATTCGAAGATTGAACAAAGCGGGACGAACAAGTAACGGCAGAGTGACCTGGAGAATGACATATTTGACAAAAACCCGGAGGTGGAACACTACCAAAACCATGGTCAAAAGATGGTGAACCTGCAGTCACACAGTTAGTAACAGAAGTAGATAAAGCATAGCTAGTATTATACCATGACGCAACTGAATTACCTACAACTGGACCTGATGGTCCCAAATTCTGAGGAGGCGGTCCACCATAATGTCCATATGCTGCTGGCGGATGGCCACCATAACCCGGAGGAGCGCCATACTGTCCGCCGCCATAGGGAGGTTGCTGGCCGTAGGCTCTACCATCACGACCGCGACCCCCTCTGCCTCGCTGTCCGCGTCTGCCACCTCTGCCTCGTGGGGCGTGTTGATGCTGCTGCTGGGGTGGAGGACCCCTCGGAACTGCTGCTTCCTGCTGGTGAACGGGCTGTGGGGCAGCAAAGGCTGGAGTGCCAAGCATCTGTTATTGTCGTTGTTGAAAAAGGAGCCATTGCTCTTGTTGTACCAACTTAGTACATAAATTTTCAAAAGTCAGGCCTTCGGGAAACAACATGAGAGGAGTGACCACGGAACGATAATCAGGCCCCAAACCAATGAGCGTGCGTTCAAGAAGATCCTTCATAGAAACAAGATCATTGATAGCCGCCAATGCTTCAGCAATAGTTTGGATTTCACATAGGTAGTGCTCCATGGATTGAGATTCCTTCTTACAAAGTGTACTCAGCATGGATTTTAGTTCCATGGAGCGAGCCAAACTTGCCGCTAGAAATCGAGATTCAAGGCGGTCCCATATTAATTTAGAATGTTTCAGAGTATGCACCTCAACCAGAACATCACGCGATAGGATAGCTAATAACCATGAACGCACAGTTTGATCCAATTTTAGCCAGTGACAATAATCGGAATTCAAAACTTGGGAATTTGGAGGAGTGATAACATACATATCAGGGACAGAAATTGAACCATCCAAAATTCCAAGCATACTATGAGAAACTAAAAAGGATTCAAACTGCGTTTGCCAGGGTAAATAATCTTCCACAACATTCAATTTTGTAGTAACAATATTTGTAAAGTTCATAGCGGAAACACCCAAGGACTAAGCAAGAACTGCCACGGAAGAAGTAGAGTTTGTTACCTGCGGCCGAAGTGCACTGTTGGTGACATTCGGAATTAGAGACACTCCAGGAGAACCGATCAAGGTTGAACCGGCGAACAGTCTGTCATTAGTTGCGGTTGGCTGAGAGGTTGAAACCGCACCAGATGAGGACGCCGTTGATGCACTGGAGGTGTAGGAAACCACCGGACTGGTTGGTGACCATGTGAAAATCAATGGCACCCAACTGCCGAATGTCAGCGGCGGAATTGATAACACACCCGGCGAGCTTGGAAACGGCGCCGGCTTGGCTCTGCAAGAGGATGTTATCCATGGTAAGGGACGAAGGGAGTGTTTGTGTTTACTTAAAAAAAGCACTTTTCAACTTTTGGCTTAAAAAAAGTTGAAAAGAGTGTTTTCAAATGACAGCTTCTACTTAAATTAATCACTTAAAAGCTAAAAGCTGGAAGCAGGTAGAAGGGTGCTTTAAACTGCTTCTCACTTTTTCTATTACACAAAAAGTACTTATTTTACCAAACACTACAAACTTTTACTTTTCTAGAATCACTTTTTTCTCAAACACTACCAACTTTTACTATTAATCACTTTTCCCAAAATCACTTTAAAAAATCACTTTTTTAAAGTTGAAGCAATTGCAAACACTCCCGAAGAGTCGCTCGCAGAGGACGACGAAGAAATGATCGTAAAAAAAAATAAATGCCCTAGGGCTCTTGATACCATGTGAGAATGATATGGAAGCCTACCTCAATGGTAGCCCCAGAGGTATTATTTATAATAAAAGAGTCCAAGATACATAAGATTTCCTACTATTATTAGACAAACTAATTAATATAAATAAATACATTATTAACAAATACATGTTAGTTCAATGTAATGTATTTTTACTTAATATTCAAGATGATTTTAATTATGAGATTTATTGTATATTGAGCTTCAAAGATTTCAAATTTAATAATGTTTATATATGTATATGCGTATTCAATATGTTTTTTAAGTTTGGTTGTAGTTGAACTAGACGTCTTGTTTCCTTCTACTATGATATCAAACCTTTATTGGTATCAAATAACAACATATTTTATTACAAATGAAACTTAAATAAAAACATTCTACCAAGTATTTACTAAATTAAGTTTGAACTTGGAGCGATTAAAGCTTTTTTGTAAATTGTGTTAATTTTTGACATGTTTATGTGGTAGAAAGTAAATTGTGCTAATTTTTTATGAGAAAAGAAAATAGTTTTAGGAACCAATAAAAGTAAGAACCTAATCGTTTAGTACTGGTTCAGTTTCATAACAATTCTTGAATTTTTATATAGCAACTGAACCGATTTTGTTAGTTATATTTTTATGACTTTTTACTAGTTTCATATAAAAACTGAACAAGTCATAGACATATTTTTTCATATGACATCAATATTTATATATAAAGTTTTTAAAAATTAAGTTTCAACTACTGGAGATTTTCAGACTTATTATTTTTAAATATATCCAAATACTAAAATAAAGATTTCATGGTTAATTGTTGTTACATCTTTCTTTAATTTCTTTTAAATATGCCTGAAGTATCAACAAAAATACAAACTCTAAGTTTATTTTTTTTACATCAGAATGTTTTTGACTTTTAAAATTATAATTATTTGTAAAAAATGGAAAAATTAAAGTATAATAATGATAAAAATAAGAATTTAATTAAAAAATTGTTGAATGAATATATTAATAGTGTTGAATTTCAAGAAAAAATTAAATTAACTAAATTGTATACATATAATTTGACAGGAAATGATTTAGCCAAATGGCCCAAATTACTCTTTCAGGAAAGTTCATTTTAGGGATGTGGAGTGTATCAGGGCATGGGCGCATCAGCGCATGGATAGGCCGGGTGGTTTGAGGGTATGTACAGGGAGAGCCTTCAGATTGACAGAAGTGACTACTCACTCCCTCAGAGTATCCGTTTGTGATCTTCTTAATGATGCCTCCGTTTTTCCATTCTTGTGTAAATGTACTTGTATTACTCCCAACTCTTCCATATAGATATATTTACAGTATGCTGCAAACCCCATTGTCCATATTCATCATCATCGTCATCATCCTGTAGTACTCACTTTCCGCTTGTTCTGTACTGAGCAAGTTCTCACAAAGAGCTAGATCAAAGGAAAGCATTGAAGAAGCAAGAGATGGGGGAAGAATCCTCACTGTCATTGGTCTGTAGACCATCAGCCACCGGCGATGCCCCCATTATCTCCTCCTGCAACGAGCGCATCAGGCCCCTTCTTGACTGCGTCGACCAGCTCCGGCACCTCAAGATCATGCAGGAAGGCATCCAGCTCCCGACCATCGTCGTCGTCGGCGACCAGTCCTCCGGCAAGTCCAGCGTCCTCGAGTCCCTCGCCGGAATCAGCCTCCCCAGAGGGCAGGGGATTTGCACACGTGTCCCGCTCATCATGCGCCTCCAGAACGCCCCTCTTCTCGATAACCCAGAGCTCCACTTGGAGTACAGTAAGAAAACTGTCCCTACCGACGAAGCCCACATCGAGGAAGCCATTGTTCAGGCCACCGAGGAGATTGCCGGGTTCGGGAAAGGGATTTCCCACACCCCGTTGACTCTGGTCGTGAGGAAGAACGGAGTTCCTGACCTGACCATGATTGACTTGCCCGGAATCACCCGAGTTCCGGTTCATGGCCAGCCCGCCGACATCTACGAGCAGATCTCAGGCATCATCATGGAGTACATAGCCCCGCAAGAGAGTATCATCCTCAACGTCCTGTCTGCGACGGTGGATTTCCCCACGTGCGAGTCCATTAGGATGTCCCAGAAAGTGGACAGGTCCGGGGAAAGGACACTTGCGGTGGTCACCAAGGTTGACAAAGCTCCGGAAGGGCTTCTGGAGAAGGTCACGGCCGATGACGTCAACATCGGACTGGGTTACGTCTGTGTCCGAAACAGGGTTGGCGAGGAAGGGTATGCGGAGGCAAGATCGCATAACTAATCCATGATGTTCTCCTCCTTTTGCTTCTTTTGCCTGTGTCTGTAGGGGGTAAATAAGAACTTAATTTGACTATTGTTATTCAGCTATTAGGTGAAGTAGCTGCTTTTTGCTGTTTGGCGTGATTGTGCTAGTTTATTTTCAGACATGTTTTGCTAATATCCGTTATTTAGCTATTATTAAGTGAAGTATGTAGCTGTTTTTTGCTGTTTGGCGTGATTGTGCTAGTTTATTTTCAGACCTGTTTTGCTAATATCCGTCTCTATTTCAACTTCAACAATATGCCATTTACTACTGTGTTCACAAAAAGTGCAACAACAACGAAAGTGCAGCAACTGAACCTGTACACTACTATTTTACAACGAAATATACATATAAACCAGAACTAGACTAGTTAAAAGAAAAACAAGAACAGAAATTCATGCTTCCTTTAGAGCAAATTTAGTCATGAAAGACCAAGCTGCCACTCCTGTTGTTAACTGAGGTCGGATCACAGGCGGCTTCACAACAGAGAATGTCTCATTAAGGCAGGCTGCATGGCTCATGAACTGAGATACCTTCTTCTGTACACACACAAAATGTTTAATGAAATAGTTAGACTCCCTCTTATCAAAACAGTGAATAACATCTGCAGAGGCTGACATTGGGCGGGTTTGGTCTAGTTACAACCCGAATTTGTCATCTGTTTCTCTACAATATTATAAGAGTGAATATTGTCAGGGGTATAATAGTCATTAAAAATGTGTTGGTGTCTCTTGATGCATGAAATTAGTGTACATCGCGTATACTTTTTTGTACACCTGACCTCAGTTGTAGCTTCTGTTTTAACGGAAATGTTAAAACAACGTTAACCCTTCCTTGCTGCCGCATGATCTCCTCCTAGTATTCAGATATCATCGTTAGGGAAGTCTGAAGAAGTCGACATCGTTTTGACTTCTTCCGATGTCATGGTGGACGGGTTTTGTAATAAAATCAAATACACCTTAAATAGTGGTAACTAGGATTGAATTATGATTTCAGTACAAATGCTTAAATGAGGTATTTAGATTGGTAGAAAAATCTCTACTCTTTAAAGCATACTAGGTGCTTGCAAATATACCTAAATGTGTTTTTAGACTATTTTATACTTTATGTATAAGAACCGGGTATACATGCATAACTAGTCAAGAAGCAATAAGATACTAAATTATGTTAGATAAGTAGTTGAATTAGAACAAAGAGTAGTATTTTTAAGGGATATTACCCGAAATAGGATTAAACAAGTTTGCAAATTCCAAAATAGGACTTCCATGTTTTTATTCTCAAAATATGACTTATTACTGTCATGTTTTGGCAGTACCATACTTCAAACATGGCAATATTTTCCAAATTTGGCAGTAATTAGTCCTATTTTGGGAATAAAAACATGACAGTCCTATTTTGGAATTTTCAAACTTTTTTAGTCCTATTTCGGGAACAATTATTTGGAATAATGATTTTGGAATAAAATCAAATCTAAGATACACCTTAAATAGTGGTAACTAGGATTGAATTATGTTAGATGAGTCAGAACAACTAAGACATTTGTTTATTTGATGAATCAGTTGATACTCAAGTCTTTGTAAAATTAAAGTTTACCCATGTATATTAATTAAACAAGAAAAGTATCACTTTCTCAAAAAACAAATTGTAAATATAACATGCTAAAGGAATTGTCGCTATAAAATCATATCTGTGTGGATCATTCGTCGAGCATGAGTTCCACCCATTAAAAAGTGGTACTGTATTAGAACCGTTATAGAACTAAGACCCTGAATTTGGCAAATACTAAGATTTTTTATAATGTCCTCCGCAAGGGCTTGTTACTAATGATGTGCAACATATGTCCTCCAGAGGGGCTTGTGATTGGGTTAATCTATGTTTTTTATGTAAGTACATATTCATAGGTTTTTAAACCGACATGTTTGAAAAAGATAAACAATATGGTGAATGTTGACATATAAATGTCTAACGCTAATAATACTTATAAAATGAATTTTTATCTCATATGGTTCATTGGTTCCTTAATCACCAGTTCCACATTTTGTAAAGAAAGAAACTCACCTTCATTTTATGTGCATTCTAATCACATTTTAAAAATACAAAATTTTGGTCACACATCTATTTTTTGGTTGAACTATGTAAACGGGAGATCTTAGTGGAGCTTGTAAACAAAGATTCTCATAACTAACTTGACAACTCCTCCGGGTAAACGATTTAAAAGGCTGGTAACACTAAGATCTTATTGATTCTGTTAGATCTAAGATTCTAAAATGGGAGGATTATCTTCTCTTTGTTGCTGTCGGATTTACTCTTTTTATAAGTATTTCCAATATGAAGAATTGGCTTAAGAGTTTGGTGAATGTAGGCCATCTTTTCTTTCATTTAATAGTTATAAAGTTTTTCTTATATTCATAATTCATTTTGAACTTCTTGATCTAATATACTTTGCTGATGCACACTCTATATATATATATATATATGTTGCAGTGCCATGTAGTTCGAAGTTATTGAGTTGGTTTTGCTGTCATCCAGAGGCCTTGGCAGTGTTCCAATTATATTTTCTTTCCAAGGACATGGATAATCAAACATATAAATTATCTTGCTTTGGATGGACCCATGATGTCTTTGGAATTGGGTCTGCAATCATACTTAAGGTCCAATCTTCATCCACTGCAGGAAGATTGAGTGAAATGGGCATGTGGTTTTTGACTCCTCATAGTTTCCACTAATCTGATTGCACATGTTTCTGAAATTATGGTAATCTAAAATACCATTTCTAGATTAATATAGAATAGTTTATTTCAGTATTACCATGATAGGTTTCAACTCAACGTAAGCCAGACTAGATAAATAATTGTAGCAAGAAAAGGAAAATGTTCTATTTGTATCAAGTGGATGCATGGTGGCTGCACTATAAACTACCTCAGTCATAGATTAAAGAGAAAATGGAGCTACCTTTGACATTTATATTCTGTAATTGGAATATTTGGAAGTTCGCGAAGGAGATGCCGAGATGGTATATCTCAATCACAAGTTGGTGTCGTTAGGACTTTATTACCTCCTTTTAGATGTCTTTGTAAACCAGTCTTTAAAAATTGGTTGATTACTTTTCACATTTACATCTACTTTTGCTATTCGTTCCTATGGATATATAAATACTTACTTTTGCTATTATAGACACTACAATACGTCTATTGTTCTTGGGCATTCTATTTAACGCGCGTAGCGCGTAAGAAACTAGTTAATTTTAAAAAATCTGATACTCCGTAAAACTTAAATATGCTGGTCAGGTCATATTTTGGGGGAACCGTAACCAGACACTAAAACACATGGTTACTGATACCAGGGACGGATCTACTAAGAGTGTATGGGGGGCAGCTGCCCCCAATAAAGGCCCACTAATTTCCTCTAATTTCTTTATAAATATTAAAAGCTCAAATATTTGCCCCCAATACAAAAAACTGATTGCCCCCAATTAACCCACGATCCTCTTGCCCGCCCAGAATCCAAGAGGCAACAGGTTAGCCGCACACCGTTGATGGATAATTGGATATAGACCTCTTCACATTATTTTTAATTTCTTCTTTCAATTAATCGTTTGTGTGTTGCTTTGATTGTCTTTTGGTTGGATACTTGTTTAGTTGTTTAATCCTTCCATCTGTATATGATCATTGTGTTGTTTACTTGTGTAAGGCAATACATTAGTTTTTAACTTCTATATAAATATAAATATTAAATAAAATTATTAAACTTCTAAATTTGTATAATATCATAAATATTTTAATCATAAATATGTAGTTTAGTTTAATGTTTATTTTAAACAATCATCACATTTTTTTGTAAACAATCTTTATTTTAATCATAAATATGTAGTTTAGTCTAATGTTTACACTATTAGAAAATAGAAAATGTCATTTAGTAATTAAGTCAGAATTCCTAAATGTAAATAATATGTTATTTTAGGTGGTCAATTAAAATGTATTAATGTATTAAAAAAATTGTACTTAATTCAACTTGTTCTATAGATTCAATGAAGAGATATTAGGCTACAATTCTTTCACCAATACCTCATAGTTGAAATAGTATTGTTTCAAGTATCTCGCAAAAAAAAGTATTGTTTCTAATAGTTCTTCTTAATGTTCTCTATCAATACCTAATAGAATGGTATTGATAGATGAGCTTACCTTAGATCTCATAAAACGAAAAAAAAATAAGGATATCATCCTAATCAAATAAATAAAAATCGGGAGAAAATATTTTATTAAAGAATCTTGTCAACCACACGCGTGATCATGACTTCCCACGAAAACTATTTCAATTGAAAACTCGGCATAAATTATTTGATGTATTCTGTTAAAACTTTTGCTATTTTAATATTACATTAATACTTTTTTTCTGGTGCTTTTTTTAATTATCCTGCCTGGCTGCCCCAAATAAGATATAATTCTGGATCCGCCACTGATTGGTACTCATTACGAATCGGTCCATACGATTCCGTATCGAAAAGCCCCAACATGACATGACCTACCCTCAGGTGCAAACACATATGTGGATATGCCGATTGCAGAAGCAGTCAACAACAATTCAAGTAGTTGAACTAGGCCCAAAGGTTAAATTTTAATTTTGACTCCAGAACTGATTCTGGTTCAGTCCCATGCGATTGCATAGATTAAGTTAAATAATGTGCAAAACAGACGTTTAACAAGAACCGGCAGGTATTGTCGTATTATAGGTGAACATGAACCAGACCGGAATAAAATCAAGTTAATGCATCCTGTGCGGTACGGCCCGTACCACTAAGTAAGTTTAAATAAGTATGTTTTCTGGTCGAATAACCTGGTGGGTCCGGTCAGGTTATAGTCCGAGACAGTATGCACACCTAAATGAATAGCTAAGCATGACGTGACCTAACCTTTGGAATAAACACATAGTGCAAATAAGGAAGCAAAAATTTGAGTGTTTGAACTATATATCAATAGATAAAACCCGACTCTGATTCGTCCGTCTGATTAGCATGAACATACTACTTTAACACAAGCAAGATGAGGACGCTTGCCCATGAAATACAATTGCTTTTGATCATAAACTCACCCAATCTCACTTTGTACATTTTTCTCCTACACCCTAATGTTTCTTTATGCCATACAACAATAACATCCAACCCTTGGTCCCTGAAGATTTCTATTAAGAGTCATCTAATTCATTTTGCATGGGAACATGTAGAGAACCAAAGCGATGCAAGAGCATAAATGGGTATGAAAGCAATCTTATCGAGAATATATGCCTCTATTTCAACTTCAACAATATGCCATTTACTACTCTGAGTTCACAAAAAAGTGCAACAACAAAAGTGCAACATCGGAACTTATACACTATTTTACAACTACATATACATATAAACTAGAACTGGAATTGTTAAAAGGAAAAAAACAACAGAAATTCATGCTTCGTGCAGAGCAAGATTAGTCATAAAAGACAAAGATGCCACTGCCACTGTGGTTAACTGAGGTCGGGTCACAGGAGGCTTCACAACTGATAATGTCTCATTAAGGTGGGCTGCACGGCTCATGAACTGAGACGCCTTTTTCTGTACATGCACATAATGTTTAGTGAAATAGTTAGACTCCCTCCTATCAAAACAGTGAATAACATATAGAGAGGCTGACACTGGGTGCTTACAGATGCTGGTCAGGTCATATTTCAGGGAACCGGATCCAGAGATTAAAACGCATGGTTACCGGTACCACGATTACAAAAACACGTATGTGAATATAATTCAACACATGTTTTGTCTGACAAAAAAATATCCTTCTCACAGAGGTGTGTATAAGGAGAAGAAAAAAGTGTGTACAAAAAGAATGGTTGAAAATGTCAACATAATAGTAGTACCCTGAGTACTTATATGCTGCTAAAAAAATCCAAACTTCGTGATACTATTACTTACCATATGGGACAAAGATAATGGATCATTAAAACACTGGACTGCTGGATCATGCATGATAATCAATCAATTGAAGACCATGTACTCTTTTTTATGCTTTCCGGGTCAAATTGCTTGGTTTAGTCTAAAAGACTACCTACATTAATATTCACTTCAGTAGGTGAGTCCCTTAAGCTCTAATTTACAAAGACAGGAAAGTAAGAGATCATTTAACAGACACTAAAGTAGAGGGTTGGGAAGAATCATCCACCAAAAGAAAACTTCATCAGAAAAAATAGCTAACCTTGTCATCCATCATAATCTTGACCTCTAAGCTTGTAGTCTTCTTTCTAGCCTTGAACACTTGGCTACCAATGATAGCAAATCCTATCACAGAAGCAGCCACAGAGAAGCTCCAGATGGGTTTAATCCCGAGTATAAAGCAGTTAAAATGCTCGAAAGGCGCCTTCCACCACGCTTCAACACTCTCCTTTACCACCTCTGCCTTCTTCTCCACTTCCTCAATGCGCCTTTCATCTGCAAATCCCTCTGACTCATCACTCAAACTCTCGTATTTTTCAACTACAAGTAACCCCATGTCCTCAAACTCTTCCAACTTGGTCCTACCAAATTCACTTCCGCCCCGACCCGACTCGAATTGCTCGATGAGTTTCCAACTCCCGCCTTCTACCTCATGAATGTCCTCGTCGACGAGGGTGCCAATTTCTCCGGTCTCCTGCACCACGTCAGAAATCTCCGGCGGGTCGGCCGTCTCTGTCGCAGGATCAACCGAATTCGGGGTTCGGTTACACTGATCGTGATCAGGAACCGAAAAGTAATCGCTGCGGATCATAAGATCCGGAGCAGCTATGGTTTGCATGGTGCTGGTTTGGCTTTCGGAATCCGATTCGGAGCTGGGTTGGAGCATTTCCCATTGTTGAAACTCGTCTGTAGCCATGGCGATTTCATGATTCCTTCAGGGACTCAGGGACTCACATCTATATACGAACTACGAAGTACTTGTATAATACATCCACTACTGAACCACAATCATTATACCGTTGACTAATTCTGTTTGTCCCCACACGATGTTATCTTTTTATATGTTGTCTTATGCTATTTTCAGGAGACTTGTACATTTGTTCTACATACCTCGTACATACGCTGTTTTTTTTTGTCTCCAAATGGTCTATTTTTCCAATAAAAAATACTTGGCACGTACAAAAAAATTTGTTCACCGATGTACGTATTACATGCGTACAAAAAAATGTGTATAGACTGTTTCTTTATTTTTGAAATGGTCAAACTATGTATCCGGTCATTTTGTTTTTCGACTTATCAAAATTATTAGCTAATTTTTTACTTAACACGTAACTTTTGATTTCGTGCGCTAAATTGTGTAATAATAAGAAAAAGATAGTTTGATGTTACTTTTCAGCTCGTATTGACTGAAGTTATAGTGGATGATCATTTAACTATTTTTTTTGTATATATTTTTTATTATTTCATAAATAAAAAAAATTAAATACGGAGTATAAAATTTGGAATGACATAATAAGTTTAACCAGTGAGTTGTGTGTGAAATTATTCCGATCCGTTAACTAAAAATTTGTATACTTGTACTCCCTCCGTCCCAAAATTAACTTCTCACTTTGACTTCACACAGATTACGAAAATAAATTTGACTTTACTGTGGAGTGCACTGTTTAAACATTGTTTGACACTGTTTGGACACTGTTTGGCACTGTTTGACACTTTTTTTATATAGATTATTTGCCAAATAAGGAAAGTTTTGAAGTGTGAAGTTAATTTTGGGACTGCCCGAAAAGGAAAGTGAGAAGTTAATTTTGGGACGGAGGGAGTATAACTTTAGTTTAGAAATCTTATGGTATTCATTTAGGTGGTGTTTGGATACCATCATTTTGGGCAAATCAGCATTATTTTAATGAAGCAAAATGATGGTATTTGCATCGGTTTGGACACAAAACGCCAATAAACAAACAACGCCTCAGAGCATATTTGAATTGTAATGTCGACTATTATTATATAAGTATATACTATCCTCTGTCTCTTTTTAATTGTAACATGTTGACTTTTTGCACTGTTCACATGATCTACTTTGACTACATTTTACACTATTATTTTATGGAAAATATGTTTAAAAAAAAAACATTTTTCAATTCATCTCATTACAAATTTTCAAAAACTGATTTTTAATATTTTTTTATTAATAAAGATTAAGACATACTTACAATCAAATGTGTGCGTTGGCAAACGTGGAAAGGTTGATTATTGCAAATGTGGAAGTATGTCACATGTAGCGAGTCACAATAGGAAATTATTGATGGGTGAGATATGTGAGAGTTCCTGCAATCAACAAAGAATCCAAATACCATTAGTGCGTCGTCAATAACATGAAAAAATTAAAGCTTATAATGAAAGGCTAAAGGCTAGGGGATGAGAAAGAAGCCAAGAAATTAAAAAAAGAATTAGGAAAATAATGATCTCAAGTTCTCAACAACGAGCAAAACATTGGATGGGTGGTGGTGCCCCCCCCCCCCCCCCAATAACTTCAGAGTACCCACCACTACTTCAATAGGAACAAGTCTCAATGTTGAGCTTTCTCTAATCATGTGTTTATGATAGCTAGATAAGATTTAAATGTGTAAATTCACAGCATCCGTGTGAACGTTACAGCTTGTGTTCTGGGTTGGACCTCTAGTGCGCACGAGCATAAGGTCTATCATCATTGGGCCGACTGAGTCATCATGAGTAAAATGTTTTAATTTAAATATGATAACGCTCTTAAGCTAGAACGAGAGTTAATTGATTGAAACAATTATATTGAATAATTAAAATGTACTGCGTACTTTATTTGGTGTTCGAGTGTCTAATCGGGATTATATTGCTGAAATCAAGTAATTATTTGAGATATATATGAAACAATATTGTAAGCACAAATGACCTGTTTGTAACAATATAAGTTTTTTTTGCATATCCTTGTAAGTCTATTATAGTATCTGCTCTAGAACAATATAATTCAAGTTCTTATATGCAATCATATATTTTTACTTTTTATGCAGTCATATGTTTTCTCATTGTGAAATGAGAAAAAAAAGATTTCATATTCTTGATACTCTACATCAAACTAAAAAAATAGAGCACAATTTAGGTTAGCAAATCACACACCCATTTGTAGTTTCGTTACTTGCGTAGATGTCAAAAAACTACATGGTTGAAAAGGAGATTCACCTTGATCAAATAATTAAGCTTGAAACAAAGTAAGTTTTAATTACTCGTATTAACACTCCGTACAATTCTATTTGTAGTAGTTAAAATCGCATTTATTAGATTGATGCCAAAAGAGAAACGTGCTAATGATTAGACAAGGTGGCAGTTGGAGTGTAATGGCTTTTGGACATGGATAATTAGTGCATAATGACTTAGAGAATGACATTACTAATGACTTCAGATACTGACGATGACCTGGGTGATGATAGCATAGTTAGTTAATTATTAGTCCCCGTCCCCTTTTAAATGTCACGTTTTACCTATTTAATTATCCAATACTTTATTTGGTAAAGTTTGTGTGGCTCAAAATCATTTTGACTTTATTCTTACTTTATCAAATAATATCAACCACACAAACTTACTTTTCTTAAAACTCGTGTCACCCTCTTCCGGGACATTTAAAAGGGGGCGGAGGGAGTATACGGGAATTAAATAAAGTTTAATACGTACACATTTTATTCGGTAACATGAATGAATAAAGGGGCAAAATTTCGTTGAAAAAAAGTTGACTTTTAAAAAACGTGTAAGTACGTATACGTGTATAAAACGTTATTTGTTACAAAAATTCGGACAAAAAATACGGGGTATTATTTTAAAATTTTAAATTATATACACATATATTCAAGTAGCAAATCTCATTACTACATAAAAGAATAATTCATAGTTGCATAAGTCGATGATAAAAATAAAAATAAGTCAAGACATGATTTTGAGAAATAATGTCAAAAATAAGGCATGATAACAATATAATGGAACAAAGTTAAAATCATTATCTTTATATTAATATCAAATAACCAGAGGCGGAGCCAAGACACTGGGCCGGACTGGGCCGGTACAAAGAGTATTTTTGGAAAAACAATTACACGAAATTTTTTACCTTAAAAATTTAGACATTTTTAAAATTTGGGCTGGACCATGGCCAGGGATGGCCATCCCCTGTCTACGCCCCTGCAAATAACACTCTAGTTAAACTCATCATTCTCATCTAGATGATGGATGATGTATGAGAAAAATAGTGCGACTGATACGTTTACTATTGTTTATGTGTAAAAGTTTATACTACAAAATGTCAGGTTTAGAAAAACTTTAATTTTGATATGCTTATTTCGAAAAACATCAGAAATCTAGTAGTGTTTTAAGTTTTAGTCTCTTAGGATGTTAGCTTTAGCCGCCATGCAATTAATTTTAGTATTTAATGTAATTGTATTGTGACTGACAATACAAAAACACGGGATTACAGAGAGGGTGTTTTCATTTTTACTTTTAAACTATTTGATCTATTGTGCTTTTAATGTATTTATTCAATTAGTCAATTCACACTTCTATATTTTGTAAAATACGGGAAAAATAAGTTTTATACGAGAAGTGGGAGTTTTTTTTCTTTTTAAGCGGATCAACATTACTTTTCGTTTTAAATGTGTTTTTTGATTAAAAAAACAGTGCATGTTTAAAACGCGTTTGAAATGCAAAAAGTTAACTATGATGAGAGTTGCATATTGATTACATTTGATCACTTAAAAATCACTTAAATTAATTTTAGTAGTGCTTCCAAAAGAGTGAGGCCAGAACTAAGTAGGCTTTAATTTTAATTTGTATTGTTTTATTAAAATTAATTAACTTGAGGGCAAATAACGCATGGGTTTAGCCTTTTAAATTTGAGAAATTCTTGGTGTACACATTTTTATACCCACCAGTACACGCATGTGTCTGTGAGAGTTATTTTTTGTCTGTGAAGCGCAGTCCACAGACAAAAGCTAGCTTGTTTTGTCTGTGGAAAATTTCACAGACAAAACAAGCCAACTTATGTCTGTGGACCGCACTTCACAGACAAAAAAATACTCTCACAGACAAAAGCGTGTACTGATGGGTATAAAAACGTGTACAAAAAGAAATTTTGTTTAAATTTATATCAGAACTAGGTACATTGACGGAGGGAAAAGTTATTAACTTATACTCCGTATTAGGGGTGTTCACAAATCGGTTCAAACCGGAAAACCAGACCGAACCGGACCGGAAAAATCGGAACCGAAGCGAACTGGATGATATTCGGTCCGGTTTTCGATTTTCAAATTTTATGAATCCGGTTTCCGGTCCGGTTCCAATTAAAAACCGGATTGTTCCGGATTGAACCGGATTAAACCGGTGTTGTTATATTTTTAAAATATTAATTAATAGTAATACTATAAAATAGTTATAGAATAATAAAAATAATAATAGTAATAAAAATATAAATAGTATTCTTTGTAATATGTAGTGTATATTGTTCCAATGTTTTATTTATCTATTTATTCTTATTTTATCGATAATAGCGATAATAGTATTTACTAATATCTACTACTCTACATTCAAATTGCTTCAATCTTTCCTCTCTAAGACTAATAAAAATAATTAAATAAATAATAATAGTCATAGTTATATTGTTCATAACAAATATCCAATTTTTATTAAACAAATTAGTTGCATTTTTACTAAATCGAAATAATAATTTAGAAACCGGTTCTTCTGGTCTGGTTCTGGTTTTGAACCGGTTAAATCGGTTCGGTTCCGGTCCAAAACCAGAATATGTCCGGTCCTCTGTTCTAAAAATCGCTCTAGGCGTCCGACTAGTCCCCGCCTAGGCGCTAGGCGGTGGTCGGGCGCCCCGATTTTGGTCTAGGCGCTCCGATTAATTGAACCGGCGCCTAGGTGAATTCGTCGGCCGTCTAGGGCGCCTAGTCGCCCGCCCAGAGCGCTTAATGGGCCACCTAGGCATCTAGATTCATCGAACATTTTTTTTGCTTTTTTATTTTAGTATCCTAAGAAATATGTACATTTAACTTTGACAATGCATGTGAAGAAAGCTACTAGTGAGTAGATATAATATATTATTAAATGTGACAACTCTATCATTCATGCATGTTAATGTGTATGTGCGTGTATATATTTTTTATACACACACAAACACAACATTACTAATCATATTTATGCAAAAATATTGATAAAACTACAATTTCAATGTCTCCGATTAGTCCCCGCCTAGGCGCCCGCCTAGCCGACTAGGCGCTAGGCGTTGGGCTGGCGCCCGACTAGCGCCTAGCGCCTTTTAGAACATTGGTCCGGTCCGGTTTTCAGTTTTTCTTTTCTTGCAAATCCGGTTCCGGTCCGGTTCGGTCCGATCCGGTCCGGTTTTGAACCGATGCACACCCCTACTATGTATGCTTTTGTAGTTTTGTACTCTCAAACTTTGTACTAAACGTAACCATTCCCAATTTTTGGCTATTTTAAGACTAAAATTTAACACATTTAGAAATTGCTGTTGACGGAGTATTGTACTCCCTCCGTCCCTGAAAGAATGTCCTACTTTCTCAAAACGGAAGTCCCAAAAAATGTCCTACTTCTATTTTAGGAAGGAAACATTTGTGTAATGCCATTAATACCCCCTGTCCATTTAATGGATTAAATGTTTCGCCTTTCTACCCATTTTCGTCAGTTGACTTTGTCACGCTATTATTACCTTCTATACTCTTCTCCTTCTCACTCTACCTCATATCCGCCGCTGCTAGCCCCTACTTCTTCTCCTCCGCTGCTACCCCTTCTCCTCCTCCTCCACCGTTATCCCTACCTACCTCATATTTCCATCGCAATCATCTCATCTCCGAGCCAACCAAATCCAAGGGCGTTTCGTTGAGATCCAGTTGGTAGTGAAGCCACAGACTATTCTTGACTTGTGTCCATTTAATGGTTGTATTGAATGCTAAGTTTTTGTAGTGAACGTGGCGCATTTAGAGGTATGGCCATTGGTAGATTAGAAAAAGTAAAAACATTTGAAGTGAAAATTTGGAGGGACTTCCGAATTTTTGGCATCCAAATTGTATTAGTATGCACTGTAGAATCATCTTGTCAAATTAGAAATTGTACATTAATGCTTAATGTCCACTCCTTTTGTTCTATTAATTCGCCCCCTTCCCTTTATTTATTTTTTTACCGTGTGGTATTAAGGGTAATACCCTCACTTTTGTCAGAGAATTTTTGGAAAGTCAAACTCAATTTTTTTTCTTTCTCTTAATTAGAGCAAAGTCAAAGTAGGACAATGTTATGGGGACAGAGGAAGTACAAGAAGATACATTAAAATAGAAAATGGGAAAAAATAGTGACTATATCAAAACATTAAAAGCCCGTTTAGTAATCATGTTTTGAACGTATTGTTTTTATCAGCTGTCTTTTTTACCAAACCAGTAACTATTGTAACTAATAAAATATATTTTAAAGAGACTCTACAACTATATACGCAAATGTTTACACTTTGCACGTAATTGTTAATTAGATTTTTCTTATGGCGCAAAATATTACACATTTTTTAAAAGATTTTGGTCAAATTACGATTAAAAAAAAAGATTTTGGTCAAATTGATACAAACCATCCATACGCTTACACATTTACTAAAAGTAACCCCTGAAAAACTTTGTAATAATATTCTTAACTTCGTAACTGTTTTATAAAAATGAACTAGAAGCTAACAATATTAATTTTTTCATATATTTATTTTCACATGTTTAATGAAGTGAAAACTATAAAAGTTTTAACAAAATTATTTTTGATCTTAAACTTATTTCCACTATATATCAAGTTCACTTTTCCTCTTGTTCCTTATCGATTTTTTAGTCATATTCAATCCGGCCTGTTGTTTCAATATCATAGAATTTTCAATCTAATTTTAAAAAGGAAAAATTGATAGTAATAATCCCAACTATTGGTGGTCCGCTTATAATAATCCCAACTATCGATTATTTCAGAATAATACCAACTTTAGGGACCTTCCGCCAATAATGGTCCCTATAAATAAATTCTTGTAGTTTCTGAAGTGGATGAGGAGAGATATAACAAGTAATCCCTATAAATAATCTCAACTTTTAATTTTTACACTAAATTTCTATTTAAAATTCATTTTTTTAGGAGGTAATATCTGGTCATGGACCATTATTGGCAGACGGTCCATATAGTTGGGATTATACAAAAATAATCAATAGTTGGGATTATTATCAGCGGACCGGCAATAGTTGGGATTATTATTTTCAATTTTTCCTTTTAAAAATAGCAATTATTTCATGATTATTTATAACCTAGTCAAATATTATAATTTGATATTTCTTTCAATTTGGAACAGATGCGATATTTAATTTTTTACAAAGCTTATTTTATGTTTATGTAAGACAATTTCTCACCCTTTATATTCTCAAAAGAAATTAAAACTTATACACCAATGATCTCAATTTGTAAAAATCATACGTATTATCTTAGCTAGGGCTGCACAAGAATAATCCGAACCAGCATAACCCGCTCGACCCAACCCTACCCGACACTATTTAATCAGGTATTTTATTAAAAAAAAAAATCATGGGTTTAAAAATGTACGAACCCGTTCGTGTATGGTTTACTAACTTATATTGCATATCGCGGGGTTGGTTAATAGACAACCCAAACAAATTGGGTAGGCCCAAAAAATATGGCAAACCCGACCCAACTCGCCTGATGTGCTGCCCTAATCTCATTTATAAAATGAACTAACATAATGGCAAGTTTTTTTTGCAAAGCTTCCTAACTTATTACTTCGTATATTATAGTATATGTTCTTTATTAAGTTCAACATCCTTGAACTGGGATGCGATTCGAACCAATGACATCCTCCTTGGGAGTGTCAGAGTGATGCGATCAGACCAAAAGATACTTGACAACGGCAAGTTAATAATGTTCACTAACATATCAGTTTTGTTAAACATTTAACAAATAAGAATTATTACTATTTACATTTCTCGTATGAATTATTTTTGTAAAATATGTAAAGGTATGGATATTGTTGCTTATTTTGCCAAATATTTATACTACCTACTACCTCCGTCCCGCTAAGATTGTCCCATTTTACCATTTCGGTTCGTCGCACTAAGATTGTCTCATACCTTATTTGATAAAGTTTGTGTGGTTCTAAATCATTCTTACTTTATCAATTCAATATCAATCACATAAACCACTTTTTATAGATTTGTGTGTCACTCCCTCTTGTCCCATTGTTAGTGGGACGGAGGGAGTATTATTTAGATGAGTAATGTTTTCCAACCTTTTTTAATTTATTTATGGATAACGGTAATTTCACTATTTAGTCGAACAATAATTTAATATTTGAAAAAAAATGTTACTATGAATGTTTTTTCTTGGATTGTAATTTGCTAGTTTGTTTTGGTTTGGTCTGTTCTAGTCTGGTCTGGTCTGAACTGATCTAGTAAAAGTCTGGTCTCTGTGTATTTTATAACTACGGAAGTCAAGTCTGATCTAGTTTGGTCTGTTTAATTCTGGTCTAGTCTGGTCTGTTTAAGTCTGGTCTAGTCTAGTACTACCTCCGTCCCACTAAGATTGGGACGAGAGAAGGTGGCACGATTATTAAGAAAAGTGAGTTTGTGTGGTTGATATTAAATTGATAAAGTAAGAATAAAGTAAGAATGCTTTAGAGTCACACAATCTTTACCAAATTTGGTATGAGTAGGGGTGGACTCGGGCCGGGCGGCCCGACCCGGCCCGGTTACTGTTTGGCCCGGCCCGGCCCGGCCCGGGGCCCGGTGGGTCCATCGGTTCGGTTTGGCCCGGACCGGGTGATGGGCGGTCCGGGCTCGGGCCCTGCTTTAGGTGAACCGGCCCGGCCGGTTCGGGCCCGGTCCGGGCCGGATTTTAATTTTTTTTTTTTTGAAATTTTTTTAAGTTTTGGATTAGATTAGGTATTTTGGGCCATTTGAGATGGTTTGGGGTGGTTTGGGGTTGAGGGGAAGGGGTAGGGGGTTAAATAGGAGAACCAAAATAAAAAAAAAAAATGGACCGGTTTGGCCCAGCCCGGCCCGGCCCGGTTTGGCCCGGAACCGGAACCGGCCACCGGCGGTTCAAGCTCGGGCCCCAGTTTTCTGGCCCGAGGCCCGGCCGAGCCCAGGCCCGAACCGGGCCCGAACCGGCCCGAGTCCAGCCCTAGGTATGAGACAATCTTAGTGGGACTTCCCGAAAAGGTAAAATGGGACAATCTTAGCGGGACGTAGGGAGTACTAAAAACAGTACAAGTAAAAACATACTATGTACTAAACATAAAAGTAACTGTATTTACATCTATTTTGTATAATTTACATCAATTAGCAAATTATATTTAAATTTTTATCTAAAGTGGGATCCCGCAATTGACTTTTCTCAAACAAGTCAGTAGTTTAAGGATGTTTTTACTTGGATTGTAATTTGCTGGTCTGGTCTGGACTAGTCTGTTTAAGTCTAGTCTGATCTGTTCTATTTAAGTCCGATTTTGTCTGGTCTGGTAAACGTCCAGTTTCTATGTATTTTATAACTACGGAAGTCAAGTCTAGTCTGGTATGATCTGTTTACGTCTGGTCAAGTCGGTTTAAGTCTAATTTTGATCTGGTCTAAATCCGGTCTGTTCTGGGACTGAAAACAGTCCAAGTAAAAACATCCTAAGCCTTCAAGAAATTTCGACCTAAAGGGTTTATGCTTTCATGTTGGATTGAAATGCTATATAAAAATAATTACTTCGTAATTCCGTATGTAGGGACTAATTGATTATTTACAGCGTATAATGTATATATAAGAAAATATTAAAATCATAGAATATCACGGGTGCTATAGGAATTAGGAAGCATTATTTTATTTTATTTTTGAAAATAGGAAGCATTAGTTAATAACTCCCCCCTATATCTTTCTGAAGTATTGTACTTGTCCCTGTAGCCTAGAAATAGTTTGCTCTTTGAAATAACTAAGGAAGAGGATAAAATTCCCCTTTAAATCAAATAAGCCAATAAAGCATGCTTGCTTCCCAGGCGGAACTCAGGAAGTCTTTGTTCCAACACTCAAGTTAAACGTTCTCACCATAAATGTAAGGTAATCCTGGATTCAATCTCATCACTTTTGCATTATAACTCAACCGATTTTAGGACGAAGGAAGTACTTCGGATCCCTGAAAAACAATGATATTCTCTCAGCTTTATCAACTGAAAGGTCTGTGTTTTCCAGAATACACTCCTTTGATGCTTTGGCTATTGCTTCAATTGACCCGATTGCTTGCTTAAGCTGAAAAGGAAATGGAAACTAGTCAGTCCCCCCCTCTTATAAAGCAATTGTTTTATCATTGCTAGAGAGTGTGCTCTACATTCGTTAAATAATGTTTAGATTAGGAATGGAGACGGCATTAATATAATGCAAGCCTTCTAGTTTGAGTTGGCGCATCCTAAATGCGTTCTTATTTAGTAATGATTAACCAAATCACCGATAAATTATAGAGCAAGATTACTGATCTCCCTTTGAAGTCAGAACATTCAAATGTTGAAAAACATTCTTCCAGAACTTACTGTCATGGACTCGTTCTCTTACGGAAAGGTCGTGGCAATGTGGTCCATTCAAACTACATTTGACATAATACAATGAATATATCTATTAAAAGTTTACTTAGATCACAAATGAATGAAACACCAATTACCCATGCCAGAGCTTGTAGGGTATGTTTGGATCTCATTATCTCAGGAAATACTGGAGAAGGATAACCAATGCTAAGGAAAGTCTGCTTTTGTTTTTGTTTTACCTCATAATGCAAAGGAAAAGAAATATTGTTAATGTTCTTTTGCATATGCATACCTTTATTACTTTACAAAAGTACATCAATCAATCAATAAATAAAAACATAAGAAGAGCATGAGTATTTTTTTTAGGGATTATTACCGAAGTATTACTAAAACATAGAGAGCTTCCCATAATATGACTTAATAATGAGATTTCCCATAATATGACCAAAGCAGTTACCATTTTATTAGGATCCCTCTTTAATATGCCTATTAGAAGGATATAACCGTGCATGCATATCATTTCCTACTATTTAGGAAGAGAAAAACACTTCCTATAAATCTCAAGCACGTATTAATATTGGGAAAAAAACTCAAGGAGTCATATGTTGGGAAATGATTGATGTTTTAGTCACATGAGAGATAAATTTCTCTTTTTTTTAAAAGAGCATGAACCAATGTTTTTCAAGTGATATTCTTCTTAGTCTAACCTTTAGTTATAACTTTGATATTATTTCCTTTCAATTTGCCTTCTATATTTACCTCCCCATATTCGTTCCCCAAAAATGTCCCAGTTTCAAGCGAAAAAGTGTTCAAGGGAAAAAATGCAGTGCAGGTTTTCACGGAAAGAGGAAGCACTAAACTGTCATAACAAAAACAGTTATTACTGAGCTATAGAATATGGAGGGCAATCAGACTCTATTAGACAAAAGATGATGAATCAGATTCTTACTGCGTTTGCATCATGCTTGTCAATGCCAGGAATTGAAGTGACCACTCTGAGATAAGCATCCATTGATTGAACCGACTTTTCCTTCTAACGGTGTAACATAGCATTTACATTACTCAAAAAAATGTAATTACTATCAACAATCAAAGAAAAGTTCAAGCTATAACCTCTGCTTTCATCATTTCTACAGCATGTTGCTTTTTGCACACTGCAAGTAGTAGCAGTTGGTTAAGATAAGCTTAAAAGTTACAATTGACCAAAGGTCAACACTTGGGTCTTCTTACCCCCACGAGCATGTGCAATCTTCACAATTTTTTCCCACCCCATCTCTAAATCTCGTACTGGAATAAAAGTTGGCTTTCCAAGTTCCATATTGTACCTTAAAAAGTGTTTACAGATTAAAGATCACTAAGTCATTCATTATTACAATATGCACAATGCCAGTGACAATAAAACAGAATGGACTTACTTGAAGTAAGAACAATTGAAACAATCATTTTGTTCTTTAGTTGGAAGGGTCACAACCACATAAAAGTTTGCAAATTGCTCTTTTAGCTTCTTTACTCTACTCAAAGTTAAACAAGATTAGCGAAAAATGCAAAACACTCACTGGAAAGATAAAAATAAAATTTACCTGCAAAAGAACGATTCTGTTTTCATACTGTCCCAATTTGTTAGAAAAATGAATGCAATAGACAAACCCCCACAGTTAATGATAATATCCTGTTAACAGCCATAATTTAGTACCAGTTGAAAGGAAAAAGTTAGAACAAGCATGGTGTGAAATGTGATATTTACCGGTGTTATTGGGACAAAATTCAGACGAAAAGAATTTTCGTGTAAGAAGCTGGAAACAAAATTAAGAAATGATGGGTGTTGCTCATCTCTCCAGCTGTTACTCATCATACATACCCCATTGCAACCTAAACAAGTAACTATTGCATGGTAAACTATCAAATGATGATTTGACGAAATACTTCTAAAATAATAATACCAATCTATTACTCGAGACTCTGAAGACATTAAGGAGCTACATATGATCAGTTGAATAGCATTAAAAGTTTCAGAAATAAGTAGGCAAAATTGAAAAGTTTGGTGCAGCAGGTCTACTTCAGAACAGAAATAAGGACAACATCTTATCCTTTTAGTAAGAAACAATCAGCTACTTAGAGATGAATTCTGGTATGATGTGTACAAAGTGCTAGCACAAACATAAATCATAGAAGTAACAAAGCTAATCATATTACTATATTAGAATGAGAAATTACCAATCCCTTGTCCTACTGCATGAGGGAGTGTAGGGAGATACATATGAATAATAATATCCATATGAATGTAGTGTCTTAGGACGTTCACGAAAATAAAATAATTAATCAATTAAGTTTCTTAGAAAAGAAAAGCAACTGAAAGTGAAAACGCACAACCTTGGAATCTGCTTATTTCATGTCACATTACAACACAGTACTCCAGAAAACACTGAACACGGGTGCTGTTGATACTGAGAAGTAAGAAATGCAAATGCTTCACCTGTACTTGAGTTATGCCTTAAAATGTACAAATGATATTTTGAAATTCAACTACCATTTTCTTGATTCCATGTTTACTAGTCAAACTGTGAACGTATTTGAAGTTGTAGATTCATCTACACATCATTTTCCATTGTCACATTTGAGAATTCAGAATGAAGAAGGCTTATTAATTTTACACAGAATCACAAAATCTATGTAAAATTTACACAATGCCATTTCTGATCACTGTACTAATTGTAGCGGAGTTCAAAGATTAAAGCCACCAAAATATCGATGTGCAGATTGAGCAACTGTGCTGGTTTCCACATATAAAAGCAGCAACACATCCAAATAAGTACATCTCATTTAGCGTTTAAAACGACTAGTTTCCGCATTACTAAGCGAACACAACCTCCACCGCATTTAAGAGCAGAACGCCTCTGAAATTTTGAATCGAGGAAGAAATGCAGACAAAAATGAAGAGTGCGACTGGGGAGTAGAGTTATAGAAATAGTGTACCACTAGCATTAGAGAGGCTAGAATGACTTGGAGATGGATGCTGGTAACCACTACTCATCATGCTATGCAAGTCCAATCTGCTGAAAACGGGTTAGCAGAGATTTCTATTTGGGGAGGCGACAGCGGCGGACGTACATTCTCAGATTCAAATGTCTAAAATAAAACTCAGCAAATCTCCCGCCTATTTCTGCCTTCCGGAGTTCTGGTCATCGGCTCCTACTCTCCCAGCTCCTCTCCAGTTTTTTGGCTCTTTCATTTTCCTTTCTTCCGGTATTCTCTTGACTTTTGTAAATTAAGAAAGCAGATAAGAAATTTCAAAAGAAGAAAGTATAAGAAGTAAGAAAAATTGAAAATAATAATCTTAATTGTGAGTCTGCCGCTAATAATTCTAACTACCAATTATTTTGAGGTGATCCCAATTTTAGTTACTACTTTTCAAAAATAGTCTCTAACTGGTTACAACCTGGTATAGCAGATCATTTCTAAATGTGAATTGTATGTAATCTTTAAATAATACTCTGTATCAATTATAGTTGACATTTTCTTTTATTAATCTCAACTATCAACTCTCAATTTTTGAAAGATGTAAAATATTTTTATAAATTTCTAACTAAATATTTTTAAACATGTATAAACAACTACAAAAATTATACAAATGTATAATTTTTTTAGTCATTTTTCGATTTATTTTCACTAAAAGTTATTTATTTACTCTGTTTTCCAATTTATTTTTCCCAATTATATTATTTTATTTTGTAAAAAGTTGCTATAACAAAAAAAATTGATGTATATTTTGAGACGAATGAAAAGGTAAAAAAGAAAAAAAATTGACTGTTAAAAGTGTGATTTTTACCAAGCGATGACAAAAATTGAAACGAGTGTGAAAAAGTACACACTTCAATGAGTCGTTATATGGTGGGAGCAGCCACTGGCGGATCTTACAATCACAAGTTGGGTGCTAAAAAAAGTTTATGGTTAAAATATTGCACAATAATTGTTCGATCCCGCAATTGAAGAAATGTAATTTTTTCAACAACAAAAAACTAGCATAAAGTGTTAGGCGTAAAAAAATACTCCATATTATATAAAAAATATAATATCTTTCTCCGTTCTATAATTCTTGCAACATTGTGATTTTTGCACTATTCACAGATCTTACTTTGACCATGATTTTTTTTACTAATATACATAATCAAATTATTACGTATAAATTGTTATTGAACTCTTATCAATGTGAAATTCCAAAATATCAACTTTTTATAATGTTTACTAATACATAATTAAATATAATTACAGTCAAAATTGTGTATTGTCAAACGTGAAAGTCAAACTGTTGCAAGAATTATAGAACGGATGATAGTATAAATTATTATATCAATTCTATACATGTAATTTTCATTTTGTTTTAAAACTTTTGGGTGTTCGCTTGAACACCCATGAACAAAGCATGTTCGCCCCTTTGTCATATATTTTTTGGAGCCATACATCGCTTTCTTAACCGCACATACCCGGGTATATGTTAGGGGACGAAATAATTCAAGAAATTAATTTGGAGTCCAGCCCAAAAGCAAATATATAATCAAGTGGCCTGATCCAACACTATGCCTAAATGGATAAGGATATGGAGGTTTGACTTGGCTAGTGTAAGGGAGTGGTAGAACTAGCTAACAAATTCCCTAATTCCATGGCATATCTGCGTAGGAGAGGGAAGTGCCTGGAAGTTAGGCACGTTACCTTCATTTTAGCAATTATAAGTATAAATAGAGAGCATTATTTCATAGGGGAGGTAGTCCACTATCAGTTATATAATATTGATATACGAAGCTTTTTACGATCATTCTTGATTAAATCTATCAGTTAAATCATTCTTGTATTCAGCAACAAAGTTCATAAGGATAATTTTAGCCTGCTATTTCTTTGATTATTATCTTGCTCAATCCCATCTTTTAATTTTTCATTGTTAGAAGAAATAATTATTTCTTGCTAAAACAATTTGGCGCCCATCGTGGGGCATCGTGCAAGAAAAAGATCAATTATGGAAGGAACGAAACAATTGTTGATTGAATTCCATGAGCAATTAGAGACGGTCAGGGAAGAAATCTGGCAAGAGATGGCGGAGAAGATGGCCCATCTTCAACGGGAGAACGACGTGCTTCGATCCCAGGTGCAGTCGGCGGTATCAATAGCTTCAAATTCAAGACTCCACCGGAGGAGTGACACTATGACTGTCGCAACAACGCTAAATCTCAGTTTCTGCCCAGCTGCGACGGATCCACCTGAAGCGTCGACGGATCCACCAGCAATGTCGACGGATCCACCAGCAATGTCGACGGATCCAATCTCCCTCACGCTAGGCCAGTCGCCAACACCGAACGGAGAGCCATACTCGACGGTCATATCGCAGGTTATTCCTTACACGCCTCTTGTCCCAGCGGCTACTCCACCATCCAATATTCCGGCTTGCTTTTTCCCAGAATCCCTTCGGGTCAGATCAAACGGGTCCGGCCTATATTCGGTGACCCAGAGCATGCCTATGAAGACTCTGTCCTCTACCCCGACAGAACCTTCAATTCCTCATTACAGGAGCAGAACCTATGGGGATCCCGGTCTGTCCAATTTCATGTCTTTGACGGGTAACTCAGTCTCGGCAGAACCGTCAACTCCTCACTATAGAAGTTGAACATGCAGGGATCCTGGTCCGTCAAGCTTCATGCAAGATGCCAGACGTAACGGGCCTAGTGTGTCATTTCTGGAGCCTCAGATGCAACGCTTTGGCAGACCCGTCACTACATCAGCGCCCGCGTTACCTGAACGACGCCCTGAGGTAATATTCATTCTGTCACCGACCCGACCTAAAGTCACCCAAATGGTCAGACCAACGACTTCGACTCCAGTACCAACTCACCCGGTCGTGGCAGATCAAATGCATGTCCATGATGATGGAACAAATGCGTCAGATGCAAGATCAACGGATTGCCAGGGGTACCCCCCACCCTTGGACGTCAAGGACATGTTACGCAGAGTCTCCATTTAGCAGACGGATTACCGAAGTCGGGATACCCAGAAAGTTCGTCGCCCCTTCCATGACAATGTTTGACGGTACGTCTGATCCGGGGGAACATGTTGCCCAATACAAGCAACATATGATGGCCATGTCACTTCATCCAGATCAAAGGGAAGCATGCATGTGCAGAGGATTTGGAGCGACACTTTCAGGACCAGCTCTAACCTGGTTCGTCGACTTGCCAAATGAGGCGATCAATTCATTTGCAGAACTCGTCGACTTGTTTAAACAACAATTCGCAAGTAGTCGCGTTCTGGAGAAACGAACAAGTGATCTATACAGAGTTGTTCAACGACGAGGCGAATCATTGAGGGACCATCTTCATCGTTTCAACAAGGAGAAGGTGTCGATCACAAGGTGCGACATTCCAACTACAATTGAGGCATTCCGAGGAGGTTTGGTCGACGATTCAAAGCTGTACCGTGAACTGATGAAATACCCTCTTCGATCCTTCGAAGATGTCCAAGCAAAGGCGTTTGCTTTCATCCGCCTAGAAGAAGACTTACGATCCCGTCTTGGACATGTTGAGCATGAATGGGGGCACGGGAAATCAGAATCTCCTAGGAGGCAGGATTACAAGTCTGGGATACCTTATTCAAGACCCGAGGAACGAGTCGTCATGCCATGACGAGATGAACAAGACAAAGTGATTGATATCTCGGACGGGGGGGCACATCGTCCGATGATAGACAGATTCTAAAGAGCTGCAATACGGTACCCTTAAAGTTGTTTCATTTTTAGTTTGTTACTTTCTTTCGCACATTGCCATCAATTCCGTGACGAGTCACTTCTGTGACGGATCGCTTTCGTAACGAATCACTTTGATGACGAATCACTTTCTTGACGAGTCACTTCCGTGACGAATCACTTTTGTGACGAGTCACTTCGGCGACGAGTCACTTCGGCGACGAGTCACTTCCGTGACGAATCACCTGCATGACGAGTTATTTCCGCGACGAGTCACTTTCGTGATAAGTCACTTCGGTGATGAAATGATTGAAATCGTTAGACGGGGGGCATATCGTCCTACGGTAGACATGTTATGGCGATAACTTATCTAGATTGGTATACATATTCTTAATCTCTTATTTTCATTTATCTATAAATGATCACTAACTTAATCGTCGGAGGGCCGTTGGCTTAAGACCAACGACCGAACCTAATGACGTTTTGAATGCAGAAGACTGAACAAGGCGTCAGGTAAAGCGGAGCACCACCAGTAAGTTACTTTGATACTTCACATTTCTTTGTAAGTTTAGAAACCAACGACGTATCGAGTGCAACGAATCTGTCAAGGCGTCGTAATGAAAGTTGACAATGTCAACCTGTATGTCTCTTTGAAGCTTTGTCTTGTTTACTGACTTGATCCTGGGCAGAACATTGACTTTAATCTCAAACAACTTGTCTCATTATTTATATTGAATTTAATAAGCTCTTGATTCATTTAAAAAGTGTTCTATAGCTATCTTGTTTAAGAAAGTTGTGGCGTGCTGAGTGTAAAGTTTATATCTCTTCCTAAAGATTGGTTTATCACTTTACTGACTTAACCATCGGAGGGCCGTTGGCCCAAAGCCAACGGCCAACTTTGACGGTTTGTAATGAGTGCAGGACTATCTTAAGACAAGCAATTGTGGGGCAATTCGCGAAGGCTGGAAAGCGTCAATCACACTAGTACTAGTTGAGCATTGTACACAGACATCAAAATGGGAAACGGCTGGGCAGCCCATGAGAATATCTCATGGATCATAGTCCCAGCTGACCCTTGCGACATATATACTTTGGCCAAAACCTACACACGTATATGACGACGCACGTGCAACCAAAACATATATGATAACACACGTGCAACCAAAACATATATGACAACATGCGTACAACAAAAAATACAGAACTACACAACAGAAACACATGCTCCAACATAAGGAGATAGTGCAAACGACAAACGTAACGCTATTTAAAGTTTTTGCAGGATATGGACCAAGTTTGCACAACCCATCTCGTCATCTTCAACGACATATGATGTTCCCTCTGTCAACTGAAGTGTCGACATCAACCTAGACGAAGTTTCATCTCGTCAGCACTGACTAGTTATGATTCATTAGCACAATTTGGAGAAAGAGGATATGAGATCAGCCTTCGTTCTTCATCGCTTCAGTCAAAGAGACGGATTCGATAAAAAATTACTTGCAAGGAAAGTGACAAGTTGACAGAAACGTCTTATCTGAAGATTGACTGGTTGACAAAAGCATTTCGCCGGACGAGTGACTGGTTGATAGAAGCGTCTCCTCATACAAATGATGAATTGACAGAAGTCGTCTCGTCAGACGAGCGACGAGTTGAAGAATGCATCTCGCCAGATAAATGACGGATCGATAGAAACGTCTTGTCATTCGAGTGACGGGTTGATAACATGTCTTGTCAAACTGATGACGAGTTGACATGTGCAATATTTGAGGAGGACAAATGTAGGTTCTTTCAAGATTTCGAAAAGTTGATGCTTAACGGGTCGGCATGTGCGCTCATACGCCTCAACTTCTCGAAAGGGGGTAATTGTTAGGCCACGAAATAATTCAAGAAATTAATTTGGAGTCCAGCCCAAAAGCAAATATATAGTCAAGTGGCCTGATCCAACACTATGCCTAAATGGATAAGGATATGGAGGTTTGACTTGGCTAGTGTAAGGGAGTGGTAGAACTAGCTAACAAATTCCCTAATTCCATGGCATATTGGCGTAGGAGAGGGAAGTGCCTGGAAGTTAGGCACGTTACTTTCATTTTAGCAATTATAAGTATAAATAGAGAGCATTATTTCATAGGGGAGGTAGTCCACTATCAGTAATATAATATTGATATACGAAGCTTTTTACGATCATTCTTGATTAAATCTATCAACTATCAATTCTTGTATTCAGCAACAAAGTTCATAAGGATAATTTTAGCCTGCTATTTCTTTGATTATTATCTTGCTCGATCCCATCTTTTGATTTTTTATTGTTAGAAGAAATAATGATTTCCGCATTTTAAATGGCATTTTAAAACCACTAGTTTCCGCATTACTAAGCGAACACAACCTCCAGCGCATTTAAGAGCAGAGCGACTCTGAAATTTTGAATCGAGGAAGAAATGCAGATAAAAAATGAAGAGTGCGACTGGGGAGTAGAATTATAGAAATAGTGTACCACTAGCATTAGAGAGGCTAGAATGACTTGGAGATGGAAGCTGGTAACCATTACTCATCATGCTATGCAAGTCCAATCTGCCGAAAACGAGTTAGCAGAGGATTTCTATTTGGGGAGGCGACAGAGGCAGACGTATATTCTCAGATTCAAATGTCTAAAACAAAACTCAGCAAACCTCCCGCCTATTTCTACCTTCCGGAGTTCTGGTCATCGGCTCCTCTCCGGCTCTTTGATTTTCCTTTTTATTATTCCAATATTCTCCTCTTTTGATTTTAGTAAATTAAAAATGTAAACATCATGCAATTGTAATGAAGAAGGAGAAATGATACGAATAAAAAATTGCTACAACAAAAAATTAACGTATATTTTGAGACGAATGAAAAGGTAAAAAATGAAATACTACTTCCATCCCATTTAAATCTTAATATTATTTTTAGGACGTCTCATTTATTTCTTTATGTTTCCTTTTTAAGTAATTCCTTTTACATTAAATATCCTAACTACCCTTCACCACTCACTCATTTTTTATATTTGGTGGATAAAATTAATTTCTCCCAAAAGTCAAAGGGCATGGAAGACATTTGTTCATCTTATATTTCTCACACCAGAAAATCCAAGGGATTTTCACACTCTTATAAAGAGAGCACTCTTTGAAGGAGTTGATTCTTAGGTGGAAAGACTCTCTTCGCGCGCAGGGGATGCTGATCAAATCACGAAAACGAAGAAGAAAAGTCGCGATTTGCGTGCGTGAGCGACCTGTGGACACGAATGTCATCCGAAAATCTATCTTTCAAAAATACGATTTAATTTTTTCTTCTTCCCATAATGTTTTTATTTTTTCCAGAACCAGAATTGCTTGGACAGAACCGCTTCTGCTCAGCGCCAGAACTGTTCGGGCAGAATACCTCTTCTTCTGCAGCAGAATTGATCAGCCAAAAGTCCTCTGCTACGAGCAGAACTGCTCAGACCAAAAGTCGTCCGGAACATTAAAGCAGTTAATGTCCAACATTCTTCTCCTCTAATGCGCTATTTAAATGGACAGTTTTTGACATATTGATGACCAACGTGCTGGTCATTTATGTCCAACGTTCAAGTCCACTAAAGGTCAGCTAACACACCACAAATCCATCCCAATATATAGTTGGCAGGTGTTTTGCAACAGCACGCATTCATACACAGTCTACACGTAGTTTTTCAGCTAAACACACCTCTAGTATTCCGAAATTTCCTTAGTGTTCATACTTTGTTCCCGTGCGCTAGAACTTTTGTTTGAGTGCTCAACGATTGTTCGTAGTCATCGTATCCTGGGAAACGATCGTTACAACGCTCCTAGCACCTAGGGAGGCAACAAATACGTCTTAAGAACATTGTACGTAGCATGAGCTTTGGCTAATTTTTGCTCTTTCTTATTTTTGTTTTTCTTTAGTCATTTTAATTAATTAATTTTTTTTCATATTTCCGGAACACAACCAACATATTGTACAGCTTTTGGCACACTAGATTCTTGATATAAAACAGGCTAGTACATTGCCAATATTGGTCAGGCACTCTGTATATACAATCATTCTTGTTGTACCCATATTTATACCCACCTTATACCCACCATGTCTGTGAAGGGTTTTTTTTGTCTGTGGATTCAATTCACAAACAAAATATGTTTTATTTTGTCTGTGCAAAATTTGCATTGACAAATTTTATCTGTGAATGGGATTCGCAAACAAAAAAAATCTTGCATAAACATGGTTGATATAAAAGTGGGTATAAGGGTGGTACAAAGAATATTTTGGTTGCACATATTTGCTACATACGGATAATCCAATGTTCCTACGCATATTTTATTACCCTTGAGCGTTTCAAGCAATGGAATCCAGCCCGAATTTGATCCCATCAAAACTGCAAACGCCCCACTAAGAGCCTGGGTTTCGACCACCACTATGGTTGGTTGTAAGCTCCTGCTTCCCTCTGTCGCTTACCCAGGCTAGCTTAATGTATCTATCTATTTTTATGTGTTTATATGAGTTAACACATAATTGTGCCTGAATGCATAAATCTTGCGGTTTTCAGGTTCAATAAGTGGAAGGACACTGCAGAAGAAGCCATGGAAGGTGGCCGTGGAATGTAATTTTTTTATACGAATTTTAACTAAATATACACTCCGTCCATCCCAAATTGTTCTGCAAAAATTATTACATACTAAAAATTATTGGGGTATCACGCAAGGGGTGATAATCGAGTACTTGTATTGCTTAAGGATCGTGTAAGTTCACTTTCCAAATTGATATTTCTCCCCTATGCCTGGATTACAAGACATTCAATCTAGGATAATCCTTAAAGACACTCTAGAACTTAGGTACAAGAACTAGAGCCAAACTAGTGAGTATATGGATTGCTTTTCTTTAATTTGAGTGCCAAAGTGATGTATATATGTTGGATATGTTTCCTCTCTCTCCTCTGTACGAAATATGGTGATATATATCCATATTAACCGTCCTAGGCAGGCAACACGAATGAGAATAATCGTGGCAGTTTTTGGGAAACTCTTTAAAACTGCCCAACCGTTCTAGAACTTGGTCTAGAACCACAGAGCTGGTCTACTGAAGGTATACCTCGAGTTCTACCTCGAGTTCCACTAACGTAGACAATTTGGAACGAAACTAGTTCTTATATACAAGTGTGCACTCCACATCTACTAACTTGTATTAGATCATAGTCCTAACTCTCATGAATTGACACTTATGTCATTTATAATTACACAAACGACCGGGGACACTAAAATCACGTACAATCCTCCCTCATTTTAGTGTAACCCATGAAATGAAATAACAAAGTTCACAAACCAAAACTTACACATAAATGGAAATGTCGATACGATTGGATTTCCATCTTAGTATTTTACACATTCAAAATATTCGAGAATCGGGGTGTCCTACGGATTGAACCCGTCAACCCATTTGAATACCTCAAGATTAAATACATACAAGTTTATATACTCAACTAGAATACAAACTTGACACAATTATAAAGTCGTGTGTCCTAATCCCATTCATGACCGTATAAAAGCCAAGTTCCAGGCCTTTTGAAGTGCGGCTACACTTCACGGTCACATAGGTAATTCCTTTATTTATGTACCTGTTTACATTTTATCAAAGGAATTATTAAGAATTAAACTCAACCTCCCTACTATAGGTCCGACACACACCTTGGGATGATCTTGATTGTGTGTTCCAATGCATAAGTGTGAGCTTTCCGCATTGAATTCAGCCTCTAACGTTGTATTAGAGGGGAATTGGGTGTCTAATCATTAAGGATTAAACGGACTTTAAACCCATCCCTATCACGGACTTGTGCACTAAGTCTCGGGTCAAGCTTTTGGTTAAGCGGTCAGCCAAGTTATGTTGCGATCTTACGAACTCCACCAAAATTACACCATTCATGATTAGTTCCCTAATCATACTATGTCTAACACCCAAGTGTCTATACTTGCCATTATAAACATGATTACCTTAGCCATAGTGGCAGTAGAAATAGGTGCATTCGGCTTCCCCCACAATGGAATCTCAAAAATTAAATTTCTCAATCACTCTGCCTCTTTACCGGCGGTAGCCAACACAAAAAACTTAGATTCCATCGTTGAACTTATTATACAAGTTTGCTTCTTGGATGCCCAAGAAATGGCACCTCCCCCAAGCAAGAATACTCAACCACTTGTAGAAGAATGATCCTCTAAATTGGATATCCAACTTGCATCCGAATATTCTTCTACCACCGATGGATACTCAAAATAACACAAACCATAATCCATGGTTCCCTTCAAATACTTGAACACTCTCTTCATTGCATTCCAATGTTGAGTATCAGGATTACTAGTAAACCGGCTCAACCTACCTACGTCATAAGCAATATCCGGTCAGGTGCTTGTCATGGCATACATCAAGCTACCAATGGTTTGAGAGTACTCAAGTTGTGATATTGCCTTTCCTTTATTAGGCATCAACCACACACTAGGATCCATGGGAGTACCAACGGGTGAACAATCATAATAATTAAACCTTTAGAGAATATTCTCAACATAGTGAGCTTGTGTCAAAGAAATCCCTTTGTTTACTCATTTAATCCTTATACCAAGGATCACATCCACCTCCCGCATGTCCTTCATGGAAAACCTTGATGATAATAACCTTTTAGTTTTATTAACCTGATTTTGGTCTGTTCCAAAAATTAGCATGTCATCAACATAGAGACATATGATCACACCTGTGACACCGCACCCAAACGTCCTTGAAAATTCCATTCTTAAATTCAAAGTGATGTATTGAATTTCCAATTTCAAAACAATGGAAGAACGATTAATATTTTATGTAGTACATGATTGAATATTGTATTGTTCGATATTCTTTTGTAATTTTCATCATGTAAATTATCGAGATGAGCCTACACATATTGGAGATCAATAATGTGATGTAGGAAGTTGACTTGTTCTAAATAAGTTAGGATGAGTACAAAAAGACATCTTTGACAAAAGATAAAACAATAGAACCCATCTTTCCATTTTTGGAAGTATTGATAGATATTTTGGACCCCAAATTGAATGGGATCAATTGGGAACCATCCCACATGACCTTGGTACCTGCAAGACAAAGGAAAATGGGTGAGACAACTATGTGGGGCGGACTTTTGACTCATGAACTACAACATTACAAAAAGGAAATAAAAGAGGAGGTCCACACCATGTTTGATTGCAATCAAATACCCTACCCTTCTTTTTGTGAACCACATGCTCTCTTAGCATGATTGAGGCCTCCTAATACACTCCCCCTACACCCCATTCGAACTCCCCAAGATAAGAGAGAAGGAGAGAGCCACATAACCAAGATAAGCCAAAGAGAGAGCAAGCTGTCCACAGGTTCGTTCTTCAGTGCGTAGCTCTGATTGTTTGAGCCATAACTTGAGCTTCACTCGTCCAAATAAGGCGTATGATATACCAACAGAAAGCTCTCAAGACGAGGAATCCGTGAAGGTATGGTTTGCAGAAATCGGAGTAGTGGAAGGCTTCCAAACCGTCCGAGCAAAACACAACCTCGCAGAAGAGGATTTAATCTTCTAAAGTGAGTTTTAACCCCAAAACTTTACTTTTCATTCTCCAAATGATATGAACGATTGGTGGGACTATTATACACTAATTCAAGTGTATAATATGTCCTTATAAAGTTATTTTATGTGTGTAAAGGTTGGATACTAACCTAGAGCAAATCTTGGAAAACTAGGAAACGAGTTAACCGGAAAACACCCATTCTAGGGGCTGTTTTCGTATCAATGATTAAGGGTTGAACTAGCACTTTGAGGAGGCTGTTTAACACTTATATTTGAGCAAGGAATTAGTTCCAAATCCACCTTGACCAAAGCTTTGACCATTGGACCAAGAAGGGAAAGTTTAAAGCTCAATTGAGGTGAGGATTGACATCTAATTGCTTACAACTTGTAGGTTAAGCATGAGATTACCTAAATGCTTAAATCATTATTTTTCATGGATTATGATGATTATATATTGATGAAATATTGATATAATTGCCAGAGAATGAAATTTGAAATGATTTGAGAATGTATGAATATTATGAGATTAAATGAGTATAAATGGACTATATTTGTGAAATAGGCATTTTGCTCATGTATGAATTATGTGGTTACATAAATGAATATTTGTGTATTGGGAGTGAACACTTAAGTTGCTGCTACATAACTATGAATATGTAGAGAATTACAAATAATGAGGATAATGGTACGATAACAATAATCTTAATAGTATTGAAATACTAGTTAGTGATTATTGGAACTTGTTGATAAAATTGATCCTAGGGATTGGATTGTATGAAAGGTACTTGAATATAGTTCAAGTGTATCTAATAACTTAGTATGGAACTAAGGTTAAGTTATGGGAAGTCTTTAAGGATGACCCGTGGTAGTGTAATGATATGTCAATTCTAGGCATAGGGTTGCTTGAGAATTGGACCTTAATGCATGGTGATGTGATAGAGCCGAGCTCTAGAATGCATGTAAGGTGTAGACTTGGAGTCTATGTATGGAATAGCTAGAGCCGAGCTCTAGAACTTGCGTGGTGATGTGATAGAGCCGAGCTCTAGAACGCAAGGTAGGGAAATTGACCCGAGGTATATGAATTGTATGGTGATGTGGTAGAGCCGAGCTCTAGAATACAATGTCATGTACTAGGGTTGGACTCTAGGAGTTGTCGTGGCTTATAGTCACGGGGTTGGGAATGGTGATTTCCAAATGAACATGGGCCCACGGGCCGGCTACTTGACTTTTATATAAAGTAAGTATATTTTTAAACGGGGTAACTTAGGGTTACAATCATAATGTACTATCACCCTATTTGAGGGTCTTATGTTTGAAATACTTGTTGTATATCTATTAGATGCCTGCCACACCAGTACTTTATAGCCGTATAGAGTACTGACCCCTTCGGGGGCGTCCCACCACCATTTCAGGTTGAGGCTTGAGCTTGCATCCTGCGCTTGTTGATCGGGTGAATCCGTGGAGAGAAGACTTGGTTCGTGCTTCCTCCATTCTATTTGAAACATTAACAAATTTGCTCATGGATATTTTATTATAGAGCCTGCGTGCTCATGAATAGCCCTGTGTGGCCCTTTTGTTTTAAACAATGTTTTCCGCTGCTTTATGAATTACTTATTATGTTGTTTATGGTTGACTTATGTGTGAATGATATTCATGACGCCTTGTATAATATGAATGTGTTGGACTGCCGTTGACTATTCGTATTGTACGGCGGGTTGTTGACGTGTCCGGGGAGGTCCGGGGCGTGACAACACCCGCCCCTAAGGCATCAAATCGGCTATAGACACTCTTGTCTGATTGGTTTAAACTAAAACCATTGGACAAAATAACTTCATCAACCTTTTGATGCCATTGTTTGGGTGCTTGTTTAAGCCCATACAATGATTTAACAAGTTTACAAACCTTATGCTCATTTCCCGGCATAACAAAATCTTTCGGTTGTTTCATGTAAACTTCCTCATCAAGATCACCATTTAAAAATGCTGTCTTGACATCTGTCTAATGGATAATCAGATTGTGTATAGCCGCCAAAGCAATTAATAACCTAATGGTTGTAATTCGAGCAACTGGCGCATACGTGTCAAAATAGTCAATTCCGGGTTTAGTCTAGAACCGTGAATGACTAACCGGGCCTTGAACCTGTCAACAGTTCCATCCACTTTCATCTTCCTTTTGAATATCCATTTCCAGCCTAAGGGTTTAGAACCCGGTGTCAAATCTGACAACACCCAAGTGTTGTTCGATCTCCATTTTTTTTTACTGCAAATCTCACATCCATATTTTGAATTGAGTCAAACCAAACAGTGTCTCATATCAAAGGGAGTACCAAAATTAGGAAACAAAAGTAAATAAGTTCTGAATCGATAACTACTTTCTAAAGATACAACTCATTTTTCTTCATAAATGTCTCACATGGAGGTTACATCAATCTTACAACCCTAGCTTGGTGCGACGCCAATGTCTGCGCTTAGCATTGTACCTGATCTTGTTGTCGGTCCTCATGCGAATCCAGTGTGGAATAGGTCATTTTGCCTCTGCTTCTTCGCAAGCTTCTTCTTGATGATGAAGGTCTTGTGTGATGGCATTTTCGGCAGAAGAGCGGGAGCGGAACCAACAGGTCTTGTGTTGTTCTCCATAATTGATGACATTTCATCATCAATTGCCTCCTTCCAAAAGGAAACATCTTAGGACTCCATTGCCTCTTTAAAGGTCTTTGGATCATCCTCAATTTGGTAACAATATGAATATTGTACCCCCCGCTTCGTCCATTGAACCTTCCACTAAATATAAGTGAAAATCGGGACCAAAATCTTTCAGGATACGGCCTGTTTTGCTTTTCCTAATTTGTAGTGTTTCGGGATCCGAGACGCCATCCAAACTTTCAGGAACTTGCACCTCACTGTGCTTGGAACTAAGTCCTTTGGTCTTTGAATTGATGAAAATCTCATCTTATCAAAGATTGTTGGTCCCGTTTAATATGGTAATCAGTCTAGAGGGGGGGGGGGGGGTGAATAGACTGATTGGTTTTTCAACTTTTCTCCAAGTCCAAAATGACTTATCAGAGAAGGTCTGATTCTGGTGACAGAGAGAGGCTGGTTCTGATATCAGAACTGGCCTTGGCAGCGGATTCTGATCTGTCCGGGTAGCCTCAGAAATACTAAGGCAAATGCCTTTCTGATAACTCTGAGAACAAGATCTGCTGAACACAGATTCCAAGTCTTAGAGTTAATCAGTTAATATCCTAAGTGCAGAAATATAAATTGCAGTAAAGTAAATGACACCGGATATTTTATAGTGGTTCAAGGAACAACTCGTTCCTCTAGTCCACTGTTCCACTAGCTTTGAAGTAGATCGGTTACAAAGCTTAGTTCCTAGCACTTAAGAAGTTCTCCACGCCTTCTTCAAGTCTAGCTGCCACCCAGGATGCAATTCCACGTCCTGATGGCTGGTCCTTTCACTCAGCTTCCCGGAAGTATCACCACTTCACTACTGCAGTTACTTGGACGCCCTTCTTTTCAGAAGATCCTTTGAAAAACAGAGTTTTTCCTCCAACTTGCTTCGTCACAAATGATGTTTGATGAAGTTCTTGAAGAGTTGAAGAACAGGATGAACTTTGCTTGTTTGTTGGGGATGAGAGATTTGGAGTTTGAATCTTCCCAACGTAAGCTTGTCTTGTTGAAGGTTGTAGAATTTGAATCTCAAGAGAGCTTGAATGGTGATGTGCAAGGGTTGTAGCAAAGTTGTTTTTCTGTTCTTCGGTGTGTAGCTTATATACTGAGGTTGTCTGCCCGTTGGAGGAGGAGACAACTGCATTAAATGCGCGTACAGTTGACTTGACCGCCGTTTTGGAAGGTTTCTATTTTTATAATATATCTTCCCGGATTCCTTGGTCAATCATTTGCAATCAATCCTTCAGCGTATCAGGCTCATTTAATGTGCATTAAATGCTTTCCTTTCATGCACAGTCTTCTAGCCGTTGGATGTTTTTACCCGTTGAATTCAGAGCTGTTGGATGTTGCTTGAGATTTTTCTAAGTGTTCGTCGGGCTCTGATCAGGCTCTTCTGATATGTTGGATTCTGATGGCTTTCTGATGAGTTGAGTTCTGATGGAGTTCTGATCTCTGACTGAACTCTGACTCTGATAGGTTCGCTGATGAGTACCTCTGATCTGTAGATCTCATTGGCTATCAGATGTCCAAGTTTATCAGCAACTCTCATGGTGCAACTCTGATGGACTTCTGCTAAGAGAACTCTGATGGAGCAGTTCTCATAGAGCAAGTCTGGTCGAGCAGTTCTGATGCACTTCTGATCTGATCCAAAATAGAGCAACTCTGATCGTCGACTACACTAATACTTACAATTGAAAATTCTAATACATAAAATCTAATTTGGGGGTACTCTAACTTTCTAATCCTATAGCATCATCAAAATCTAATTACATTTATTCCTTACAATTTCCCCCTTTTTGATGATGCCAAAACCCTTAAACTATTTCCAGAGAAGTGCCTTTCACCATAAAGAAAATAAGTTAAAAATAAACTTTCATTTAAAAACTTGGTGGGCACTTAGCATAGGAAAGTAGTAAGAGTAAGATACAATCAATCACGCAGTAATCAAATAAGGATAGAAAGCAACAGATAACACAAGATATGATATAGCCATGCAAATTAGAGGCAGAGAGGTTATTTTTATTAATCAGAGTTTTACAAATAAGAAATGTAAAGGAGATAAAGTTTAGAAATCTTCCTCTGCAACCTCTGCAAGAACAGCCTCTTCTTTTGCTTTGGTTTCTTGAAGCTCAGCATTTACTCTTTCTCTTATTGAGGCAAGGTTCCTGGGAGTCATGTATTTCTTCCAGAGTGGAGTAAGCTGGCAATCAAGATAGTACCTTATTGCATCCTTCTCATCCTTCCCAGGTAGAATTCTCAACCTCCACCATTCCTCAGCTTCTTCTATGGATCCTCCATGAGCAATGGTGATGGTGCCATTCTCATCTTGGATCAGATTCTCACACTGCAGGGGAGTCATGTGCTTTTTCATCTCAGCAAATTGGACTCTGTCTGGTTTAGACAACCCACTGTTCAGCCATTGGTTCAATGTGAAGGATGGGGATTTCTTCTTCTTTGAGTGAGGAGGAGGAGGTTTCTGAATGCCAGCAGCTAGCCTCTTTTGTCTTGCTCTTTCAAAGTACCTAGCAGGGTTAATGGCTCTGGAGCTTGGGCCTCCTGCTTCTCTGGGAGGTGGGACAGGTTCTCTGCTATCTTCCCCCTTTTTGGCATCAACAAGATCACCAAGTAGGAGTCCAATTTTCGAGAATTCTGTAGCATTGCTCTCTTTTAAAGCTTCAAGGGTACCCGGTAGAGTTTGGGTCACAGAGGCCAGCCCTTCTATCAGCTCCTTTTGCTTGCCCACAGCTGATTGAATATCCTTGGTAGTGGCTTCAAGGAGAGTCAACTTGTGATCTCTGTCCTTGCCACTATTTATCAGCTTGATGGAGAATTCCTTAGTGTCTTTGCACATGGCTTCTACACCTTGGATTTCCTCTCTGGCCTTGTCAGCAGACCACTGTACATCATCAATAGCAGTAGAGAGCTTTTTGATGGCCTTGTCTTGCTTTTCAAGGACTTTAGTGTGATGATAGAGAACAGAGTTCACACCACTCACTTCCTTAGTAATCGTACTTAGTTTCTCTGCTGTTTCATTCTTGTGCTGTTCAAAGGCCATAGCAATGATGCCTACATTCTTGAGCAGCACATTAACCCCTTCTGCTAGCTTTTCACTATAGGTGGTGAGATGGTTGTCAGTGGTATTCACATTATCCAGAATCTTGGTCATACCCTTGACAAGCTGGAGTCCCACGTGCTCTATCTCAGCCATGAAGCGTTGAGGAGCCTGACTGGTGGCTAGAGCTTGATCAGATTTGGGAGGGGATTGAGGAGGAGCCTGAGGGGATGGCTCTGATGATGAAATCTGAAGGGGGATTTGCTGGGGTGAGGACTGTGGTTGAGAGGGTGATTGTTTTGGTGATGGTGGTGGTGGTGGTGATGGTGAGCGATTTTTGGTTGGAGTGAGTTGTTTGCAAGGAGAGGCAGGTTTGGGTAATTGCTCTTTGGGTGAGGGAGTTGGAGTTTTCTGTGGTGAGGGAGATGGTGTTTTCTCGGATGAAGGGATTGGGGTTGACTTGGGTGAAGGTGAGGGTAACTCTGATGCAGTAGTAGGAAAAGGGGATGTTATGAGGACAGCAGAATCAGAAATTACCTCAATGTTCTGGTGCTGCTCCTTCCTCCAGTCTGCTATCAGACTTGCAAAGATTAATTCAGCATCTGAGGGTCCACCAGCTGGCTGTTCCGGTTCAAGGGATACTTTCATTGTCCTCTCAGTCAGCCAGGCCTCGAAAATGGGAACTTCTTGCTCTGTGAGAGGGGGGACATCTGATGCAGTATGGTCCAAGGCTGAAGTAGAGAGACATCCTTTGCCTTTGTAGTTCTTTTTCTTTGTAGCCAGAACATGCTCCAGAAATGGGATATTTGTGCATTTGGACACATCATCAGTCCCAGTCCAGTTGAATACCTCCTTTTCTTCGGCAGAGAAGTATCCAAACTGCTGGAGAATTCCGGACAAAGAGCCCAATCTCCATGTCCTCCATGCTAGTACCCTGTGGAACTGTTTGTTTAGAGCAGTGAGGACATCTTCTTCTTTAATTTCAGTATTACTGTGGGTGGGAGTTTGATGTGGTGAGGAGGAGGTTATGACCAGAGCTGCTTCCTCAGTAGATGGAAGAGAGGGAAGTGGCAGTTCCCCCTGAATCACACCCTCTTGATCAGATGCAGTAAGGGCGTGAGGTATCTCTGATGTTGATTCTTCAATGGAGGGAGGCACCTCTGAAGCAGGAGCCTCTTGTGCATCAACTACCTCTGATGCAGGTTCCCCCTGAGGTTCTGACTTCCTGGATGAAGAGCTGGTCTTTTTCTTTTTCTCATTTGGGGGAGAGGCAGGAACATCAGAGTCACTGTGTACAACAGCCCTTCTTTTTCTTTTCAATTTTTGTTTCTTCATAGGAGTGACCTTTTCTGTCACAACAAGAGCTTCTTTCTCTGATGCATCCTCCTCTGATGCATCCTTCTCAGAAGTTGCCTCTGCTTGTTTCTGAGGTTTTTTCTTTTCTTCAACTTTCTTCTTTTTGGACTGCTCAGAGACTGTAGCTTGTTTTTGATGAGCTTTCTTGGGAGCAGCCTCAGGTTTTTCAACCTGTTTCTCCCTGTTTTGTTCAAGCCTGTTGGCCTTTTTCAATTCAGCAGCAATGGCCACATTCAGTTTTGGAGAAATGGTGAGGAAGATGGTTTTGGTGTGGTCCACTTCAGTGGCCTCTCTGAGAGCTATCTTGGAGTTAGAGATAAGCCTTGAGATCAGAAGACCATGACCCAACTTGGTGGAGAAAAGGCCAGTTTTCTTATCCTTTTTCCCAATAGATTCAGAGAGGGACTGGAACAATACCTTTCCCCAGTTGATGTTCATCCCTCTGTGAACAGCATATAGGGCCTTTGAGTTGGTGTGATTCATCTGATCAGTTGAACTTGTTTTGCACCACAAGCACCGATGCATAATGCTCATCAGCCTTTCAAAGTCCTTCTTCAGGACATTCTTCTTCATGTAGAGAGTTTCTACCCCGGTTGCATCTTCCCGGCAGTAGGCGGCCACAAAGTTTTGGACAGTGATGTCCACGTCATCAAGTTCGATGAAGCTTGAGTTGTCCTCCTCCTGAGGGTCAAGCTTGATGTCAAAGAACTCGTTTAGTGTGTGAGCATCAATCTTGAGGCCCTTGCCTTGGACCTGAGAGAAAATAGTGTTGTTGCTGATATGGGCATTTAGATAGAATTCAGCCACATCAAGATTGCTGAAGTGCTCGTATGGATGAGCCACTATTTTGCTGAGTTGTGAGTCATGCATCCCTTTGATGACTTCCTTCATGACCTTCTGATTTTCTGCCAATAGTGGAAGTGATGACAGATCCACCTTCATGCCAGTGACGATGTTGCTTACTAAGGTCTTAGCTTCGGATTCAGAGAGATCAGTGATGTTGATGAACTTCATTTTTAGGTTAGTGAGGAGTTTGAGAGTTCTGAAGGTTGAGAGTTTAGAGAGATAAAGCTTGAAGACGAGGAATAAAATTGCAGTAGCAATTTAGGTTTTCAGAACGAGTATATATGAATTTGGGTTAGTGGACGTTTGATATAATTTACGGTTTCGAGGTTGCATTAAATGGAATGCGGGCGGAAAGCCGTTTTCCAAAAATGGTAATAACTACCGGGGGTAAAATAGTAACTTCTAGTTTATTGAATAGCCTCGTCCGAAATTTAGAAAATTTTTCTAAGTCCACAGCCACTCTGATAAGTATTAGCCCTTGTATCAGAGATAGGGATGTTCTGATATAAGGACCTCTGATGAATACTAAGTCTGATCCTTCCTGCAACTCTGACTTTTGCAAGTCTGAGCCTTCATGATTCTGATTCAAGCTTCTGATGGATAAGAGCTTGAGTATCAGAGATGGAATGTTCTGATGAGTCCACATCTGATACTTCTGCAACTCTGATTCATGCATCTCTGGGAAGATCATCCATCATTCCCAATTCTTCCCTTAGCTTGTTAAACCTTGCCTCTGAGAGAGGTTTGGTTAAGATATCTGCAAGCTGATCTTCAGTTGGGACATGCTCAATTGAGATGTGCTTCTTCTCCACATGATCTCTGATGAAGTGATGTCTGATCTCGATATGCTTTGTCCTTGAATGCAGCACAGGATTCTGAGTGATGGCAATGGCACTGGTATTGTCACACAGCAGCTTGATTTCCTTTGCTTGCACTCCATAGTCTTTGAGTTGTTGCTTCATCCAGAGTAATTGAGCACAGCAACTTCCAGCAGCAATATACTCAGCTTCAGCAGTGCTAGTTGAGATTGAATTCTGCTTCTTGCTAAACCAGGAGACAAGTCTCCCACCTAGCAATTGATAGTGACCAGAAGTACTCTTCCTGTCCAATCTGCAACCTGCAAAATCTGAATCAGAATAGCCAATTAGTTCAAAATTACCTCCCTTGGGATACCATAGTCCTGCGTTTGGATTTGCTTTGATATATCTGATAATCTTCTTAGCAGCAACTAGATGACTCTCCTTGGGCTTTGATTGGTATCTGACACAGATTCCTACTGCAAAAGCTATGTCTGGTCTGCTTGCAGTCAGATAGAGGAGAGATCCAATGATTCCTCTATAAGTTGTTGCATCAACATCCTTTCCTTCATCATCTGGTCCAATTCCTTGAGATGCATTCATAGGAATTTTGACTGAGGATTTTCCATCTACTCCAAACTTCTTGATGAGATCTCTGGTGTACTTTCCTTGGTTGATAAAGATGCCTTCTGGTACTTGTTTGACTTGTAATCCAAGAAAGTAACTGAGTTCTCCCATCATGCTCATTTCAAACTTCTTCTGCATAACTTGAGAAAATTTCTTGCATAATTCTGGATTAGTGCTTCCAAATATAATGTCATCAACATAAATTTGCACTAACAGAATATGATTAGCAACAGAAATTTGAAATAGAGTTTTGTCCACCTTTCCTTTAGTAAACCCATGGTTCACTAAGAATAGGGACAATGTGTCATACCAGGCTCTGGGAGCTTGCTTAAGACCATAGAGGGCCTTTCTGAGCTTGTAGACACAAGAGGATTGAGTAGGAATGACAAAACCTGGAGGTTGTTCAACATAAACTTCCTCTTCAAGTTCTCCATTCAGAAATGCACTCTTGACATCCATTTGGTATACTTTGATGTCGTTGTAAGCAGCATAGGCTAGGAACATCCTGATTGCTTCCAGTCTTGCAACAGGTGCAAAGGTTTCATCAAAATCTATGCCTTCTTCTTGACAGTATCCCTTTGCAACAAGCCTTGCTTTATTCCTTACAATGTTGCCTTCTTCATCTGCTTTGTTTTTGAATACCCACTTGGTTCCAATGACATTCTGATGCTTTGGTCTGGGAACAAGTTTCCATACTTCATTCCTTTCAAACTGTGTCAGCTCTTCTTGCATTGCATTGATCCAGTCTGAATCTTCTAGAGCTTCTTCTACACACATTGGTTCCATCTGGGATATGCAGCAGGTGAACATGGCTTCTCTTCTTGATGCAGATCTGGTCCTAACACCACTGGTGACTTGACCTATCACTTGATTAGGAGGATGATCTCTCAACCAAGTTAGATCAGGTTCTGACAGTTGCTGTCTAGGCAACTCTGATGGTTCATCTTCTGATATATCATCTTCATTTTCATCTTTGTCTATCAGAACTGGATTGGCAGGAGGAGTTGAGAATATAGGGTTGTTGATGACCTCTTCTGATAGTTCTGCACCCTTGTCTTCAAGGTTGATCTTCTGCAGAGTTTCTGATAATTCTTCTGCAGAGGTACCATCATCAAATTTGACATGAATAGATTCCTCAACTTGTAGGGATCTCCTGTTAAGTATTCTATAGGCTTTGCTTGAACTTGAGTAGCCTAAGAATACACCTTCATCATCTTTTTCTTGAAATACTTTCAGATTATCCTTTCCATTGTTTAGAATGTAGCACTTGCATCCAAACACATGGAAGTAGCTGATATTTGGCTTTCTTCCTTTCCACAACTCATAGGGGGTCTTCTGATGATTCTTGTGGATCATGCACCTATTCTGAGTGTAGCATGCAGTGTTGATAGCTTCAGCCCAGTATCTGATGGGCAGTCCTGATTCTGCAATCATAGTTCTTGCAGCTTCCTTCAGAGTTCTGTTCCTTCTTTCTGCAACACCATTTTGTTGGGGTGTTCTGGCAGCAGAAAGTTGATGGAATGTACCATTCTGATCACAGAAGTCTTTTATCACTTTGTTGACAAATTCCGTTCCTCTGTCAGATCTGATTGTTCTGACCTTCATATTCTTCTCAGTTTGGAGTTGCTTTAGCAGAGATGGCAACTTCTGAAGAGTTTCATTCTTCTTAGTCAGAAACACAGTCCAAGTATATCTTGAGTAGTCATCAACCATAACAAGAGTATATCTTTTTCCACCAACACTGGGAGTTTCAACTGGTCCAAATAAATCCATATGGATCAGATTTAGAGGACAAGTAGAAAGATCTCCAGCTATGGGTTTGAATGAGGTCTTCACTTGTTTTCCTTTTTGACAAGCACTGCAGAGGGTCTCCTTCTTGTAGACAATGTTAGGCAGACCATCTACAATGTGTTCTCTTGCCAGTTTGTTGATGGTTTTGAAGTTCAGGTGGCTAAGCTTCTTGTGCCAGTCCCAGCTTAGCTTTGAGTTGTCCTTTGCTATCAGACAAGTTCCATCTTTTGCTGTTTGCCAGTCAACAACATAGATGTTCTTCCTTCTTTTGGCTGTAAGAACCACTTCTTTGGTTGTCTCATGCTTGACATAGCATAAGGTCTTGGTGAATTCAACTATGTAGCCTTTGTCACAGAACTGGCTAGCACTCAGCAAGTTGAACTTCAGACCTTTGACATATGAGACATCTTCAATGATTATCTGGTTCTTGATCAGCTTTCCTCTTCCTTTTGTTTGCCCTTCCTTGTCATTTCCACCGAAAGTGACTCTGGGTCCATTGATTTTCTGGAACTCTGATAGGCAACTTTTGTCACCTGTCATGTGTCTGGAGCATCCACTGTCAATATACCATTCTTTTTCTGGGATGGCTCCAGCACACAGTTCCTGCAAGATTAAAAGGAAGATTTAGGTACCCAAGCAATGTTGGGTCCTGGGGGGTAATGCAGTCTTGGTAGTTGGTACCATTTTGGTCTCATCAACTGAAACCTTGGTGGATGGTACCCATTGTCCACCTGGTAGTTGTAGTAAACAGATGTATGATTCACTTTGGGCAGATGCTTGTGAGGATCATGCTTTCTGTTTGCATACTTTTGCATAGCCTTCTTTGTTGGAAAGAAGTCCCATATACTATCAAGATCAGAGGAGCGCTTAACTTTAGACTTCTGAGGTTGACCAGACAACCTCTTCTGCCTATAGTTAATCTTCTCTTGATATCTGCCTTTCTGATAGCAGTTTCTGATACCATTGTCATGAGATTGTCTGATAGGGTTAGGCCTTTGATTATTATTGTTCTGAAAACTTTTCCTTTTGTTAGAGTGTCTGCCAGGTTCATTAGTTTTCAATCTTTGTTTTGATTTGGCCTTTAGAGTTTGTTTCTCTTGTATGACCTTCTCATGAACAACTTTAGTACCAGAAGTACTAGCATGGCAATTGGGGCTCAGGGTCTGTGACACTATGACCTTTTTAGCCTTAGCAACTTTGGTGCTAGGCCTTACAGAAGGCTCACCAGACTCTGGTTCAATATATCCAAGACCAGGGGTAGAGTTGTGAAAGTCATTGATACCCTTCATAGAAGATTGCATCTTCAGAAGGCTATTGTATCTGACTTCAAGATGTTCAATTTCTCTTATTCTCTTTAGAAGGGACTCATTTTCAGCTTTCAGCTTACTGTTCTCTTCTTTAATAAAGGAATAAGATCCTTGGATAGTCTTGAACTCTTCCCAAAATGATGACATTGGATCATCATTTAAGGCTGTGCCTACCGAAGAAGAAATAGAGTCAGAAGTGGAGCATACCTCATCATCTGATTGTGCCATGAGGCAGAGGTCTTCAGTTTCTGCATCCAAGCAGCAGAATGCTTCATCAGAGTCGGAGTCTGAGCTGGACTCTGATTCAGAGAGTGGATCTCTCTCAGCTTGTTCTGATACAAATGCTCTTCTTCTTCTGTGTTGATCATCTGGTTTCTTTTCTTCTTCATGTCCTTGCTTCTTGGACACTCTTGGATAGGGGCAATTTGCTTTGAAATGCCCAGGCTGTCTGCAGTTGTAGCAGAGGTACTCTCCATTGCTTTCAGAAGATTTGGTCTTCTGATGTGGTCTTCTGATGGAAGATGGACTCCTTCCATCTTTCTTCATAAACTTCTTAAACTTTCTGGCAAAAGCAGCCATATACTCATCAGATAAGAGAGTAGAAGGGTCAAAGTCACTTACCTTTGAGGTGCTAGCAGTGAGAGCAGTGGTGGTCCTCTCATCAGGAGCTTCTTCCCTCTCTTCATGCATCTCAAACTCATAAGCCTTGAGATCAGAGATGAGTTTCTCAGTGGCATAAGTCTTGATGTTCTTGCTTTCCTGGACTGCAATCACTTTCATCTTCCAAGCTGAAGGCAGTCCCCTGAGGATCTTCATGTTGACCTCTTTGATGGTGAGCTCCTTCCCAAGCTCAGAAATCTCACTAATGAGAATCAGCAGTCTCTCATGCATCTTAGCAATGCATTCTTCTGGCAGAAGCTTGAAATCATCAAACTTTTTCATAGCAATGGTCAACTTGTTATCTCTTTCTTGTTCATCTCCTGCTCCAATCTCATCCAGCTTATCCCAGATTTCTTTGGCAGTTCTGCACTTCTTGATTCTGTTGAAGTATCTTTCATCAATAGCCTTGTAAAGGATGTCCTTGGCTATATTATCCAGGTTGTACTGCCTTTTCTCTTCCTTGGTCCATTCTGACCGGGCTTTCTCAATCATCTGGGGCTGAGAGTTATCAATAGAGTGAGCAGGATTGATCTTCATGAACTGGATAAAGGGTCCATTCTCCAAGACTTCCCACATTTCATCATGTAGGGCACATAGATGTGCCTTCATTCTGATCTTCCAATCATCATACTTTTGATCTGTGAACATAAGATGCTTTGCAAGAGAATTATCCATTATAATAAATAAAGAGAGGCTAAGAACAAGTGGATCTTTGTTCAGAGAGTAACCTGAAAGATTACAAGAACAAGGAGGCTCTGATACCACTTGTTGGTCCCGTTTAATATGGTAATCAGTCTAGAGGGGGGGGGTGAATAGACTGATTGGTTTTTCAACTTTTCTCCAAGTCCAAAATGACTTATCAGAGAAGGTCTGATTCTGGTGACAGAGAGAGGCTGGTTCTGATATCAGAACTGGCCTTGGCAGCGGATTCTGATCTGTCCGGGTAGCCTCAGAAATACTAAGGCAAATGCCTTTCTGATAACTCTGAGAACAAGATCTGCTGAACACAGATTCCAAGTCTTAGAGTTAATCAGTTAATATCCTAAGTGCAGAAATATAAATTGCAGTAAAGTAAATGACACCGGATATTTTATAGTGGTTCAAGGAACAACTCGTTCCTCTAGTCCACTGTTCCACTAGCTTTGAAGTAGATCGGTTACAAAGCTTAGTTCCTAGCACTTAAGAAGTTCTCCACGCCTTCTTCAAGTCTAGCTGCCACCCAGGATGCAATTCCACGTCCTGATGGCTGGTCCTTTCACTCAGCTTCCCGGAAGTATCACCACTTCACTACTGCAGTTACTTGGACGCCCTTCTTTTCAGAAGATCCTTTGAAAAACAGAGTTTTTCCTCCAACTTGCTTCGTCACAAATGATGTTTGATGAAGTTCTTGAAGAGTTGAAGAACAGGATGAACTTTGCTTGTTTGTTGGGGATGAGAGATTTGGAGTTTGAATCTTCCCAACGTAAGCTTGTCTTGTTGAAGGTTGTAGAATTTGAATCTCAAGAGAGCTTGAATGGTGACGTGCAAGGGTTGTAGCAAAGTTGTTTTTCTGTTCTTCGGTGTGTAGCTTATATACTGAGGTTGTCTGCCCGTTGGAGGAGGAGACAACTGCATTAAATGCGCGTACAGTTGACTTGACCGCCGTTTTGGAAGGTTTCTATTTTTATAATATATCTTCCCGGATTCCTTGGTCAATCATTTGCAATCAATCCTTCAGCGTATCAGGCTCATTTAATGTGCATTAAATGCTTTCCTTTCATGCACAGTCTTCTAGCCGTTGGATGTTTTTACCCGTTGAATTCAGAGCTGTTGGATGTTGCTTGAGATTTTTCTAAGTGTTCGTCGGGCTCTGATCAGGCTCTTCTGATATGTTGGATTCTGATGGCTTTCTGATGAGTTGAGTTCTGATGGAGTTCTGATCTCTGACTGAACTCTGACTCTGATAGGTTCGCTGATGAGTACCTCTGATCTGTAGATCTCATTGGCTATCAGATGTCCAAGTTTATCAGCAACTCTCATGGTGCAACTCTGATGGACTTCTGCTAAGAGAACTCTGATGGAGCAGTTCTCATAGAGCAAGTCTGGTCGAGCAGTTCTGATGCACTTCTGATCTGATCCAAAATAGAGCAACTCTGATCGTCGACTACACTAATACTTACAATTGAAAATTCTAATACATAAAATCTAATTTGGGGGTACTCTAACTTTCTAATCCTATAGCATCATCAAAATCTAATTACATTTATTCCTTACAAAGATCACATCCCGAGACTCAATCACGGTGTTAACCGCTACCGCATCGTTAGGTTCTATTACATAAAATCTATAAGCCTTGGAATTGTCTGCATACCCTATGAATATATGCAAGCAATTCCCCTTTCTCCCAATGTTTTCCTTTTGGGCTCGGGCAATTTTACAACCGCCCTACAACCCCAAACTCGAAAGTACTTCAAATTTGGAGCCTTTTTGTACCAAAGCTCATATGGGATTGTCTTGTTCCGTTTGTTTGGAACCCTATTTAGAACATATCAGGCTGTGAGCATGGCCTCTCCCCAAAACCCTTCACTCAAACCCGAGTAGGAAAGCATGGAATTAACCATTTCCTTTAACACTAGATTTTTCCGTTCGGCCACACCAGTTTGTTGTGGTGTATACGGAGTCGTGGTCTCATGAATGATTCCAACATATTGAAAATAATGGGGATCCATCCAAACTTTCAGGAACTTGCACCTCACTGTGCTTGGAACTAAGTCCTTTGGTCTTTGAATTGATGAAAATCTCATCTTATCAAAGATCACATCCCGAGACTCAATCACGGTGTTAACCGCTACCGCATCGTTAGGTTCTATTACATAAAATCTATAAGCCTTGGAATTGTCTGCATACCCTATGAATATATGCAAGCAATTCCCCTTTCTCCCAATGTTTTCCTTTTGGGCTCGGGCAATTTTACAACCGCCCTACAACCCCAAACTCGAAAGTACTTCAAATTTGGAGCCTTTTTGTACCAAAGCTCATATGGGATTGTCTTGTTCCGTTTGTTTGGAACCCTATTTAGAACATATCAGGCTGTGAGCATGGCCTCTCCCCAAAATCCTTCACTCAAACCCGAGTAGGAAAGCATGGAATTAACCATTTCCTTTAACACTAGATTTTTCCGTTCGGCCACACCAGTTTGTTGTGGTGTATACGGAGTCGTGGTCTCATGAATGATTCCAACATATTGAAAATAATGGGGATCCATATATTCTCCTCCCCGATCTGTCCTAAGACATTTAATTGGATTACCCAATTGCAATTCAACCTCGGTTTTATACACTTTAAATTTCTCTAAAGCTTCATCCTTAGTGTGCAATAAATACGCAAAACAAAACCGAGTTGAATCATCAATAAAAGTAACAACGTACTTTTTATTGCCAAGGGAAGGAGTTGAGTGAAAGTCACATAGATCACTATGTACAAGATCCAAAATAGCCGAATTCCTTTCAATATTAGGAAATGGTTGTTTTGTGATCTTAGTAAGCATGCAAGTCCTACACGTATCATTATTAATATCAAAAGCCGGAATTAAACCATCTTTAGACATTTCATGCATTTTTTTAAAATTAACGTGAGCTAGTCTAGCATGCCAAATCATACAATCATTCATGGAAGATGCCACAAAAACAGAATTATCACTAGAAATGAATTTATTCACAAATGGACCGGACTTAAAAACAGAATTATCACTAGAAACGAATTAAGTCCGGCTCATTCATGTTTCTTTACAATCATGCGATTTGATAAATATCCAAAACCAACAAACACACCACACTTGGACAGAATATATTTATCGGATTCAATCACTTGTTTGAACCCTAAAGTATTCAACATACTTTTTGAAACAAGATTATTTCGAACCTTTGGTACATACAAAACATCAAACAACGTAATTGTTTTTCTAGAAGTAAATTCTAAAACAATTACACCCTTTCCTTTTTTTTTAACTTGGAAGGCAAACCACCGCATCCAGTGGGGCAAATGCCGGGAACGTTTACCATTATTTTATTAAAATAGAGTTGAATACAAATAGAGAGGGGCACTAGACCAGAACCTCTCCTAGAAAATAAAAAACAGGCAAAATAAAGAAAACTCAGGGGGGCCTGACCTGACATGAGTAAAAATTAATGTCTAAAATAAGGAAACCCAAACAAATCAGTGTAATAAATAAGCCTTGCAGATCTGGGAAGCACATCCAGCGAATTAAAGAAACATAAATGGGCCGGACTTAAAAATGGATCAGCCAACACATGGGCCAACAATTACACCCTTTCCTAAGATTGGCGCCATTGACTCATCTCCCATTCGTAAGTAAGAAACAACCTTAATTGGGTCTAGGTCTTCAAACCATCCTTTATCCTTACACACATGGCTCGTAGCCTCCGAGTCAATCCACCATGCACAATCATCATCCTGTACATAAAACGATTCTGGAATGAGTGATACATAATTCTTGACAAAATTATCAAAGTTAGTCAAGAACTGACCTTCTTTTCGTGGAACCAGGTCCTTAGACCGTTCCTATCCACTTCCACTTGTTCCACCGCCATTCTTGTTTAGTTTCACACGGCAATCACATTTGACATGTCCAACCTTTTGACACCTCCAACAAACCAAACCTTTCAGTTTCTTTTTGTCTTTCCCCTTATCTTTCGGGTTAGATTTATTATCCTCAACCAAATGAACATGAGGCTGTCTAGATTCAACTTCAACCATAATTTGGTCATTCTCTTGCGCACGAAGAGATTCCTCAATGTGTAAGTGACTCACAAGTTGAACCAATGACAATTCCTCATCTTGATGTTTTAAAAAACGTTTAAAATCCTAACAAGAGGGTGGAAGTTTGTCAATTACAATCAACATGGCATAGGATTCATCAACACCTATCTTGTGGATTTTAAATTTGTAACACCCCCATTTTCCCGCCCAAAGTAATACTTGAAATAATAGATTTATTGATAATAAACTTGATTTATTCATTCAAAATAAGTAGAGTTTTGCAGCGGAAATAACATTAAATGGGAAATGGGTGTTACCGCCACACCCGATCATCTCTTAACCGGATGCACAGGCAAACCAAAATAAAACAATAAAAACTAATGTACTTAGCTTGTAAATAAATGTTTATTCTTGACTATATTTTTCTAAGGAATCTCTAATCCGCTCTCAGGCGCATGCAATCAACAATCAAAATAATCATCATCACCTGCACAAATAAAGTGCAGAAAACAAAACAAAGAAGAGGAAACAAAAATTAGCTTTAGAGCTAAGTAAGTACTACCCAACCCCGTAAAATAATCATGTTTGACTAAAATAGATTTTTATATAATATTATATAAAAATAACTCACTCCACCGAAACCCCTTTCTCTTTTATTCACTTCAAAAATTACTTCTTTATTGATAAATTCTTCTTTTCTGGGTACCACCTCAAAAGTCACTTCTTAAATGGTAATCTCTTCTTCTCTTTGGATTTTCAAAATCCCAATCTTTCTAACTTCCTAGTAGTTTAGAAGGGCGGTGCTCAACCTTTCGGCTGAGCCCGGTGAACCGTGGTTACGGACGGCCACCCCGAACAATGCCGGTACCACAACTGCTCTTGTGGAAACGAAACGACTACCTTAAGTGTGCACACCCCCTAAAAGGGATTCCAAGCCCTCCGAGTAGTAAGTCGTCACGAGTAATCGGGACTCAGTCTACCAACTACCCCACCTTTAAAATTCTTGAATGATTAGGGACTACTACTATAACTCTACTTCTTAAAAGGGATCATCGATCCAATTATCACTGAAAACTTATTCTCACCCTTAGCAGTAGTAGCCCTTTTACGTCGGAACTACTACTACTACCACAACTCTCCTTCTTAAAAGGGATCATCGATCCGAAAGTTACTCAAAAATCTCTTCTTAGTAGTAGCCGCTCTAATCACCCTCCACATTTATCCGGATGTGGAAAACCGACACCGCGGATTTCTCCCGCGGTGCTCACCTCTTATAAAATCCTTATTTTTATCTTGAATTAAGTATACTTCAAAAATACTTCTCAATCTCTCTAATTAGTCTCAAAGGTATTTAAAATATTTAATACCCCAAAAAGTACTCTTAATTTGTATTCCTCAAAATCTCATACACGTAATTCAAAATTCACACTTAATCACATAATTAATGCATAATAAGCATATAATACGAGGAAACAATTTTGGATCGGCAGAGAAACTTACCTTAATCTTTATGCTCCTAGTTCTCCTCCTCTATTCCGCTCTCTAAGTTACCACCTTTTTAATTAAGATGATAAAATTAGTCACTTATCCTATTCTTAATAATTTAACCGATTTTCCCCTTACCCTATCATTCGATCTTAGGTTATCAATTAATTATTAATTAACCACTTTCAATTTAGACAACTTATGAAAATCGTACATTTATTCCCGATACAATATTCCAAAGATGACCATATCAATCAAATTCTTCCATTCCTGTAGTATCATTTTTATTAAGCCAAGCCTATAATCAAACTTTATTTCCATGGACTTGATCTTCATAGCATCTCTGCGTAAAAACCGTTTCAAACTTTATTTCCATTCATTACCAACTTCAATGTTATTATTGTTATTATGATGATTATTATTATTAATTATTATATTAGACATACGGCCCAATATAACCCAGCCCACTTTAGCTTAACTCTTGTTATCAATTTTCAGTCTGTTTCTCAAATCCATAAACTCAATCTGTTCCATTATAAATTGGTCATGATAATTCATCAATTAAATCCATAAATTTATTAGTTTATTTTAATTGACCCAATTATTTAAAATTGTCTAGACCATTTATTTACTAAAGCCCAATATTCAAACAAAAGAAAGGTGCAGAGTACTACGTACTCTTCTTCCTCCTTCGGAGGATGCTACGCAGCAAACAGGGGAGAGTGCAGCGGCTTAGCAGCCGGGCTTCCCATCATCGACAATCCCTGCGGTCTACTCTTCCAGCGCCGTCCACGGTCCGAACGACGACGGTGGCTTTACCAACAGCTCGGCACAACAAATTGGTCGGGTTTTCTTCTCCGGCGAGTGGTTCAGCCACAAGACTGGTCGGTACGGCAGCCTTCGACGTCTTGACTCCGGTCCTCGATCTTTCTCCCCTCTCTCTCACGCTCTCTTTTCTTTTCTTTCTATTCCTCTATTTTCTCTCGATCTCGCAGGTGTGTGGTTCGTAGTATATCTTGAACGCAAGTCATGTGTATCTGATTATATATAGGTTACGTATGTATACATGAGGCGGCAACCATGCATATTAGGGTTTAGGTCAAATTTGATTCTTATCAGCCCTTTGGGCTTTGCATACGTTGCTTTTATTATTTTAATATATGTATATGTTATGATCTACATATGTAAATACGAAGTAGTATATACGGAATATTAGTAGTGTACGTGTGTGGATATTTCAACTAAATATACTATGTACGAAGTACTACGTATATATCATTTGATAAAAAGTCACTTTTCTTTTTATCCAAGTACAAATTTTATTTGATCAACCTAATCATCATAAAAAGGTCACTTTTCTCGCATTTATTTTATTAACAAAATTATTCATATTTCTTTTTAAACGAAAATTTTCACTTAAATTTTCAGGGTATTACAAAATTGACCAAGAACGTGAAGGAGTTCATTGTATTGTTCCATAACTGGCCTTGAGTCAACCATTTTATAATTATTAAACTCACTCACCAAGACTTTCTTACAAGAAGCATCTTCGGCGATGTATTTTGACTCAAGAGAATTCTACAATTCCTTCGCACTCTCAACATTTTGGTAAATATCAAATAACGCATCGGACATACCGTTAAGAATGTGGCATCTATATGTGTAGTCATCGTTCTCCCACTTGTTACGCCTCCTAGTTTGTTCCAGAGTTTCATCCTCCATATCACTTCCGGCATCGTAGTGCTCAACACGTACACGACCTTCACTGTGTTGAGAAGGAAGTGCATCTTCTTTTGCCATCTACGAAATCATTCCCTTGAAAGTTGTCCAATTTGTTGAACTTGGACGTCATCTCTTCCACGTTACTCATGATAAGGAATATCAATTCGATTATTGGGGTATCACGCAGGGGGTGATAATCAAGTACTTGGATTGCTTAAGGATCGTGTTAGTTCACTTTCCGAATTGATGTTTCTCCCCTATGTCTGGGTTACAAGAAATTCAATCTAGGATAATCCTTAAGGACACTCTAGAACTTGGGCACAAGAACTAGAGCCATACTAGTGAGTATATGGATTGTTTTTCTTTAATTTGAGTGTCAAAGTGATGATGATGTGTTGGATATGTTTCCTCTCCCTCCTCTGTACAAAATATGGTGATATATATATATCCATATTAACCGCCCTAGGCAGTTACAACACGTTTGAAAATAACCGTGACGGTTTTTTGGAAACTGCTGAAAACTGCCCAACTGTTCTAGAACTCGGTCTAGAACCACAGATGTGACACCGCACCCGAACGTCCTCAAAAATTCAACTAAAAAAAAATTCAAAGTTTATGTATTGAGTTTCCGATTTCCAAACAATTGTGTAACACCCCGATCAAAACGATCTAGTTACGATAATCTTTTATTTTATTTGTTGTATTAAGTTATGATTATTATCTGGCATAGTCAAGAGTTTGTCAGTATTTTTATTTTCTGATTAATGATGGTTTTTTATCCAAACGTCACTATAAAAAGAACTAATACTTAAAGTGAAAGATTAAGTGATATGTACTCGGGAACAAGTTCCCACAGAGTTACAGAGTTATCAGTTTAAGAGAGTCTGATATGTTTAGTGGGTTGCTTCCCTGAGCTGTTGGATTGGCGCCTTTGAGTACATATCACGGGCCCACAGAGTAAAATTAGCCACAAAGAGTAGTACAGAAATTTGTTTAATGAGATCTCTTTCAGAAAGTTTCACAGAAAGATGTTTTTGAGATCTCTTTCAAAAAGTTTCACAGAAAGTTGTTTTTGAGATTTCTTTCAAAAAATTTTACAGAAAGTTGTTCTTGAGATCTCTTTCAGAAAGTTTTACAAAGATGTTTTGACAAAGAAATTTTGAGATCTATCCAGCAGTTTTGAGAAATTATTTTAGAAAATATTTTCCTTCTGAGATCTCCCTCAGAATGTATTTGAGAAGTTGTGTGTTAGTTATTTGTTCAGTGCATGCTTATAGCCTAAATTTATCTATTGATAAATTGGCATAGACTTCTAGATATTTTTGTGGATTCATAGTGACTTACTAAGCGTAAAGCTTATCAGTTTTTTCTTCTTCGCATGTACAGATACTAAGGGTAAGGCCAAGGCCTAGGAAGACGATGAGAGAGTGGGACACGTGCCAAGATGAGTTAACGAGAATGACCTTGGCAGCTCCTAGCTAGTTTATTTTATTGAAGTATTTCAGTTTTATAAAAGGGGTTGATATTATTTATTTAATTTAGCTTGGAGTATTTATTTGGATTGTTTGAAGTTTGAATAAATTCCTGGATCCAGGTGGTTATCACATTTGCCGGTGATAACTAGATTTTATTTAGATTTTATTTGGAGTTGTGTTAGTTACCTTTGAGATTTTATCAGGGTTATTTAATTTCTTAAACAAACGGCCGTTATATTGCAGTTTTATTTTTAAAAGTTGTATGCAAATGTAACGTTCTCTTTAACCCTGAGAGGGGCATTACAAATTTGGTATCAGAGCCCAGGTTGTCCCGTAACCTTATTTGTCACCGTACACGTGCTCATCATCTTCCAAGTAAGTATTTAAAGTCAAGTTTTAAATTCTGTACATGAGCAAGAGTTTATTTGATGGAGAATAAAAGTAAGGATATATTGCCAAAATTTTAGTAATGTGTATGGCACATAAATAAAAAGTTTATATTTAGGTGCCTTACGAAAATGAGGAGAACCCGTGGTCGTCCAGTAGGTGGCAGCAATGCTCAAGGAAGCAGTAATGAGCAAGGAAACAATCATGAACAAGATTTGGCAGGTATTGTAGCGCAACTTCAGAGGCAGTTGCAGGAGCAGCAACAGACTATCGACCGTTTGACCGCGAACAATCAAAGGGGCGGTGGTGGAGGAAATGCTGGAAATAATCAAGCTATGGGAAATGGAGCACCAAAACGAGAACCTCTGATGATCACTTGGAGGAAGATCAAGCCCGCAAATTTTTAGGGGGGTCCCGACCCTCTAACTGCTCAGGGATCGCTGAAGACCATTGAAGGCATTGCTAATGGTTTGGAATTAGCAGATAATGACAAGGTTCGATGCGCATCTTATAGCCTCACCATGGATGCTCGAATATGGTGGGAGACTGTGGAAACAAGGTATAACGTTGCGCAGATAACATGGGAGCAATTCAAAGAGGAGTTCACTGATGTGAGTTTTCTCGCACTTAAAAAGGATGTAGTAAAGTGGTTGAAAGTACGAGTATCGTCTCCACAGGGACGGACAAAAGGGAATTAAAGATTAACTAAATTCAGCGATAAAAAAGAAATAAAATAAAATAAAATGCAATTGTGCGAGATTGATTGATGAAATTAAAATTAAACTAATGCGAATGAACAAATTAAATAAAGGTTGGTTTCTTCTTAATTAACGACAAAGGGAACAGAGATTGATTCCGGGGTAACCAGATTTCTGACAGATCAGGCCTAATTACATGAATTTAATTTAATCGAGCCTAGCTAATCATTACTAAGTTCTTACCGCTCTCGCGGCGTAGAGTACAATAATTTAAGGGACCAGGCTGATCTCTCATGCGACAGGATCCTAAATTATTGCCAAGACGAGCGAGCTTACGGCCCCTTAATCGCTACTAATCTCTTAGCGAACGATTAAGTGTGTGTGAAGGTGTCTTAGAATAAACTAGATCTCTCTTAATTTATTCTACAAGCAATTGTAATTCTAGTGGCCATCTAGGTTACAAGAGATATCAGTTAAATTATTCAAACACAAATTACACGACATTCATGCAATTAAACCAACAAAAATCTAGCCATCAATCATGATTAACCCCTTCATCGACCCTAAATCCCTAATTAAACTACTCACAATTCATAATTGAAGAATCAACAGAATTGGGATGAATAGAAATAATTGTCATTAATTAAAAAGATGAAACTTACAAAGAATCTCAGGGTCTTGAACAAAATAGCGGAAAAACACTCTAAAACACGTCCCTAAGCTTCTCTCTAGCCCCCCCCCCCCCCCCAAACGGGGTTAAGGAAGCCTTATTTAAAGTAAACATCGTGTTTGGGTCGAAAAAGGACAGATCCGCGGTACGCACGGAGCCTACGCACGGCGTGCGTTGCGTCCGTGCGTCCAACAGACCAACGCGTAAAATCGGGCAACGCACGGCATGCGTTCACCTACGCACGCCCGTGCGTTGCTGCCAGTAGCTCACCTTCGAAAATAATCCTTGGACGCACGGCGTGCGTACCCGAACGCACGGCCGTGCGTTGCTCTTTGTTGTTCCTGGCCGCTACTGCCACGCACGCACGCCGTGCGTGGCCTTTCTTCTTCATTTTCTTCGGTTTCTTCCATTTTAAGCCTCTGTTTGACCCCTCGATCGACCCAGTAGCTCTTTCTTCATCAAAACATCATCGTGAATCTCCCGGTGGCCTCCAGAACTCCGAATTCACTCTCGAATGCTTCTTAACTCGTCCCGATCACTTCTTAAGCGCCGGTGCCGGACTCTAAATTCCTGATTTTGACTCCAAACAACACAAAACTCGAACCAACGCCCGATAAACATAACTTGAGCTAAAATTGAGACTTGTAACACCTTAAAGCTAGGAAAACCATCAAAAGCCGATCCCAACACGCATCAAATGCGTGTCTAAATACGGACTTATCAGATTCCCCCACACTTAAGTCTTTGCTTGTCCTCAAGCAAACTAAACAACGGGACTTACGATAATCACCACACGGAATCAAAACAATTAGCATGCACACGTAGTTAAAGGGATATTCACAGAACAACCAAATTCTTCCCTAAACTACATCTTTGTACTCTAGCTAAAATATTTGACAAAAGTATTCACAACATCCTCAAAGTAATGACAACATACACAAATAAACTAGTTACCGATCAGAAGGACTTGTGAAGGTGATGGTGAATGGTCAATGGATAACAAGTAACAGCCCCTTTCTTTGAGAGATTGGAACATTCTAACAAAGACTCAATGTATTCAGGAACTTCAGGGCTATTCTTAGGATCAAGGAACTCATTAGGCCACATTTTAGGAACAATCATTTAAACCTATGCAAAGAGTAGACATGGTGTACAACTAAGCTAAACCGTCTCGACACATTTGTGCTTTGACGTATACTTGAAGTACACGGAGGACTAAAGCTAAATTTCAATAGCCTCCAAGTTCATTAATTATGTTTAGTTTTCCTTGTCATGTTGGCACGAGAACGCAATTTCTTTCGAAAGATACCCAAGTCTCATCTTACACTTTTTGACCGGGGCTCCCATTCTCTTTTTTGCAAAGTAAGAGGTCTAGCTATATTAATTTTTCACCTTTCGGATTCTCACTAGACATTAACCCATTCTAATCTCGGCCTCACCAAGGAAAAATAGCAATTAAAGTTCATTAATTTCAAAGTGAATCCATGCCTACAATGCAATCCTCGAAAGTATCATATTCCTAAAAGATGACTGCTCTTACCCCATTTGGGACATAGGAACAGTGCCAAAATTGGCTCCTGCACAAATTCCCTAAACTTAGCAAATTAATCCCTTAGTTTCCTAAACATCAAAACTATGTCAGAAATATTCACGGGTAAGGAAACACAGTCCATTTGGCTATGGAGCTAAATTAATTGGGTAAACAAAGAACAGTCAGGCTCAAAACGGCTTCTCCTAAAGGACTTTTTCAGGTGGGGTGGATGATTAATGGAAAATTCAATGGGTGACTAATGCCTTCATCCTTTCAAAAACTATATTACCATGCAAGCAATTTAAGCCTAAACACTTCAAGAATGTCATAAAAGCATAGTCAAAACGCTAGTCAGTTCACAAAGACACAGTTTAAAGAAAAATTTTCAAAAATTTTGACATGAATTTCCTTATGAATATACAACTAACACCTGCGCATGCTAACTCTAAAAATCACATGTAACAACTACTGCCCGAATGCCCAATTCACTCCCCCACACTTAAACTTTGGCATCGTCCTCGATGACCAAAAATGCACTATGCACAAGGGGTAAAGAGGAAAGGGTCACGCGTGCTCAACTTAACTCAAGTCAATTATTACAAACAGGCGATTATTAGTCATAAAAACTTCCCTAAGGCGCTGGTCGGTGCAGAACTAAACTGAGTCAATGTAATCCTCGGCACATCATCCCCAAAGCAAGACCCTGAGCTGCAAAAACAGACATACAAAAACAAAAACAGAAAACACACCCGGTTTTTTTTTGATTTTTTTTCGGGGGTTTTCTGAAAGCAAGCAAGCAAACAAACAAACAAATAAATGCAAAAATAAGCTTGGGTTGCCTCCCAAGAAGCGCTATTTTTAACGTCGTTTGCCCGACGCTACCTCATAGGCTCTCAAATAGCACAGACTGCAGTGGTGCACTAATAATCAATGTTTCTAGCTTCCTCTCAATAAATGACATTAGGTGTCGCTGATCTTTAAATTCTTCAGTCCACGTAGACAGCATATGCTCTTCATAACCCTCATCAGCGCAGAAGTGAAGTATGAAACTGTCATCCTCTTCAGGTGGATAGGGAACATGAGTGAAAACTTTGATTACTCTAGGTGTCACTGGAAGCTCAAAACATGTCTCAAAGCAAAGATTAGGAGCAACACCGTGATCAAAATGCACCATAGAAAAGTCTTTTTCTTCTCCACAAATATCATGAACATTCACAACCTCACCTCTAGACTCTTTATAACTCCCCAAAGCAGCCCAATTCGTTTTGTCACTCTTCTTATTAATATCCTCCAAGCAGTTGTGATCATTCTCCACACACAAAGAAATATCATCACCAAGGAATGGATCAAAGAAATCCAAATCTGAAACCACGTAAGAGTGGACCGGTGCATGTGTACAAGAAGAGAATTCTTGCTTGTGGAGCGGAACTTCTTCATTATGGACATCATCTACCTCGCCCCCACTCTCTTGGAGCATGTGATCATCTTTTCCCAACTCATCTTCAGTACCCAAACCTACCTCAGTGGCTGCATCAATGTCATGACTAATCTGCTCCTTGCCCTCCTCAGGTGTTGAGGCTAATGGTAAATCAAACGGTTGGGGAGTTTCTGTATGAAAATCGCAGTGATCAGTGACTTCATTAGTTACAGCTTGTACCGTTTCAAACTTTTTCTTGTATTCTAGGAAAAACAACTTGACACTACTATATTCTTCGTCATCTTCAACCATAGGTGGGTCTTCAAAGGCATTAGGAAGTGTATCATCCATCATATTCCCACCATCATAGTCTGACTCGCTCACATGATCATTCATATTGGTTTCCTCGGATTGGTCTTCTACCAGATGCCTCCTTATGGTATTTAAATGCTTCATGATGTTTGAATAGCTCTGCTCCATAGCTAAGGAGCTCTGCTCCATGGCTAAAGAGCTCTGCTCCATGGCTAAAGAGCTCTCCCTCATAGACTTTTCGTACTCAGCCAAAGTTTCTAATAGTGTCTTCTTACATTGATTATGTGGCTCATTACTTGGCAAGGATGTATGAGTGGCTGAAACATTTGTATTCGTAAATTGTGGGGAGGATGAAGAAGGGTCTGCAGTTTCCCGGAAAGGATGGTCATATAGAGGTTTGATGGGGCAAAGACATAAATGGTGACCTCCTCCACAGAAGGAACAAATGCTATCCTTAAAACATTCAGATATTTCCTCAGGCGTTTTAGTTAGAAGAATAAATTCAAGAATGGAGCCTGGTCTTACGCTTACCCAAGGGTATTGTGATGAAGGATAGTAAGAATCAGAATGAAAAGGTTGCGTGGTTGGAGTGTATGGATAAGAAGGCTGAATATTTTGTGGTGTAGGAGAGTAATATTGATGAGGTGTGTAGAATTGAGGAGGAGGAGGAGGAGGAGGAGTGTACGGAGGGCATGGTGCAAATGGTGAATATTCCATGGAGGTTTGAGGGTAAGGAATTCCTCCAGGAATTTGGTTGAATAGGTTCATCTCATGTCTCTTTGAAAATTACCTGAAAGGTTAGCACAGAAAAAATCCTACGAAGAACAAATAGAAAACTAACTAAAAAAATCTCGCTGAAATTAATTAACCCTTAAAACCGACACCGTCCCCAGCAACGGCGCCAAAAACTGATGTGAGTTTTCTCGCACTTAAAAAGGATGTAGTAAAGTGGTTGAAAGTACGAGTATCGTCTCCACAGGGACGGACAAAAGGGAATTAAAGATTAACTAAATTCAGCGATAAAAAAGAAATAAAATAAAATAAAATGCAATTGTGCGAGATTGATTGATGAAATTAAAATTAAACTAATGCGAATGAACAAATTAAATAAAGGTTGGTTTCTTCTTAATTAACGACGAAGGGAACAGAGATTGATTCCGGGGTAACAAGATTTCTGGCAGATCAGGCCTAATTACATGAATTTAATTTAATTGAGCCTAGTTAATCATTACTAAGTTCTTACCGCTCTCGCGGCGTAGAGTACAATAATTTAGGGGACCAGGCTGATCTCTCATGCGACAGGATCCTAAATTATTGCCAAGACGAGCGAGCTTACGGCCCCTTAATCGCTACTAATCTCTTAGGGAACGATTAAGTGTGTGTGAAGGTGTCTTAGAATAAACTAGATCTCTCTTAATTTATTCTACAAGCAATTGTAATTCTAGTGGCCATCTAGGTTACAAGAGATATCAATTAAATTATTCAAACACAAATTAAACGACATTCATGCAATTAAACCAACAAAAATCTAGCCATCAATCATGATTAACCCCTTCATCGACCCCAAATCCCTAATTAAACTACTCACAATTCATAATTGAAGAATCAACAGAATTGGGAAGAATAGAAATAATTGTCATTAATTAAAAAGATGAAACTTACAAAGAATCTCAGGGTCTTGAACAAAATAGCGGAAAAACACTGTAAAACACGTCCCCAAGCTTCTCTCTAGGTCCCCCCCCCCCCCAAAACGGGGTTAGGGAAGCCTTATTTAAAGAAAACAACGTGTTTGGGTCGAAAAAGGACAGATCCGCGGTACGCACGACGTGCGTTGCGTCCGTGCGTCCGACAGACCTGGCGTAAAATCGGGCAACGCACCGTGCGTTGCTGCCAGTAGCTCACCTTCGAAAATAATCCTTGGACGCACGACGTGCGTACCCGAACGCACGGCCGTGCGTTGCTCTTTGTTGTTCCTGGCCGCTACTGCCACACACGCACGCCGTGCGTCCCTGTACGCACGGCCGTGCGTGGCCTTTCTTCTTCATTTTCTTCGGTTTCTTCCGTTTTAAGCCTCCGTTTGACCCCTCGATTGATCCAGTAGCTCTTTCTTCATCAAAACATCATCGTGAATCTCCCGGTGGCCTCCAGAACTCCGAATTCACTCTCGAATGCTTCTTAACTCATCCCGATCACTTCTTAAGCGCCGGTGTCGGACTCTAAATTCCTGATTTTGACTCCAAACAACACAAAACTCGAACCAACGCCCGATAAACATAACTTGAGCTAAAATTGAGACTTGTAACACCTTAAAGCTAGAAAAACCATCAAAAGCCGATCCCAACACGCATCAAATGCGTGTCTAAATACGGGCTTATCATTCACCAACCAGTATTTCAAAGTTAGTGTCACACGTAAGTACCAGGATGAGCTTCAGAATCTACGTCAGGGAACCATGGATGTAGCAATCATGGCAGCACAATTTCAGAGACTACTACGTATTTGCCCTTTAGCTGCTCCGACAGAGAGAGATAAGGTGAAGTTGTTCCTGAAAGCCCTTAGGAAGGATATAGCAGTTCACTTGGAGAACGGTAACCAGACCCCAGCTACATTAGTTGACTGTGTCCTTATAGCAAGTGAAAAGGAGTACTACCTTCCTACCGATCTGATGCCCGCTCAGCCGCAACCTATGCCTTCACAGTCACAGAATCAGCCACAGGGATACACGAATAATTCGAAGAATAACAAGAAGAGGAGCTTCAAGGGCAGTAATGGCAAGGGAGCTGGACATCATCAAGGACACCAGAATAAGCAGGTGAAGTTTCCGCCGTGTGCTAAATGTGGCCGCAATCATCCCGGCCAATGCAGATTGGGTTCCAGAGTTTGCAACTCTTGCGGTCTAGAGGGTCACATCTCCAGAGAATGTCCAAGAAAGAATCAGCAAGGCTATTAGTTTGTCCAGACATCAAGAAATTCAGCATCTTCAGCGGCTGTCCATAATATGCAATCTTATCTAGAAGGACCATCCATCTAGCAAGGACGTCTTGAGGCACCACCAGAGGCCCCGATTGCTAGAGTGTTCACCATCTCAAAGGAAGAGGCATCAATAAATCCTGGTGTTGTCACAAGTCAGATACCTGTTTTTAATAGATATGCTAATGTGTTATTTGACACTGGAGCCACGCATTCTTTTGTATCCCTTGAGTTTGCTAGATCCTTAGCGGCACATCAAGATAAGTTAGATTATAAGTTCACCACAGCACTTCCGTCGGGAGAGATCATGTTGTCAACTCATTGGTTACGAGCAGTACCAATGAGTATTGCAGAGAGAGTTATTTGTAGATCTAATCGTGCTCGACATGAGGGATTATGATGTGATTCTCGGCATGGATTTTCTGCAGAAGTATAGCGCTTCAATAATATGTCGAAAAAGAATTGTTAGTTTTGCGCCTGCAGGGTCTGATCCTTTCTTGTTCCTCGGGGAACCAAAAGGATCAGGGAAGGTGATGATTTCTGCATTGCAAGCCAAGAGACTTATCAGAGTGGATGTGAAGCTTTCCTAGCTCACATAATAGACAAGAACTCAGGGGAACTCATCCATCTTTCTGAAGTTCCAGTTGTGGAGGGTTACAGTGATGTATTTCTCGAAGATCTTCCAGGATTACCACCGAGTAGAGAGATTGAGTTTGAGATTAAATTGCTGCCCGGTACTGCACCAATATCTAGAGCACCGTATCGAATAGCCCCAGCGGAGTTACAAGAACTCCACAAGCAATTGCAGGAGTTACTAGAGAAGGGTTTCATTCGGCCCAGTTACTCACCGTGGGGAGCTCCAGTGTTATTCATGAAGAAGAAGGATGGCACAATGAGGTTGTGTATATATTATAGAGAGCTTAATAAAGTGACTATCAAGAATAGGTATCCCCTGCCTAGAATTGATGACCTGTTTGACCAGTTGATGGGAGCAGTGATTTTCTCCAAGATTGACCTTCGTTCAGGGTATCACCAGCTAAGAATCAAAGAAGGAGACAACCCGAAAACAGCGTTCAGGTCGCGGTATGGACACTATGAATTTGTGGTTATGCCTTTCGGCCTAACTAATGTTCCAGCGGCGTTTATGGATCGGATGAATAGAGTGTTCAGGGAGTTTCTTGACAAGTTTGTCATTGTTTTCATTGATGATATTTTGATCTACTCAAAGTCAAAGGAGGAGCATGAAGAACACTTGAGAGAAGTACTGGAGACACTGAGAAAACATAAGCTATATGCTAAGTTTTCAAAGTGTGAGTTCTGGCATGACCATGTAGCATTCCTTGGCCACATAGTTTCAAAGCAGGGAGTTTTGGTGGATCCCTCAAAGGTGGCGGTTGTTGAAGATTGGAGCAGGCCAAAGAATGCGAAAGAAGTTCGAAGTTTCTTAGGCCTTGCGGGGTATTATAGGAAGTTTGTGGAAGGCTTCTCTGCTATAGCTCTTCCATTAACTACCTTGACCCGTAAGGGTAAGAAATTTGAGTGGACGGATCGTTGTGAGAAGAGTTTCCAAGAGCTGAAAAATAGGTTGACATCTGCACCCGTCTTAGCACTCCCAGAAGGAAAGGAAGGGTTTGCTATCTACACAGACGCATCGAAGATGGGACTTGGAGCAGTTCTTATGCAAAATGAACGCGTTATTGCGTATGCATCTCGGCAACTCAAGGAATATGAGGCAAATTATCCCACCCATGACTTGGAGTTAGTAGCGGTGATTCATGCCTTGAAGATTTGGAGACATTACTTGTATGGAGTCCAGTGCAAGATCTTCACTGATCATAAAAACTAGTGATATTGAAGATATTCACGCAGAAGGACCTCAACATGAGGCAAAGAAGGTGGCTTGAGCTAGTGAAAGACTACGATTGTGGGATCCTTTATCACCCGGGAAAAGCCAACAAGGTAGCAGATGCACTTAGCAGAAAGTCTTCTGCAACACTAATGGTTATGATGGTAATGGATCCAAAGCTGAGAAAGGAAATTGAAGATTTTGAGTTAGAGATTGTATATGGGCGACTAGCGGCAATGACTGTGAGTCCATCAATATTTGAGGACATAGCTATGAATCAAGAACTTGATCCCGAGTTAGTTAAGTTGAAGGAGTGCATTAAAGGGGGAAAATGTCCTGAATTTCATTTGGATGAGAGTGGGAGATTATTACTTCAAAACAGGTTGTGCATTCCAGACATCGAAGGGTTGAGGAAGCAAATTATGAAGGAGGCTCATGACACACCATTCACTATGCATCCTGGCTCGACCAGGATGTACCATGACTTGAAGAAAAACTTTTGGTGGTCAGGGATGAAGAAAGATGTTGCGAAGTTCGTCCAATCATGTCTGACATGTCAACAAGTAAAAGCTGAACATCAAAGACCAGGTGGGGAGCTTCAGCCTATCCAGATTCCAGAGTGGAAATGGGATGAGATATCCATGGACTTTATTATGGGATTGCCGAAGAAAACTGGAGGTTATGATGCTATATGGGTTATAGTGGACAGGCTGACCAAATCTGCTCATTTTATCCCAATTTGAGCAAGTATTTCTTTGGAGAAGTTGGCAAAATTGTATATACAAGAGGTTGTTAGGTTGCATGGTGTTCCAAAGAGTATTATTTCTGACAGAGATTCCAGATTTACGTCTCACTTTTGGAAGTGTGTACAACAATCATTGGGCACGAAGTTGAAGTTTAGTACCGCTTTTCATCCTCAAATTGATGGCCAGACAGAGAGAACAAATCAGATCTTGGAGGATATGTTGCGGGCATGCGCTCTAGATTTTCAAGGAGGATGGGCAAAGTACCTTAGTCTGGCAGAGTTTGCTTATAATAATAGCTATCAAGCAACCATTGGCATGGCTCCATATGAGGCGTTATATGGGAGAAGGTGTAGATCTCCCATATCATGCTATGAAACAAGAGAGAAGAAGGTCCTAGAAGAGGAACTGCAAGGGAGGACTGAGTTGATAGACAAGACCTCCAAAGCTATTAAGACTATCAAGCAAAGGATAGAATCTGCCCAGTGTAGAAAGAAAAGTTATGCAGACGTTAGAAGGAGACCATTAAAATTTGAAGTGGGAGATTTTGTGTTCGTGAAGATAACCCCGATGAGGGGTGTGATGCGATTTGGAAAGAAAGGAAAACATAGCCCCAGATTCATCAGACCATATGAGATCACTAGACGAGTTGGGAAGGTGGCTTATGAGCTCGCGCTACCTGAAGAGTTTTCTGGCATTCATAATGTCTTCCATGTTTCGATGTTGAGGAAGTACTTTGCTGATCCGGAGCATGTTTTGATACCCCCCATAATAGAAGTGCAAAATGATTTGTCTTACGAGGAGAAGCCCGTGCAAATTCTTGACCGAGAGATTAGACGTCTCCGGAATAAAGAGATAGCTCTAGTAAAAGTGTTGTGGCAAAATCACAAAGTTGAAGAAGCTACTTGGGAGGTTGAGGATGACATGAGGCGTCGTTATCCCGATTTGTTCTAAGTTTCGAGGACGAAACTTTTATAAGGTGGGAGGGGTTGTAACACCCCGATTAAAACGATCTAGTTACGATAATCTTTTATTTTATTTGTTGTATTAAGTTATGATTATTATCTGGCATAGTCAAGAGTTTGTTAGTATTTTTATTTTCTGATTAATGACGTTTTTTATCCAAACGTCACTATAAAAAGAACTAATAATTAAAGTGAAAGATTAAGTGATATTTACTCGGGAACAAGTTCCCACAGAGTTACAGAGTTATCAGTTTCAAAGACTCCGGTATGTTTAGTGGGTCGCTCCCCTGAGCTGTTGGATTGGCGCCTTTGAGTACATATCACGGGCCTACAGAGTAAAATTAGCCACAAAGAGTAGTACAGAAAGTTGTTTAATGAGATCTCTTTCAGAAAGTTTCACAGAAAGATGTTTTTGAGATCTCTTTCAAAAAGTTTCACAGAAAGTTGTTTTTGAGATTTCTTTCAGAAAATTTTACAGAAAGTTGTTCTTGAGATCTCTTTCGGAAAGTTTTACAAAGATGTTTTGAGAAAGAAATTTTGAGATCACTCTAGAATTTTTGAGAAATTATTTTAGAAAATATTTTCCTTTTGAGAACTCCCTCAGAATGTATTTGAGAAGTTGTGTGTTAGTTATTTGTTCAGTGCATGCTTATAGCCTAAATTTATCTATTGATAAATTGGCATAGACTTCTAGATATTTTTGTGGATTCATAGTGACTTACTAAGCGTAAAGCTTATCAGTTTTTTCTTCTTCGCATGTACAGATACTAAGGGTAAGGCCAAGGCCAAGGCCTAGGAAGACAATGAGAGAGTGGGACGCGTGCCAAGATGAGTTAACGAGAACGACCTTGGCAGCTCCTAGCTAGTTTATTTTATTGAAGTATTTCAGTTTTATAAAAGGGGTTGATATTATTTATTTAATTTAGCTTGGAGTATTTATTTGGATTGTTTGAAGTTTGAATAAATTCCTGGATCCAGATGGTTATCACATTTGCCGGTGATAACTAGATTTTATTGGGATTTTATTTGGAGTTGTGTTAGTTACCTTTGAGATTTTATCAGGGTTATTTAATTTCTTAAACAAACGGCCGTTATATTGCAGTTTTATTTTTAAAAGTAGTATGCAAATGTAACGTTCTCTTTAACCCTGAGAGGGGCGTTACAAATTGTAAAACAATTTATGTTTTATGTAGTGCATGGTTGAATATTGTACTCGTCAAACTCGTATATTAGTGTCGGGTTTTGCAAATACTTATTTGGGCCTTATTAATGAACATAAGAGCCCAACATTACCTAAATGATGTTACATAACCTTTCAAGACAAGTTGAGGAAGGTCGGGCGGCCCAAACAATATTTTGGGCCCAACCTGCTAAAAATAGCAAGTATTCGAGAATGACGTCCTAGGCCCACTCGGGGGTGACCCACACAGCTAGTAGTCCAATAATATGAATGACAAATATCAAAATAAGTGATAGAATGATTAGAGAAGAATACAAATGCCTATGGTCCAATCTTTGACATTATTGGGCTAAATAATGGGAGTAGGATTATTCCTTCTATAATATTTATCATGTAAATTATTGGGATGATCATACACGTATTGGGGATCAATAATATGATGTATGAAGTTGACTTGGCCTACATAAATTATAATGAGTACAAAAAGACATCTCATGACAAAGATAAAACAATAGGGTCCATCTTTTCATTTTGGGAGTATTAGTAGGCATTTTGGACCCCAAATTGAATGGGATCATTTGGGAACCATCCCACATGACCTTGGTACCTGCAAGACAAAGAAAAATGGGTGAGACAACTATGTGAGGCGGACATTTTGACTTAAGAGCTACAACATTACAAAAAGGAAATAAAAGAGGAGGTCCACACCATGTTTGATTGCAATCAAACACCCTACCCTTTCTTTTTGTGAACCACATGCTTAGATATAATTTTGAGAGCTCCTAAACACCTCCCCCTCACCCTCCATTCGAACTGAAATAGATAAGAAAGAAGGGAGAGCCTCACACTCAAAAGAGAGATAGATAAGGGAGCTGGCCGCAGGGAGAATCTCCAGTTCGTGGAGCTCACTGTTTGGTTCGTATCTTGAGAAATACTCATCCAAAAAGGGCGTGTGAGGTGTCCACTGAAAGCTCTCAAGAAGAGGAATCCATATACGTGCGGTTTGAAGAAAACTGAGCAGTTGAAGGCATCCAAATCGTCCGAACAAAACACAACTCGCAGAATACGTTTTTGTATTCAAAGTAAGTTTGAATCCAAAACCTTCCTCTCTATTGTCTAAATCATATAAATGATTGAAGAACTATTATACGATGGTTGAAGTGTATAAAATGTTATTATAAAGAGACTTTAATTGTTGGAAAGGTTAGATACTAACCTAGACAAAACCTTGAAAGGTTAGGGAACGAATTTGCCGGAAAACACCCGTTCTAGGGACTGTTTTCGTGTCTTCGGTTAGGAGTTGAGCTAGCACCTTGAGGAGGCTGTCTAACACTCATTCATAAACAAGGAATCAATTCTCAAACTCCCTTGGCCGAAGCTTGAGCATTTGCTTATAATCTTTGGGTTAATTTCATGAGATTCCCTAAATGAATACAAAATGTGATTTGCATGGATTATTAATGGTTAATAATGCCTAAATGAAATTACTATTGGTTATAAGTAAGGTTTGCATAATATACAAATTTACGAATAAATTGTGTATGTTTATATGTTATGAATATGATGGCATGATAGTTGTATCAACCATGAATCCCATTTGTGATAAGTATGCTTTTATTTCATGAGAAGAAGCCATGAAAGTATTAAAGTGATATTTTGATATTAAGGCCAAATTTCACATGAATGAAGATGTTGGTCCCAGTTTATGCAGACTAACGATAAGCTAGATGGACATCATCGATAAACAGAAGAGAAAGATTTCATATAATGATATAAGATTTATCGAGAACAGTGAAACCTTCTTTCTGTTGTATCGAGAAGAAATTTGGCAGCGTAAGGCTAAGGTATATTAATCGATATCGGTACCTGTACACAAGGCGCATATTTATAGGCACTGTACAGGTTACCGATTTAGGTAAACCTTGGAAGTTGGGCCAAGGCCTTTTTGGGCCTTATTCCCTTTAACTTATTTATTACATAATAATTACTAATCTAATACCATAAATGGTATAACTAGTCTACTTTATTAAACAAGACATTACAGACAAACTTGACCCACAATAAAAGTTCTAACAATCTCCCCCTTTGTGGTCAAGTGCCGTCTTGCTGGGTTTCTTCACTACTGAGCTTTGTAATAGTTCTTTCTGAGATTAAGTGCATGCTCATAGCTCCTGAGTGAATTTCTGTTTTCAAGTTGTGTCTTGATGGCTTTTAGGATATCTTCTGTTCTTTCCAGCTCCTTGAGTTCATCCTTTGTAGCTTCTGTTGACTTCTTGACAAGTTCTTCCCTTTTTGATTGCAGCCTATTTCTGATGATCTTTAGTGTTCCATCGCAATATTTGTTTATTTCTTTGACAAACAAAAGCCGCTTCTTTCCTTCATGATTCAGATAGATGACCGAGACTGGATTGTCAAAGATGTGATCTTCTGGGAAGTCTTCTATCCCTGGTCTGTAAAGGTCTGGCTTTGTAAGATTCACTTTGGGATAATTCCTTTCTAGGCTCATCTGAAGATCATGACCTCCATGATATCGAATTTGTCTCATCATGAACCTTTTTATGGCTTCAAAACCTTCCTTTGCAAGTCTATCTTTATGGACTGGTAGCTCTCTGCATCTCATAAACATTTGATAGACGTCGTCCATATGTAGCAGAAAGAAATCATTTTCTTGACAGGTGAATGTTGATCCATCAGTTCTTTGTAGATGAAAGACCATGAATTTGATCTTCTCCAAGTATTCTTCAGTTACTTTCAGGATTGTTTGCACTGGACATCCGCTTGTTGCAAGATTATGATTCAAAATCTGTCGTCGTTCTCCCGTGGATCTGTGTTCTAGTATGTACAAGCTTCCACCTCTGTCTCTTCCTTTGAGGTGATTGATGTCACGCATCCTGAGTTCTCTGTAGGTCTTGATCTTCTCAGGTGTGCGCCAAATTCGCTCTCTGATTTCTTCCAGAAAGGGAGTCTTGATCCTGACACTGTCCAGAGGTTTCGGAGTAGTCTTTTGCTTAGTGACAGATTCAGGCTCCTTGTATTTTTCTCCTTCTTTTATCTCGTCTTTGTCGAGCCCAATCATCTCTTCAGCACATCTTCTAAGAAGCTCCATAAGCATCCAATCCCGTTGCATGTCATCTTGTTCTGTTTCCATTCTCAGATCATCCCATTCCGTCCACTTACGAGGCCACCTGTCATATACTAGGATTTCTTCAAGTTTGTCCGAGGGACTGGACGGAGTTTGTTCTTGTTGCAGTGGTGATAATTCGTCGGGTGTAACACTGGGATCCTCAGGATTGCCCGTTGACATCAGTTTCGAACTAGGTTCTAGCTGATGGCCTGAGTAGGAAGATGTACTCGGGGTAGCATCATCAGGACTTCCATTCCGTCCTTGGTCAACATCTATAGGAGATGCACCTCAGGATGTTATGTCTAGCTCGACCATGCTAGAAAGAGTGGCTAAGGATTTATGGCTAGCTGAAGTAGTGGGTTGCTCATTGGTAGAGGTGGAGGGTTGGTTTGGCTTTGAGGGTTGGCTAGTAGTAGCAACATGCTCAAGTATCCGCTGGCGCTTGTTCTCCCCCTCATGAGAATCCGAATCATCAGGATCCTCATGTGACCGTTTAGTGCCACGGAGACTTTCTGTGACACTTGAGATTTAATATAAACGGATTAATAGTACTACTCATACCAACAAGATGCATCTCCTTTTAAGGGAGCTCATCCGCTAAGAACTCCAAAGTTAAGCGTGCTTGCACGAGAGTAGTCTTGGGATGGGTGACCCCCTGGGAAGTTTCTCAGGGCGCGCATGAGTGAGGACAAAGTGCGCGTAAAAGGCTAGTGGCGGTTTGTGAGGACAGTATTATTGGTCCGAAGTAACTATCCCGGGTCCCACGGGGCCGGGGTGTTACAGGTGGTATCAGAGCAACCCTGCGACAGTGTGCTGATTCGTTGGATATCGGGCAGGCACTTAGCAGGGGAAAAGATTCTGGAGTTTGATTGAGATTAGTTTAAGGGCGCAACGAGGACGTTGCGATCCTAAGTGGGGGTGATTGTGACACTTGAGATTTAATATAAATGGATTAATAGTACTACTCATACCAACAAGATGCATCTCCTTTTAAGGGAGCTCATCCGCTAAAAACTCCAAAGTTAATCGTGCTTGCACGGGAGTAGTCTTGGGATGGGTGACCCCCTGGGAAGTTTATCAGGGCGCGCATGAGTGAGGACAAAGTGCGCGTAAAAGGCTAGTGGCGGTTTGTGAGGACAGTACTAGAGGTCCGGAGTAACTATCCCGGGTCCCACGGGGCCGGGGTGTTACACTTTCACGGCATGTGTTCTGTGTATCTAGAGCATGGAGAAGGGCTTTTTGAAGAGGGGTGAGGTTGCCTTCTTCCACGTCTAGTATACGGTCGTAGATCTCATCTACAAGATCCTCGAAGGGTACGGTTGTTAGGTTGGGTTTGGTTGTTGTAGGGGAGAATACTAGTTCTGTATCCTGGGTTCCCCTTGATGTGGATGGTTGTTGGTTTTCTATGGCTAGGGGTTTGGAAATAGGAATGGAAATGGTTGTGGGCTGTGTTGTTTGGGGTTTGGGTGGTATATCCTGAACAACTGGGGTACTTCCAGAGTCTTGTGCATTAGCGGTTATTGCTTCATGCACCCATGGTTTAATGGTAGACTCTAGAAAGCTATTCAGATATACGAGAATGTCTTCGGGAATGGTGGTACCAGTTATAGGGGTTGTAACTGTTGTCACAGCATTAGTGAAGATATTTGATGTGTGGCCTGCGTTCAATGATCGAGGCATTGTTGGCAAAGCAGGGCTTCCGACCATCATAGTTTGCACTCCGGTCGTTGCATTCAGGGTGAGTGCACCTGTATGTGCAGTGAATAGTGTAGGTGTCCTAGAGAAATGTGAAAATGTAGGAATGGTGACACCTAGACTCGATGTGCTAGAACGAATGGGGGTAGTGGTCCGGGGCTGTTGACCACTAAGTCTCTCAGCAGATTCGGAGGGAATCAGTGAGGTCGGTGTAAGTTCCCCTTGAGTTATTGAAACTCCAGTCTGTTGGGAGACTGGAGAGTGGATGGGAGATGGCTGTGCATGCGCAGTTGAACCGGATGCTGCGACTTCTACCCGGGAACTGACAAGGTCAGCTCCTACTCCTAGGGGCGTGGTTCGGTCTATGGTGACGAAGGTGTCGCAGTCATCGTACAGTGCCAGCTCCTCTTCCACTGCACTCTTCTTTCTTAGCCTCTTCTTAGGCTGTGATGATGCAGATTTGTCGCTTTTCTTCTTTGAGCACTGCTCACTTATGATAATGCCTTTGAGCGGTCGAGGTGTGAGAGCAGCCTCTATGTTTTCTGATGAGGAGTCGAAGTCTATCCGGATGGCCTTCTTTCCGGCTCTCTTCCTGTTGCTGATCAGGACTCCCTCCATATCATCATCATCACTATCTGCATCATCATCATTCCTCTTCTTTCCCTTGGCCATGCTATCGGAGGCCTCACCACCAGCCTTATTTGAAGGGGCCTGGCTTGATGGTTCATCGGCAGTGTCCTCAGCATTGATAGGGTGGCCCTCAGCAGTCTAGGTCCTCTCGGAAGAGTTAGCAGACTGATCATCATTAGGCCGGGTTGCCACTGGTTTCTGTGGCGGGGCTCTCTTCTTCCTACTCTCACTTTCACTCGGCTTGATCCCTTGGGAAGGTCCAGCTGGGTTTTGTTGAACCATAGGAACCGTTCTCTTCAGTGACTCTTTGTAGTCGACGACTGCCTTGTCCCTCGGGTTTGCTAGATTGAGTAGAGAGTCAGGGATCGGCAGTGCTTCAGCCTTGTTGCTGTCTCTCTGGAAGTACTTTAGTTTGGGAGCCACGAACTTGTCATCTTCCTGACGCTTTGGAATTGTGGGAGTAGCTTCCATCATATTGTGGATCATCAGCGCCAGCCATCGAGCGTAGGGGATGGTGTTTCCTTTGTTGTTCTCTTTAATCTTCACTTGATCCATCAGCTCTGTCCAGAAGAGTTGGGCCATGTCGTAGTTCATATCAAAGGCAATCCCATGGAAGATTTGCAAAATTTGCTTGTTGCACTTTTCGTGTCCGGCGTGCTTAGGAGACAAGCATTTGTTGACCAGGCCGAACAGACTCTTCCATGGGTGAGGAAGATTTGAGATTGTGAAGTTTGACAGCAATGGTAGTGGGCTGTCATATCCCAGATCTTTCATCCCCTTGATCAGTTCTTCGTTGGAGGGGAGTGGTGCATAGCTTTGGTGCACTGGGAGCTTCAGGGTCTCTCGGATTGTAGATGGTGTCAGCACCACACTTTTGTCGCCCAGTTTGGTCATGATTTTGGACCGATCCTTCTTGCTCTCAGTTCGCATGCAGCCCCAGAATTGCTGCAGGTATACCTCTGGCACCGGTTTGGCTTCATTGAATGCAAACCAGAGGTAGTGCTTCTGTAGAATGGAGAGGATGACCGGGTCCTGACATTTGAAGAGCTTCAGGTCCAATTGGAAGTTGTTGTCGTAAATTGGGACCCAGTTCTCTTTTGGGTACAGTTCATTGCCTGATTGTGCAGTTCTGTCTGTTCCTGACATGATTGACTGAAAGAAATGGGTCAGCACAATTGTTCACATGAAAAGTTTTATTTTTGTTCTGTTTTTGCAATTTTCAGATTGGTGTGTACAGGTGGGACCTCGAAAAATTTTCTAAGTGTAAACCACGAGAACCAACTTCTCGAGGTTTGAACATCGAGAAGTAGGTTCTCGAGGTTTAAATACCGAGAAGCTCTTCTCGATACTCAAACATCGAGAACTTGGTTCTCGATATGGAAGTATCGAAAAGTCCTTCTCGAGATTTAAACATCGAGAACCATCTTCTCGAGGTTTAGTATCGAGAACCTCTTCTCGGTATTTTCAACTTCGAGAAGTAGGTTCTCGGTATTAAACATCGAAAAGACTCTTTTCGAGGTTTAATATCGAGAACCGAACCTCGAATTTTGAAATATCGAGAAATTGTTCTCGAGTTCTAAACATCGAGAAAGTGAATTTCTCGAGTTCGCACTCAGAAGATATGTCGAGAACCACCTGCAATTTCACAGAATCATAATGAATATCAAATTAAAACTTTTCGATTTCAAGTTTCCAAGTTCGAGAAAAAACAGTTCTCGAGATCCAACTCCGAGAAAAACTTTCTCGAGTGAGATTCGAGAACTCGTTTTGAAGTGCGAAAATCATTGTATCGATGTTGTTGATGATCAAAAACCTTGATTTCTACCTTAAGGTTGATTCGAGAGAATTGCGAGAAAAGGATTTAAACTTCGAGAACTCTGGACTTCGAGAAAGCTTATGCGAGAAAGTGAATAATGCGAAAAGAAGTTCTCGAAGTCAGCTTTTATATGCGAGAAATTGGGTTTGGGCCTTGCGAGAAAATGTCTGGGCCCATATGTTGAGTTGGGTCCAGTTCAGTTTTAAACAGATTTGGGCCCCTATTTTATTTTTGGTACAGAACTCCCCCTCGAATTGTGCCTAAAAAAAATGAAAAACACACACACCCACTCTTTTTCTGATTTTCTCCACACACGCACTCTTTTTCTCTCTTTTCTGATTTTCTCCACACACACGCACACACACTCTCTTTCTGATTTTCTAATTTTCTCACACACACACACTCTTTTTCTTTCTTTTCTGATTCTCTACACACACACACACTCTTTTTCTGATTTTCTTCTTTTCTCCCCCTCAAAGTATTCCTCTCTCTTTTATTTTCTCCCTTTTCTCCCCCTCAACACATGCAACGCACACCACACACGCACACATTTTATTCAGACCATGGAGATAACACAATTACATAGGATCGAGATTCAACATGCCTAACTTAGATACTAGGAACTGGAATCTCTTTTCATCCAGTGCCTTAGTAAATATGTCAGCCAGTTGAACCTCAGTGCTTACAAAGTACAGATCAATATCTCCTTTCTCCACATGGTCCTTGATGAAGTGATAGCGCAAATCGATGTGCTTGGTGCGTGAGTGATGAACGGGGTTGCTAGTTATGGCAATTGCACTCTGGGAGTCACTGTAGATCGGGATGTGATTGAACAAGAAGCCATAGTCTCTGAGTTGGGTCCTCATTCATAGGATTTGTGAACAACAACTAGCAGCCGCAACGTATTCTGCTTCGGCTGTAGAAGTTGACACACAGTTCTGTTTCTTGGAGGACCAACAGACTAGCTTCTCTCCCAGAAATTGAGCACCACCGGATGTACTTTTTCTGTCTAACTTGCAACCTGCGAAATCAGCATCTGAGTAACCAACAAGGTCAAAACTCGTGTCCTTGGGATACCAAAGTCCTAAGTTGACTGTTCCTTTCAGGTATCTCAGGATTCTCTTTACTGCATTCAGATGTGATTCCTTTGGATTTGCTTGAAAGCGAGCACACAGACAGGTTGCAAAGACAATATCCGGTCTACTAGATGTCAGGTACAACAAGGAACCGATGATCGCCCGATAGTTGGTAGCATCGACTGATATCCCGGAAGGGTCAGAGTCGAGCTTTTGTGAGGGAGGCTAGACATGGGGGTTTTCATGGTTGACTTGCTGTCCATCTTGAATCTTTTGAGCATTTCATGGATGTTCTTCGACTGGCTGATGAAAATTCCGTCTGGCAATTGCTTGATCTGTAGCCCTAGAAAGAAGTTCAACTCTCCCATCATACTCATTTCAAACTCAGTGCGCATCAAGTTGCTGAATTCTTCGCAGAAGTTCGGATTGGACGAGGCGAATATGATGTCATCGACATAGATTTGTATCAGCATGATGTCACTGTTCTCTCGCTTGATGAAAAGAGTTGGATCTATCTTTCCCTTCGAGTAGCCTGATTGCACAAGAAAATCAGATAGTGCATCATACCAGGCTCTCGGTGCCTGTTTTAGTCCATACAGAGCTTTCTTCAGCTTGTAGACATAATGTGGACGTTCAGGATCAACAAAGCCTTCTGGTTGTGCCACGTAAACTTCTTCTTTCAGTTCTCCATTCAGAAACGCAGTCTTTACATCCATTTGATAGATGGTGAAACTCTTATGAGCAGCATAAGTAAGGAACAACCTGATTGCTTCAATTCTGGCCACCGGTGCAAAGGTTTCATCATAGTCAATTCCTTCTTGTTGATTGTATCCTTTTGCAACCAGTCGGGCTTTGTTCCTTATAATCACACTGTCTTCATCCTTCTTGTTCTTGAAGACCCACTTAGTGCCAATTATTGTTTTCTTTGGGGGCCTCGGCACCAGGGTCCATACATCTAATCTTTCAAACTGATTGATCTCCTCCTGCATTGCGATCACCCAATCAGGATCAGCTAGAGCTTCAGAAACTTTGGTTGGCTCAGATTGGCTGATGAAGCAAGAGAAGTGACATTCATTTGCTGTAGCCGTTCTTGTGCAAACTCCACGACTCGGATCTCCAATAATTTGTTCTGCAGGATGTGCCTTCGTCCATTTCCGCTCATGAGTTAGAGGGATTGGAGTTATGATGGGGTGATCCGGGTCCTCAAAAGTAGTAGATGTGGTGTTTTGAGGAGTGGAGTGCACTGTGGTCAATTCAGGTTCTGTGTCTGCTTGAGCTGGTATTTCTGAAACTTGTGCTGGTGAAGTTGCTTGTGTTGCTGCCGTGCCATGATCCTCAATATCTTCTTGATCTGATGTATGAGGTGAGTCAGCTTCTTCTTCAATGAGGTCAGGCATGAATGGTGGTTGTGCAGCTTCTATTGGTAATTGTGAGTTGGCAGTGCGTGCATTCTCATAGAAATGTTCAAATAGCGAGTCAAGAATTGCACTGTCAGCCGTTGTTTGCTTTGTTGCTTTAGCTCCATCAGGTTGCTTCCTTTGAGCAGAGAGTGTGGGTTCTATCAAGAAATGTTAAGAAGCAAAGTCAGCCATTTCATAGAATGCAACATTGACACTCTCAATGACTATTCTGCGTTCACGTAAATAAACCCGATATGCCTTTGATTGCGTGGAGTACCCAATGAATACTCCTTCGATAGCTTTCGGATCCATCTTGCTTCTTTCATTTCTGTCATTTAGAACAAAGCACTTGCAGCCAAACACTCTGAAGAATGAGATGTCAGGAGTTCTGTTGAAGAGTATTTCATATGGGGTCTTGTTGAAGCGCTTGTGAATTGATGTTCTGTTCTGAGTAAAGCACGCCGTGTTGATTGCTTCAGCCCACATGAAATGGGGAAGCTTTGACTGAATGAGCATGGTGCATGCTGCTTCAACAAGAGTTCTGTTCTTTCTTTCAACGACCCCGTTCTGTTGTGGTGTTTTTGCTGCAGAGAATTGCTGTGTGATACCCTGAGTTTCATAGAAATCAGCAAGAGACTGATTCTTGAACTCGGTACCATTATCTGTTCTGATGATCTCCACACTCTTTTGTAAAAAATTTTGGATTGTCCTGATGAAGGTTATGATGGTAGCAGTTGTTTCATCCTTTGTCCTTAGAAATTTGGTCCATGTATACCGAGAGAAGTCGTCCACAATGACAAGTGTATATTTGCGTCCATTGATGCTTTGGACTCTCATTGGTCCACACAGATCCATGTGAAGTAGTTGCAGCAGTCGGGAGGAGGATGGAACAGGTTTTAACTTGTGAGAGCTCCTTTTCATCTTGCCTAGTCTGCAGGCATCACAATGATTGTCAGCGGAAGTCTTTAAAGGAGGCAGCCCTTTCACAAGTTTCTTGGAAGACAGAGTTGTGATTGCTTTGAAGTTTAGATGAGACAGGCGTCTATGCCATAGACTGTTTTGTTCAGAGGAAGCTTTGGACAGCAGGCAGATGGAAGAAGGTAATCGTACGTTCTTCAGATCAATGGTGTACAGGTTGGAAGTTCTAGTGCATGTCAGTAATACCTTCCCAAACCTGTCCAACACACAGCATTGTCTGGCTATAAACTTCATTTCCATACCACTGTCACAAAACTGTCCAATGCTCAACAGATTATGTTTTAGTCCTTTCACGTATGACACAGCCTTGATGGTGACACTTGCACAGATGACATCCCCATATCCTAGGATTGGAGACGCTGCATTGTTTCCAAATCTCACATTTCCTCCGTAGCACTTTGTGTAGTTGCTCAACAGCTCTTTTATTCAGGTCATGTGGGTTGAGCAGCCAGAATCTAAGTGTCACACATGACTGTCCTGCAAAACAGATTAAGGACTTTTAGGTACCCACCGCAGGATGGGTCCTTCCTTATCAATTGAGAATATCTTTTTGAATTTTTCTTTCAGCTGTGATCCAAGGTCAGCAGCTTTTTCAGATAATGTTCTTTGTTTTTCAAGTTCAGCTTTTGGTATCCATTTTTGTTTGATTTTAGGAGCGGAGGAGACAGAGTCATTGTTTCTATGTGTGAACGGCTGGTTCGTGAGATAAGGTTTTAAAATTGCTTCCTTAGAGAGTCTTTGAAAGTGTTTCTTTGAATGAACTTTAAGAGGATATTTCAAATTTGGAAAATTATAAATACCCTTTACAGCTCTATTCTCAGATTGTTTCTTTTGTTTGTGCTCTTTCTGGTTTCTCTCACGAACAGGATTCACAACACATTCATGATCAGAATCATTAAAACATGCATTTCCTAACTTAGGAGCATACAACTTCTTATTGAAATAAAATGGATCAGAAGTAAAATCAGATTCATTCAGCTCGGGACACGAGACTGAAGTAGAACTACAAGACTGTGACATAGAACTAGATCTACGCTTATTTGAATAGAAAACAGCATTTGAACATGACTTCTTATTTTCGAAAAACATCTTCTTCTTCCCTTCAGCTATTTCTTCTCTCTTCTTTCTCCACTCACGTCTCCTCTCCAATCTCTTACTTACTTCATTCCCTGTTTTCAAAGGAGACTTGGAGTGAGTGGGTGTTTTTTGGAAAAATTTAGAGTTGTTCAAATTTCGTTGAGAAGCATCAGTATCACTAGATGATTGAGAAGTTGTGTTGGATCGAGAGCTTTCTTTTAAAAGAGTTAATTCATTTAGCAACCTATCCCTTTCACTTTCAAAGCTTTTTCTTTCTTCTTCAAAAACTTTTCTTTGTACTTCTAAAGAGATGTGAAGTTTTTCAAATTTTCTTATTAGTGGAGGGATATATGGTTCTTCCTCTTTTTCAGAATTAGAGGTCGAAGGAGGTTCTGGATCTGACACAACTTCTGTCTCAGAAGGGTAAGGACTAACACTCTCATCATGTGAAAAAACAGGTTCTTTTGTGGCATAACTTTCGTTTAGAGAGTCATAATTGAATGGAACCTCGGTTTTAGAAGGATTTGATCTCTTTGTCTCCTCTTCTTCAGCAGTTTCTTTTGCTCCGACAAAGAGCATCAACTTGGTCAATCCCAAACCCATGTAATTGATATCATAGAGTTGACGGCAATTGATCTTTTTCAAATTACGAGGGTTTGTGATGCCAAGACCTTCTCTAGAGTTATAAAAACGAGTGTCCTTGTTTTGATTTAGAAAAATTGTTTGTTCAGACTGCCCTCTTTTGGCAATTAAATCTTCTAATTCTTTGATTTTCTTGTAAAGAATGCTGACTCTATTCAATAGCATCTCCTTTCTAGCTGTCTCACAATTTCGTTCTGCTTCTGATTCACTTAACTGTCTAATGAGTTCAGCGACTTTCTGTGTAAGCATTTCTACTTCAGAATTTCGCTTTTTCACCATATCCTTTTCATTATCAAGTTGTATACTTAAGGAAGTGATTATGTCAAGCTTTGTGAGCAGATTCTTGTAATTATGATCTAACCTGTCTCTTAACTCCTTTATAATGTCATCCTTTTCTTGAAAAGAATGAACTTTGCATGTGCAAGAACAAGAAGATTCAGAAGTACTTACAGTGGTTTTTGAGCTTGAACTTCCACTGGGGATTGCAGCATCACCCTTTTCTTCTTCTTCCTTCTCAACAATGGCCATCAGGGCCAGATTCTCTTCTTCTTCTTCATCAGAACTCTCCTCCTGCCATGGATCATTCTCAGTAAGTGTTGCAGCACTATCATCTTCTTGCTTGGCCATGAACATCTTCTGTTTGTTCCATAGCATCTTCTGCTTCTAATAGTTGAAGTCCCTCTTCCTTGGCAAGCGACAGTCTTTGATAACATGTCCAGCTTTTCCGCAATTGAAGCATTTGGGAGGGTCTTCCGCTGCAACAGCTCTACTGGAAGAGTTCTGATCATTATTCTTTGATTTGTAGTTGGCAGAGGAAGTTCGGAGTTTATTGGAAGAGCTTCCTTTCTTCGAGAATCGTTTGTTGAATTGGTTGGTCAGCAGGGCCATTTTCTTTTGCAGTTCGGCCAGTTCTGATTCTACATCCACCTCTTCCTCACTATCTTCCTCTTCAGACATCACGACAACTGTCTTCTTCTTCTTCTGAGCTTTGGATGAACTCTTGGGTTGAGCTTCCATCATTAATGCTAATGGATTGCCAGGATAGCTTCCTTCCATGTCAGCAGTGTCATTCACAAACTGTTGAAGGTGCTCATGCACAGTACATAGATCAAGTTCATCCAAATCCGGGTGTTGACGTAGGTTCTTCACAGTTCTTCTCCATTCTGGTGGCAGGCTCGACAAGAAACGTATGTTCATTTCCATGTTTGATTTGACAACCTTGATCTTTCTCATCTCATTGATCAGTTGTACAAATCTATTGTATGTTTCATGGAGCGCCTCACCAAGTAGAGCTTTAAATCCATCATAGGCAGTCAGGATGTTTGCCTTCTTCGTCTTCAAACCCAAATCAGTTCCAATCATCAGTTTTTTAATTTCATCCCACATCTCTTTAGCTGTTTCCATGCTGTCAATCAGTATGTATATGTCATTAGGAATAGCTTGGAGCAGATACGTTTTAGCCATTAGATCTGCTTTGACTCTTAGTCTGTCTGCTTCAGTGTACTCAGACTTTGCTTTCAACCTTCTTTCAACAACAACTGGAGGATTGTTCACACCATCTGTTGTCACATCTACCCAAATTTGTGTTGGTCCTTCAGTAAGCGATTCCAGCATTGCAGAAGAGATGTCTTTACCTTCCAGAAAGTTCAGGAACCTTGTCTTCCACATCTGATATTCTCCTTTCCTCAAGATTGGAGGTCTGTTTTCATTTCCAAGTGCCAACGCTTCCATCTTTGCTGTTTGAGCCTTAAAAGATCGGTCGAGTGTTTTGATCAGAAAAAAAAATTTAAGATGCAGAATGTCGAAAACCTACTTCAGGAAATAGTTCGAAAACTAAAGTTCGAGAAGTTCTATCGAGAACCAGTTTTCGATAGTGAATATCGAGAACCTGTTTATCGAGAAGCTGAATTCGAGAAGCTGTATCGAGAACTTCAGTATCGAGAAGCTAAGTTCGAGAACTTAGTTTCGAGAACTGAGTGTCGAGAAGCTGTATCGAGAACCTACAATTCGAAAACAGAGTTTTAAATATTTAGTATCGAAAACCGAGTATCGAGGAAGCAATCTCGAGAACTCAGTTCGAGAACTCGTATCAAGAACGTAGTATCGAAATCCTGCAAATCAAAAGTTCAGTTTTAAACAGTTTAAACAACTTTTCTGTGAAGTTTTCGATCTCGAGAGTCTTCCTGTATAGTTTTCGTCCTGAAGAACTTGCTTAAATGTCGAGAACCCTGCTTTTCGACATCATACTATCGAGAAATCAAGCATACCAAATCTACTGAAATCGAAAAGTAAGATATACCCTTGGTTCGTTTCTGAATGGCGAATCCAATGGTATAACTTTTACAGTTTATCGATCAGAAACAAGATTACAGTGATTAAAACGAAAGAGATCGAAAAGTATGAAAAACAGAGAACTTCGAAATCTTTTCTTCGACGGTCACACTCGAGCAGGCTCTGATACCAGTTGTTGGTCCCAGTTTATGCAGACTAACGATCAGCTAGATGGACATCATCGATAAACAGAAGAGAAAGATTTCATATAATGATATAAGATTTATCGAGAATAGTGAAACCTTCTTTCTGTTGTATCGAGAAGAAATTTGGCAGCGTAAGGCTAAGGTATATTAATCGATATCGGTACCTGTACACAAGGCGCATATTTATAAGCGCTGTACAGGTTACCGATTTAGGTAAACCTTGGAAGTTGGGCCAAGGCCTTTTTGGGCTTTATTTCCTTTAACTTATTTATTACATAATAATTACTAATCTAATACCATAAATGGTATAACTAGTCTCCTTTATTAAACAAGACATTACAGACAAACTTGACCCACAATAAAAGTTCTAACAGAAGAATTTTATTGAAATGAGTAAATGACTAGTATTGAAATATTAGTTGGAATTGTAGTTGAATAATGGATGAATGGATCCTAAGAAATTGAATTGTAAAGAATCGGTGATTATTGAGCTAGGTGATAAGTCCGTATTTAGACACGCATTTGATGCGTGTTGGGATTGGACTTTGATGGTTTTCCTAGATTTAAGGTGTTACAAGTCTCAATTTTAGCTCAAGTTATGTTTACCGGGCGTTGGTTCGAGTTTTGTGTTTTTTGTAGTCAAAATCAGGGAATTTGAGCCCGGCACCGGCACTTGAGGAACAATCGGGATGATTTGAGAAGCATTTGAGAATGATTTGATAGCTTTGGAGGTCTCCGGAAGATTCACGATGAAGATTTGAAGGAAAAAGAGCTCTAGGATTGGCTACGGGGTCAAAAGAAGATGAATGAAGCTTGAAAACGACGATCAGGATGACCTTCTGTCAATCGTTCAAGCATATCTCCTTGTAGATACATCCAAAGTACACGATTCAAGTTCCATAGGAAATCCAACTTCAAGGGCTACAAATCATATGAAGACACCTTTGCGAGAATCGGAGAGGAAGAAGGTGAAAACAGACGATGAAGACAGATGATCTCTGCTGCGGTTTCAGAAAGACACCTTCCACCATTTTGATCATATCTCTTGATTGGATGATTCATATCACATTCGGCAAATTGGGGTGGATAGAGGACTTCATTATATACAATTTTCATGAAGAAAGTTTGGTCAAATTCGGAAGTTAAGTAGGCATGATTGTGCCCTCAAAGTCAGACACGATCGTGCCTGAAGAGAAAAGCACCGCGGAGCTACTGCCTGCCAGGCACGATCGTGCCTGGAGGGAGGCACGATCGTGCCTGCCCAAAATGCGCGTTTTTGCTCCGGAGGCACGATCGAAGGCACGATCGTGCATAGCATCGTGTCTGGCTCCGAAAATCCTAATTCAGCTCAAATTTCACCCGATTTTTCTATTTAAACAGCCTGTAAACCCCCGTTTTCAAGGGGGAGCTTAGAGAGAGTGCCTAGCACGAAATTTAGAGGGTTTTTCAGCCTTGTTCATCAATCTTTTGGGATTCTTTGTAAGTTCCACCTTTTTAATTAATGACAATTAATTCTTTTTATTCCAATTCTATTGATTCTTCAATTATGAATTGTGAGTAGTTTTAATTAGGGATTTGGGATTGATGAAGGGGTTAGTCATGATGTATGGTTAGATTCTTGTCGGTTTAATTGCATGAATGCCGTTTAATTTGTGTTTGAATAATTTAATTGATATCTTTTGTAACCTAGAATCGCGACTAGAATTACAATTGCATGTAGAATAAATTAAGAGAGATCTAATTTGTTCTAGGACACATTCACACACACTTAATCGTTCGCTAAGAGATTAGTAGCGATTAAGGGGCCGTAAGCTCGCTCGTCTTGGCAATTATTTAGGATCCTGTCGCATGAGAGATCAGCCTGGTCCCCTAAATTATTGTACTCTACGCCGCGAGAGCGGTAAGAACTTAGTAATGATTAGTTAGGCTCAATTAAATTAATTTCATGTAATTAGGCCCGATCTGCCAGAAATTTGGTTACCCCGGAATCGATCCATGTTCCCTTCGTCATTAATTAGATAGAACCCCCTAGTTTAATTGTTCATTCGCATTAGTTTTATTTTCCAAACCAACCAATCTCGCACGACGCTTTTATTTTATTTTCTTTTTAATCGCTGAATTTAATTAATTCTTGATTCCCTTTTGTCCGTCCCTGTGGAGACGATACTCGTACTTACACCACTATATTACGATCTATTTTAAGTGCGAGAAAACACACATCACTAGGCTCTAGACCGATGTAGATAACGGTGATTATTGAGTTGGGTTCTAGACCGTAGTAGATATTGGTGATTATTGAGATGGGCTCTAGACCGATGTAGATAACGGTGATTATTGAGCTGGGCTCTAGACCGTAATAGGTAACGGTGCTTATTGAGCTGGGCTCTAGACCGTAGTAGATAACGGTGATTATTGAGTTGGGCTCTAGACCGTAGTAGATAACGGTGATTATGAGCTGGGCTCTAGACCGTGGTAAATAACGATGAATTGACACTAAACGAACGAAGTTAACTATAATATGATAACACCCTAGTTTGAGGGTCTTGGAAATTGAAACATTGATTATACTTAGTATAGTTGTAATTGTACTTGTCAAATGCTTCCAATTACTGACCTCCCCTTCACGGGGGAGGCCACCTCACAGTTTCAGGTAGGAGTTGAGCTTGCTGCCAGTGCCCGTTGCTGGGAGAATCAAGGAAGGAAGATGTCGTTCGTGCTTCCTCCGCTTCCGTTTTAAAACATTTAAATTAATGCTCATGGACATTATTTTCTGAATAACTATTTGAGGGCTTGTACGCCCATGTTTGCCAAGTATGGCTTGAACACTTGTAATATTGTTTCCGCTGCTTTAAATGAATATTTTACATTATGTTTGTTTATGGATGAACTATGTGTGAATGATATTCCAGACGCCTTGTATAATATGGATGTGTTGGACTGCGGTTAACTATTCGTACTGTACGGCGGATTGTTGACGTGTCCGGGTAGATCCGGGGCGTGACAACAGAGCTGGTCTACTGAAGGGTATACCTCGAGTTCTACCTCGAGTTCCACTAACATAGACAATTTGGAATTAAACTAGTTCTTATATACAAGTGTGCACTCCATACCTACTAACTTGTATTAGATCATAGTCGTAATTCCCATTGACACTCATGTCATTTCCAATTACACAAATGGCCGGACGGCCGGTGACACTAAAATTACCAACAAAAATAAAGTTAATTCTTCTCTAATAATATCTTGTTAGAGAAGCTAACAATCGGTAATAAATTCAGTATTATTAGTAATCGAGATGGAAGAAAATACTCCAGGAGGATTACAGTGGATAGAAAACGAGAACAGTCCAATCTAGAGAAAGATAGTGGGTTTCTCTCTCTAGCCCAAAGCCCAGCCAATTCTAAATGAATTCCAGCCTCTCCCTCTTATTTCCCACCCTTACATATATATAGCAAACAAGCCAGCTCATTAATTATTCCCCTCCCTCCTTCCCCTTCTTACATACACCTTATCAAAATATTCTACTCCCCTTGTGCTATCATATCTAAATTTGGCAAATTATACCGTAGGACCGGTATACCATGCGCATGGTATACCGGTACCTATACGGTGTCGTTCCAAGCGTAAGAAACATGAAGATCAACGGTCTTGCCGATAGCTCAGACCTAACTATTTCCAAATTAACAGCCAGCTTTTACTATTATCAAGGAGACAACCTCGCTCTTCGCCCACAATTGCATCTGCCGCCACCAACAGGACTGCGCCGCCGTCCATGGAGAAGCTATGCGGCTCATATCAGGGAGCCTCTGTCTATGGAGAAGAGGTGGTTGGGTACTAATTTTGACTAATCAGTGCTGCCATAGGTCCATAGCCATGTGCGAGGTAGAGCCGTAGAGGAGAAGGCCAATTTTGTTTACCCGCCGCCGCTTGCCGCCGGTTGCACTGACGGCTTGCCTCGCTTTCTATGCTCTGGCCGCAACAAGCTAGACCATCTATTTTAGCTAGCAGATTTTTCTGAAGAATTTTCCGATCAAATAATAGCTAGTTCATCTCAGATCAACTCATCATCAATGGATGGAAACTACTCCAAAAATCAACTGGCAAAACAACCGGTCATCCATTTTACAGGCCAACTTTAACGTGGAAGACAATGATGAGAATGAACTCCTTTAAATTCTGGCAAAGCCCTCACTTTAATCTAATCACAAAATTTATTTTAACTTCTAGTTACATATCATAATACATGGAGTTACATCATTTTTATGCACGATTTACATTTTTGTATCTGTGAGTTACATTTAAACTTGTTTCAGCAAGTGACACTTTACATACACATGAGTTACATTTTCTATAAATGAGAGTTACATTTGTTATAACGCGAGTTACATCACAAAATAAACTCTTCTATTGACACAAAATAATAATTTTCTTAAAAACAATTTTAATGGTTCTAATATTACAAATAACACATATTCACTATTTATGAAAAATAATTGAACAATTAGACTCTTTTTTTTCATTATTTACATTGAAATCAATGTTTTACATCTTATATTCCATTTTGGACAATTTACATTTCGACATAATTTAAGTTACACTGTCTATCAACGTAAGTTACATTTCATTACACACGAGTTACATCATTCTGGCCTGGACAAGGGCCTGGACAATGAAAAACAAAAACAAAGGTTACTGTTCACGCTCGTGAACAGTAACACGCGATTTTTTACATGTGGGATCAACATGTTTAAATGGCGTCGTTTTGAGCACAGGAGCATGATGCTCATGGTGTGCAGGTTGCACGGTAACAAGATTTCTGGCAGATTTCTGTGCAGATTGATTCCGGGGTAACAAGATTTCTGGAGATGACGTTTTTAATTTTTCATGATTCCTGATTCTTTTTTCCTAATCCAGACTATACTTTTATTTATTTCCTAACATTTAAATACTTGATAATATTCTTTGGTGTATAAGAAAATGGGCTTCTTCACATTGCTCTGTAGCTGAACTTGATAATAGTCATCACTCACTAACCTGATTTTGTAGATATACTATTAAGATAATAGATTGAGCTATCTCTTACCTTTGATCAGATTTTGGTTAGAAAATGGTGCATTGGTGCTAAAAAAAAGCATTCTCCAAGCAGTATATGTTCTCCTGCAGATGAAGTTTTCTTGATTCATGATTCTTTTCTACTAATCCAAACAATACTTTTATTTATGCCATCATCACCTTTTAAGTTCTTGATAAGTTTCTTTAGCATAGAGGAAAATGGACTGCTTCACATTGCTCTATAGCAGTGTAGCTGAGCTTGATAATAGACTAATAGTAATCACTTACTAACCAGAACTTTCTTTAGCATAGAGGAAAATGGGCTGCTTCACATTGCTCTGTAGCAGTGTAGCTAAACTTGATAAATGATAATAGAGTAATAGTAATCACTTACTAACCTGAATTTGTAGATAAGCTGTTAAGACGATAGATTTTCGCTTTAGTGGGTCATTTCTTCCACCTGTTTGATGACTGTACGTCTCAGTCACATTTGATTGCAGTTGTCAACGCCAGGATGGTAATCTTCTCTCCTCTCTGCTTCGTTTTTTCGAATGTCTGGTTTCGATTCTTTTTTTCTTTCCTTTAAATCTGTTATTGACTTTTCATTCAAATTTGTATTTTGATCGTGATTTGAGGTTTTTTTCCTCTGTAAATTGTCCAGATCTTCTGATGTTTCTTTTATTTTTCATTTTTTTCATTCATATAAAATCTTATTCTTCATTCCGGCCAAGGCATTCAGATCTTCCTCTCCATTCCGTGTTAACTTTTGTGTCAGAACAAATTTTATTCGTTTTTTCTATGGCTACTTAGAATTTGGTTCTCATACTTGCCAGATTTGTTTTCTTCAAACTTGGGTTCAGGTTGAGAGGATTAGTTCTTACACTCATACCCAATTTCATTTTCTTCTTCCATATATGCAATTCTTATTCAGTGTTTGTTACAAACAATCATTTCTCAATTAATTATTTGTTTTAAAAACTGTGCATGTTTTTGAAATTCTATTTGAGTGAGATTATTTGATTTACTTTTATAATGAATTTCTTAAATTAGGGGAAGTTAGTGTCAATTATATTGAACTGTACATATTGGTGTGAGTTCTGCAGTATTTTATTTAGTTTTTATATTCAAAGTAGTAGACCAACTATTAAGGATTTATAATTTTCTATCATCTCATGATCTTATCAAACTTTGAAGGCTTTCTTTAGGCTGTCTTTGTTTTCTCAAAAATAAAACTAAACATAAGACAAGAACTTTCCTGAGCAGTTCTTTTACCCATCCATAACTAAGGGTGGTTCGGAACGGTATACCGAATATTTTCTCTCATACGGACCATAGCATTATCAGCGACTATAAACCTATGAAATTCATCCCAATGCGAACACACTAATTCTTTTTTCAAATATTTGCATCTAAACAAGTGATTGACTTATTGATTGGGTATCTAAGTTTCCAACGGGGTTTGGTCAGTTTGGATTTGTTACTTATTTAAAATTGGAAGTAAATGTAGCCGATATCAAAAGCATGGATGCTTAGATGGGTTGAGTTAAAGTATCATATTTTTTGTGGCACCATTGGCATTAGTTTACCTGTTTATGTATTCCCTACCTGAATATACACTTGATAAGTACTGCTCTTTGGTTATTTCAAGTGCTATTGATCCTTTCTTACCTCCATACTTTGTGTGAAAAAAACATTACCGAAGAAGTTGTGTAATTTTAAGTTGGCGGCACTTTCTAACATTTGTTTGTACAAATTGGCGGACCAATGCCCTCCGAAAGTTTTATTTGTACAATTTTTTTATCTTTTTGTTTTTCATCCTAATATATATGACCTATTGTTTTTAATGCACTACCTTACTACGATGGAACATAAATCATGTATCCTGTAAGTTCAATATTTAGCTTTTATTATGAAAATATATTAGGTGGAAGAATTAAGAATATAATATGGGACTTACATTTGAATTTATGTTATTAGTTTTATTATTTCCATAGTCTTATCTTTCTATATTCCAGAATTTCTTTTGGGAAGACTTGACAGAGAGTCTTTGGCTTCAAACACTATTGAAGATTACGATTGGTCCTTGACTCTGAATAGTTCGACGAAGAAATTATATCTATTAAGATGTCATTATTCGATCAGGAACTACTTGATCAATTGGTTGATCCCCATAGGAGTAGTGCCATCAAAAGGTTCCACATAAAAGTGCGCAGATAACTAAGATTTTTTTTATGAGTTTATCTTTAGTTTGTTTAGTTTCTTTAACTTTTCAATTGATTGTAAATTTGTAATATTTGCTTATTCTTAATAAAGTTTAATTTTCTAAAAAAGTGTAGCCATGTCGTATTTGGGATGATTTGCAAATTACACACACGATCTAGCACCTCTTTTAGTGGTGATTATTGAGAAGTACCACATATGTTGTTAATATGTTTTAAAATCCTTATATAGCGCTATAGCAGTACATTTTAGAAAAATCAGCATGGAAGTAGAGTATCAAATTTTTTCTACACCGTACCTATCAGCTGGGCACCATGCTTTGGAGAATGGTTTATTGGATTATAAGAGTTTTAGGGCATGATCTTTGGGATCCTCTTTGATTTCCATTTCAGATATGCTAATATTACTTATATTTTGCAAAACCCATTGTTTCTTGCAAACAAAACTGTGTTTGTATTTAAAGACCTTTTTTTAGAGTGTTACTCCCTCCATCCCGCTAACAATGGGACAAGAGGGAGTGTCACGCAAATTAATAAATAGTGGTCTATGTGGTTGATAATGAATTGGTAAAGTAAGAATAAAGTAAAAATGATTTAGAGCCACACAAATTTTACCAAATTTGGTATGGGTCAATCTTAGTGGGACAGACTGAAAAGGTAAAATGGACAATCATAGCGGGACGGAGGTAGTACTTTGTTTTGGGTATTATCTATAGATGAAATCTTAAATTGAACATTATTTTATTAACATAAAATGTATACCTCGTTAAATTGAACATTAAGTATATGATCTTTTTTAATCTTTGTATGGTTGGCGGAATGGCGGGTGACTATTTGAATCTGATTAATTATATGGAGTAAGATTTTGAACCCGTTTGATAGCACGAAAATCGGCTGATTTGGCTGATTCTGCTGAAATTAATGAAGTTCTTGCGGAAGTGGTTGCATTGGCTGATTCTGCTGATTTAAGATTTTTTTAAAAAATATATATTTTATTTATGAAATAAAGAAAACATTATATGTAAAAATAGCTAAAATAGTCATCTAAAGTAAGATCAGTCAATACAGTCAGAAAATTAACTTCAACCTTATTTTTTCTGTTTATTACATAATTCACCGCGCGCAAGCAAAATTTACGTGTTTGGTGAAAAAGTTGACCGATAAGGCTGATTAGCCGAAAAACAGTGTTGCCAAACAGACTCTTTATACACGGAAATATTTAAGGTCATTACTTACGTCTTAGGCTTAATGTCTTAAAACTAAAGACACTTTCATATTCAAATTCAACATCTTATACTAACTCATGGCATAATCTCCTTCATCAAGAGATTAATTCTTAAAAATTTCTAGAGCAATTCTAAATCTAGGATATGCAAAAAAAATCTTAAAAATTTAACACAAGGTTTGAAAAGAGTCACGTTTTTATCACCTATTTTCACAAAATGGGTAGTTATATTTTCAAGTATAGCACTTCATATGTGCTCAGGTCTATCAAGGGTGTTCCGACCTGATTCTTAAATTTGCTTATGCTTTTTCAGGGAACATAAGCAAAAGTTGGAATGTTTGGAAGAAAGTACAGAAGTACTTCTGGTGCTCTAATTTACTCATAAAAGCTGTTTTTAGAAGGTGGAGGAGACCAACTTCTGAAAACTGCTTCTGATGATGATTCTGCTTTAAAAAAGAAGCAGAGGCAGAATCAGTTCCAAACACCTCATTTATACTTTATACACTAAGAGTTGTATCATAATTTGTCATACGAGGTATTTGTCAATGCATAAGTTGTCGCAACCAACACAATGGGCACAAAATATTTATAATTAACTTATAGTAAGTATAAACATTTACAAAATCTAAGACCATGCATCTCGTGCAACGCACAGTTGGGGACAATCTTTAGAGAGAGTTGTTGTGTCTTTATGTTGCCCAATTTTCAGTGAACAATTTTACATCGTTGTCTCAAAAGTAAAGTCGTCTCCGTCTTAATAATAGACTAATATGTGATGGTGACGAAAAACTAGCCAACAAGATGTTGTTTACAGGGGAGTATAAAATAATTCGTAATTTTTAATCTTTATTTAATTTTGTTAAAAAAATATATGCATTGGTAGATCTCCATCATATCACAAAATTTCTATATAGTCCAAATAATATATTATTTGCTAAATGCATCCCGTGCGAAGCACGGGTGAAAAATCTAGTAGCAAGGATTGTAATGTTGGAAAAGAATGTAAAAACCCGGTAATCAAATTAAATTGTGGACTAAATAAAGAAATTAAAATTATTTAATTTAGATGGAGACTCAAGATTGTGACGGAGGAATCGGTCCAGCCTAGCTGGTTGCCGACTCACTCTCCCATATGGGAGGTCCCGGGTTCAATTCTCAATGGAGTGAGATTGAGTCCAATTTACCCTAGACCCCCCAAACCCCCCTCCCCCTAACGCCCCCTGAGGTAAAAAAAAAAAAGAGAAAGGAAAGAAAAAAGAGAGAAAAGGTTGTGGCGTCTAGGACAGATCCAAAATTCCGAGTCAAGGGGGTGAAATTTTTTCTGCTATTGTAGAGGGTGAAATTTTTTTCACTAGCGTACCGGGTAACTGCGGTGAATTTTTTAGCTAACGTAGTGGTGTGATTTTTTTCCCGCTAGTGTAGCGGGGTGAAATTTTTCGTTAGTGGAGGGTTTTGTGCCTAATTTTTATTCAAAAAATTTCATTAGTACATACATGATGGCATTTAAATCTATTAGATTCTAAATTTAGATAATGGAAAAATACCTTTGATTTTGTAATTGTAAATGCTCTTGAAAAATGTATTGATACTAAAGCCTAAGAAATGACAAATTAAATCAAAGGAATTTTATAAGATACGAGTATATAATAGTTTATCAAATTATTTGAAGGTAAAAAGTTTAAAAGGTACACAACAACTAATGCTTTTTAAACTAATTATACCTTGTTTAATCACGTGAATCTTATCAAAATAAAGAACTGATTATTGAATTGTAATTTTTGTCTATCAAGGAGGTTGTTCATTGGTCACAATAAGTTTTCTTAATATTACAATAGTATGTATGAGATTATTATTTTTAGATTAATATTATACATAGTATTGTTAATTCATATATATGGTACATAGTATATAAAAAAGTTTATACATAGTATGTTAATTTATATATATGGTTCATAGTATATTAGAAAGTTTATTTATGCAATTCATTGTTTTTAGAAAGTAAGAAGCACATGAACAGATAAACGACCGAAATCGTCCAAAATTTGATCTTTAACACCTCATTGACCTCCAATACTCCTAATCAACTCTCAATAGGAATTATCTAAAATTTGATCGTCCAAAATCGTCCAAAATTTGATCTTTAACACCTCATTGGATTATCGACCACCAATGTCAATAAACATTTATATTTTGGATTCACTTCATATGATCTAAAAACTTTTTAGCTAGTGTGTCTGGTATTTAATATCGTTTGATATTTTACAAAATCGAGTGCTAATAATCTAATAATAGGTATCCTAAATCTTAAACTATGTAAACTATTTTATGTAAATGATTTTATATTTTATATGGCCTTACATAGTTTCCCACTATGTAAGGTTATATATTAAATTTGAAAATTATAAGTTAAGGGGGGCGAAAACAGATATACCTAATTAAAATATAAAAATTTTATGAAAATATTACATGTATAGTAGAAAAATTTGAAAGTCCAAGGAGCGGTCGCCCCCGCGCCCCCTAAATCCATCCATGGTCGTGGAGGAATCATGATGGAGGTAAGCAAAAAAGGAAAATAGTTTTTTGTTGCCGGAGTTCTATTTAATGGAATTAGAGAGAGATTAGAATATATGACGGATGAAGAGAAACAATGCGAACAGGAATGTGAGGGCCAAGCAAAAAGGAGAGAAGAAGAATAAATGAGAAAAAGATTAATTTCTTCACATCTAGAGTTAATCATTATTTCCAAAATCTTCCCACACCGAAAACGAAAAATGTTTTAGAACTTCATAAATTAATACTAAACCCACACGTTGTCACACAATAGAACAAGTGACTTAATACTATAATATGAGTCGGTGTTTCCATCATTGTCTTGTTTCATTTCATATTATTAAAACTAATAATATAAAATAAAGTAAGATGATGATGGTGACACCGATTTAAATTGTAGTTTTAATTGCAATTGTACTTCCACACTTGTGTAACATGCATCACTTTTTACATAATCAAATAAGTTTGGAAAAATTCTCAAATCCATCCTTCTACTATGTTAAAACCCTCAAACAATTGGAGCTTTTTCGTTCTTTTTATTATTCTTTTAATTATTCTTGACTCTGCGGGCAATCTTTTGTTTTTTTTTGTATTCTTTTATGCAAGGATGGATTCAGGAATTGAAAATTAGGGGGGCGAAATTTTTTTCCCCTAAGGCAGTGGTGCGATTTTTTTGCGAGCCTAGAGCTTTGCGATTTTTTTTATTCGAAAAAATTTCATTATTACATAAACGACAATATTTAAATCTATTATGTACATTCTAAGTTTAGACAATGACAAAATAACTTTCATTTTAAAATTGAAGTGCTCTAGGAAAAAGTGTTGATACATTAAAGTGTAAGAAATGAAAAATCAAAGTAAAATAAATTGAAAATAAAAAAGAAATATAACATTTTATCCATTTATTTGAATTAACTATATTTGAATTTTTTTGAAGATGCGGCTGGACAGGATGTCGCTCGATCTATGAGCCCCTCGGAATTGATAGATGGAAATAGATTGAACGAAGAAGATGATCGATGAAGTGAATTGCTTCTGCGATTGGGATGAATTCCTACGCTCATCGGCGATTGGGTTGCCTACAGCCTGCCTTGCAAATGAATTTAGCGATCTGAACTCTTGGAGAAATGATCGATGGAAATCGATCGATCGGAGAAGAGGGGTGTGAATAACTTTTTTGCTAATGAGGCGGGCCGCGGGCGGACGGTTTCTTAGTGAGAGCTATACATGCTGTCATGCTGATAACGTGTTGAAACCAAGACCGAAAAGCACCGTTTCATTCACATATAAGATGGATATATAGAGGTGGGGAGCTAGGGTTACACTCATCGGATGGACCGATACATATGATCTTGGGCTACGGACTAATGGACATCCATAATTACATAATTTAGATTTAGTTCTATTCACCAGAACTTCTCTGCATATAAATTTGTAAACACGCGTAAAGAGAAAATGTGAGAGGCTATGGTGCAACAAAATATACAGAAGCCTAAAAGTAACACCATAGAGCGCCGGTGTCCGTGAAAGAACCACAATAGAACAAAACAAACACAACCAGAAAAGAAGAACAGTCCAGATGGGTCATACCCCTGCGAAGAATCTTCAAAAGCTGATATCACCTGGTCGTCTTCTCTATTGCGGCCGTCGAACAACCACGAGCAGGCGCCTTACTAATGGCCATAATTACGATCGCTTGCCTGCGGCTGCTTCATGGATTCGACTCTACCTAGGGGTCTTCACAAAGAGCTAGATCTACCTCCGGTTCACATTCTTCTTTACACTTGGGAAAAAATGCTTGACCGACGATAAAACAACTCGATCCATGTTCACACTCAGATTATTTTTAGTAAATAAAATTTACATATTCAGTAACTACATTAAAACCGCTACAAAGTCTGATCAAGAAAATTTAAATTCGATAAAAATTTGATATATAAAGTAAAAGATTAAGAGTGATTTACTGATTTAAGTTGACCAATGAATAGTGAGTGCAAAGAAGAATGTGAACCGGAGGGAGTACTATTTTATTACTCCCTCCGTTCTCTAATACTTGTCCCTCTTTCCATTTTGGGATGTTCTCTATTAGTTGTCTCCCTTTCCATTTTTGGTAAGTTTTTTCAATAAATATACTCATTTACTCTCATTCTCTTTCCTACTTTTTCATTCTCTTTCCTACTTTTTCTTTTACACACAACCCACTACAGTACACCTTTTATCATACCCCTATTAATTTCTTCTTAAATCTTGTGCCAAAGGCTATACTCCCATCTATTAGAGAACGGAGGGAGTATATTTTTAGTCTCTTTTTCGGAAACCACAAAAGATCTTTGCCTTAGTAATTTCCTAAAAATCAACAAATATTAATAATAAATAGGGTAAAGGGTCAAATAGGCCCTTGTACCCGTCTGTAATGCTCAATCCGCACCCTGAACTCTAAATAGCTCCAATTCACCCCTGAATTTGACAAAAAAATCAAATCTCATTTTTTGCATGTAACCGTCGGGTCACCGTCACGTGACCCGGTCAGATGCCAATCGTGCATCCTATGTGGCAATTTAAGAGGTCAAATAGGCCCCTGAACTCAACTGAGTTGTTCAATATTCCCCCTCAACCGTTAACAAGTGTAAGAATTGCAAAAAAATTAAAAACAGAAAATACAAATACAAAATAAGATACAAGTCGAAAATATAAAATATAAACATACTATTGAATAATATAATAAGAATTTATTTATATTCACGGTAAAAGCATATAATATAAACCAAAACGAATTCATTAAAACTATTCTGATATTTTGAATCTATTTAAAAAACAATACATACATGTTTTTACAAATTAAATTAAATATGTTTTCTGTGTATTATATGTAATAATTGGAAATATAAAACATATTTTATGTTTTCTATTTTACAATTTATATTATGTTTATATTTTAGAGTTGTATTTTTCATTTGATATTTTTTAATATTTATAATATGTTTTAGATTTATATGTAAAATTACACACACACACATGCATATATGTATATATACTTCATATTATTTTATTCTAGATTTATATACTATATTTCATACTAATTGTATACACCATTAAAAAAATTATACTCCGTACTATATAAAAAGTATATACCAAAATAGCTATTACATTTTTATATTATGTATGTAAACAAAATTATTTTCTTTATATTTTTTATATGTTTAATTTACCACAAAATATAAATAGATTCTTATTATTTTGTAAATAGACATCTACATTTTATATTATGAACTTGTATATTATTTTAAATTTTAATCTTGTAACAATTATTTAGTTTCTTTTAAAATTACTTTATAGTTTATAGTTTCTTTTAAAATTACTTTAAATTTAGTCCATATTTAGATGTCTATTAAATAGATGTCTATTCAGGGGCCATCTAGTTATGGCCATTGAGTATAAAGTTATATATGGCCATCTAAATTTAGACATCTAAATATAAAGTTACATTTCAGTAATTTTGATTACATATAAATTTAGATGTCTATCTATCTAATTTTAAAATCTATTTAAGATTACATGTAAAATTTAGATGTCTATTTATAAAAATGTAAAGTTACAAGATTAAAAATTTAAAAAGTACAGAAAAGGTACATGTGGTTTGGGCCGTTTTCAGATAGGGGCACGTGTTTCATTTTTTAACAAAGTGGGACACATGTTTCAATTCCGTTATCACAACAGGGGCATGTCGTCTAATGCCGTTAGAAAATCTAACCCAATTTTCAAAAGTCTCTAAAACATTAAAAGAAAAAATACTGGGAGGTGCGCCTCATCAAGGAGACCAACAAACTATCTTTCTTTTTTTTGTTTCCAACCACCATGTCGCCAAAAAAACCTCCGGAAAAGTGATATTAAAGGATTCATTTTAAAAAAATAATCCAAATAGAACCGAAAAATTGAAAGAGAATGATAGTTTGTTAGTCTCCTTGACGGAAACGCACATCCCAGTATTTTTCTTTTAATGTTTCGGAGACTTTTGAAAATCGGGTTAGATTTTCTAACGACGTTAGACGCACTGCCCCTACTATGATAACACATGTCCCACTTTGTTAAAAAATGAAGGGAAAAGGGGCAAATAAGCCCTCGAACTAACAAAAAAAGTGCAAATCACCCCTTATGTAGGAGGTTTTATCCGGCCGTCGTCATTTGGGGAGGTTCCCGGTGGAAGTTTTTTATGAATATTTTTTGCCATCTTCTTCATTAAGTCTAGTTTATTCATACTAAATTTCAGATAAAAATTCAATCGGGAATGCAGTCAAATAAATTTTGAAGATAACTGCTCAGTTAAACATTGTACTATATTTCAGAAAATCATTTGACTGCCTTCCCGATTTTATTTTTAGCTGAAATTTGGTATGGGTAAACTAGACTTAATGAAGAAGATGCTCAAAAATATTCATCAAAATATTTCACCGGGAACCGCCCCAAATGACGACGGTAGGACAGAATCTCATATATTAGGGGTGATTTGCACTTTTTTGGTTAGTTCGAGAGCTTATTTGCCCCCTTTCCCAAAAAATGAAACATGTACCCCAATCTGAAAACGGCCCAAACCACATGTCTGTTTCTGTATTTTTCCCTTGAAATTAAACAATTGCACGCACTCCCCCATAAAATAATTTATAATTTTTTGTGAAAATTACCACTTATGTTACTAATACTAATATGTTTTCCAAGGTCGTGATTACTAATGCCTTTTAGTAGAATAATATAATCCATCTATGCATGTATTAATATAATCCTATTTTTTAGTCATGACTATATTCACATCAGTCTTCATATTTCCATATATGTAACTTGCATTCGTACTGAAATTTTATGGCCAGTATGGTTGGGGGATTTCGGAGGGAAGGGAAGGGGAGGAGTCATATTTAAATTTAAAATATTTTTTTCATTTAAAAAAAAAATCAAATAAAGTGAAGACAAAATAGTATATAAAAATACATGGTTTAACCAATTATATATTTATTTGAAGTTAAAAACTAAAAAATTCAGATAAATTAATAAAATAAAAAATCAATCCTCCCCTTCTCTCCCCGCAACCGTGTTCCCGCAACCGTGTTCCCTCCAAAAATCAAATTTCCTACCAGTTTATACGTATTCATTCAATCAATTTTTTTTCTTCTGCAATCCAGCACCATCAATATATTCACTCAACAAAGTTTTTCTTAATTATAACGCCTTCATTTTATTATTATACATCATTTTTTTGTCATTTGTTTTTGCAAATAATTATTCTTTTAAATGTCAAACATTTCGATGTAAAAATAAATAAATTTGGAATTTTTTTAATTTATACCTATTTTTGAAAATATATAAATGAAAGATGTACACAATTATTTTAACCATGTGATTTTGATTTGAGCGCTTGGATCTACTTGACAAAAAATTTGCACAAAATTTTCCAACTGATGAAACTTTTTATTTTTATTTTTAATTATATATATATATATATATATAATTAATTAATTAATTAATGTCATATGAAAGAAAGTTATGAATTTTGATATATTTTTTTATACAAATTAGAAAACAAATAAAAAAGATACAACACATTAAAGATATTTGGGATTTTAATTTTCATGGCCCTACACTTCTCGTTGTCATTAGCCATCGCCAACTACCTTCTCTCTCCCTGAATCATCCGCGAATAATAGCCCTGCCTGGAGGCTATCTAACCATTTTGGCACTCACAATTCACAAATGGACCATTCTTGGTGTACACAAGATATATACAAAAAGTGTACATTGTTTGTGTACATAGACAATTTGACATCAAGTCCTGCCCATTTTTAAACGAATTGTCTGTGTACACAGGCAACTAGTGTACACTAATTTTCCATTCACAAATACTAGGATTGCAGGATTTTGAGGGGTAAAAAAATTCTAAATTGGGTTTTCATGCTTGGGGTTGCGGTCAGCCTTAGGACCCCATAAACTACTTATGTCAGAGTAACACTGGTACAGATGAATCATGAATATAGTAATGACTAAAAAATAGGAATGAATAGCAATACATGTAAAGATGAACGATGTCATTCTAGTAAAAAAAACATTAGTAATCATCTCCCATGAAAACAAATTAGTATCAGTAACATTAGAGGTAACTTTCTCAATATTTTTTCACTAGTGATTGAACAATTTCTATATAAAATCTTACATCCGTCCCAAAATAATAGTTACATTGTAGATTTTGAGTTGGGGTGGGATCGGTCCTGACTGGGTCGGGTTTTTGCTCTACCCGAAAATTACCCGAAACTTCTCGGGTTATGAAAAATTGGGACCGGAAAAAAGCCCGACATATTCGGCCCGAGCCGGGTTTTGTTAGGCTCGGGTTCGGTCCGGGTTCAAGTAGGGTCGGTTAAAACCCAATAAAAAATTATCACTATTTTAATTGAAAAAAAGTAGTCAAAAACATGTTCGATAATCAATCAAATTGATTCAACCTTCACACTTTCTATTATAGCCAAAGCAAAACTATTTAATCAATAATTCAAAGGCTATAAAGCAACGATATTTCAATTTCAAGCACAAAAAAAGTACTGAACAAAAGACTAATGAAGAGCTAAACATAAATACTAGCAAAATCCCATAAAAATTCGTTGGAAACGTGAAAATTCCATAAATTTGCCTCTTCCTAATTCTAAATGGCATCCTTTGTTTGTCCTTTACACTTCTAAGTTCTCTTTCCGATTCTCAATCGCTAATGGAGATGTCGAGATTGTTGGGAGCGTTGGCTTTCCAATGTATAGTATTACATATACTTTAATATTTTATAATAAATTATAATGAAATATTCAGGCCGGGTTTTGGCTGGTCCGGACCTGTTTTTAATTTTTAGGGACCGGATTTGGGCCCGAGATTTCGGGTTCGGTCCGGGTTTTTTTAACTGGCCCCTAAAAAAACCCGGCCCGGTAACATTTTTCGGTCCAAGCCCGGATCGGTTTTCGGGTTTCGATTCGGTTTTTCGCACCCCTAATTTTGAGACTTAAGTGAAGATAAAGAAAACTTCCAGCTCCCTGATAATTCTATATTCGGAATTATAAATTTTAATTTACATAGGGAAAAGGGGCAAAAAAACCCTTTAAGTTGTCATGAAAGGGCATCTAAGCCCTTAGACTATTTTTGTGTGCAAAAAGCTTCAAAATAAGTGAAAGGAGGGCAATTATCCCTTATTAACGGAAGCACTTTACGGATGTTGTTCTTTTGGTTAAGGAGTATTTTGTTCGTATATCCAACACAATTTTAATTCGACAGCATTGCTGATATGTGTTTTTCATTTCAGCGGACAACTGGTACTCTATTAACAAAATAAATCTAGAACATTTTGATCCTAAAATCAGGACATATTTCCTCTCTTTTTAAATAAATACTACATGTTGAATTTTACAAAATTCACATGATCAACTTTAACTACACTTTTTTATTAATAAATTATTATTTTTAAAATATTTTTAAATTTGTCTCATTGTAAATTTGCATTTTTATTAATAGAGAATTATACTCGCTTTGTCAGTCTCAAAATAATCTTTTTTCAAACAATTTGTAGTTCACAACGAGCTCGTTTGGTAGCACAAAAATCGGCTGATTTGGCTGATTCTGCTGAAATTTATGAAGTTCTGGCTGAAGTAGCTGCATCGACTAATTCTGCTGATTTAGGGGGAAAAATTGTTTTAAAAAACATATTTTATTAATACAAAAAAGAAAAAATTATATGTAAAAATAGTTAAAATGATCATCTACAATAACTTCAACCAATACAGCTAGAAAAGTAACTCTAACCTCACTTTTTCTGCTTATTACACAAATCAGCGCGTGAAAGCAAAAATTACGTGTTTGGTGAAAAAGTTGACTGATAAGCCGAAAAAAGTTTTGTCAAGCGGCCTCAACATGTTTTACACATTTTTACACGTTTCTCTCTCTTCCGTACAATGCTCTATCACACAATTTTTCCTTTCTTCAATCCCATCCAAACCCAACTTTGGAAGATAACTCAAGGAAGAATTGAATATATATTAATGGTCAAAGTTATGCATTGAAAAATATGAAAAGTAAACTTTGACATTTATTTAAGAATGAAAGAAGTATTACGGAGTTGTCAATTTATCATGAATAAGATATACAAGATATCCATTAAAAAGATAATTTAGCCCGATATACGAGATAGCACTAGTGATGTGAATTGAAAATTTCACTAAATTCTTAATATTCCGTATATTTTTGAAAATGGGATAGAATCGAATAAAACTAAGTAAAAAATCAATAGATTTTTAATGCATTTTAAAACGTAACAAATTCAAACCGTATCAAACTGAAGTGTAGTATAATTTTTCTTAGGTCACGGACGGAGACACAATCGCATCCACCGTTATACCGGTGTGTTTTTGAATCACTGATGTGAGTTTTCTCGCACTTAAAAAGATTGTAATATAGTGGTGTAAGTACGAGTATCGTCTCCACAGGGACAGACAAAAGGGAAATAAGATTTAACTAAATTCAGCGATTAAAACGAAAAATAAAATAAAAGCATCGTGCGAGATTGATTGGTTGGAAAATTAAACTAATGCGAATAAAACGATTAAACTAAAAGTTTGGTTTCTTTCTAATTAACGACGAAGGGAACATAGATTGATTCCGGGGTAACCAAATTTCTGGCAGATCAGGCTTAATTACATGAAATTAATTTAATTGAGCCTAGCTAATCATTACTATATTATTACCGCTCTCGCGACATAGAGTTCAATAATTTAGGGGACCAGACTGATCTCTCATGCGACATGATCCTAAATTATTGCCAAGACGAGCGAGTTTACGGCTCCTTAATCGCTACTAATCTCTTAGCCAACGATTAAGTATGTGTGAAATAACAAGCAACAAAGAAATTGTTTTCAAAAAAATTACAACAAAGAAACAATTTCTGTTTGCTTCACCGTTAATAAGGGGGTGTAATTGCCCTCCTTTCACCGTTTTTGAAGCTTTTTGCACACAAAAATAGTTCAAGGGCTTGGATGCCCTTTGGTGCCAAGGGGGGTTTTGCCCCTTTTCCCATCTACATATCCCTTTGGAGATGTGAATTGCACTCTATAAAAAAAATGGAATTGCACGTGGTGTAAATGAACGGCCTATAATAGTAAATTTCATCTCCAACGGTGTCTATCCTGCATCTACTCACTAAACAAAAATATTTTAATTTAATTACTATTCATACCTAAGCCTATGCGTACTGCACAACATATACACGAAGTCACTGTCACTACCGCCTAGATATGGAGTACGGGAGAAAGGCCAAAAATGAAACTTTGAAGTAGACCAAATTAATACATAATCTGTTGAAATATAATTGAATTAGTCATCTTCCAACTATTCCTGATTAGGAATTATTATCACCATTATATAAATAATCAGGAAATCATAATTATGATTCTAGATGATAATTGTGTGGTTCACAATTATCCTCTAATCCTATGAAGCTTAACTTTTCTCCTATAAATAGGAGGCTTCTCCATTGTAATTAACACACCATGGTTACACCATTATCACACTTCTAATAACATCTTTCTCACTAAGTATTCAGACTATACTTTCTCTCCCTGATCTTCTGCTTATTTCCTTCCATATTATAACACGTTATCAGCACGAATTTGCTCCAAATCCCTGAAATCACCATCTTCCTAGCAGGTATATACTTTCTGGAATTTATCAATTCACCTGAAAAGAAAAACAGAGGTTAAGAAGTATGACCATGCTTATATATATTCAAAACTATAAGAAGTATGCTCTATGGTTGCCCAAGAATAGGGATCCTCCATATCAGAAAATTATAGATATATTTTCTCTAAACAAAGATGAAGGGAAAAAGGATAAACAATTAAACATACATTTAATCAGTATTATTTTTAAATATACTACTCTTTGATTAAAATCTTAACTTTTACTTCCGGATATGATGAATTTACATCACGTACTGATTCTCAGTTATATATGTATATTATATGAATATATATACTTCGTATATGATAATATAATGTATGTGTATGGGGTATAACCAATGAAAACCATAAACATATAAAAGTATAAGGAGAGAACTCACTAATATGAGATCGGCTTATCTTGAATAACACTCTGGCCGTAGGTCTTCAACTATACGTCGTACATGCTTAAAGTGAGGAAAGGAGTTTAATAACCAAATTCTGTAGATAAATTTGTATAATATGTTTATCGACTCAAAGTTTAAATCTTTGTGATCGAAGACGTACTCCTGACCGGAACATACTACTCCCTCCGTATCTTTAAAATCTTCCCATTTCAAAAGTAGGTAGATTAAGAATAGTGAAAGATGATATGAATTATTGAGGGTATGATGGGAAAATAGTGGAATAATGTGGTGGAATGTAGGATAAATCCAAAAAAAGTAATTGTAATAGTGTATTATTTTAAGAATTATTGAGGGTATGATGGGAAGATTTAGAAATGGGAAGATTTTTGTGTTACGGACGAAAAAGGAAAGTGGGAAGATTTTTAAGTTACGGAGGGAGTAAGCTAAAACTAAATACGAGTATAAAATATGAAGTGAGACTGAATCGTTTACATCTATACTGATACACTAGAGGAAAAGAAGGAAGTATGGTGAGTGAACTCAAGAAAGAAAAATACTCTAATAAAAGAGAAAAGAAGCTCAGGCTCATAAAATGAGATAAGATAGCAGAAGAAATAATGAGTTCACAGACATATGTACATGCTATTAATTAAGATCACATGCCTATATGGGCTCCACTAAGCTATAATCAGACTCTTGTTTATTGAGAGTACATGCTCGCTCATGACAATATATGTATGTATATATGTATGCATATGCTTACGGGCTCTGCGTTTTTTTTTTTAATTTAGTTTGTAAACCGTCAAAAGTGAAATCAATTGGTAAATAATATACGGAGTAAATAATAGAGTAAGAAGAGTGGGACTATTATAATTGTATAAATCCAAATGCTTTAGCAGCATAGTCACGGGTGTACTAGTTAATGTACATACCCATATTTTTTTCATGGGAACCACATTTTTTTTCCCAGATTAATGTTAAATGTATTGACTTATACTACGTATTACGTGATTCTTATTCACGAGGAGTGGATCTGTGGATCCAAAAGTATCATGGGCTGTTCCAAGCTCTTCCAAATTATTTACTACGTATCAGAAGTCGGTATTATTTATTTATAACAAGACAATAACAATAAATGCACTTATGCACCTCTAAACGTGTAGGGAAGTCAATTATTTTCTTTTTGTCACCTCCAACATGTCTCTCGGCAAAAATAGCAATCACATATCTCCCAGTAATTCCCATTTATATGTATAATAACCTACTCTGTATTGCATATGATCATGCCTAGATGAAACTGAACTGGGAGTTTAACTTTGAAGTTTTTACTTTACTTTTGAATACAAATCACGTACTATAAAAAAAAAAATTGAATATACACGTATCAATCTATAGAATACTAGTATATATATTTACTCTTACTAATTAAACTTAAATTCATAATTTATGTAGTTTAATGGCACATATTAGCAAAAGAGAGTTCGACGTCCTTGATTTATCTGGCCAAAAGTATTTGGAATGGAAAGTCGACGCTTTGGCACATTTGAAAGCAAATGCCCTTGAAAATACAATTGCTGAAAATAATTCAGCCACTCCCCAAAATAAGGCAAAAGCCATCATCTTTCTTCGTCATCATCTTCATGAAAGTTTGAAATCTGAGTATTTATTGGTAGATGACCCTAAAGAATTATGGGATAATCTCCAAGAAAGGTATGGCCATCAACAAAAGGTCCTTTTACCAAAAGCTCAATATGACTGGATCAATTTACGATTCCAGGATTACAAATCTGTGAGTGACTACAATTCTGCTTTGTTCCAAATAACATCAAAACTAAAGTTATGCGGACAAAAAGTCACTGATGCTGAAATGTTGGAGAAAACTTTGTCCAATATGCATGTTTCAAATGCTCTTTTACAAGAGCAATATAGACAAAAGCATTTTCAAAAGTATTCTGATTTAATATCAGTATTACTATTTGCTGAGACGAATATCGACATTTTGATAAGAAACCACAATATGAGACCCACGGGTTGTAGCCCGGTCAGTTTTGGTCCACCAAATCATGGTTCAAAACATGAATCAAATGCAACCCATAGTGGTGCTCGTGGACATTTCAAACGTGGTCGTGGTATTGGTCGTTATAATAGACCTAGCCGGGGAAACAAACAGAGTAGTAGCTCACTTTACAAAGGCAAGGGTAAGCAAAACCGCCATCAAACAAAGAGCCCGACGAAATCTTCAGAAAAGGCCAAAGTCACTTGCTTTAAGTGTGGCACGTCGGGACATTGGGCAAATAAGTGTCGTACACCTAGACACTTGATTGATTTATATAAATCATCTCTAAAAGGAAAGAATGTGGAAACTAATTACGTCAACGAAAATGATCCACCAATGCCCACATTAAATGTGTCTGATTTCTATATGGACGATAATGAGATGAACACCGACATCATTATGGGTGAAAAATAATAAATAAGTAAATAAAAAGGAATTTGAAATAATTCTGTTATGTAATATATTCTACAATAAAAGTTTGTTTGTATTGTAATTTTTATTTGGTGTGCTTATTTCGATTGTAAATGTTATGTACATTTTAATGAATAAAGCCTTGTTTATATTACAGTATTGAACTAATATTTGTTCATTTTTATCTTTTCGAAGATATGGAGTTAACTAAAATTTCTCCAAGTGGCTCTGAACAATGTCTAATAGACAGTGCCACAACGCACACCATTTTGAGACATAGAGATTATTTTTCTCATATGACATTAGTTGATGCTAATGTCAATACAATCTCAGGTGTTGCTAAACTCATTGAAGGTTCTGGAATAGCCTGTGTGATTCTCCCAAAAGGGACAAAATTAATAATTAAAGACGCTTTATACTCCAGTAAATCACGGAGAAATCTTTTGAGCTTTAAAGATTTGCGTCTGAATGGTTTTCATATTGAAACCATGTCTGAAAATCAGAAGGAATATTTATGTCTAACGACAAATAGATCTGGCAATAAATACATTTCTGAAAAAATGCCAGCATATTCCTCAGGACTGTATTATACATATATCAGTCCAATTGAGATAAATGTGGTATCTAAAATTTATGACCACAATTCCTTTATCTTGTGGCATGACCGTTTAGGTCATCCAGGCAGCACTATGATGCACAAAATTATTGAAAATTCACGTGGACATTCATTAACTAATGTCAAGATTCCACAATCAAGTGATTTTCCGTGCACTGCCTGTTCTCTTGGCAAATTAATTATCAGGCCATCTTTATACAAAATTGGAGTTGAATCTCCTGCATTTTTAGAAAGAATTCAAGGAGATATTTGTGGGCCAATTACCCCTCCGTGTGGACCGTTTCGATATTTTATGGTGCTCATTGATGCATCAACACGTTGGTCACATGTCAGTCTTTTATCGACTAGAAATTTTGCATTTGCAAATCTCCTTGCTCAAATTATTCGTTTGAGATCACAATTTCCGGATTATTCGATAAAGAAAATCCGACTTGATAATGCAGGAGAATTTACATCCCAATCTTTTAATGACTATTGCATGTCAATTGGGATTGATGTGGAACATCCAGTTCCACATGTACACACACAAAATGGTCTTGCTGAATCCTTAATTAAGCGATTACAATTAATTGCTAGACCATTATTGATGAAATCCAGATTACCATCATCTGCATGGGGATATGCTATAATGCATGCTGCAAATTTAATTCGGCTTAGGCCAACGGCATATCATAAATTTTCCCCATTACAATTAATATCTGGTAAAGAACCAAATATATCACACCTAAAAATATTTGGTTGTTCTGTGTATGTACCAATTGCTCCACCTTATCGTACTAAAATGGGTCCTCAAAGAAGGCTGGGAATTTATGTTGGTTTTAAATCACCCTCAATTATTAATTATCTAGAACCTATGACCGGTGACTTATTCACCGCGCGGTTCGATGACTGTCATTTTGATGAGACAGTATTCCCAGCCTTAGGGGGAGATATTAAAGAAATGGACCCACGTACGAAAGATATTACTTGGAATGCAACAAATTTATCTTTTCTTGATTCTCGCACAAATGCTTGTGAACAAGAAATTCAAAAGATTATTCATTTACAAAATGTTGCAAACCAATTGCCTGATGCTTTCACAGACTCAAAGAAAGTGACAAAGTCACATGTTCCAGCTATGAATGCTCCTTCTCGAATAGAAATTCCTGCGGAGATTAGCGAAAGAACACTTGCTAATGAATCTATGGCACGTAAAAAACGTGGTAGACCACTTGGTTCAAGAGATTTGAAACCAAGAAAATTTAAACAGCAAGTTGTAGTTTGTGATGCCAAAGAAGTTCAACCTTCTCAAGAAGAAAATGAACATTTTGAAAATATCGGCCTTGAAGATAACATCAACAATAATGATACCTCAAAAGAGGATCCAATCACCTTCGAAGAGGTAAATATTCCAGATAAAGATAGAAACGTCGATAATTTTGAAATTTCAATTAATTACGTTTCTAATGGAATACAATGGAATAGAAATGATATTGATGTTAATGATATATTTTCATATGCCATCGCCACAGATATAATGAATGAACACGATGACAATGAGCCTAAATCTATTGACGAATGTCCTCGTAGAAATGATTGGCCAAAATGGAATGAAGCAATTCAGGTAGAATTAAAATCGCTAGAAAAGCGTAATGTTTTTGGACCAATTGTCCATACGCCAAAAGGCGTAAAACCAGTCGGTTTTAAATGGGTTTTTGTGCGTAAACGCAACGAGAAAAATGAAATCGTTAGATACAAAGCCCGACTTGTTGCCCAAGGTTTTTCTCAAATGCCAGGAATCGATTATGATGAGACGTATTCTCCAGTAGTTGATGCTACAACTTTAAGATTTTTAATTGGCATGTCTGTTTTTGAAAGGCTGCAAATGCGCCTAATGGATGTGGTGACCGCATATTTATACGGTTCACTCGATACAGACATATATATGAGAATTCCTGGAGGCTTTAAAATACCTGATGCTTATAGCTCGAAATCTCGAGATTTATTTTCCATAAAATTGCAAAAGTCATTATATGGATTAAAACAATCTGGACGCATGTGGTATAACCGTCTCAGTGAATATTTGATTAAAGAAGGGTATAAAAATGATCCTATTAGTCCATGTGTTTTCATTCAACGATCCGAATCAGGATTCGCCATAATTGCAGTATATGTTGATGATTTGAATATAATCGGAACTCCTAATGAAATTGAAAATACTGCAAAATATCTCATGAAAGAATTTGAAATGAAAGACCTTGGGAGAACAAAATTTTGTCTCGGCATTCAAATTGAACATTTGAGAAATGGTATTTTCATCCACCAATCAAATTATACCGAGAAACTTTTGAAGCGATTTTACATGGATAAAGCACATCCGCTCAATTCTCCAATGGTGGTTCGATCTCTCAATGTGCATGATGATCCTTTCCGACCTTGTGAAGATGATGAAGAAATCCTTGGTCCCGAAATACCATATTTGAGTGCTATTGGAGCATTAATGTATTTGGCTAATAATACTCGACCAGATATTGCTTTTTCTGTAAATTTATTAGCCAGGTACAGTTCTTCCCCAACAAGAAGGCATTGGAATGGTGTCAAACATATATTCCGATATCTCAATGGTACAATCGATCTTGGATTGTATTTCAAGAATGGTGCAAATGCCACTTTAATTGGCTACGCGGATGCAGGATACTTGTCTGATCCACAAAAGGCAAAATCACAAACAGGATATTTATTCACCTATGGTGATACCGCTATATCATGGAGATCAATGAAGCAAACATTAACTGCAACATCATCAAATCATGCAGAATTAATTGCTCTTTATGAAGCAGGTCGTGAGTGTGTCTGGTTGAGATCAATGATCCAGCACATACAAAATGAATGCGGTATAAAATCTTTTACTTCTAATCCTACTGTGATTTATGAAGATAATACATCATGTATAGCTCAGATCAAAGGGGGTTACATCAAAGGGGACAGAACAAAGCATATAGCACCAAAACTTTTCTCCACACATGATCTTGAGAAAGACGGAACGGTTGATGTCAAACAAATCAAGTCATGCGACAACCCTGCTGATTTGTTCACAAAGTCATTGGCACCGAAGATATTTGAAGAACTGGTCCATAAAATTGGAATATATCGTCTTCGAGATATATGTTAAATTGAGGGGGAGTAATATAATGCACTGCACTCTTTTTCCCTTCGTCAGGTTTTTTATCCCACTGGGTTTTTCTTGACAAAGGTTTTTAACGAGACAGTACATTATAATACTATGAATCTAATACCCCAGAATAATTAGAAGATGACCATTCAAGGGGGAGTGTTGAAATATAATTGAATTAGTCATCTTCCAACTATTCCTGATTAGGAATTATTATCACCATTATATAAATAATCAGGAAATCATAATTATGATTCTAGATGATAATTGTGTGGTTCACAATTATCCTCTAATCCTATGAAGCTTAACTTTTCTCCTATAAATAGGAGGCTTCTCCATTGTAATTAACACACCATGGTTACACCATTATCACACTTCTAATAACATCTTTCTCACTAAGTATTCAGACTATACTTTCTCTCCCTGATCTTCTGCTTATTTCCTTCCATATTATAACATAATCAACTTATTTGGGTTATATTTGGACACCCACTTATATTTCCGTTAAGCCCAACAACGTTAAATCGTTAATAGCCCCCGCCCCACTGTAAATTTCTTCGCCAGGTTGGCCGACTGCACTAGCGGACTCCGATCGTAGCTTCTCCAGTTCACTTCTCCACCACCGTCTCTTCTGCTCATTTAGCCTGTCTCCAGACATTCACTTTCCTCCGTCCTGTATCTTCATTCTTATCCCGTCCTCATCCAGCCCTCCAAGGGTCTACCCTGACCCTTCTTCCACCTTCGTGGAAAAACTGGCCTTCACTTGCCAGAGTCCAAGACAATAAGTGCATCGGCATCCAATTCTGGGAAGAAGCTATTAGTGCTACCCAAATTGATTCCCCTGCCCCACTACACTCTGGACTGTCCACTTTTCTATTTCTTTTTCGTTCTTACAAAGCCATATTCAGTCCAATCAATCCAAATTCACTTATAATAAGCAATATTCAATCCAATCATATCTTTATTTTCCTCCAAATCAAGGAAAACCATAGCTAGCTTGACCACCGGTTTCACATATTATTGTATCAAACTAGAATGAGCTGGGAAAATTACCCGAAGAAGGAGTAACACCCCAATCTAGGCCGACGAAATGGAAATTATTCACAAACAAGGAGTGTGGACGGTCAATTCCTCCATCCCCTGCCATTGTTTGCATTGCTATTTCAAATTCTGAGTGCAAGTGGTGAGTCTCATAGATCTGCCGGAGCCAGAACATGGTTTTGTGTGAAGGGGGAAATAAGTGATGAATTTTGCAGGTTCGCTGGAGTCAAAACAGGCTGTTGGGCGATGAGGGAGGATGTATATGTGTCTGGTTTGGATTTCCAAGAGTTGGCCCTATATGTGGGGTGTGACGCATTTTTGCATTCAGCCAAAAGAAATGGGAGCCGGAGTTCTTTAGGTTTTGGGCAAAGATGGACAGTAACCTCATAATTGACGGGGGAAAGCCACCAATGTCCAAATATGATGCAAAAACTTAAAGTTTGTGTTAATTTGGTCTACTTCAAAGCTTAGTGTCCAATATGAGTTTTTTAAATAACTTAGTGTCATTTTTGGCCTTTATCCCTATGGAGTACTGCCGCGGTGTCACAATTTATAAATTACAAGTCGTCCATAGGTTGCGGGAGAAGAAGTCACGGGAGAATAATTAAAAAAAAAAAAAAACATAAACAAACTCATTTAGTTCTGTGTACTTTTCGCCAGAAAATAATGAGCCGGAGAAGAATGTTGCCGGAGAAGAAGCCGCCGGAGAAGAATTTAAAAAAAAAAGGGATAAACTCACCTAGTTTTGTAGACTACTCGCCGGAAAAAACGAGCAGGAGAAGAAGTCGCCGGAGAATAAAGGGCATGCTCGCTCTGCCACCTCCGCCGTAACACAAGAGGTCCGCGGAGAATAGCTGGCCGGGTTTTGTGTTGCTTGAAGGGAAGGACCGAAGGTCCAAAGGAGCGCTGCCGTTCTGGGAGGATACTCAAGCAGGCAAGCACTCCGGATCAATATACCGAGTAAATGTTTTCCGTAAACAATTATTATATTGGAGATTTGTTGGGAAGCCTTGCTGAAATAGAAGGGAAGGCAGACGGTATCTTCGTTTTTCCATTCCAAGTCACCACGACGGCCAAAATCCATATTTTCGCTGGAGAGCATAATTTTAAGCAAGTGTGATGTGGCCATGCATTTTCAAGCAGTCCATATTCCACTACAGATGCTCTAAACTATACTAAAAGTTCTATAAAAATAGCAAAATTTGAACTTAAAAACAATACTCCGTAAAATTTTGATGCTTAGAATTATAGATCAAAAGTGGACTGGGTTGAACTGTGAGTAGTGAACTGCAACTTTAATTTGACATAGCACATTTAACGTACCATGAAAGTTGACAAAATCCCTTCTATGAACAAATCCAATTGTCAAATTAAAAAAAAAATGATTAACATTTATGTATGATTTAGAGATTTTGAAATATTTACTTGCATATTCAATCAGAATATTAGGAAAAGTGATTTCCAAATCGTTAAATTTATTCATAAAAAGGATTTTGTGCATGATTAATTAAAACACAAGGGAATTTGACGCATTTTTCAAATCACATGGGGCTAATGCGCTGAATTTCTATACCACGATGGGACTTGGCGCACTAAACCCATGTAATTTGGGATCACCGGCCGACAATAGAAATGGGAATGTGAAAATTGACAAGTACACACTTTAATTACCTATATATTTTTTCTTTCTTTTTTTTTACTCCAGGGAGGTCTGGGGGAGGGGGGCTGGGGGAGCCTGGAGTAATCAGGCCTGAAACTCACTTGAGTTTCAAATGCTTGTGTGTCTTGCGGGTTTTGAACTTGAGACCTCTCACTAGGCATGGTAGCCTCACAACCAGTTGGGCTGTAATGACATAGATATTTACTTTAGAATGATGGGATATATGCGCAAATTATATGGTGCAATCGGATATTTTAGTTTATACTATCGTACAAATTAAAGTATTTAATAAGTATGTAGTTTAAATGAAATGAGCATTATTGTTCAATTATAAAATTAGCTTAATTAAATATTTTGTATGACAATACAATGATAATATAGTTAAATAAATAAATTGATTTGTAGCATACATATCATGTGTATATCATATACTTCGTACTTCATACGGAGTATATTATATTGCATACTTATATACTCAATTATGTTACGAAAACAGTGAATTACTAATGCTCATTTCCTTTAACGTTTTTCTTATCAGGTACTATAAGATAAAATATATGGTTGTACGGTAAGCACCGTACAACCGCGTGTACGGTATACGTGTTCGGGACATATAGAGACACGTCACACTCGAAGGTTCACGTGATGCGCTTGCATGCGGTATGTCACCGCTAAATAATACTTGCGCCATAACGCACCTAACCAACTTGCGTATAATATCGAATAGCCAACCGAAAGGTATATCGAACCCAATTAAAACCACAACCCCAATTTCACGGACAACCAATTATTGATATATATACTCCGTATGTAAGCTAGCTGGTTGGACATATATATGCACATGAACTCCATAATTACTACGTACTCACTCCCCAAGTTTTGCATTATAAAAGAAACGTGGAATTATATTCTCGATTAATATGTGCACTAATTACTTTAATTTTAGTTAATTAGTTAATCTTTTATATATTTTCGATGCATACGCCGTTAAATATGGAGAATTGGGCGAAATCATTATGGGTGCCGTTCTTCTTGTGGTGCGCTGCTACTAATACAGTGGGCGTCTCCGCTTGGTCTCATCAACGCCGGCCACCGCCACAAGTGACGGCGCCGCCGCCGTGCTTTTTCATATTTGGGGACTCACTGGTTGACAGCGGTAACAACAATGGCCTCCTCACTCTGGCAAGGTCAAACTACTTGCCTTATGGTGTTGACTTTCCCGACGGTTCTACGGGCCGCTTCACTAATGGCCGTACTTTCGTTGATATTCTAGGTATACTATACATACACGAATATTCTGGTAGCTTAGGAATTTTCTGACCAGATCCGTGTCCGGCCACTCATTTTGAGGTGGTTCTCGATGATATTTTTGAGTGAAATTTGGTATCCAATGAAGTGAAGATGACTTTCACCAAATTTGAGCAAAAAAACTCAATTCAAAAGACAATCGGATGATTTTTGAAAGATAACTGTGTCTTATATGTATATTTTGGCACACTTGCAGATTTGTTGAGTAATTAATAAATGTTTTCACATTAAGAACGTTTTCATCGGAATGTACTTTTTTATACGGATAAGATGACATCGATGAAGAATCTTACGGTCATTTTTTCCCGGGAAAAATATACTTTCTGCCTTTCTAGGAAGTGAGTTATTAATATGAATAAATTTATTACTTACATGATCAAACCTGCAAGTAAATAAAATTGCGAAAATAAATTCGATTACAACCAAAAGTTACGGGACAAATTCGTTAGTTATGAAAAACTGAAAGCCTAGCTAGCCTGCTCATTTTATATTTGTTGCATGTTTGTGCAGCTCAACTGCTAGGGTTTGAAAATTACATTCCAGCTTTCTCAAGAGCACAACGGCGGGAATTTATTCGAGGCGTTAATTTTGCTTCTGGCGCTGCAGGAATTCGAGATGAAACTGGAAATAATTTGGTACCACAAATCACACAATTCCTTAGCTTATTAATACGAAGTTTGTGTATTTTAATTTTACATATAACAAAAAAATCACGATAACAAATTAACAAAACACTAATTAATTTAAGATATTTAATAATGACATATTTATGACTACAGAAATGTGACTGGTGACTAGAGTAGTAATGGAATCATAGTAGTTTGTGTTCAATTTTTAAATTTAAATTACCACGACTCTAGTACACTACATTGTAGTAACTATACATTAGTCATATTTGTGTAAATAACTTTTATTTTAGTACTACGTTATATTTTTGTAAAAAATTCTCTTTACAAAATGTCATGTATAGTACTAATAGAGTTTTCCCGGACAAAAATATGACTGGTTATGTTTTGGACAAAAATATGACAAGTCAATGTGTACAAATACTATGAACTAGTCACTATAGTGCATTTTAGAATGACAAGTCATGGTAGATGATTGGTCACTGTAAACTAGTCACTAAATATGTCACTTTTTGGAATTTTTTTTAAGTTTGTCATATTTTGTCTTTTGAATTTAGTTTAGTAAGATTCATGAAAAAAGACCTTCAAGCTTTATCACAAAAGAATATAATATGAGAAGTATCACCTACAGGGCGGACTTATAGTTGTTCACAAATGTTTATGTGAACACACAAAAATTTTACTTCGTAACTAGTAGTGTAAAAATACATGTATATGAGTGCTAGGTTTAAAATTTATATACGCATATGAACATCCAAAACTTTTAAAATAAATGTTAACCTTAAAAATTAATGTCCAAGATTCACCACTAAAGTTACCTAGATAATCTTAAATATTATTTTAAAATTTCATTTTTATTTAAACCGAGAGAAATAATTCAACATTAATACCTAAATACTAATGATTATAGTTTACATATTTAAAAAGTAATTTAAGATTCTCCAACTTTTACATAAGATTCTCCAATTTAAAATACTTAAAATTGTCATGGATTATATTGAGTGCAGTGAGGCTTTTCAACTTCTCAACTAGTTCTAGTACGTACAAGCAAGAAACTCATTCTTATTTGTGTATATATGTAATTGATTGTATAGGGATATCATATAGCAATGAACCAACAAGTAGAGAACTTCGCAAGAACAGTACTGGGGATGAAGAGATTTTTCAGAGGAGATAATAACTACACACTACTTCATGACCATCTAAGCAAATGCATTTTCTACTCCGGAATGGGAAGTAATGACTACCTCAACAACTATTTCATGACTGATTTCTATTCAACTCATTCTGAGTTCACTCCTCAAGCTTATGCTGCATCCCTTCTCAATGACTATTCACGACAATTAACGGTCTGTATCACCCACATTACTTAGTGAAGATCCTGAAATAGAAGTAAAAACGTTTTGAGATTAAAAAATAGGAGTATTACGTTTTCATTTCCTAAACACGAGTAATTAGGGATAATTAACTTGGAAAATGTTGTCATGTTTAAATCTAGGTAATGTCAAAACAAGACAATAACCACTCCATCTACACGGGTAGCTCAACTGGTAAAGCGGTGATAAAGTTGGACAAATGACCAAAGATCGAAACTCGAAGCGACCGTGTGGAGGTCACAGCTCCTATGTGCTGGGTTGGGCCTCTGGTGCTCACGGGTATAAGATCTACCACCGTTATGATTGGTTGAGTCACCGTGATTTACAACCTCTCAAATGCTTTGTCGGGTCAGGGTGTGGGGAGGCCTTGGGGTTGGGGAGTCAGCCTGTTGGATAAATGAGAATAATTATTCTTATTTAGTAAATAAAAATATAGTCCGATTTTGAAATGCATCAACGTTTTTACTCTTATTCAGGACAATTTCTTTCTCAACTTTTATGCACACCCGACACATGCACATATTTATTTGTTTGAGTCTCACGGTACATGCAGGAGCTATATTCATATGGGGCTCGAAAGATAGTCGTAACTTCTATTGGACAAATCGGATGCATACCATATGAGCTAGCAAGGTACAATGGGAATGGAATTAACAAATGCAATGAAGAAATTAACAATGCCATTTCCATGTTCAACTCTGGGCTCAAGAGGCTTGTAGATAAGTACAATAAAGGCTATTTGCCTGGATCCAAGTTTGTTTACTTGGATTCATTTGCAAGCACCAAGGACCTTGTTGTCAATGCAAAAAGATATGGTATGTACTAATAAGTTGCAACCAAATCATATACATTCTAAAATATTGTAAAAAATATTTTAGAATACATAATTACCTCTCTGATTTTGATTGGAACTATTTTTAGAAGAAAATGTCTCTTATACTCCATCCATATGTATTGTACTGGTGGAGTTGTTTGAGGGCTTGATAATACAATATTAATGAATCATGTTCATGTAAATGAAACAGGATTTGAAGTGGTGGATAAAGGATGTTGTGGGGTGGGGAGGAACAATGGCCAAATAACATGTCTTCCTCTTCAACTACCTTGTGATGATAGATCAAAGTACATCTTTTGGGATGCTTTTCATCCCACAGAAGTTGCAAATATTCTCCTAGCCCAGAAGGCCTACAGTTCAACTTCCAGAGTTTTTGCTTATCCCATCAACATTCAACAATTAGTTGCGATTTAAATAATGCAACATCTCCTCATTCCGTCATTTTTATGATTCCAATAATGTTTTAGCAACTTGTGTCATGATTCTCTATTTCAATTCCTTATATTTATGCTATGTTTTGGTAATGTGTGAAGAAATTGATTAAATAAGTAACATGTATTTTATCTTGGTTTTTATTATTCTATTTAATTTACTTTTGTTATTAAGAAGTGTTTTTTTTGTGTGACAAATAATTGAAAACTACTCCATTTATAAAAGGTTAAAACACGAAAGTTTCTTAAAATAAAAGGCTAAAGGGTCAAATAGGCCCTTGAACGGACTTGAATTGTTCAATTAGCCCCTTATATAGGAGGTTCTGTCCGTCCGTACTGCGCTATTTAACTTCGCAGTTATCTTCTAAATTGAATACTTTAGGTCAGTTCAAGGACCTATTTGACCCTTTAGCCAAAATAAAATCACATGTACTTTATTTCTGAATTAGGAATCATGTTAAGTCTTCAATTCAGACAACATATAGTAATTTCAATCCAAAATACACATAGAGAAAGCTATTGACTACAAATTTGATAGAAATACATTGAATTGATTTATAGATTTGGTGGTGGACTGGTGGTGACCAGTTGCAAAAGTTTCCGGCTGCGGATTTCTACAACTTTTTCGACCGAGACTGAACTAAATCCAAGTAAAAATATCATTAGAATATTGAGGGAAACCAACTTAATGGTCCTAATGGTTTTTGTAAAATTAAATATCGTTATATTGGAACAGATATAAAGACTTGAGACTTGAGACTTGAGAGTCACGAGATGGGGAAGCAGTTTGTTGAAGTGGTGTCTAATTATTTATTAAAATATAAGCAAATTGACTAGCAAAGGTAACATGATTGAATTAAACACGTGCCTAAATAAGTTGTTATACAGACAAATAAAGACATTCTTTATCATAGACACGATTAACAGTAACGTATGAAGGACCTTAGTTTTTTTTTTTTGAAAATATGAAGGACCTTAGTTAAATCAAAATCGTTTTAGTCCAGCAAATTTATTAATTAACCAGGGCCCAAGAGTTTGTCTCAAGTTAGGATGTTTTTAAATGGCATTTTATATAGATGAATAGTATACTTTGTTTAAATCTAATCTAGATGTATAGACATCCAGTGTTTATACTTTATACATCTTACTGTTATTTAACTTTGATATGATTTGGTTTGAGATTAAAACAGATCCAATAAAATCATCCTTAAATTTTCACAAAATTGGATCTCTCAAACCAGTAAACCGTCCTTGATCGGCAAGTAATGAAAACATCCATATCTGATAAGCGGGTTTGACATGATATTGCATTACAACCTGTTGAAGAGGATTGATTGTGCTCTCGATAGATAAGCTTTGACTGGGTGAACGAGGTATACTAGTAAAGATATTGTTTTGTATTAAAATTGAATGTCTATATCAATAAACCGATTAAAGAAAATGCTAAGAACTTGGTCCAATCTTTTATGATCAAATTATATTTGCAGAAAATTATGATGAATTCATTTACAATCTATGGTGCATGGCGGTTTTAAGGTTTGCAAAAACATTGAAACGTTATTTCAATTTAGCATGTGTTTTGCCTACTTTCGACTTTTTGAGCATTGAAATGAAAAATTGGTTTGTGGCAGTAAATTTGTAGTTGTGAAGCTATAAGCGCAAACACTCCCAGTAAAACAAATCCAACAAGAAACAGCTAACCACATCTCATTGCAGATATTGCCTAAGCAGCACATAAGGCAAGTTGAACTCAATACTTTTCGTGTATGCGTTAAATTTATCGATAGTTTGGTGAAGTGAAATCCTGTTTTTGTAAGTAGTCAACAAAATTGGAGCTCAAAAGCAGACAAGGTTACATCGATGTAAGCATATTCGTGCTCATCGTTCATCCATGTAATTTTGCATTGATGACAATCAAAGGTCGGGAAACACAGAAATAAAGTTGCAGTTCACCTATGCGATAAAAGCATGCGCGCAAATAAAAACAGTAATCACTGTCAAGTAATGTGACCTAAGTATGATCAATCTATATCAGTGGTGGGTAACAAAATGATACCTTAAATCAACATAGCTCTCGACATCCCAAAGGAAAGACCCAAAAGTCAGTGCCTCCAAAATAAGCCTCTTCAGACCACTGAACCTAATCATGACCATTTCTTCTTTAGAAAAATCTATGGTTCCCTGACGCGTAATAGCAACCTCAGGTCTACCAAACAGTGCTTCAGTGTGTTTCTCAATTATTTGTATGGCTTCTTTGGACCTAATGCTTGCGTATGCCTGGAGAATCTCCGCATCTAGTGACATCACATAGGATTTCAACCTCGAGGCATTAAATCCAGATGAAAAGAATGCTTTATTGACTTCAGGATGAGATGATGATTCTGTTGAGCTAAATGAAACATCATTATCATCATTGTTTTCATCATTACCAGATCTGAGCACTTCTTCCTCTGGAGCTTGCAGATTGCCACTAGCCTCTCTTCTGCCTACACCTCTCTGGGGAAGGATCTTCACAGTCTTTTCCAACTGAAATCTCTGGACAACCCTTTTCAGGAAGTAGCCATACATAACAGATGCGGCGTAAACCTGACCGACTCTAAATTTATTTATTTGAATTGCAGAGGCATTATTATCACCCAATTTGTCCCCAAGGATGAGAGCTAGATGGTTCTGAATCATCTCATAAGCATCGGGCGAATGAAGGTGTAAAAGCTGCTGATTTTTTATAGACCACGCATCAACAACCCGAGCAGGGGAAGAATCTGGTGATGATTGCAAATTTATGGCCGGAATCAATGGTACACCACCATCCATGAATTTCTGCACCACCATTGCATACAGTATCTCTTCAAGTGCTTTCCTCCTCTCCTTTGCCTTGACCTCTGCAATTCTCCTAATAATAATAACAATAATAATAATTTTAAATAAGAATTTATTAATGAGGGAAAAACACCATTAAGGTTTTTGATGTGAAATTAGAATTAAACTCCACACCTCAATGATGTTTTTAGAAAGTACATTTTAAAATGTTTTTGAGAACATTGACAAACAAAGAGAGGGTCCAACAGGCCATACTTCCTCTCTACCTGGAAGTTAGAATGCCATGGAATTCTCAAAATGATAATTATTTCATATTAAAAACAAAAACAGAACACCATTGAAATGTGGATCTTAAAAATCTCAACTAAATTTTAAAAACACTACTATAACTTCAACATTACCCCAGTGCCGCAAAGGCTCCCCACCTATGGTGGGGTAAGGGGGGTCGGATGTACGCAGTCTTACACCTGTACTAAAGCACGGAGAGACTGTTTCCGGATGACTCTTGATGAAAATCTCAACTAAATTTTAAAAACACTAATCAGAATAAAAAATAGAGCCCAAATTTTGGACGCGATTTTCACCATGGGTCATCCGGAAACAGTCTCTCTGTGTTTTAGTGCACGGGTAAGACTGCATACATCCGACCCCCTCCCCCCTTACCCCACCGTAGGTGGGAGCCTTTGCGGCACTGGGTAAATGAAAATGAATGAATGAAATGGATTGGAGTGCAAACTCCAATTTCCCCACTAATTAAATAGCAGAAAAAACACCATTGACACGTGAGTCTTAATTCTGAGCTACTTTACAAAAAAGAAAACATTTCTCATAGTAGAGCCCAAAAGGCCATACTTCCTCAGAGTTCCTCTGTACCTAGAAACCTAGGAAAAGATGTGAGAATGGAATGCATCTAACTTTCAAACACTACCTGTACAAAACTAGTTCAGTTCCCGACACTGATGGTTCATCCTTGTGTGCATCCTGAGCAATCATAAGCTGTTGAAGTTGCTGATCCACTGCAGCAGGGACAAGATGTGGATGATTTATGATAACCTGAGAGAGAAACTGTCCAACTGGAGATTCAAATTGAAGTGGAGCAATAGGAACAGTTGAATCTCCAGATCTGGAAGGTGGTAATGATGCTCTAATTGAATTGTATCTTCCACTCTTATATGCCACTCTCTGGTTTCCAGACTTCAGATGAAAATCAAAGGGGTACAACTGCCATCCAAGAATATTAAATAAGATCACCACCATTTAAGAACAAGAGGACTTGCAGATCTAAGGAGCGAGTTGGAACAAACTACAGACCACTAATTGATGAAGAAGGGTTTTGTCTAAATTATTAATAATCCAATGAGAGTGGGTTTTAGTATGAGCAGTGATGACAACAAACACAGTACAACATACATCATACCACAGCATCGGCAATGAGACACAGCTCATAAGAGTAGAAAGAGATAATTCTTAGAAAGAGATGCACACATTAGTTTACAGATGCTTCTTTTGTTACTACTATTATTATTACTACTATGAGATAATTAGGTTCCATCCTATAAATGAGGCAGTCAATAGTACTCTTCTTTCCCGTAAGAGTGCCTATTCAGCATATGTGTTATTGAACAAAGACATTACAATCAGCACTTCTGCAGTTAAGTAGATGATAAATGACTCAAGAGCTTCCCTGAGTCTGTGTGCATGGTTGAAACAGAAATACAAATTAAAGATTTGCCATCGATGCCATTGATATCGTGGAGTATAAAGCAAAGAAAAGCAAAATAACAGTAATTGATGGTATATCTAGACTATAGAGCCCCCACTGAGATCATCCCTGGGTGGGGTTGTAAACGAACTGAATCGAGTTGAATAATGTGATTTTGTATTTGTATTTGTTTAATTTTTTTGAATACGAATCCGAATTTGAGTATGGAACGAATACTAATTTTGATTTGTATTCATATTTGTTTAACAATACGAATAAGTGAATAACTAACGAATCATATACGAATATCGAATCAATTTGACCATAAGTTAAATATTAGTCAAATATCACTTTAAAACACATTTCCTTATGTTTTCATGTTATAAATGCGTGCTATGACTTAATATGTGTTTTTAGAATATAAATTGTAACATTATATTTTTCTTTAAAATTTAATGGATCGGTGCATTTTAGGTTGTAGTGTTGTACACAATATACTAAAGTGAATCGATTTTATGATTAATAAACATAAATCTTTTTCAATGTTTTTGAAATAAACACTTACACACATGTTACTTTGAGTGTATAGCTCGCTTTTAAAAGATATTATAGTGTTAATTCTATCATAATTACTATTATTAATATTATCACTATTATTAATCGAATATATTTGATTACTATTCGAATCGAATATACTGATATTCTTATTTGTATTTGATAACAGTTCGAATCAAATTTAGTATTCTTATTTGTATTTGAATTTTTCAAATTTGAATAGACTTATACGAATTTGAATCTCGAACCAAGCATAAATTATTTGATTCGTATACAACCCTACCCCTGGGCTCATACATGGGCATCAGTCTAGCTGCTTAGTGTGTGGGGCCCGAAGTACCAACACAGGCCTCTAGGGTTGGCATGTCACCCTAGCCTGTCAAGTTAGAGCATATGACTAAGGGAGACAAGTTACCTATCTTTTCTAGTTTTCTATGATGTTGTTTTGTACTGGGACTGATACACTAACTACTATACCAACGGTCTTAGGCCTTTCTGCCAGATGCTTAATTCACTCCACTACTCCATCAATAACAAAGTGACTGGACTGCCATCTTGACATAAATGAATAGAAACAATTCCTTTCAGTAGAACTTACCGCCTATGTAATTAGCATCTCTTTCTCTCTGCACTCTGCCGGTCTGCCCCTCCCATTGTCCACCCCTTGCATGCTTTCAACCAGTGTCATAGACGGCCTCAAGTGCCAAGCAGACAGGAAAGGAGCACCGAACACATAGGGTTCCTAGACGGCACCTTGGAATGACTAGTATTTTTATGTTTTTGAATAGGGTTGCTTAAAGTTTTCTTAAACTAAATATCTAAGTATTTAATGTATTTTGAATGTAAGTTTCAGGTTATAAACTTCAATACATTGGGACAGACGAATCAAATTCAATTAGAATAAGATAAAACTTATAGAACAAATTTTGAATGGAAAGAGCTACAACAGGTCAACAACTCAAACAAACAAGAATATGAACACCAATTATCCCACATTCTGTGTATCACGTATCTATTATACATAAATATTATTGTTGTGAAAAAACACAATATTTATCATAAATGAAATTGCTTGGCCAACAAAAATAATATTATTAAAATACTAGGAATTACAGTGTTCCCCTTATGAATGCAAAATTGTGTGTTTATGTGTTTTCATCTAAAAGTGGCATATGCTGGTGCAAGAATGTTGCGAGGATAGAGTCGGAAGCTGAAAACCTAAACATGTACTATAAAGTCAAACTGAAATTCTGCACTCACTACCAGCTGCTAAGCAGGGACCAATTAGGTAGAAATTAAAGTTAAAATCAAGACACCACCTCAAAAACACTCCAATTTAAAGAAGACATATATGCCTGAATGTGAACAGCCTCTTTGCATATGCAATAGAATATGCCATACAATGATCATCCTTTTAAGTTATAGCCTCACAATGAGGGGAGCCTTCTGACACCACCACCTATTCTAAAACATGTGTGACTGAACAGATTCTGAAGTTAGCAAGAATCATCTTCCAAAAAAAGTTCAAACTGAAAACAAACAAAAAGCTGCTCCCATACATTTACAAATATCCAAAAAGTTACTAGTTTACTCTGTTGGGAAGGTAGAGAACTTCAATTTTAGTATCCAAAAGAACTGAAAACAAATAAGGCAGATTCAATAAAGTTTCCCATAATCCATCTGATAAATAAATAGGGAGTAACCCAAAAGAACTTCACCAATATTCTAATGGCGTAACAAATGTTATCATCACAAAAATTGACAAATAAATTTAATGACTTCCAGGGAAAAACAGGTATAAGCGCACCTTCATGCAAGGTGAAGACAAAGGGGGTCTGAATCCAAATCTAACAAATTCTGGCGCCGTATGGGCTGAAAAGAAACCAGCCTTGCCTGATCCGCAGCAGATGGCACCCGAAGAACGAAGAGAAGCCGTCGCTTCCATGCTTTATGATTCCAGGGCTTCTGCACAAAGAAAAAAGGTATCCAAAAAATCAAAGAGGAATATACATTGAAATTCGTATGCAGTTGAATAATGAGCAGAACATACCTACCGTAGGAGCGATGGAAGCTTCGTTGGACTTTTGGGGAAATCGTGTGAAATCTGGACAGTGAGGAAATTGTAGACGAATGGAATAGACTATAGAGTACTCCGTATCTATCTATTCGACTTGAAATTGATTGCGAAATTAGATTATCACTGCCCGGATTAAGCTACTACGTACAATATTTTAAGATGGTACAAATTAGATTATCAGTCCCCAAAAATATAATTCTACCCACCCTATATACCCAATTACCTATCATGTTTGTACAACATTTTTTTGACAAACAGGTTTTTTTATTTGTGAATTCCATTAATAGACAAACTATGTCTTATTTTGTTTATGCAAATTTTGCACAGGTAATGTTTTTCTCTGAACCGGATTCACAGACAAAAAAAAACTTTCGCAGACATGATGAATATAAGATGGATGTAAAGGTGGGTACAACCGTACAACAAGAATGATTGTTTTAAGATACTACGTACAATATTGATAGAGTATTAGTTCTAGAGAGAAGTGAGAGCTAGAGAGAGAAAGTGAGTAATTATATTTCTCAACCCCCTATAACTAGCCCCTTGGGGTCTATTTATAGGTAAAAATGTGGATTTGGGCTCCTAAACCGTGGGCTTAGGAGGCCCAGTTCAATAAGTATGTCTTCTATGGGCTAAATGGGCCACTAACGGGCTGAGTACAGTACTTAGTAAAATAATACAGGAAAATGTGTCCTGCTTAAGTTCTGTGGACGACGCGGTCCGGACGACGCGGTTCGGACGACGCGGTCCCAAGACGATGCGGCCTTTTGGCCGTGGTACGACGATTCCCGATGACTACTTCCTTAGACGTCGCGGGTCATCTGGACGACGCGCATGGCATCGGTGCCCTGGTTGGTGCCTTTTGGGCCGTTGAGTATGTGGGCCTTGGGGTCCAGGCCCATATACTCTATCAGGAGTCCCCCACTCTCTGAGCTGAGTCACAGACGAAGCGAAAGGGAGTAATCTTGTTCCTTCTTTGCGGCCGTGGCGGTGCCAATTCCTGTTTTGATGTGTGTCAACGTTGCGCGCCTCTGGGGTTCTTGGCCTTTATGATATCTTTCGCCGATTGAGTTTGGACGTAGCGGTGTCCAGTGTGTGTCCTCTGAGACAAAGCGCCAGCTTTATCTGAGTCCCTATGAAGCGGGCCCTTGTCATCCGATCTCCGACGAAGCGTGATCTTTTGTTCAAGATCAGACGAAGCGTGCCCTTGTCACCTAGGGGCGCTGCGTTACATTCTTTGCTTCCTATTCGCGGCTGATGCGGCTCATTGATGTTGGTGGATGTAGTGGTTTACTTGTCTGTGGCGAAGCTAGACGAAGCGAGACCTCTTGTCCAAAATCAGTTGAAGTCTGATTTTTTATGTCTTGAAGACGATGCGCTCCACTCCTCATTCTTTCTTTGTGTTAGACGATGCAGTCGATTCGTGTCGGTAGGCGTAGCGATACCCTCAATGAGTGAGCGTCACGGGTTCCTTTATGCGGTGGCCGAAGCGAACTCTTTATGTTTTGCTATTTGTATTTCCCTCTGAGACGGGGCGGTTGCATTTTTACTTCTGTTTGTAGCTGGTAGTCCCCCAGTCCCCCACTCTCTTGGCCGAAGCGTAGCCTGAGGCGCAAGGGAGTGAATTTCTTTTTGAGTGTAGCCGAGGCGGTTTTGAAGTTGGTAGTCATTAGGCCGAAGCAGGCTTTTGAGTGCTGTTGTTGAGACGTAGCCGATGCCCTGGCTATTCTGAATTTGAGTTGGGCCGTAGGGGATGCTTCCATGAGTGGTTTTGAATGGGTGCCTCCTGATTGGTTTGGAGAGAGGTGGCTGTTTGTCGTGGCCAATGCGTGGGTGCCACGTGTGGTGACCGTTGGAGGATGTTTATAAATACCCCCTCATTCCGAAGCCACTTCTTCATTTGCCTTTGCTAGAGTTGAAGTGCTGCTGGGATTTCTAGAGAGATAAAGTGCTTCCCAGAAATCTTCAAGCGTTCTTCAGACCTTCAAAACTTTCAAGGTTAGGTTCCTGAATTGTTCTTCATTTTTTCTTTATACTTTGCTTCCTAGGGGGTTAGATCTAGTGTTTCTAGGAAAAATCACTTTGATCCTCGAACCGCCCTTAGGACGTAGCAATAGTTGTTATGCCGTTCCCTGACGGCCGTAGCGTCCCCTCTCCTCTTAACTTAACAGCTTCTTTGGACGAGTCGGACTGGCCTTTCGACGACGAGGACCCGTCTCCCGGCGTGAATTTTGAGATAGTCCGGGCTTTCGAGACAGAGATGGAAAACACGGCTGATTATCGTACTTCTCAAGACGAGGAGAGGCTAAGTGATGATGCCGGTTCTCAACAATCGGGTGAGGACGAGGCTAGTTCTGAACCCAAGCTTCAAGGGGACGAGGCCGGTGATGCCTCCTCGGCTGCTATCCCATGCCCGCCGCCAATTTCATCTGTGCCAGGTGGGGCGTCGTCTTCTAGGGTTACCAAAAAACGCAGGCCGCGTCTGAGGAAAGTTGCGGCTGGTGGAATTTCCCAGTTGGATTTAACAAATCTGTATATTATAAGGCCGGAGAGCACTCCGGGTGAGTACCAATTGGCGCAGATGTACGTAGGGCCCTATGGGAAGGTGAGGGCGCCGAAGCCAACAGATCATGTCTTGGATCCTCCCCTCGGATATTTTGGAGTTTATCCGATGGGTTTCTCCCAGGGGCTGAGATTTCCGTTGCCCCCTTTTGTGGTGGAGTATTTGAATCTGGTGGATCTCCCCCCGGCCTTGCTGACGCCTAATTGTTACTCTCTTATCGTCGGATTCCTCATCCGATGCGACGAGCTGGGTCTTCAGCCGACGACGGCCCTCTTTACAAATTTATTTCGGATCGGCCGAGGAAGCCACAAGAACTGTGCTGGTTATGCTACGCTTCAACAACTTTCGGGGAAGAAATCCTTTAAGGACCTCCCTTCGTCTATCCATGGGTGGAAGGCGAAATTTGTTTTTGTGAAGCTGGCCGATGGGGTCTTCTTTCCTTCGCAAGGGCACGATGGTAAGTTCAACCTGCATGATCCGCCGCGAGGCGCTGAGCTCGACGCCCAAGTTGAGGCTTTCCTGAAAGGTGGCCCGAGGAGTGTGAACACGTACATCACTGAGTTTAAGATTGCAGCTCTCGGGATGATGCGGTATTACATTCCTGGCGACCCGGATTGTGGATTGTGGTCGAGGATCTCTGGCTCTTTTGAACAGGCCGATGGGCCACTCGTTGGGATTCCGGCCGAGGCCGAAGGTTGATACTCTCCTTTGAATCCTTTTGTACTTCGTATTCTTTGTGTCTAATCCCCCTTTTTTTTGTCGTCCTTGCACGTTACGAGATGAGTCGCAAAGTGTTCATGGCCCAGGCCAAAAAGTTGGTTGCTAAGGAGATGGCAGCTGCTCAGCAAGCCGAGGCGTCCAAAGGCTCTGGTGACGGCTCCAAGTCGCAAGCCAATGCGGCGAAAAGGCCAGCGGTGAAGAGGAAGAAGGCCGTTGAGGGCCAGCGTACTCTTGCCGAGACGGGTCTTGTAGCGGCTCAAGGTGCCAAGAAGACGAAGCCGAATCCTCCCTTCCATGATGCTGCTATGGCCGACACGCAGGCATCGGTTCAAGGGGGAGCTGCCTCTGGTGCGCAAGTCATCGAGGATCTTACATTGAATGTCGCCTCGTCCGCCCTAGTTCCCACCAAATCCGGTGCTGCTGCTAAAGAGAGGGCCCGCGCCGACCGAGACCTGACCTCCGGTCTTTATGAGGTGACGATGCGGTATCCGCCGAAGGGCGGTTTATTCAACGAGAAGGTTTCTGGGCACGACGTCCTGTTCCAGGCCATTCCCGATGCTGATAGGGAGTACCTGCGTCGGCAGAGCAAGGATGTGCATCTCTTTGATGGTGGGCTGGACTACGTCGTCCAGGTAAATTTCTGACTTGGTACTTGGTAATTTTTTGTACTCTTTTCTTCTTCTGACAGTTGTTCGTCTCTGCAGGGGGCTTTTATGCTGATGGAGCAGCAGTGCCGGCAGGAGGAAGAGATTACCCGCCTCCGGGAGGCCGAAAAGAGGGTGGCCTCGGCGGACGAGGCGCTCGCTTCTTTGGAACGGTTGCGTGCTGAGACCGGGTCTTTGAAGGATAGGGCCGATGCGGCTGAGAAGAGAGCTGTTGCTGCGGAGGCCGAGGCGAAGCACCTCAAAGATCAGTTGGATGAAGAAGCGGCTGCCCGTCGGCTGGCGGAGGAAAAGGCTGTAAAGCTAGAGGCCGATGCGACTGCGGCTGCTGATAAAGCCATTGAGCTCTTCATGGCTGAAGGGTGGAAGGACGAGGCCCGGCGCGATTGGAGTTATAATGTCGTGGCAGAGCGCTTTGAGGCGTGGTCGCAGGAAGAAGCCGGTCGAGCTTGCCTGAAACAGGAGTTCGAAGTCTGGTATGACCTCGGCCAGAGGCGTATGCAAATGTTGGTCACTTGGTCTATCGCCGTCTCCGCCGTCGTGTGAAAAATTTGAAGCCCAGGGGTATCGGCCTTCCCCGGCTGATGAAGGACCCCGAGGAGGAGTTGAAACTCCCATTGTGCGAAAGGCAACCCCCTATTTTGAGCTCAGACGAGGAGGACGGGCCCTGGACCGAGAGTGACGACTACCTTTTCCGGAGCTCGGCCAAGTCAAAGACCGCCGATGATGTCGAGGACGATGCCGATAGTGGGGCTGTTGAAGGTGGCCAAGGCCAGGAAGCTTGATGTCCTTGTACCTTTTCCTTTTTTGTTTTAAGTAGCTGCTCAACGAGAGCACCAAATGATAGAGTATTAGTTCTAGAGAGAAGTGAGAGCTAGAGAGAGAAAGTGAGTAATTATATTTCTCAACCCCCTATAACTAGCCCCTTGGGATCTATTTATAGGTAAAAATGTGGATTTGGGCTCCTAAACCGTGGGCTTAGGAGGCCCAGTTCAATAAGTATGCCTTCTATGGGCTAAATGGGCCACTAACGGGCTGAGTACAGTACTTAGTAAAATAATACAGGAAAATGTGTTCTACTTAAGGTCTGTGGACGACGCGGTCCGGACGACGCGGTTCTGACGACGCGGTCCCAAGACGATGCGGCCTTTTGGCCGTGGTACAACGATTCCCGATGACTACTTCCTTAGACGTCGCGGGTCATCTGGACGACGTGCATGGCATCGGTGCCCTGGTTGGTGCCTTTTGGGCCGTTGAGTATGTGGGCCTTGGGGTCCAGGCCCATATACTCTATCAAATATTTTAAGGCAAATAATGTCTCAAATTATAAGGTACACTCGGGTGTTAAGATACACCCGGGTGATAAGGTACACCCGGTTTTTTTGTAATATATATCAATTGTAAGCCTTTGATTCTCTCATCACTAATATTTGAATTGTCGATCGTCTTCCTCGCTCAATCATCCGCATAGAATCGTCGGAGCTGGTAGGGGGAGAAGACAAACTAGCAGAGCTGGACTCTGTAGCTGCTCTGAGATCTGGATAACTCGATTTCCTCTGCTACACCACACACCGGAGCTCTAGATAACTCGATTTAGTCTGCTGCACCACACATCGGAGCTCCGAAAATGCCTCTTCTTCTCTTGCTAAAAATATCCTCCACAATTGTTGCGTTTTTCATAGCTTGCAACTTTCTCTTTTTCCCTTTTTAACACACATCTTTAATGATTCGATTAATTTAATGTTCAGCTTTATAAATTATTACTGCGCATATTAGAAATGAGCTTTATTTGAGACTCAAATGAGTAAAACGCTAAAAAAAATGAACATACACAAATAAGCTTTTGAATTTTGGATACTCATTTTATAAGTTGTGTATATTTATTTAGTACCTCTGTTATGCTCATTTTAATATGTTATATCAATGCATATTTCAAAAGTCTCATATTACATTAGATTTACAAGACCACAAATCATGATACTCAATCGCAGATTCTAATATTCAATAACAGAGGTTTGATGCTCACTGAAAATGTCTTGATGCTCAACGAACAAAACCTACAATTTTCATATCAATGCTCATCGTGTAAGTTACATATGTTCATTTGTATAATTCTGATGCTCCTTAAAAGTTCATTAATGTTCATTTATCAAAAATCATGATTTTTCATCTCAATAGAATATGTTTGATGCTCAATGAAAATGTTGTTATGCTAGCCTAACAAGTCTTATGATTTTCATATCCATGAATGTTTTGCAAGTTACGTATGCTCATTTGGTACTGATGTTATGCTCATTTTAAAATGTCATATCAATGCATATTTCAAAGTATCATATATTACATTAAATTCACATATAGAAATTCATCGGAGTGTATTATAGACATAATTTAGAAGTTGTTCTCTTCACCTGATCTGAATGTTTCTGATATGAATTTTTTAAGTTCTGATCTGATCAGATCTGAATTTTTCTGATCTGATTTGATCTAATCTGAATTTTTCTGATCTGATCTGATCTGAATCTTTCTGATCTGATCTGAATGTTTCTGATCTGATTTGAATCCTTCTGATCTGATCTGAATCTTTCTGATCTGATTTGATTTGAATATTTCTATAATTATAATTATAATTATTATAAATATAATTTTAATTACAAATATAATCTAAATAAAATTATAATTATAATCATAAATATAAAAAATACAATAATAATTAAACTTAAATTCAAAATTATAATAATTTTACTTATTACACTAATTATAACTATAGATATAATTATAATTGTAATTATATTTTTAATTATATTCTTATTATTATAATATTATTATTATATTATTATATTATAATTATATTAACATATTATTATTATTATTAATATATTATTATTATTTATAATGAAATAATTATAATAATAATTATTATAAATAATATAATAATAAAAGTGATAAATCATGTTTGAACTTTTCTGATCTAATCTGGTCTGATCTGATCTGAATTTTTTCTTATTTGATCTGAATGTTTCTGATCTGATCTGAATCTTTCTGATCTGAATTTTTCTGATCTGATCTGATCTGAATAAAATAAGAATAAGTAATAAGTAATAAGAATAAGACGAAGAGAACAGCTTCTTAATAAGTTTTTATAAAAGAAAAATTTGAATTAGAATATATGAAGCAAAGATCGTGATGTTCATTGTTAGTCTTCTACTACTCAATAGAATAGGTCAAGTGCTCACTAAAAAATACACTAATGCTCATTTAGCGAATGTCGTGATGTAGGATATAGGGACTCTATCTTTCTTAATTGGGTCTGGTGTATGTACACCCAGATGTAGGATATAGGGACTCAATCTCTTCTCTAAAATCGGAATGACGTTTTTGGAGGTGGCTGATCAAACTGCTTCTCCCTTGTTGGTGGCCGGAAAAACCAGGAGATTTGATTCTATTTGTTCTTTTCATTTTAATAACTCTTGTTATATGTTCATTTATTTTAGTAGCAAGTATAGCGATGTTGTTCGATTAGTCTACGATGATGCGGGTTAGCGATCTTGATAGGTCCTCAAGGGCTGGTCAGTTCTATGTCTCACCCCAGGATAACTCTGAGCTACTGGTTTGCTTGGACTCTTGTCACTTCCATTATTATTAACAAATAAGAGTTCTTCTTTCAAAAAAAAAAATAGAACTGCTATATTTTTCTTTTGAAATAAGAGTAACAATGTACGAGTAGCATTCATTGCAATTTTGGAGTCATTGTTGTTGAAATAGTTACAACTAGATATTAATATGACAATATTTAGTATTATTAATGACAATATTTTTCAATCATGATAGTAGTGACTCCTATTTTAGAGAAAAACATAATAATTATATTTTTTGAATTTGAAAACATTTTTGCTCTAATTTACAACAATTTCCCTTATTTTAGCGAGCATTCCATATTAATTATTTCAATACATGATAGTTCTTCTATATTAATTTAATATATTTATTTAATACATATGCTTAATATGTTATCTTTATTCCTTTAACAAGCATGATGTATTATCATTTCCAATTTAAGTTTAGCGAGAATTCTGGATTTAGTTTTGAAAATTGTGAATTTAATCTCATTTTTTTATTATGTCAGCTTTTAATGTTGTACTTTTATTCAATCACATATACGGTCAGCGGGTCAGGTAATTAATAAATTATTCCATATTAAAGCTTGTCCACGAAAATCGAACTGAATAAAACAAAGAATGACTAGAATTGCCCAGCTCTGTGTAGTTCGATTTACAATTTGGGTTTGATTCAAAAATTGATTGGATTGACAAAAGCCGATCAAAACTGACCAAAACTAAAAGGGAAAAGGGGCAAAAATGACTCTAATGTTTTCTTCTAGGGGGAGATATGACCCTAAACTTTTTTGGGGGTGAAATAGGTTTAGGAATTAAGTTTTTTGAGGATCCAGTCACCTATTCTACTAACGTGGCATGGGTACAGCTACTAACTAACGTAAGACTTACTCCATATAATAAAATAATTTTTTCTCTCTCAATTTTTTTTCGTGGAATACAACTATACAAGTATCAACAATTTCTTACTCTCTCTAATAATAATAACTTAATTTGAAATAAAAAATATAAAGTGACTTCAATGTCCAAATTACAAACTCATTTATTTACTTTAAATTAAAATTAAACAGGGCCGTACAAAAATAACATGAAACAAACGATTAAAATATATACGTAGTAATAAGTTTTAATACAATTTAGGATTTATCTTTTTTTCAATACAATTTTTGAAACATATAATGGAGATATGACCCTAAACTTTTTTGGGATGAAATTAAGGGTGGAAAAAACATGTACAGAAGCTTATATGGACTTAGAATCTCTTTTTAATATATCCATGAATATGAAGAAATTTCGGACTGTGAAGTACGAAGTATATTGTAATAAATATAATAGATTTTTATTAAAAAATAATAATAAAATGGGTCGGTCCGGGTATCCATTTCTTTACATTTCCATATATCAATACGGTTCCTAAATTTTACAAGACCCGCCGCGCCATGCCCTGTTTAGGGTTTCTAAAATTAAGACCTGACCCTAACCCGCCCTGAAAACTGTATTACCCGACCCGCGATTTTTGTACCTGTTTGCTGACCCCTAATTTCACCCCAAAAAAGTTTAGGGCCATATCTTCATTATATATTTCAAAAGTTGAATTTAGAAAAGCTAATTCCTAAATTGTATTCAAAACTTATTACTACGTATACATTTCAGTCATTTTTTCCATGTAATTTTTGTAAGGCCTTTTTAAATTTAAATCAAAGTAAATAAATCACCTTGCAATTTTGACGTTGAAGTTACTTTATACGGATTATTTTTTATTTCAAATTAATTTATTAGAGAGAGTAAGAACTAAGAAATGGTTGTATTCCAAAAAAAAAAGAATAAAATTGTTATATTTCCAAGTCTTACGTTAGTGAGTACCCACGTTAGTGGAAGAGGTGCCTGGATCCTCAAAACACTTAATTCCTATACCTATTTCTCCTCAAAAAAGTTTAGGGTCATATCTCCTCCTAGAAGAAAATATTAGGGTCACTTTTGCCCCTTTTCCCAAACTAAAATAAACCAACTAAAAACTTTATCATAAAAACTCAAACCAGCGAACATTCCTTATTTTCACTTTAGACACTCTTATATGATCCAGGGCCGTCTAATGAATTTGGAGGCCCCGGTTCCAAATGACAAATTGAGGTCCCTACGACAAGAAAAAATACAAATTTTGACAATGAAGCACAAATAGTTTAGACAATTCAATGAAATATAAATTTTATGATGTTTAAAGTGCATAAATTAGAGAATTTAAAGGTTATATGCCTTCTGGAATCTTGAATAATACATGACATCTTAGAAAAATCAACCTTCAACTAATACTACCCTCTCAATTTTTGGAGGCCCTCTACTGGAGTAGGCCCCGGTGTGAAGCACCTATTGCACCTTCTAAAAGACGGCCCTATATGATCAGAAATGAGATCATTATGCGTATCATTTTGTTCATCCAAAAAAATGAGATCATTATACGCATAATTGTAATTTATGTCTGAACATTTAACCTATTATAATATATATTCGATGTTAAGGCCAACATCTTTGATTCTTTGTATATTGTACAAATGATAACGTGCTTGCCCTAGCTAAATTAGGAGGAAAATGCATTCCAATAGTAGGTTAGTAGCTTAAGAGCTCATTTAGGGACTCTGTTTTTCGACTTATCAGGCTTAGCAGCCAATTTTTGAACCAAACAACCAACTTTTGATTTTGGGCTCTGAATTGTGTAATAATAAGAAGAGTAAGGTTAGAATTACTTTTCTGACTGTATTAATTGAAGTTATTGTAGAGGATCATTTTAACTATTTTTCCTATAATTTTTTCTTTATTTTATTAATAAATATTTTTTAAATATATTTTTTCATAAATCAGCAGAATTATGAAAAATTGCAATCAAATCTTTTATTCTAACCAATGGAGATGTTCTTTGTCATATTTTAGGCATCTCACTCTCTATTGCTCATAGTGCATGTTTGCAAGAATAAGACTCTGCCTTATAGTTTTTTTATTATTTAAAAAGTCTCAAAAAGCGTCTAGTTATACGTTTGACATGACAATTTTTAAGAGCATTTTTGAAAAATAGAAGATCTTTTTTAGATGCTACAATGAGTAGCACCTGACAAAAGTTTGTAGTTTTCACCAATAAATAATAATTAGTCAGAACAACTTGTATATCACAGAACTAAATCAAACAATCAACTTTTATCAAACAGTTACCGTCTTTTTCTTGTAAGATCCTTTCAGTCACTAAAAGCTAACAACTACTAAAAAACTCATAAAATTAAAACATATTTTCATCTAGTTGTGTCAAACATACCCATAGTCTCATCCTTTTAATTTCCTCCTTAAATGTGCCTCAGACATTGTTTAATTATTACGATTGCACAAAAATGTAGTACCTACGTCCCATTTTATGTGTCTCCTTTGGTTTTGGAACAAGTTTTAATAAAGTGGTTAAAAAGATAAAAGTTGTAGTTGAAATTTGAGTTTAATAAAGTGAAATGATGTGAACCACATATTTCTTTCCAAAATCCAAACAGAGAAATGTGACACTTGTTTTGGAACAAGCCAAAAAGGAAAGTAAGATATATAAAATGAGATGGAGAGAGTGTTAGACTTACATATTTGATACAACGATTTACATTTTGTATAACATGAATTACATATTTGACATGCACAATTTGTATTTTATATAACGTGACTTACATATTTAACATTCACAATTAATATCTTACATTTTGTATCAAGTCATTCACACCAAACATTTAACTTTTGTATCGATAAATAGCATTATATTTACAAGTTGATCACACATTTTTAAAGCATTCATAATATCATTTACAAGTAATGCATCACATTACACCAAATATACATTAATATCTCTTAAACATTGTTCATACATGTGGAAATGAGTACCGAACGCCGCCGATCCGACGGTATGACAAATGATAAATTTCTCTATATTAGCAATTTAACATCTATCTATAGTTAATACATTTGAGAGATACAATTATGGAAATTTTTTGTCATGTGTCATCTTCTAAATAATCACTTATTATAATATGCTAGATTCTCTTTCTAATTTAGTATATATTAATGGTTACGGTGCGTCGCTTTAGGAGTTAAGTGAGATTAGAACTCTAATTACTATTTAAAAAAAAAACTCTAATTACTAGAATTCTACGTCAAGTAGGTATCACTTCATGGGACTCCAATAAAAAAACTCTATTTTTTAAATTGATATTACTTTTTCATTTGTAATTAAATTTTAAAAAAAAAAATATATCAAATTCATGATTTTTTATTATCTTTCATATGACACCAATCTGTCTATAGATAATATATTTGAAAGATACAATTATGGAAAGTTTTGCCATGTGTCACCTTCTAAGCAAGCATTAATTATTATATTCTAAATGCTCTTTCTAATTTAATACCTTAATTATTCTTCCGATACATTATTAGTATGTATTCAACTTAGAGCATCCGCAATGGGTATAGTCTAGTATATAAAAAAACACGCCACCTCACCAAATTAGATATCTTCCAATTGCATATTATATCATACAAATTGCATAATACCAATTTCTCCGAATGCACAGGCAATCACAAAACTAAACAAAGTAAAACAAGTGTTTAACATAATTGCATAATAATTCTTGACTAGGTTTGACTAAGGCATATCTCAACCGCTCTCAAAACCATGCAAATCATCAATCCACATATGCATCATCACCTGCACAAATAAAGTGCAGAAAACAAAACACAAAAAAGGAAACAAAAATTAGCTTTAGAGCTAAGTAAGTACTATCCAACCCCGTAAAATAATCAGGTTTGACTAAAAATAGTTTTTCATATAATACTATATAAAAATGACACACTCCACCAAAATTCTTTTCTCTTTGATATTTCTCAAAATCACTTCTTTAATAAAGTCCTCAACTTTTCTTTGAAAATACTATAGTAACTCTTCTCTTAGAATTTCTCAAAATTCACTTCTTCTCTATCTTCCTAGTAATTTAGAAGGGCGGTACTCAACACTCTGGTTGAGCCCGGTGGTTACGTTGTTATGTACGGCCACCCCAGGACTTTTGCCGGTACCACAACTGCTAATGGAAACGAAACGACTACCTTAAGTGTGCACACCCCCTAAAAGGGATTCCAAGCCCTCCGAGTAGTAAGTCGTCACGAGTAATCGGGACTCAGTCTACCAACTACCCCACCTTTAAAATTCTTGAATGATTAGGGACTACTACAACTATAACTTCTTCTTAAAAGGGATCATAGATCCAAATGTCACTTCAAACTCAAACTTTACTTCTTAGTAGTAGCAGCCTTAATCACCCTCCACATTTATCCGGATGTGGAAAACCGACACCACGGATTTCTCCCGGGTGCTCACTTCTTATGAAAACGTAAATTTTATCTTGACTTTAGATATACTTCCAAAAAATATTTCTCAATCTCTCTAAATAGTCTCAAAGGTATTTAAAAATATTTAATACTCAAAAGTACTTCGTTTGCACTTCTCAAATACCATAGATCTAATATCTCCTCAAAATCACATACACATAATTCAAAATTCACACTTGATCACATAATGCATAATAAGCATATAATACGAGGAAACAATTTTGGATCGGCAGAGAAACTTACCTCGATTCGCAATAAATCTTATTTGAAGTGGTCATCTCGATCTTCCAAATCACCTTCTAGAATATTCAAGTTCTAGCATTAATAATTATGGTCTAATTACCCCATTTATTATTTAAATTCCATAACTCTCGTTAATCCAATTTATTTGACTATATCATATTTTATACTGATCGATAGGAGTATATATATTCAATAATCAGTTTAGATTAATCAATTAATTTAGCTACTATGACTTGGGCCAACTAACATAATTAATACGGCGCATATTGTAACAGAGACATACGTACGTATCCTTCGCCGTAGCAGGCAAGGGTGGCGGTTGATGGCGTAGCTTCTTCGACCGGCGACCCTTTAAGCGGTTTCAGTGACACGCAGCGGTGGTCCCAGAGAGCGACGACATCGTCCCGGAAAACAGTGGGTTCAACTCCTCGGCATGACAGCGATCCGCCTGTCCGGCGAACCTGCTTCTCCTTCGGGTAGTGTTAGTCAAGTTGACTGGTAATGCTTTCCGGCGATCTTGTTCCAAGCTCTCTTCCCCTCCTTCCCTATCACACGTACTCTTTTTCGTCTTTTCTCTATTACACCTCACGCATAAATGCATAATACTAACGCTGTATGGTTTTTGTTTTGCAGAGTGTGGCTATATCCGTGCGTATTATTATATACATATAATACATGGGGTCTGATAGCTAGGAAGGTTATGGCTCGGTACGTTTGGTTGTTATCAGCGACGGATCCAGGATTTTGAGTCAAGGGGGCGAAATTTTTAGAGGGTGATTCTTTTTTTTGCTAGTGTAGCGAGACGAATTTTTTTCGGTAGTGTAGCGGGACGATTTTTTTCACTAGTGTAGAGCTCTGCGGCTATTTTTACTAAAAAAATTATTTTTTTTATTTTTACTAAAAAAAAAAATCATTGATACATGCACTATGATATTTAAATCTACTACATCTTAAGTTTAGACAATGAAAAAATAACTTCAATTTTATTATTGAAATGCTCTAGAATTAACCCTAAATCGCGTTAAATGCGCAGTTAAATGCGCAGTTATCTTCAAGAATTAATTTGAATGTGTTCCCGATTAAATTGTTAGCTGAAATTTGGTATGAGTAAACTAGACTTGATGAATAAGATGCTCAAAAGTTTTCATCAAAAAATTCCACCGGGAACCGCCCCAAATCGCGATGGCTGGACAGAGCCTCCTATATAAGGACTTATTTAAGTTTTTTATGAAAGTTCGAGGACTTATTTGACCATTTTCCCATACATTAAAACATAAGAAATGACAAATCAAAGGAAAATAAATTGAAAATAAAAAAAGATATATAACAGTTTTCCAATTATTTGAAGATAAAAGGTTTAAAAGGCACATATTCATCGATACTTTTTAAATAACTTCTACATTATTTAACCACATGAATCCCATCAGAATAAAGAATTGGTTTTTGAATTGCAATTTTTATCTACCAAAACGGTGTTTGTGAGTCATGATGAGTTTTCTTAATATTACAATAGTATGTATGACATTATTATATTTAGAATAATATTATAATTCTAATTCATGTATATATGGTGAATTTTATATTTGTATTAATGCTAAAATAAGTTAAAGTTTATTATATACTCCCTCCGTCCCGTTGGAATGTTCCCACTTTCCTTTTTTGGATGTCCCAATGGAAAGTTCTCATTTCTCTAAATGGAAAGTTATCCTACATCAAACAATGTCAAACAGTGCAAAACAGTGTCAAACAGTGTCAAACAGTGTCCAAACAGTGTCCAAATAGTGTCCAAACAGTAAAATTTACCCCCTGGTAAGTTTATTTCCTTAATATGTGTGTAGGTCAAACCGGGAACATTCCAATGGGACGGAGGGAGTATATATGCAATAAATTCTTATGTTCAAAAAAACATTTACATTTTGGTTTCACTTCACATTTCCTAAAATTTGTGTAAGTAGTTTGTCTGGTATTTAATATTGATGTATATTTTACAAAATCGAGTACTCCCTCCGTCCCCTTTTAAATGTCCCGTTTTATCATATTGGGATGTCCCTATTTAATTGCCCCATACCTTATTTGGTAAACTTTGTGTGGCTCAAAATCATTCTTACTTTATTCTTACTTTATCAATTAATATCAACCACACAAACTCACTTTTCTTAAAATCCGTGCCACCATCTCCCGTCCCATTTAAAAGGGGACGGAGGGAGTACTAGTTATCTAATAAAGATTATTAAAAACTACAAAACTAGTAATTTTTATATAATAAGTATCCTAAGTCTTAAACAATGAGTTGTTCTATTGTTTATTTGTTTAAGTTATGTAAATTATTTTAGATGTCCTTCTTTTAAATCTCCAATTAAGTATTACATTATGTAAGACTATATATTAATTTTGAAACTAAAAGTTAGGGGGGGCGAATGTAGTTACTGTATGAAAATCTTATGAAAATAAGACATACTCCCTCCGTCCCAATTTGTTTTGCAAAGTCAACATTTTTTGGTCAACCAATAATAAAAGTCAACTCTTCTTATGGATAATTAATTCAATTTTTAATAATTAAAATTTACATATTTAAAAACTACATTAAAATCTTTTCAAAGTTGTAAACTTCAAATTAGAAAATAATTAAAAATTGACATCCTAATTAAGTGAACAAAACGAGACTGTTTGACTAAGAAAAGTCAAATTTGCAACTCTTTTTGGGACAGAGGTAGTATATAGTAGAAAATTTCGAGAGTCCAAGGGGGGCGGTCGCCCCCCGCGCCCCCCCTTAAATCCATCCCTGGTTGTTATGCCATCTCATTCTTTACTAAATACATGTGCATGTGTGATGTGTCGGAATTGTATGCATTATGCATGTGAATAGTCCGCAGTCATATACTTCGTATATATGTGTGATGTATGTGTATTGTCCCATGCATGTATACCTAATAATAATACGTAGATTATTTGGGTTCATTTGCTAGTTGTCAATTATTATTGTCACGAGTATTGTTTGAGTAAAGATATCAATTGGCCAAATGCATGCATGTGAAAGACGGCAGTACATATAGTACATGTATTATTGATACTATTCGTCCTATCTCATCCTATTTACATGCATGTACTCCGTACTCGTATATATTATTGGTATGCACCTCATTTTTATGCACTGTATATTATTATTATTGCCGCTGATGGATTTGTTTGGCTGGACGAGTTACACATCATTGTACATATATTATTGATCGAGTTGATATATCATGTCTAAGTCTTAGCAATTGCAGTGATTTATTATTATTATTATTATTATTATTATTATTATTATTATTATTATTATTATATTATTATTATTATTATTATTATTATTATTATTATTATTATTATTATTATTATTATTATTATTATTACGGGTATTAAAATTGGTCAAGTTATAGCAAGTCGGCAATAATATATGGCCGCTGAGTTAATAATATAGAAGTATGTACGTAGTATAATTCAATCACTTATATTAGAGGAGTTATATCTCAATTATGGTTATTATTATGTGTGTATGTCGAATGTATATATTAGATCTCTAAAGTCACTTTTATTCTTTATATCATATGTATATTTATCACTTGTTTCAAAACGTCACTTTTGTTACCTACGTCAAAATCTTATCTGGTCAACTTGATAATTATAAAAATGTCACTCTTTGTAACATTTTGTCAGAATAATTATTTTTATTTCAATTAAATTTTTCGAGGTGTCACAGGTATTATGGTTTTACGGGCAGCAGCAATTTCAAACAAAAATGACATAATTCGTGAAGTTTGATATATTTTTTGTAACGATCAGAATTAAAATAGTGTTAAATAAATATGCAAGAGTAAACATTATAAAAAGAACTCGGTTATACTTTTAATTCGAGAATGAAAGACTACAAATTATTTTTAATATAAAATTACTATATTTTTTATTACTATACGAAGTATTACATTAGAGAATTCAAATGAGCTTTTGAATTTTTCAATGCTCATTTTGCAAGTTACGTTTGTTCATCATGTAATGATTTTATACTCATTTTAAAATGGCATATAAATGCATATGTAAAAGTATCATGTTAGATTTGCATAAGAGTTAGACTATATACATGAGACCGGATATCATGATACTCAATTGCACGTCTTTTATACTCGATCAATAGAGAAGGTTTGGTGCTCAATTAACATGTTTTGATGTTCAACTAACAAAGATTATGATTTCTATATAATTGCTCGTTTGGAAACTAACGTATGCTCATTTTGTACTGATGTTATGTTCATTTTAAAGTGTCATATCAATGCATATTTGAAACGTATTATATTGCATTACGTTCACGTAGAAGCTGATTATAGATACAGGAGCATAGATCATGATACTCAATTGCATGTTTATAATAATACTCAAAACATGATGTTTGATGCTCAATGAAAAGAGTTTTTTCTCGAAATAATGTTAATTAAATAAATAATTTCCAAAATACTGTCGGGTTAAAAATAATTCCCAAAATAATGCAGGAATAAACCATGATTAACAAAACCGCCAGTTGAAGTGGCGGCTTAGGCATACGGTCGATCAACTGCTGCTCCGTATAACTTGGGCAAGAATCACGCATTGCCATAATGCCATGAGATGGAATTGAATAATGGACCCAAAATAAAAATCTTCTCTTTATTTTAAAATTCTTTTATTATCTTTCATATGACACCAATATTGAATATATAAAAATGAAAAAATAATTTGGCAGTTTAAAAAAATGTTAACATATTTAACATTTTTTATCCTTTTTAATTATTTTTTCATTTTTATATATGCAATATTGGGGTCGTATGAAAGATAATAAAAAATCATGAAGTTTGATATATTTTTTGTAACGATCAGAATTAAAATAAAAAAGTTACAACACTTTAAAAAACAAAAGTATTTTTGAAATTGCTATTTTTTTTATTTTTATTTTTTATATGCAACATTGATATCATATGAAATTTAATAAAAAAACATGAAGTTTGATACGGAGTATATTTTTTGTAACGATCGGAAATAAAATAAAAAAGTTACAACACTTTTAAAACCAAAAGTTCTTTTTGAAATTGCTAATTTTTTTATTTTTATTTTTATATTCAATATTGGTGTCATATGAAAGATAATAAAAAATTATAAATTTTGAAATATGTTTTGTAATAATACGACTACAAATAAAAAAGTTATAACACTTTAAAATAAAGAAGGATTTTTATTAGGTGGGGTCTATTATTTTAAAAAAATGTTAACATATTTAACATTTTTTATCCTTTTTAATTATTTTTTCATTTTTATATATGCAATATTGGGGTCGTATGAAAGATAATAAAAAATCATGAAGTTTGATATATTTTTTGTAACGATCAGAATTAAAATAAAAAAGTTACAACACTTTAAAAAACAAAAGTATTTTTGAAATTGCTATTTTTTTTTATTTTTATTTTTTATATGCAACATTGATATCATATGAAATTTAATAAAAAAACATGAAGTTTGATACGGAGTATATTTTTTGTAACGATCGGAAATAAAATAAAAAAGTTACAACACTTTTAAAACCAAAAGTTCTTTTTGAAATTGCTAATTTTTTTATTTTTATTTTTATATTCAATATTGGTGTCATATGAAAGATAATAAAAAATTATAAATTTTGAAATATGTTTTGTAATAATCCGACTACAAATAAAAAAGTTATAACACTTTAAAATAAAGAAGGATTTTTATTAGGTGGGGTCTATTATTTTAATTCCATCTCTATGGCTATGCCTGATTCTTGCCTAAGTTAACGAGTTGATCGATCGTATGCCTAAGCCGCCACTTCAAGTGGCGGTTTTGTTAACTATGGTTTATTTTAGCATTATTTTGGGAATTATTTTTAACTCATCAGTATTTTGGGAATTATATATTTAATTAACATTATTCCGGGAAAAAACTCCAATGAAAATGTCTTGATGCTCACTCAACTAGAAAAACTAATAATTTTCATACAAACGCTCATTTTATAAGTTACTATACTCAATTGGTGGTCATGTTATACTCATTTTTAAAAATGTCATATCAATGTATATTTCAAAAATATCATATTACATTAGATTGATATATTCAAGTTTCAAGGAGTTGATTATAGATATAATTTAAAGTTTTTATAAAAGAAAAAATAAGAAAAAATAAGTAAACTACTCGAGAGTATAATATATATATGAAGTTGATATATATCACAATACTCATTATTCGACTCTTCATGCTCAGTAGAATACGTCTGATGCTCATTAAAAGTGTATTAATACTCATCTAATGCAAACCGTGATTTTCATTGAAATTCCGAGAATGCCACCGCGTTAGTTGTGAAATCAGATTTCTTGTAATAATATGATGCTCATTATTAGACTCTTAATACTCATTAACATTGGACTATTGCTCATTAACACTACATTAATGCTCATTTATCAGAAACCGCGATTTTCACATTAATTACAAAAATGCCACTGAATTATTTTGTTAATTTTCCCTTGAGCCTGTTACTGGGCCGGCTGTACGGTACTCACCGTACAGCCGGATGTACCATATATGTTCTCCTAATCTACAGGTTGTAATTTTAGTAACGCAATTATTTAAAAAAAACTTCCTAAAACTTTGCAATTCAAATAATAACATCTCATGTTTATTTTAAACTACAATAACTTTTTATGTGTACTCTGATGATTACAAAAATTACATTAAATTTCATAACTTTTTATTAGCTTTCATATGACACCGATATTGAATATATAAAAATAAAAAATATTATAACACTTTAAAAAACATCTGTTTGTTAAAGTGATATACGTAGCATAAAAATTCATAACATTTTATAATCTTTAATATGACACCAATTTTGCATATATAAAAAATATCTATTAATATGTGCGGTTCATATTCTTGCATATATATAATTGAATTGATTTTTTTATATTTTTATACATGCAACATTTGTGTCATATGAAAAAAATAAAGAGTTTGGAATTTTGATATAGATTTTGTAACAATCGGAGTATTAAAAAGTTGTAGAAGTTTTAAAAAACGGATGTTATTTAAAGTGATCAATTAGTTTTTAAGTTTATGTATCCAATATTGGTATCATTAAAAGATAATAAAAAGTTATTAATTTGATATATTTGTTGTAACAGAAGGAGTACAAATAAAAATGTTATAGCATTTATAAGACAAGTGTTTTAAGGTGTTATTTTTTTAATATATTTAACACTGGTCTCATATGAAAGATAATAAAAAGTTGTGAATTTTGATACATTTTTTGTAACAATTAGAGTAAAAAATGTATACCACATTACAACAAATATGTGATTTTATTTTGGTGGAGCCCTGATGAGTTATAATTCAACACGACAAAATTTTGATAATTTATAATTTTGATCTCATTTGGTAACACAGAATTTGGCTTAATCGACTTATTCTACTGAAATTTATGAAATTCTGGCTGAAGTGGCTGGATAAACCGATTCTGTTGACTTATGAAAATTTATATTTAAAATATTGTTTACTGATAAATTAAAGATTTTTTTAATAATAGCTAAAATAATCCTCCACGGTAACTTCAGCCAATACAGACAGAAAAATAACTTACCTTACGTTGTCTTATTACTACCTCCGTCCCACTAATATTGAGACGGAAGGGGGGCACGATTATTAAGATAAGTGAGTTTATGTGGTTGATATTAATTGATAAAGTAAGAATATTAATAAAGTAAGAATGATTCAGAGGCACACAAAATTTACCAAATTTGGTATGAGACAATTTTAGTGCAATTTTCCGAAAATGTAAAATGAGACAATATTAGCAGGCCGGAAAGAGTATTACATAATTCAGCTCGCGAAATCAAAAATCACATGTTCGGCAAAAAAGTTGGCTGATAAGTCGAAAATAGAGTTATCAAACGGGCTCTGTAAATTTAAAATTTTTAAAACAATATTTTGAGTAATTCTTTGTAGTACATACTCCGTATATGATGTGATATATTATGAGTAATAAAGAGCTATTAGGTACATGTAATCCAAATGTAAAACAAGTATCATAGTATAATAGTTTTTTTTTTTCAAAAAAAAAAAATTCTTTCCCATAATTTTAAACAAACAATTAAGAATTAAGGAAATTTTGTCGTATTCGATTAAATTTCAACAAAGTTCTATACATTATTTATGTAAAATTTTCTCAATATCCAGACAGGCTCATAGGTGAGGTTATGTTTGGCACTTCGAAATGTAGGTGGAAGGTAATGTTCGAAATGTGTAAACCAGTGGCGGATCCAGGAAATAAAAGTGTTGGGGGCATCTATACATGAGGTACATGGAGAAAAAAATATCATGACCGTTGGTTGGCGGAATAAGTTGGCGTGTTGTAAAAAATGTTTGGTAATTTAGTTGTTTAACCGTAACAATTAGTAAATAAATGTCATATTTCAGAACGTTAACCTAAAACTCTTTTATTTATAGCGTTTTCATTTCAGCAGTTTCGTCTAAAAGCACTATGGCCGAACAGTTACTTATTAAACGACATTTTCACTTATTGAAAACGTTAAAAGGGGTCAGACCATCATTTTTAGGATGAAACGCCATTTTCCAAACACCCCATATATAATTATAATATAATAGCAAAAAGAATTAATAAATAGAACTTTGAAATTAAATAAAGTATATTACAATATAAAAAACTTATAACTTTTTTTGTGCCGGGGAACCTTTAAAATTAGATGCCTTCTATAAATTTCATCCTTTAATTAGGATGATATTAGAAATTTTTCATCTTTTTGTAGGATTCAAAGGAAGTTCATCCAGATTAACTTCTTGAGGAATTGAAGTAGCATATTGAAAAGTACTTTTAAAACATTTGCACTTGAGCTTTCCGGTGTTGAGGAGGGTGTTTTATTCAAAAACAAATCATAAAATCTAATAAAAAGTGTAATAAATATTTCGATAACTAATTACTATTCCACTATTTAGTCTTTAAATATTTTCGTTCAAAACAAAAATCTTTAAATATTTTAAACCAAATGTAGCTATGTAAAAAGGGAAAAATTCATAAAAATACTCCAAACTATGAAGGAGTGTGAGTTAAACACCCCAAACTTGCATATGCAATTTAAATACCCTAAACTATAAATGAAAAGTTATTTTTGCACCATTGTCATGTATTATTTCATTCACAAATGTGAATTTATGGGTTAATTGCTTAATTTAAAATATAAAATTAAAAGTGTTGCAATTATATAGATTGGGGGTAACATTATCTATATTCTAATGGATGTTTAGAATGTTAATTGTGTCTTCATGAATTTTAAAATATTTAAATTATGCAATTAGCATCATAAATTTACATTTTTGAAAGAAATAATATTTGACTATGGTGCTAAAATAACTTTGTATATATATAAAGTTTGGGTATTTAAATTACATATGCAAGTTTGAGGTGTTCATCTCACACCCCTTCAAAGTTTGAGGTAGTTTATTTATTTTTCTCATGTAAAAAATACATTTTGTATTTTACACGGTTAACAATGGATTTAAGCTGTTAAAATTTGAAATCCCCTAATTTAATAACATAATCGGGAAAACATTTTAATGATTTTTCTTTTACATTTGGGATTATATTATTTGAGCTAATTGGACATTTTAATTTGTTTTTTTATTGGGAGTAATTGTGTTGGCTACATTTTTTCTAATGGATCATAGGAGATTATTAGACCTTTAATTGGGGCAGCTGCCCCCCAATGCTGGTTGTGCATCCACCCTTGGTGTGAACTAGAAAATATTGTCTAGAGCTGAGATATATTATTTAATTCAATATAATAACTACAAGCACTAAACGGAAATGAAAGTGGAATATAACTAAACAAAAAAATTAAACACCCCCAAATAATTTCAATAAAATTGTTTTAAAGAAAATCTAATAACTTCCAAGTCATTCCTAAAATGAAAAAAATAGCAAAACATCATGAAATGAAAGTGGGAAAAAATAAAATATACAACAAGGCTGCACGTATAAGAATTTTCTAAATATAAATTTGTGTTAATGCTATCTCAAATTTATGTTCACCTTTCTAATTAAGGATATTTCCAATTGGAATCAATTTTTTTTATCTCATTTATGAAAGTAAAGGTTATTTTTTCTTCAGTGTACATATTACTACCTCTGTCCCAATTCGATGGTACCAATTCTTATTCACATGGTCAACACAAATCACTCTTAATCTCTTACTTTATATATCAATATTTTTTATCAAATTTGATTCAGGTGTTTGCGACTTTGTAAAGCTTTTAATGTGATTTCTGAATATGTAATCTTCTAAAAATAATTTGGGTGAGGACAAGGATCTGTTTGCTTTATCGTTAGTCAAACATCACAAACCGCAATGGTATCATCAAATTTGGACGGATGGAGTAATCTAGTTTTGATATATTTTGGTCGAGAGTGTCAGCTCTCAGAAAAGTTTTATTACTTACATACAGAGTATATAACAATCATATCGTGAGACTTAAAATGTTATTCAAGAGCTAGATAAATAAGGTAGACTGTATATAAAAGTTACGGAGTAATTCTTTTACTCGTGGATGTAACTTTAATATGGTATTATTTGGTCATGAAAATTGATATCATTTTTCTGTTGAATTTGGGGCATTTGTATTTTTATTTTTCATTGCATAATATGATATGTTTATGTTTCGATTATGGCTACTTCTTGATGTGATGAGAATCTTTTTATAGGTTTTATTCATCTGACCTTCTAGGTAAAAATTATCTAGAAGTCTAAATCATGCAACTTTTCTTTGTGCAATAACACTTATTTTACTTAATAAAATCATATATAGCTTCAATATAATAACTCAATCTAATGGAAAATAAATTGTATGCTGTCAATCACAATATGCACCCTAGCTATTGTCTCCTTCATTAAAATCGGAATGTCACAAAAAATATATTCTAAACTCTTTTCTTAAAGAAAGAGATCAAAAGACTAAATTGAATATTTCTAAAACTTAGAAGGACTAATATCTTAAGAAAAATTGATAACACCCATTTTTAGATAAAGAAATTACAAAAATGTGTAGTTAGTTTACAAAAAATAGTAAGTCGCCAATGAAATTTAATGGATAAAAATAGGCACCAAGCATTTTCTTTTTGTTTAAGTAAAAATATATTAATTTCAATTTGATGCAACTGTGTGTTACTAGGTTTAGACCGCAAACATGTTTAGATAATTAGTTCAAAAATAAGGCATACTCAATAAATTAGAACATGCATTTTAAACCAATGTTATAATCGATTAAATAAGTGATTTCCCATTAGTAAAACTAAACAACAAAATCATTTTATCTCGTGCACGGCACGAGTAAAGATACTAGTCTATGAACAAATAAGTTTTAGACTTTTTAAAGTAAAATGTAAATAATTTTAGTTCATGTATAAACTTAAGCCATCCTTTTATGGGAAGAAATAAAAAAAAGTGGTCTAAAGTTCCAACGTCATTGGTTTATGTTTATTGTATGTTCAAGTTCACTTATTTATCTTTATGGAGTTCACTTGGTTTGAGCCGTTTTCAGATAGGGGTACGTGTTTCATTTTTCAACAAAGTGGGACACGTGTTTCAATTCTGTTATCACAACTGGGGCATGTTATCTAACGCCGTTAGAAAAATTAATTCCTATTTTCAAAAGTCTCCGAAAAATTAAAAGAAAAATATTGGGAGGTACGCCTCGTCAAGGAGACCAACAAACTATCGTTCTTTTGAATTTTTTGGCTCTATTTAGATTATTTTTTTTTAAACGAATTCGCTAATATCACTTTTCCGATGAACTTTCTGGCGACAGGATGGCTAGAAACAAAAAAAAGATGGTCTAAAGGTTTTCTTGATGAGACACACCTCCTAGTATTTTTCTTTTAATTTTTCGGAGATTTTTGAAAATTGGAGTTAATTTTTCTAACGGCATTAAACGTCATGCCCCTACTGTGATAACGTAATTGAAACACATGTCTCACTTTGTTAAAAAAATTAAACATGTTCTCTTATCTGAAAACGGCCAAAACCACGTGCACCCTTTCTGTACTTTTCCCTTATCTTTATTATGTAAAAGCTGAGAAATCTAAATTTTCGTAAAAGAATTAGAAAAGATTAATAATATTTCATTTTTTGACTTTTCCAAAGTGAACCTCACATGATAATATTTTGGGAAATATAATTAAAAAACTCCAAACTTTGAATGGGTGTGAGGTAAACACCTCAAACTTGTGTATATAATTAAAATACCTCAAACTTTATATAAAACATTATTTTAACACTATAGTCATGCATTATTTTTTTAATGTAAATTTATGGTGTTAATTGCATAATTTAAAATATTTTAGCATTCATGAAGATACAATTAGCATTCTAAACTTTCATTGTGAAATAAATAATATTACCCTCAGTCTATATAACTACAATGCTTTTAATTTGATATCTTAAATTATGCAATTAACACCATAAATTTACATTTGAAAAAATAATACATGACCATGGTGCTAAATTACTTTTTATATAAGGTTTGGGATATTTAATTTACATATGCAAGTTTAGGGGTTTATCTCACGCTCTTTTAAAGTTTTGGATATTTTAATTATTTTTCGCTAATAATTTTTCTTAGCACTTTCTTCCCTCTTTCTAGTATTTGTCTAGACTCTGGATACGAAGTCCAAACACATCCTTAACCAATTTACAAGAAGCTCACGTAATATATGATTCAGTAAATTTTCGTGGGAGTGAATTCTCAGTCACAACTCACAAGCTTTCAAGAACTGCAAAACTAAAACGTGGTATAACTATCCACACAAGAGACGACATTAAAGTTACAAGGTACTAACAGGTCAACATTTTCACCTCTGCCAAAGGATTTGCTCATCAATCTTGCTGAGCCTCCCATTATCAAGTCGTTTCCACGTCTTGACCCTCTCTACCCCATTCCATGACTTCTCCCCTCTCCCAAGTTCAGCCAAAATGACTCTTGCCCTCCTTGGCCACCCTGGAACACCGTAACCATGATATCCAAAACCTCCACCATAACAAAACCATATGCCGTCAAGATTCCCACAGAAGTCGTTTGTGTGATCATGACCTATGAAAACCGCCTTTACGTCTCCCGTAGAGACAAGTGTGTTTAGGACTCCAGAGTTCACAAATGAACATGCTATATGTTCCTGATATTGGCCAACAATACCTCTTACAGGTCCTTGTTTAATTTCTGGGATGGGAATGTGGAAGAAGGTTAATGCAGGGGCGACATTGGAAAATTCAGTTGATTCGAATTTGGAGTGTTGATATTGCTCCTGTCATTTTGCGACCTGCAACACGTTAATGACTCCCACCAGCAATGAAAATTCCATGTCATGATACAAACTTGTATGCAGCATGTCAAGAAAAGAGGGAGACCCAGGATGAATGTCAATTAGTAGTTTGATTATGTGATAAATAAGGAAATCAAATCTAATAAAATTATCTCACACGGGCTAGATGCAAAGATGCTCACATATAAGATCTTAATATGGTAAGACGGTCATTACCCTCAAATGAGCACAGGTTTCACAGGCCAAATGTAAAGATACAAATTCACACAGTTTTGATTACTCATTCTATAGCACAAAACCAACAAATTCACGGATGAAATATGAGTGTCTTAATTTTTTACCAGCTCTCTTATAATTAATTTGTTATCTTCTTTAAGTTCATATTGCTCTTGTGCACAAAAGGAATTCCAGCGCATGCATCATCATAGACCTAAAGTTCCGCTGAAACATGAAAAGTGTCACCTCTTAATCGCCTTTTTAATACCTCTTATTCTATGTAGGGGTGAGCAAATAACCGATTTAACCGATATGACCGAAAACCGATGACCGAACCGACCGAAAAAATCGGTTTGCATTCAATTTTCATCAAAAAGAGTCTACATAGTTTGCAGCAAACTACTCAATCCTCGGTCTCTTTCCTTTATCATTTGTAGCAACATCTTTTCTAAATTTTCCCATTGCAACTCATCTAGTCTTGCACTTGAGCCTTTCATATACACACTTCTAGGATTAAATATCTCACCTCTTATACGGGCTAGCTTTGTAACTTTCAAAAAATCGTGATTGTAGACGAATGTTTGAATGAATGAATACCAATTTGTCACTCCTTTTACAATTCAAATGATTTCTCTTCACCTTGTAAATGTAAGAGTAAGTGCTCCATTTCCTCTCAACCGGGTAACTACTTATAGGCTGCGATAAAACCTTTTTTGCAACTTCTGCTAATTCAGGTGTCTGTGAACCATATGTTGGCCACCAATCAATGGCTTCTATCTATAATCACTGCATCCATTTGAGCTGCCATCATAGCAAACAGTTCCTTCTTCAAGTGAATCCTTGCAAATTGTATTATTAAGAGTCGTTGTTCATTTGGGGTTTCGCAAAATTTTCTAAAAGCCTTCATCACACCTAGCACAAATTCTTTATCCAAATTCGGAGCTTTTCTAGCAACTCCACCGGTGTTAATTTCTCAAGATAACAAACATCATCAAATCGTGGTGATAAAGCAAAACCCAAACAATGTGAAAGAACAATCATCTTCTCCCACCTAGCTAACACAATAGCCTCCACTTTTGGGAAGTATGGAGCGTATTGATTAGTAGCCACGATATCTTATCTTTTATTTCTCCCAACATGCTATCCATTTTTCATAGATTTTTCCGACTTTTGATTCTTCATCATCACAAAACTTGATTAGCAAACAAATTGATTTTGTTATTGCAAGAATGCTATCAACGTCATCCTAAAATTCTTCGCTCCTAATTGTATCAACAACTAACAGTCCAGTTACTCATGTTTTCATCCCCTTGTTTTACCCAATCCCTCCAAGAATTAAGGGCAATAATCGTAGCAAGAGCGTCTCTACAATTCCTTAATTTTTTCAACAAAATATAATGGGTGTGATTAAGAAAATACTTCACAATAACTTTCCCCCTCCTATATGTATTCATCAACCAATCAAGTTCCTTTACGAGATTTTTGAAAATCAAATTCAAGGTATGAACACAACAAGAAGACAAAATATGTGTTTGTACCTTTTCAATTTCCCTACACATTGGCCGCATCTTTGCAATTTACTGGTTGTCGGTCACAACTTGATGGACATTGCTCGATCCTACGGTTTGAATTGCTCCGAGAAAGAAATTTACAATCGCCACACCAGTTTTTTTCAATCCAGATAAGTCCTCAGCATACATTAACATTGCACCGCGACTGTTAACTGCAATGACATTGATCAAAGGTTTATGCTTGAATGACCACCGATCAAATACGATAGAAACACCTTGTGAGTACCAAGTATCTTTAACCGGTGTTAGGTCCTTTTCGACATCTCTAACGTATTCATCAAGCAAAATAGTCCTTCATTTTTCACTTGACGGAAGTTTATAACCTGAGGGTGCTTTGTTGATTGCACTTACCATTTCTATAAATTGAGGAATGCGCAATACACTAAAAAAATACCGTTTTCACACAATCCTCTCATTCCAAACATTCCTTTGGAATAATTGAGAGAAGTATGGTGGATTTGAATGTCATGAGAGGATTGTATGCAAACGGTACTCCCTTTCATGTATTGCTCAATCCTCAATTTATGGAAATGGTAAATGCAATCACCAAAGCACTCGCAGGTTACAAACCTCCACCAAGTGAGAAAGCAATGACTTTTTTGCTTGATGAATGCGTTAGAGATGTGAAAAAGGATCTAACACCGGTTAAAGATATTTGGTATTCACAAGGTATTTCTATTGTATGTGATGGGTGGTGTAATATCAGGCATAAACCCTTGATGAATGTCATTGCACTAAATAGTCATGGTGCAATGTTCATGTATGTTAAGAACTTCTCTGGATTGGAAAAAACTGGTATGGCAATTGAAAATTTCTTTTGAAAGCAATTGAAACCGTAGTATTGCATAATGTCCTTCAAGTTGTGACCGACAGAGCAGCGAATTGCAAAGTTGCGGCCTGCGGGTATGGAAATTGAAAAGGTACACAAACACATATTTTGATCTCCTTGTTGTGTTCATAAATTTGATTTTCAAAGATCTCACAAAGAAACTTGATTGGAATACATATAGGAGAGAGAAAGTTATTGTGAAGTATTTTCTTAATCACACCCAAGCCTCAACAATTTTTAGAGATAATTCAAAGTTTAAGTTGAAAGTTGCCAAGACTAGGTTTGCATCTGGCATCCCATTATATTTTGTTGAAAAAATTAAGGGATTGTAGAGAGGCTCTTGCTACGACTATTTCCCTTAATTCTTGGAGGGATTGAGGATGTTTTTACTTGGACTGTAATTTGCTGGTCTGGTCTGGTCTGATCTGGTCTGAACTGGTAAGGTCTGGTTTCTTTGTATTTTTATAACTATCCAAGTCTGGTCTGGTCTGGTCTGAACTGGTCTGGTCTGGTCTGGACTGGTCTGGGGCAAATTACAGTCCAAGTAAAAACATCCTGAGTAAAAAAAAGGGATAAAAACACAAGAGTAATTGGATTGCTAGTTGTTGATACTATTAAGAGCGGAGAATTTTGGGAAGATGTTGAGAGCATTCTTGCAATGACAAACAATTTTCTTGCTAATCAAGTTTTGCGATGATGAATGATCAAAAATGGGAGAAATCTATGATAAAATGGATAACATATTGGGAGAAATAAAAAATATCGTTGCTACTAATCATTACACTTCGTATTTCACCAAAAGTGGAAGCTATTGTGTTAGCTAGGTGGGAGAAGATGACTATTCCTTTACATTGTTTGAGTTTTGCTTTATCCCCATGATTTTATGATGTTTGTTATCATAGTTGTCGATGGCGTCAAATGGCGCGCGCCATGCGCCATGAGGCGCAGTTTTAACCCCTGCGCTACGGAAAAGAGCTGTGGCGAGGCAAATACACATGGCGGCGCCATTCTTGCGCCTTCGCCATACCTGCGCCTTCGCCATGGCGATGCGACTGCCTTTTCTAAAAAAAGGCCGCGTCTTTGAGCTGTAAGTTGTGGCCTTTTGGCCCATAATTATCTGCGACCCATTATAACCATAAAACTGTAACAAAAACTTACTATTTTTAGCCCATATTACTAACTACAACCCTAAAGTCAATAAACACAACAAAGTCAATATCCGGAAGTTAAAGCTGCTCTGCGCAAGAAAGGGTATGCGACAAACGACAGAAAAGCTGCTCTACACATGACTCTCATTGACTTCTTCCAACTACACAAGGTACGACTACCTCTTTAATGCTGTGTATAAATGAAGAAAAGTTCAGTTTATACAGTTACAATTTATCCAAAACTTTATATATTATATATATTCCTGAAAATGTGAACTTCATTTAATACTTCATGTGCTATGAGTATTAAATACAGAGCAGCTCAGCCTTTACTCCTTAATGTTAAATGCATAATATATTTATATGCTATGAGCCTATGATACTTTATGTCTTTATCAATTTATCACTTTAAACTTTGAAATAAATTTAGTTAGATAGATAGATGCTATGATCAGATAATTTATCAATTCAAATACTTATAGCATAAGCATAGTAAAATGAAGTTTAAACTGAAAGTATTAAACTGATGCTAGTAATTTAAATAGCTAGTATTAAGATGCTAATATGATATCATGCTACGTGCTAGTAAAATGAAGTTTTAAATAGTTTATCAATTTAGTTATAGCATTGTAAAATGAAGTTTTTACTTTAGAACTTAAAGTATTTAAAGTTTTAAACTGATACACTTTAATAAGTTAATTACTTAATTTAGTTAAAACTTTACACTTTACAGTTTAGAGTACTTGATACCAGAAGACTTAACAAAATTATAACAGTTTACACTTAACGGTTTAACATATACAATTATACATAGATTTTAACTTATGAGTTATGACATTGATCTGTTTTATGTTAATTGTTATTACAGAGGTAACCGAAGAGGCAGAGCCACAAAGGATGTCTGTTGCCTTTGCTAAGGAGTTGTGTGAGAAAGTAAAAGAAAAAAACAACAATGAATTGCGCTGCACGTACTGCGGGCACGTGACTAAAGGTGGAATTACAAGGTTTAAACAACACTTGACTGGGAAGCACCGCAACACAAAACAGTGTGAACTCATTCCCGCTAATAAGAGGGCTGAACTACAGGCGCTAGTCTTGAAAGAATCTGCTGCTAACTCAGAAAAAAATGTGTGTGAACAAACGTTTCGAAGTACATACACAGTACAGCAGTCTGGTGGGTCAAGTGCCAATAGGGTGAATGGAGATGATGACGTTGAGATAACTGGTTCTCAGTCAAATGCAGAGGGAGGTGGTGTGTCTGGGCCTATGGATAAGTTCGTATATCCAACAAAAAAACGTAAGAAGGAGGCATTGACACAATCAACAATCCCATCACACTTGAAGAAAAAAGAGAGGGATGAATATGCTCAAAGCCTTTGTTTGTGGTTTTACAGGAACAACATCTCCTTTAATGTGGTTCATGACCCTTTGCTGAAAGAAACACTAGAAAAGATTGGCAGGTTTGGAGCCGGGTTTAAAGCACCAACGTATCATGAAGTGAGGGAGACGTTCTTGCGAAAAGAGGTAGCCAAAACAGATCTGGTGGTCAGTGAGCACAAAAAATTCTGGGAATTAGATGGCTGCACTATTATGTCAGATGGGTGGCAGGATAAAAGGCACAGAACTCTAGTGAACTTGTGCGTGAATTCTAGCAAGGGGACAGTGTTCATGAAAGCCGTAGATGCTTCATCTTACAAGAAGACCGGGGAAGCACTTTTCAAGCTCTTTGATGAGTGGATTAAAGAAATAGGTCCTCAAAGTGTGATACAAGTTGTGACCGACAATGCTAAAAATTATGGATTAGCGAAGAGGAAAATAGAACAAAGATATCCACATATCTTCACAACGGGATGTGCAACTCACTGTCTTGACCTTGTTCTAGAAGACTTTTCAAAGAAGATGCCGATAGTTAGAAGAACTGTGAAGACGGCACAAGGGATTACTACCTACATCTATAGCCATACCCTTGTTCACGACTTGATGAAGGAATTTACCAAGGGGAGAGAGCTAGTTAGACCTGCTGCCACCCGCTTTGCCACTAACTTTCTGACTCTTCAAAGTCTTCTCACGCAGAAACACGCATTGAGGCAAATGTTTGCTTCACCGAAATGGTATGAAAGTGAGTTTGCAAAAACTACGGAAGGTAAATCTTGTTTTGAGTCGATTTATCGTCAAAGCTTTTGGAGAAGTGTTGCCTATGTTATGAAGATTTCTTTGCCCGTAGTGAAGGTATTGAGAATTACTGATGGAGAGGTGCCTCCAATGGGCTTTATTTATGAGGCTATGGAGAGAGCGAAATTGGGAATAAAAAACACATTGGGAGGTAAAGAAGAGAAATACATGCCTCTTTGGAAGATAATAGATAAACGTTGGAATGAGAACCTGCATTCTCCATTACATGCAGCGGGGTATTATCTCAATCCTCAATTCTTCTACCCTAATTCACGGCGAATCCTCGGAGATGAAGAAGTATGTGATGGCTTTATAAAGTGTGTGGAGAAGATGTTGCCCACTAGCATTGGAAAGAGTGTAGAGTTCTCAACTGAGATATCAAACTATACAAATGCTAGAGGAAGTTTCCGAACTAATATGGCAATGAACAATAGGGACAAACAACCACCGGGTATGCACACTTTAATTTGTCTTCTCTTTCTTATGTAAGTATTTTATTCACTTATATTTGGTAATGAGGTAACCTACTGCCTACGAACTTATTTTTATAAGCTTTCTGCTAGAACTAACTTTGTAGGTTTATAGAAGTATAGAACTAACTCTGTAGGACAGCAAGTGCTAGCCATCATTTTTAGGTTTATAGAACTAACTTATTTTATTTCAACTTTCTGGAAACTGGAAAGTCCTAAACTGCAATCTATTGTCATTCTAAATTTCTATATGAAATCTATTGTCATTCTATACAATCTATACCATTTAAAATTTGAGTTTTCGTAGTCATAAAACTACTGTAATTGACTAATTGACCTACACTTGCAGTCAACTTACTGTTATGGACTGGAATAGTTAAATGATGGCTAGCACTTGCTGTAATTGACTACAAAATTGAAATGGAAAGCTGAAATTTTAAATCCTGAAATCTGAGTATTGTTTTCTAGATTATTAATTAGCACTTGGTTGGAATTTTAAATATAGTTGACTGGTGGCTTGCAAATGGCTCCTCGTCTCCCACTTTGCAACATCTTGCTGTTCGGATCCTTAGTTTAACTTGCAGTGCTTCTGGATGTGAACGAAACTGGAGTGCTTTTGAAAATGTAAGTTCATAAATCTGCCTTTCATATTTAATTTAACTGTTTAACTATTTAAGTTATCTCACTATCTGTAGTTGATTTATTATGTACTTGTTTTAGGTTCAAACCAAGAAAAGGACAAGGTTGCTGCCAAAAAAAATGAATGATTTGGTATACATTCGGCAGAATCAACGTCTTCAAGATCAAGCTTTCAGAAAAATGAAAATATGTTTGGAAGACATTGATGATTGCAATGAATGGATTGATGAAGCTGCCGAGCAAAATGAAATGGAAAATTGGGATGTAGTGGAAGAAGTTGTTGGTGTTAATGAAGCAAATCACATTACAAGAGCAACAACAACAACAAGAGCATCAACACTTCAGTTGCACGACGAAGAGGAGATGGAGGAGACAGCGGAGGCGGAGGAGACAGATGAGGTTGAAGATCCCTCTGATGATGAACTCAATGAGGATGATGTGCCATTGCTATCAGATTCAGACCAAGAGGATGAGGAGTGGGATGATTGATGATGATTATGGCATAATCATCAAACAATAACAAGCTAACAAGCCTAAATCCTAACATATTTTGCATGACAAGAAACTTCTTTTGAATATTAGGTTTTTTGGAAGTACTTTAAACTACTTTAAAGTACTTTAAACTGTTTTTGTGTTGTTATTCAACTTTTTATATTGTTTTGGTGGTTGTGTTGATCAAGTATAGTGTCTATAGTTCGTTTTTGTGTTTTTTTTTTGTCACGTGGCGACGCCATATTTGCGCCATCGCCATCGCCATGGGAAAAGGCTTGTGCGCCATGGCTGTCGCCATGCGCCATGACAACCTTGTTTGTTATCATGAGAAATTAGCACTCAGTAGAGTTGCTAGAAAATATCCAAATTTGGATCAAGAAGTTGTGTTAGTTGTGTGATGGAGGCTTTTAAAAAATTGGCGAAACCCCATAAAAACAATGGCTCTTATGGCAACCGCTCAGATAAATGCAGTGACTATGGAGGTCATTGATTGATAGCCAACATCTAGTTCAAAGACACCTGAATTAGCAGAGGTTGCAAAAAAGGTTCCATCGCAGTTTATAAGTAGTTACTAAGCTGAGAGAAATTGAAGCACTGACTCTTACATTCATAGTGTGAAGATTAATTTTTTGAATTGTAAAAGAGCTGATAAATTGATATTAATTCATTCAATTTCCAATCACGATTTTCTGAAAGTTACAAAGCTGGCCCGAATAAGAGGTGGAATATTAATCCTGAAAGTGCGTATGTGGAAGGCTCAAATGCAAGACTAGATGAGCTGCAATGAGAAAACTTAGAAGAAGATGTTGCTCCAAATGATAAAAGAAAGAGGCCAAGGATTGAGTAGTTTGCTGCAAACTATGTTAACTCTTTTGATGAAAGTTGAAACTGTGTTTAATTTTTTTTGAAGTGATGTTTATTTCCTATTTTGTTGAAGCTATAGTTGGAATTCTGGATACATTCCAAATTGTATGTAATTAATATTATATTAATCATATTTATACTTAGTAAATTGTATGTAGTGTATGTTACCATACCACAACAAATGATACAGCGTACCGCATACCGAAATAGTGTACCGAAGAAGCTTACCCCTCGCGTATCGGATTAATATTCGCGATTTGTGTTCCCGTTTTCATACCGCGTACTGTAGCGTACCGCGATCCATGTGACTATGGATTCAACAAATGAGGATGTAATTGTGTAAATACATGCATGTAGTTGTATGTAATTATGGAAACTCTGTGACTGTGCACAATAGAAACTTGCTATACCTGATTTCCTTTAGAAATGCCACGAAGCCATTGAAGTTGAGACTCTTTAATCCATCCATATGTTCGAACTCCATGGACTACGGCTCTGTCCCCACTGTCAAGAAAATAGATATTAAGGACAGTGCTATTCACATACTGTGAGCCCGGAGCACCCCATACTCTCAGGTTATAATTCCCGAACCCATCAATATGTGGGGCCTGGTTTTGGTTGCGTGGATCATAGGCAGCCTCTTCAGCTGAAGGAAAAGTTTTTGACAAAGAGTAATCCATGAGGGAGATGAAAGACATCAATTCTTCACGATTCATGGTTGATTCCTGATCATGGTTTCCTAAAACTGCTGCCCAGGGGAGCCCAGCTTTTATAACTGGCGCAAAAGCTCTGAATAGAGATTCAGCTGCATCTGTGGCACTTGTTCCAAATATATTATCTCCTATAAGTCAAAACAAAAGGGATAGAAATATCACATACACAGGACAGATAGTGGAGAAATAATGACAAGAAGCTAAGAAACATGAAGTTAAGACATTCAAAATCTTGTTATGTCTAACTGAGTGGATATAGTTTCAGAGTTCACAATTCTGAAGCTCTTTTCGTTGTGGAGGGAGAACTTTAGCAAGCCATATGAATATGTTTTACCTGCCAATATTTTCTTCTGGAAACATATCCCACGTTCAAATCACATCTCCTTGATTTACTTATGCTCTAAACACCTTGTTAAAACATACTCTACATGTGTCATGCGATATCATCATAAATTATTATACAAACAACTGAAATGCCATTATGACATGCATGCATCATCACATCCAACAGGATCTGCCAAAACTTTAAAGATACTGTTTTACATTTTGAAAAATCATCCACATTTGCTACTTGTCTAAATCTGTAATCGTCGTTTCCCGAAATAATCACTTTCACAGTCTCCTAAGTCCTAACAACAAGAAATATAAAGAATCACAAGTATAATTGAAAGAAATATTCAGAAAAAATATCTCTATCAAGACAAGATTATCTTTATGTTAAAATGCCCTTTGGATGCTGAAGATTACTCAATTTTTCTTCTCACAGAACAGATGTTTCTTCTCACAAACACAACATGTCTTGTGTGTGCATAGACAAGCTATGTCTCCGAGAAAAATGTCTGTGAGATGGGTGTCATACAAGTGATATACACATGATGTAAAAAAATAGAAAATCCATGGTTTATAAGTTGTACAACATGCCCTTCAATCTACCCATATACAATGGCTTGTCACCCAATTACAAAGGAAAAATCATTTTGTACTATTCTTACAAGGTAGATGTTACATGGTATCAATATAGGGCTCACATGAGAAAGAGTGACTTTTGATTTAACGGTGAGATCGAGTGCCAAGTAAAAGTAGTAGAAAAGTATAGACAGCCAATAATCTTCCATTAGTAAAATTATACTTCTTGCAATTAACTGCTGACTCTGTCCCCCATCATCCCTCCCTCCCAGGGAATTTATCAAAATTTCCAAAAAAAAAATAGAGTTTTTATGTGAACCTCTCTTTTGCTGAAATAGAGTACAACAACGCCCTACACTTCGATAACAATCCATTTCCATTGTTTCAAGTGAGGTGCTAATACATAGCACACAAACTCTGTCGCATAACATCACTTCTTTTCCTCTGTTATCACTTACCTAAAGTTAATTCTGAAAGACATCTCATATCAAACAGTAAGCTAAAAATTCTGTACATTTATCTTATCTAGTACCTCAAATAGATGTTCTTTAGTTCAACAGTCAGACTTGCAAAATGTGTCAATATAATGTATTTATGTGACTAAATCAACAATAGAATACCCGTAAAAGCAACGAAATCGGGCTTCTCGAGTTGAATCATCTTTTCAAGGAACTGAGTAGTGTTGAGGTCAGAACAGTACGCGACCTCACTGTCCAGCACATCCCTGCATCTAGTCCCCAGTCCATTCCCAAAATGCATGTCAGCTACCTGAAAAATAACGATATACCCAAATCTTCACCTCAGTAGTCAAAGCAATCAATAACAACAAAATCTACAAAATTTTACCCCGAGATGTCCTGAGATCATATTACCGGAGAAGCATATTATACCTGAAGGATTTTGAAAGTTCCATCAGAGTTGAACCGCAGGGGAAGCGGTGGCAGCTTCTTGACTCTGACATTTTGGTGATTGAGGGTGAGTTTTGGGGAAATAATCAGTACGTCAACAAAATGAAGGAAGGCTATTGTGAGAAAAGAGAATGACAAAGTTTGGATCCATGTTGAAGAAGTTTCCATTTTCTCAATGCTCTCATCGCTGAATCTTTAGAAAAGTTCTAAAAATTGCATTCATTTATTAAAAATCTTTAGAAAAGTTCTAAAAATTGCATTCATTTATTAAAAATCTTTAGAAAAGTTCTAAAAATTGTTTTCTGACAATGCTATCAAAACGTTCCGTCTGCTGAAGTTCTTGGGATTGCCCGGACTCACAAGTTTTTTCAGGGATAAATCAGGATAAAAAATGAAGGAAAAGGAATAAGCCTCATAAAAAGTAATACCGTAATTTTTAGAGATAACTTTTATGATTTTCGATATGACATCAATATAAAAATTATGAATTATGGTATATTTTTTTGAAAGATCGGAGTATAAATATAAAAGTTAGAGCATTTCTAAGAAAAATGGGATTTTTAAAATTATTGGGTCCCACCATTGCTCTTCTTCCAATTGTCATGCGCTTTTCAGGACTCATGTGATCCACATGAGTGATGTGGTAGTCATGCGTAGGCGTGCAAATGAGCCAAGTCGTTCGTGTGCCGCTCGTGGATCGCTCGGAAAAAGCTCGACTCGAGTTCGACATCTTTCAGCTCGACTCGAGTTCGGATCGACCCGAATACTTAACAAGCTCGAGTCAAGCCTAATTATTTCAGGCTCGTGTCTCGTGAGCCGCTTCGCGAGCCACGATGTGTGTGAGTATAGATATATTATGTATAATAATTATATATATAATATTTTTGGAATGTTTATTATAATTTAGGATTACTCTATTTCTAATACTTATAATATTATAACTGTTTTTTTTAAAGTATATTATAATTGTAATAAGTAAATATAATATTATTTATTATTATAACCATATAATAATCAAGGTTTAATGTAATAATTTAATCTATAATAATACCTAAGAAAAATTGATTGTAATAATCACAACTATTGGCAATCCGCTTATAATGATCCTAACTATCGATTATTTCAGAATAATGCCAACTTTAGGGACCTTCCGCGAATAATAGTCCCTGTAAATAAATTCATGTAGTTTCTAAAGTGGATGAGAAGAGATATAGCAAGTAATCCCTATAAATAATCTTAATTTTTAATTTTTACGCTTAATTTCTATTTAAAATTCACTTTTATAAGAGTTAATATTTGGTCATGGACCATTATTGGCGGACAGTCCGTATAGTTAGGATTATATAAAAATAATTAATAGTTGGGATTATTGTTAGCAGACCGGCAATAGTTGGAATTATTATTTTCAATTTTTTCTAATACCTATTTATTTTTCCAGTAGCTCATACAAATCAAGGTTAACAACGGTTTGAGATCATAACTAACATTACCGTGCGTGTAGATCAGTTGGAAATCCATTAGGCTATAAGAGACGCTTGCAACCCGAGTTTCGAGACCGTTTGGCAACACTGTTTTTCGGCTTATCAGGCTTATCAACCAACTTTTTCATCAAACACGTAATTTTTGCTATCCGCGCTGAATTATGTAATAAGCAGAAAAAGCAAGGTTGGAGTTACTTTTCTGGCTATATTGGCTGAAGTTACTGTAGATGACAATTTTAGCTATTTTTACACGTATTTTTTTTCTTTTAATAAAATATATTTTATTTTATTAATAAAATATATTTTAAAAATATTTTTTTCTCAAAAATAGCATAATTATTAATATAAAAAAAATCTTTACCGTGAGTTTGAGAGCTTCTTCTTAGGGAGCGCGAATCGTTTCTCCTAGCCTCCTAGGGCAGCCGCCTCTAGGCTTTTTTTTCGAATTCGATCATATTGATCGAAGTTCGGCTGTTCTTGCTCGCATATCTGGCCGCGGAGCAGTGGTCTGCTTTTGGCTAAGGTAGAGCGATCACGAGTTTTTCTCTCTAGGGCTTTGACTATGTCGGCCGCTGGAGCCTTTTCCGATTTCGACTTTATCGAAGATCGGCTTTGTTATCCCTTGGTCGCTGGTGCTCGACTGGAGTCTAGGTCAGACGCGGAGGGCGGAGATCGGTGGAGGAGGGCAGATTTGTTGTCATGGCTCGAGGAGATCGGCGCTGTGGTCAAGGTTCGAGGATGCGGCGTTGCTGTCGTCGTTGGAGAAGATCGGCGCCGCCTGTCCGCTTACTCTGGTCGCACGGAGCAGGGATGAGTTTGGTTATGCAGGGACGGAGGATTGATGCATGGTCTTTGGCAGCCAAAGGTCATGGAGGATCAATTAACATGGTACCAGTGGTACGACCTCCTCCTGAACCACCACCATGGGATGCACGAGGTGCTAGAGTTCGTGAACGTTTTTCTTGTAGTTTTTATATGTTTGGTATTGTTTTCTTGTGTCCATTTTTGTTGTTGGGTTTGACAGTTTGTTTGAGTTTTTTGCCTCTCTTTATGTCATTGGGTATGGTTGGATCTATGGGAATAGTTTTGGCTGTGTCAAGCCCACTACATGGTTAGCGATTCGTGTTGGTCTCTCGGGGGTGACCGTCTCAAAGTCTCACCATAGGGTTACAGTCGTAGTTGTTGGAGTTTCAGTTGGTGTCTGTTTTATTTTCCCTTTGCTTGATGTAATGATCCTGATGAATCTTTTGATATGAATAGAGGCATGTTTTGATGATCAAAAAAAATATTTTTTTCTCAAATTAGCAGAATCAGCCAATGCAACCATTTCAGCCAAAACTTCATATATTTCAGCAGAATCAGCCAAATCAACCGATTTTCGTGCTACCAAACGGGCTTGTTTGGTAGTTTACACGTTAAATCTTTGCACGTGAAGTGATTGCATGCAAAGTATAGGGAAGCAATCATTTTGCATGTAAAATAGATTACATTGTTTGGCTAGATGTGTAATTTATTTTTAAATTGCACACAAAGCCATTGCAGTGCTTCATAAAAGGCATGCAAAGTATTTTACCACCCTTCCCCCTCGTAAAATACTTTACATGGTACAATGCGAAATGTTTTAAAAAAGTACCCTACAGTTTACATTAAATAATCAAATCAAACAGTGTAAACATTTTACGTCCTTACACTTCGCATGCAAAGTAATTACTTTACACCCTACCAAAAGCCCCCTAAAAGTATACGTACTATTTAGAAATATGGATGTTTTCCTTTGGGCTGTAATTTGGTGGTCTGGTCTGGTAAACGTCTGGTCTCTGTGTATTTTATAACTATGGAAGTCTGGTCTAGTATAGTCTGATCTGGTCTGGTTTTGTCTGGTCTGATCTAGCACTGAAAACAGTCCAAAAGAAAACTTTCATGTCTACTTAGAGTGTTTATAATTAGAATTAATAATGGTGTTCACAAGAATAAATTGAGATGAATTGAAATTAATGCTCGTTTAAACTCCTAACCTTTACTCCTTTATCCATTCATCACTCTTCGTCTCGGATAGTAATTTTATTCGTGAAATAATGGAAAAGGGTACTTCAATATGAGCTCAAATCTATTTATATATAAGAAAAGAAATAGCTCATACAATTACACTTTTGTCCTTAATGAATCCTATGTGTCTTGCTCTCCATAATTCTCTCCTTTGATATGGGAATGTCATGTGGCAACTTTACTTCAAAAATACGGAATTCTCCAATGGTATAGAAAAGAGAGTAGCCGCAGGGGATGCATTTGGTGGGACCCAAGATATTAAAAACCCCAATTTTCTTTAAAGTGTTATAACTTTTTCATTTTTAATCCAATTTTTATAATAAATATATCAAAATTCATAATTTTTTGTGATCTTTCATTTGAGATCAATATTGAATATATAAAAATATAATTTATTAACGGTCTCTATAATTATGCTTCAAATTATATATACATTTTTTAATCTATTTTGGCGTCTGAATTGGAGAAGTCATTGTAGGTGATCATTTTTAGCTACATTTCGTAAAATGTTTTTCTTTATTTCATTAATAAAATTAATTTAAAATAAATCTATTTATATATAAGAAAAGAAATAGCTCATACAATTACACTTTTGTTCTTAATGAATCCTATGTGTCTTGCTCTCCATAATTCTCTCCTTTGATATGGGAATGCCATGTGGCCACTTTACTTCAAAAATACGGAATTCTCCAATCGTATAGAAAAGGGAGTAGCCGTAGGGGATGCATTTGGTGGGACCCAAGATATTAAAAACCCCAATTTTCTTTAAAGTGTTATAACTTTTTCATTTTTAATCCAATTTTTATAATAAATATATCAAAATTCATAATTTTTTGTGATCTTTCATTTGAGATCAATATTGAATATATAAAAAATACAATTTATTAACGGTCTCTATAATTATGCTTCAAATTATATATACATTTTTTAATCTATTTTGGCGTCTGAATTGGGGAAGTCATTGTAGGTGATCTTTTTTAGCTACATTTCGTAAAATGTTTTTCTTTATTTCATTAATAAAATTAATTTAAAATAAATTTATCCATTCACCAAAAGATTCAACTAAATCAACCATTTCTCTCAAAATTCATCCATTTCAACTGATTCAACTAATTTCTGTACTACTAAATGGTCTCTAAAATCAAAATCAGACCATGTAAGGAAAATCTAAAAGTACTTTAAGAAAACATTATAAAAACTTTACTTCTTAAAGTATTTTATGATTTAATGTGCATTGGTTTCATATATAAAAAAATGCGCAAATGAAAATCTAATTACTTCTAATAAAAAAAAATTGAGTTGGTCTATTTACTTTTGTTTTGAGTTGGTCTAAATTGAAGACGATGAGTGATTTGCATTCATCAATTGTATGATTAATAAAAATCTAATCTTATTTTCATTTCTATTCTACGCCCTTGGTTAAACTATTACAAACCTTATTTCTTTGTATTATAATGTCACTCAAGAATAAAACATTAGCAAATGAAAATAATAAAAACATCAAGTGCTAATAAAAAAACTTCTAAATTTAGTTCAATTTATAATTCTTTATTGTAAGGAAAAGGGGCAAATATGAAAAAAAATGACTTATTCGGCTGAAGTTACTTTACATAATCATTTTCAACTACTGTTCATATAATCTTTTATTTACTTCATTAATAAAATATAATTAGTTCTTTTAAGTATAAGACAAGATGGCTAACATTTGAACGGGATAACTTTCTCTCTCATTTGCAGTACTTTTTAATAAGATAGTAACATAAGCCGACCAACAATTGAGCAGGGAAATTTGTTCTTTCACATGTGGTGCTTTTAGATATAAAAAGATGAAGCCATAAGCCGCTTAACAATTGAATGAGATATTTCTCTCTTTCAATAAGTAGTGCTTTTAAGTATAACATAATCCAACTAACAATTGAGAGAGAGAAGTTTTTGTATCTTATATAATGCTTTTGGGTATAAGACAAGCCGGGTAACAAAATGAGTGGAATAATGTTCTATCTCACATGTACTATTTTTAGTTATTAGAAGATAAACTTGCTAACAATTGAGAGAAAGAACTTTCTCTCTCATTTGTAGTGAATTTTAGTAAGATAGTAAGATAAGACTAACAATTGAGCGAGAAAATTTGTTCTTTCATATGTGGTGCTTTTAGATATAAGAAAGATGAAGCCATAAGCCTTCTAACAATCGAACAAGATATTTCTCTCTCTCAAAAATCAGTGCTCTTAACTATAACATAATCCAGCTAACAATTGAGAGAGAGATTTTATTGTATCATATATAATGCTTGTGGGTATAAGACAAACCTGCTAACAAATGAGCGAGATAATTTACTATTGCATACTCCCTCCGTCCCTGAATGTTGTTCCAATTGCGGATTACGAAGGTTTACCGACGATAAAGTTAAATGATCCCTGTGAAAACTCGGATTATTTTTAGTAAATAAAATTTACATATTCAGAAACTACATTAAACCCGCTACAAAGCCTGCAAAAAAAAATCTATTTTCATAAAGTTTTGATACAAAAAGTAAGAGTTTAAGAGTGATTTAAGTTGACTCTCGAAAAGCGAAATGGAAGTAAATTTAGGGACAGAGGGAGTATGTACTATTTTTATGTAGTAGAATATAAACATTCTAACAATTGAGCAAAAGAACTTTATCTCTCATATATAGTTCTTTTAAGTACTCCCTCCGTCCCTAAATAAACATCCAACTTTCCTTTTTTGTCCGTCCCAATTAAAACTTTCACTTTCCCTTTTTGGTAAAGAATTTGTGGTTCACAACATTTCTTACACATTTCTCTCTCCTCTGCACAACTCTCCACCACACAATATCCACTATCTTAAACTGTGTGTCAAACCTATTTGGAAGTTTTATTAGGGACGGAGGTAGTATAAGATAATCCAGTTAACAATTGAGGGAAATTGAGCGAGAGAATTTTATCGCTCATATGTAGAGTTTTTAGGTATTAGAAGATAAACTTGCTAACAATTGAACAGAATAACTTTCTCCCTCATATGTAGTTGTTTTAAGTATAAGATAACAAGACTAAACAATTGAGCGTGATAATTCTCTCTCTCATATGTAGTGCTTTTACACATAAGAAACTAAAAAGATAAACTTGAATTTGGTTATTGTGTGGAATTCCAATTGTGTACATGCAAACGAGATAGACTTACAAACTTACAATAGAGTTTCACGTGATTACTAATGTAGTAACTGGCTAAAATTCATTTACCTTTTTTTTTTACTCAACCACAACCTCATGTTTTTAATTTATTCCCACATTCTTAAATCTTAACGATCCAAGTCAAATCGAAAAGAATTTTATGGAGGGAGTATCATCATCATCATCATTGTTATTGTTATGGTTGTTGTTGGTGTTATTATTATTATTATTATTATTATTATTATTATTATTATTATTATTATTATTATTATTATTATTATTATTATTATTATTATTATTATTATTATTATTATTATTATTATTATTATTATTATTATTATTATTATTATTATTACTATTATTATTATTATTATTATTATTATTATTATTATTATTATTATTATTATTATTATTATTATTCATCCATCAAATTACCTTTAAAAGTAAAGAGAATGAGATAGACTTATGAAAGAGTTTCAGATGATTTCTTAATAATATCTTTATAATATGTAACTGACTCAAAAATATAAATATACTTGAATGTGGTTACTATTGTGGACTTCCAATTCAATACATACAAACAAGATAGACTTATGAGTACCCTCTATTGCTCAAATATTATTTTTGAAAAGATCTCTATAATGAACATAGTGGTAGAAAGAGTATCATATAGTACCTTAACTTCAAATGATTTTTTAAAATCATGTTCATAGTATCACAGTTTTGGGTGAGAGAGAATCAAAGTTGATTTATCAATAAATGACGAAATGATCTGGTTCTTACAGAAAATTTATTTGTTCACGAGTCAATGGACCATGAAAGAATCACTAGAGTAGATTATCAACTCAAATAAGAAGTTAAATGAAAATAAACTCGCGAATCAAAAGTTCACACTATTCATGATAATAAACTTGCATAATAGAAGTTCTTGCAATAAAAAAGATATACTCTATGAAAAAACTCAAAGAACTAATTAACCAATTCAATCTAATGGTGGAAAGTTAATCAAAATGGAATTATGTAACTAAGTACTGAAAATGTGGAAGACGGTGAAACAAAATTGTTATTAGGTGAATCATAACAGATTTGTGGAGGATGTGGGATAGTTTTCTCTCTTATATATAATATTTTAGGTATAAGATAAGTTGGCTGAGAATTGAGTGGAATAAGTTTCTATCTCATTTGTAGTGTTCTTAAGTATAAGATAAGTCGACTAACGATGCAGCGGCCAAAATTTCTCTCTCATATGTAATGCTTTTAGGTATAAAAAGATAAACCAACTAACAATTGAGCGGGATAACTTTGTCCCTCATTTGTAGTGCTTTTCAGTAAGATAGTAAGATAAGGCAGCTACCAATTGAACGGGGAAATTTGTTCTTTCATATGTGCTGCTTTTAGATATAAGAAAGATTCAACCATAAGCCGTGTAACAATTGCACGAGATATTTTCCTCTCTCTCAATAAGCAGTGATTTTAACTATAACATAATCCAACTAACAATTGAGAGAGAATTTTTGTATCGTATATAGTGCTTTTGGGTATAAGACAAGCTGGCTAACAAATGAGCGGGATAATTTTCTATCTCACATGTACTACTTTTAATTATTAGAAGATAAACTTGCTAACAATTGAGCAAAATAACTTTATCTCTCATACATAGTTTTTTTAAATATAAAATAATCCAGCTATCAATTGAGAAGAATAATTTCTCTCTCTCATATGTAGTGTTTTAGGTATGAGGTAAGCCGGTTAACAATTGAGCTGAAGAACTTTCTCTCTCATATGTAAGAGTTTTAGATATAAAAAAGATAAGCTTACTAATAATTGAGCGAGAGGATTTCTTTCATATGTAGTGCTTTTAAGTATTAGAAGATAAGATTGCTAACAATTGAGGAGAATTGAGCGGAAGAATTTTATTGCTCATATGTAGTATTTTTAGGTAATAGGTAATAGAAGATAACTTTGCTAACAATTGAGTGGAATAACTTTCTCCCTCATATGTAGTTCTAAGTACGAAGTATAAGATAAGAAGACTAAACAATTGATTGAGATAATTTTTTCTCTCATATGTAGTGTTCCTAGGCATAAGAAGCTAAGAAGATAAACTTGCTAACAATAGAGTGAAAGAACGTTGACTCTTACGTGTACTTCTTAAGCGGGATAATCTTCTCTCTCATATGTAGTGTCAATTAATTTTTCCTAATATACTCTTCATTGAATATATATTTTATGGTATTAGCTTATTGAACTACTATTTTTTCTCTCGAAAATGTAGAATCCTAAACAAATGTTTTTATTTTAATATTTAATTAGATTAACACCAACTGCCGTATCCCGTGCGTATGCACGGGTACTATACTAGTACTCCCTCCGTCCCATAATTATCTTCATTCTTTCCTTTTTTGTCCGTCCCAAATTTATCTCCTCTTTCCTTTTTTAGCAAAGGTTTTGTGGTTCACAACTATTCTTACACATTTCTCTCTCCTCTGCACAACTCTCCACCACACATTTCCCACTTTCTTAATCTCCGTGCCCAGTCAAAACCGAAGTTAATTCTGGGACGGAGGGAGTATATATTTATAATAGATGAGTTCTCAAAATACAAAATATTCCTAATAGATATTAAGCATATTCCTAAATAGATATTGGATTATAATTATCTTTTAATCCAGAAAGAATTATGGAAATGACGTTGAGATTAGACATGCATATTATCAAAATGAGTTATTCATTCACTCTTTCTTCACAATACACGTTTTCAAATTTTCAAACATAAGGAATAGTTTATTGAGTTTTCCATTTAGAATATTTAATTAACGCAGAATTTTTTGTATCCAAATTGACTTCTAAATATTTATGAACTGAACCCACTAATACTTCTACCGTTGAGGCGTTGATTATTTCCTTTGGAGTTTTGTGGATTCAAACCATAAACATATACAGGGGCGGAGCCAGGACACTGGGCCGGACTGGGCCGGTACAAAGAATATTTTTGGAAAAAAATTCACACGGAATTTTTTACACTAAAAATATAGAGATTTTTAAAATTTGGGCTGGGCCAGGGTCAGGGGTGGCACCCCCTAGCTCCGCCCATGAACATATACTAGTAGTATCAAATCAAAGATTTTCGAAGTTGAAATTCATCATTTTACAACTTGAAAGACAGACAGTTTCCTGCAGAAAAACATGAAGGATAGAAGTTCTGACTCTAAACCAAAACTCACGAATTATGTTTTTTTTATTAATTACATTTAATGTACATGCACCCACCCACATTGACCAATTATCTCTAACCAATGTCCAGCAGAGTTAGAAGTTGTCAAATATTTTCAAATGCACTCCAACTTTTGCAGTTTTGTGCTAAGCATCAATCATGAGCTTCTATTAATCTCAAAAATGTTTCCCCATACTTCAAATTTCATGGAAAAAACTTTTCAGTGCCACTTTTCAATGAGAGGGAAATACTTCTCTTAGCTCTTTCTCATCTTCTGTTCTTGAAAAAAAAAACCATTTACCAAAAAAAATCACTATCCATGAGGAGTAGAATTATTGGTTTCATGACTCTGTTTTTGTCTCTCATAGACCTTTCAACAGCTTTCGTTCCCCAAGACAATTACCTCATCAACTGTGGATCAGATAGAGACGCCATAGTTGAGAACAGAAACTTTGTTGGAGATTCTGAAAAGCCAGGCTTTTTCCAAGGTAAATCAGTTGTAGTGAAAAACCAGAGAAGCTTTACTTCCAATTTATCTTTTCTTTACAGTACAGCTAGAGTTTTCACAACTGCCTCTGCTACATATTCATTTGACATCAAGAGATTTGGCACCCATTTGGTGCGTTTACATTTCTCTCCTTTTATTTATGAGAATTTCAACCTCCACAAGGCAAATTTCAGTGTTTCAGCTAATGGGGTTTCACTGTTGAGAGATTTCAGTGTTGGCTCTAATAATAGTGTGCTTAAAGAGTTCGTTTTGATGGTTGACAAGGTAGAGCTTTCAATCTTGTTTACACCGACGCGCGATTTTGGGTTTGTTAATGCAATTGAAGTGCTTTCTGCTCCTGTGGATCTTATTCTTGATCCCGGGATAAAATTGGTTAGCCCCAATGGAATTGTTGAGTTTAATCAGAATGTCACTTTGCAAACCCTAGAAACTGTTTACAGGGTTAACGTTGGAGGACCACAAATAACACCTTTCAATGACACCCTATGGAGAACTTGGATTCCAGATGAAGACTTTCTAGTCTTCAAATCTACTGCTAAACTTGCTAGGATTAGTCATGCGCCCAATTACCGTAAGGGCGGGGCCACAAAAGAGATCGCCCCCGATAATGTCTACATGACTGCACAACAGATGGATTGGGAAAAGGCAACTTCCGATTTTATGTTCAATATAACATGGGATTTTCCCATAGGTGTTGCACCTAAGGAAGATACCATACACTATTTTGTTCGGTTGCATTTCTGTGACATTGTTAGTTCAGCTCCTAACCAATTATATTTCAATGTGTACATCAATGAAGTCATGGCGTATAAAGATCTTGACTTGTCTGCACTTACCTTCCACGTTCTTGCATCACCTTATTATCTTGATTTTGTTGTTGTGAACAAAGCTAGTAGTGGTATTTTACAAATCAGTGTTGGCCCATCCGATCTCAGCGGTGTTTTAAGGAAAAACGCTATCTTGAATGGAGTAGAGATTATGAAGATGTTGAATGTTGTCTCTCCTGCGGGAGCTAGAGTGTATAAGTGGGGAAATATTTGGGTTTTAATTGTTTCTCTTGTTGGTGGAGTGGTGGGATTGATGATAAGCTTAGCATTCTTCACCATCCTGATAATGTCTAAGTGTAGAAAAAAGAAACCAAAGCCAAAGCAAACAGAAAATGCTGGTTGGACCCCTTTACAACGACATGGAGGAAGTTCTAAAGCATTGCCGGAAGGGACTGAACTTGTTTCCTCAGGCCCAAATGGATATCTGGGGTTGAGAATTCCTTTTGCAGACATACAATCAGCGACAAGCAACTTTAATAAGAGTCTGATTGTCGGCACAGGTGGATTTGGCATGGTTTACAAAGGAGTTTTAAGTACAGATAACAACAGAAAGGTCGCTGTCAAACGTTGCATGCCAGGTTCCAAACAAGGCCTCCCTGAATTCCACACAGAAATCTCAGTTCTTTCTAAGATTCGACACTGCCATCTTGTTTCACTTGTTGGTTATTGCGAAGAGCAGTCCGAAATGATTCTTGTTTACGAGTATGTTGAGAACGGAGCTTTAAAGAAGTACTTGTATGGCAACAATCACTTACCACCATTGTCTTGGAAGCAAAGGGTGGAGATATGCATTGGAGCAGCAAGAGGGCTCCACTACCTCCATACTGGTTTTTCACAAGGGATTATCCACCGTGACATAAAATCAACAAATATTCTGCTTGATGAAAATTTTGTTGCTAAAGTTGCTGACTTTGGCCTCTCGAGGTCTGGTCCATGCCTTGATGAGACGCATGTAAGCACTGGTGTTAAAGGGAGTTTTGGGTATCTTGATCCTGAATATTATCGGAGACAGCAACTGACGGATAAATCAGATGTTTACTCATTCGGTGTTGTGCTTTTTGAAGTTTTATGTGCACGCCCCGCGATCGACCCTTTGCTCGAGAGGGAGCATGTCAATTTAGGTGAGTGGGCCATGCAGTGGCAGAAAAGAGGTCAGCTGGATCAAATCATTGACCCAAACCTTAGAGGTCAGATAAAACCGAGTGCTTTAAGAAAATTTGGCGAGACAGCTGTGAAGTGTTTGGCTGACTACGGGGTTGACAGGCCAACGATGGGGGATGTGTTGTGGAACTTGGAATATGTGCTTCAGCTTCAAGAGAATGAATCTGATGAAGCCCATCTTCCAAGTTCTTTAGAGAACCCACCACCATTAAGAGCTTATTCCGCTTCTAGTAGCTTAGCAGATCATGGTGATGCTGCTTCCGACATATCTACCAGCCAGGTGTTTTCCCAGTTACTTACCCATGAAGGTAGGTAAACTATTGCTTCAAACACCAAATATTATCAATCCCATTGCGACGATGCTACTCAGGTATATTTATCAACATGTATAATAAAAGTTTAAGACTGGATTTATGTTTATAAAGTATACACATGTATGTTCTTCGGGTGTTAATAGAGATCTTTTTTTGGAAATTGTATTATATGCTTTGCGAGATAAAGCGTGATTGTATTCTGATGAGTTGGGGGATAGATATTCTGTAATTTTATGGACAGAAATATATGTTTGTTGTCAAGTTTGCTCAAAGTAGTATGGCATATTCACTTCAAATAAAAAAAATCTTAATTTACACTACACATCTTAATTGTGTTAAGTTTAATAATGATGGGCTTTAGAGATCTGAAGTCAAGAGAGGAAATCAAAGACCGGATAAGGTTATTTATAGATAAACAAAGACCGGGCTTTGCCAACTTATAAGCGCTACTTGTGTGAGACGTGTACTATGCCAACTTATAAGCGCTACATGTGTCTGGGAACTAGCTGCACGTACAACGTGTTTCTTTCCCTTGGAAGGAAGGCTTAACAATGATTGGTGACCAAACCGGATTAGTTCAAGTGCATGTGCTCTAACAAGAGAGTTCTTCTGCACTCCTATGATTCTATGAACCTACTGAACTTCTGGCGTGCATCCAAATTCGGGTTGTAATCCATGATTGCTCGTCCGGGAAGGATATACCATTATGTTGGGCACTCTGCTCTAGTCTTGGCTGAGTCCATCTGGTTTGTGCTTGCATGGACCAAATCTCTCAGACTTGGTCTGAGAAGGTATATACCTTCTTGACCGTGACTCACACACTCATACACTTCATCAAGTCAGTTAGAATCAATCTAACATAAAACTCTTTTAACCTATGAATTAAGTGTAAAAGTAGTAACACAAAGAGGCTAAATAAGCAAGAAAACTTTGTATTGTTGTATAGTCTGTTGATACTACTTACATCCAATAAAATGTGGACTTCATTAGTTGATATTACTATTAACAAAAACGAAATTATGTGGATTGTAAAATGGATGGAGTAATAGAGATGAATGTACATTCAAACTTAAGACCATTTCACTCTATTGAAACAAATGTAAACTTATTGAAGTTTTGTAGGGTAGTATTCTTTCTGGTTTGACTTGAATGCTTATGCTATAATCAACATGAATATACGAGTATAATAATATGAATATTAATTAGGGACTCCCTATTTAGTAGCAATTAATGTGGGAGTAGACCTCTAGGAACAAGTTGTTTTCTCCTAGTAGAATACTTTGGATGACTTTTAGGGATCTTTGGTCAAAATGAGTTGTTCATTCACACTATTTCTTCACAATACACTTTTTCAAACACCAAACATAAGGAGTAGTTTATTTTAGAGTTTTCCAATAAAAATATTAATCGAGAATCTTTTGTATCCAAATTGACTCTTAAATATTTATGAATTGAACCTACTAATAGTTTCTACCATTGATTATTTCCTTGGACTTTTGTGGATTCATACCTTAAAGATATATTACTATTAGTATCAGATCAAAGATTTCGAAGTTGAAATTCATCAATTTATAACATGAATTGTGTTTCTTTTTACTACGAATTATTTATATTTATGTCAAGTTCCAATTAAAATTAAATTCTCCCATGAATGATATAATGCACTAAGCTTAATGTAGAATTAAAACAAATAAGTAATAACAAATAAAAAAGAAGCAATTACTCAGATTCTAAACTATAGATTAAATAAAATAATATTTTTGTGTTTACTAACCATTGTTATATTTTTTTTAATTTGAAATGATATTATTATTATTAAATTGAAAAGGTTTAACATACTAGGAGGGCTAAACCAAAGCCTACTCTGAAATTATAGTACATATGTATAGCTAATAGCATCAAATTTGAGAATACCAACGATATGTTAAGTAATCAGCTGCTCTATTCATTGTAGGGTGGATATATGTCATCGTCCACTTGCATCGTCTTAGGTGTTTTTTTGTACCTTGGATTCTTGACCCGTGTTTGATGGATTCTCCCATAATACCCTCATAGATTTCTTCATTGTCCACCTCCAAAACAAATTGAAGAATGTTAGTAGTTTTTAGGAGTGGGATAAAATAAGAAATAGCATCATAGTAAGGTGAGTAACATGACCGATGTAAGTGCCCAAATCATCACGGATGATGGCAGCAGTACGGTTAAGATTGGGAGTTGTAATAATAGTAAGAATATGGAAAATGTTAGGGATACACAAGTTGTACACAACTTGTACATACAATGTCGGTCACAGACAATTGGTACGGAGTTGCCTGTGACCACAGACAAGAGTTGTCTGTGTACACAGACAAATGTTGTCTGTTTCCACAGACATTTACTTTTTTTTGTAAAAAGTACTTGTCAGTGTCAGGCGGCTCTCAGTGTACTTTTCACAAAAAAGTAAATGTCTGTGGAAACAGACAAAATTTGTTTGTGTACACAGACAACTCTTGTCTGTGGTCACAGACAACTCCGTACCAATTGTCTGTGACCGACATTGTGTGTACAAGTTGTGTACAAGTTGTGTACCCCTAGCATTTTCCTAATAGTAAAAGGAAAATGCTATGTGTACATGGTTTGTACACAATTTGTACATGATATAAATACCCCTTAATTTTTACCATTACACTTTTCCTTTTTTACTCTTTTCTCTCTTCCTTATCTCTTTCTCCTCTCTCTTCTCTACGACCTAAGCTCCTCTCCCAACCCCAGTTTCTCCTTTCTTCTTCATTCATTTTCATTTCAATTCTTCTCCACATTTAATTGTCAAAAGCCATTCTAAATTGTCTCTATGGACTATGGTTGTTCACGATTGAATTGGGAGCACCGCAGACCTGGAAGCCATCGCCGCCTGGAGTTGCCGTCGACCGGATGCTACCACGACCTCGAAATTACATGGCCTACCACCTGCGAGCAAGTCTGACATGGAGGATCAATTTTCGACTTGGAGAATTGCTACTGACCCACTGTCACCATGGTATTCATTTCCTCTTTATCTTCCTTCAATCCAACCTCCTTAACCCTAACTCATTAAATAATAATTTCCCCCTTTTTTGTTGTTATGACTTAGGGTTCTTACTCTGTTTTTTTAATCTTTTAAATTTTAGGTTTTCTTATTACTAGTGCTTATGAACTCTTATTCCTGTTAGTGGTTGTGCTTGGGTTGCTAAATTGGAACACATTGTAAAATTACTATTCTTATGTAACCAAATAATGATTTTTATATATTCCATAAGCTTATTATTGTCGATATCAATATTAGGGTGCTAAAGAAGATTACAAACTTTCTGAGGAAATATGTTGTTGGCTTTCGTATTTTGTTTCTCTTAGTTCAAACATTTGTTTTTGGAGAGTTACTGTCTTCTTTAATTATCAAAGTGGTATTGGTTTTCTAGTTATGGTCAATCATTTGGTTTGACAAAAATCTTCTTTTTGAAATTTAATTAAATGTCCTATTATGTTATTCTAATCATTGTCTTGTTGGAAATTAAGAATTTTTTTACTATCTGTAATGTTGTTTTTCTATCCCTAGGTAATATGTTCAAAATTTGGTGTTTATAATATGTACTATATTCAAAATTTCCTTATAGTCTGCATCCTCTTGATTTGCTTCTTTATTTTATGGAGTGGCCAAGTAGTTTCAGTCTACTGGGATAAATTTAAAAACATTCCATACGCATGATAAATATTCATCATTCTTCCCTATAATGTGTTCTACTACACTTTTAGTATTTAAGTTTGGTTTGTGGAAGATGAGTGAGTACTAGTTTCATCTTTAGAAGTTTTACATTATGTCATTGCAATGCACCGAATTTGAGTAAAGTAATTCTTTGTTTTCTTACATGAATAGATCAAAATCTTCTCAAGTTAAATGCCCATGTGGTATTACCCTTTCCTGGATCCTAATAACCTTGTAGTTATGCCAATGTTCACTGAGCTGCCCTTTTAAAGAAATTAAAAGACAACAAAATCTAACTAGTTATGTAAATTGTATTCTTCTTGCCATAGTATCTCGATAGAAAAATGGTGTGTTCCCTATTGTGTATTATTAAAAAATCTGCTTCAAATTGCATTCCTTAGTGAAGTCCTACATCAGGTATTAATTGGTTTTGCCCTATGACCTTTGAACTAATGTTTGCTAACTATATATGTATGTATATGTGTGTGTGTCCTGATTTATAATGAAAAGATGCATATACTTTGGATTCGTGATTAGGATGATAATTTTATTTGTACTTCATTGGCATTGAGTTAACTTATTTTTATTCACATGTTTAGTTGGATACTTCTGTATTAGCAGCTTTTATTTGTACTTCATTGTATTTGTACAAGAAAAGTACTCCCTGAAGATGAGACCCGTGACAAGAAATCTGTTGATTGGAGTTGCTCGTAACATCGATGAGAGATATTGTTCCAACTGCCAAGTTAATATATAGTAGATGCTAAATTAGCTTGAACTTTGTACTGTTGAGATATATTGACTAGTTGTGTATTAATTTTAGAAAGTTGTTGATGTAATTATATATGTAGTTACAATATTGAATCAAGAGTTTTTTATTCATCTTATACTTTTGTAAATGTTGTCCAACATTCTATTATGTTTAAATGTAATACTCCGTATAAGTTTTTGCTTCTAAATTTATTGAGACAATATAATGAAAATACATACTACGGTATATGGTTGGTTGTGATTTTATCCGCATTGTTTTATCATCAGCATATGATTGCCTCTGAAAAGCTATCACAACATACGATCAATGTGCATCTAAAAACTATGATCAAGCATATGGTGATCAAGTGATCTTATTCTCATTATGACATGTTGTTGAAGTTAAACTGTATTAGTTATAATTACTCCCTCCGTCCCGCTATGATTGTCCCATTTTACCATTTCGGTCCGTCCCACTAAGATTGTCTCATGCCTTATTTGGTAAAGTTTGTGTGGTTCTAAATCATTCCTACTTTATTCTTACTTTATCAATTGAATATCAACCGCATAAACCCACTTTTATTAATAACCGTGCCACTTTCTCTTGTCCCAAACTTAGGGGGACGGAGGTAGTATTAGATTAATAGAAAATACATAGTCTTGCAAAATAGCTAAAAGATCATACATGGTCTCGGTTGGGAGTTTAGCTTCAAATTTTCTCATACATAAGTTAGATTAACTCGTTTGTGGTTATTGTTTGTAATCAGGCACTTCATGTCACGTTCACAGACAACTCCAATATGGACATTCACTCATTCTATTGACTATTGCCTGTGGCCAGACATTTAATGTCTGGTTCACAGACAATTCCACTTAAAAACATTAACTTATAAGAGCACTCCAGTGACTATTGTTTGTTGCCAGACACTTCATGTTACATTCACAGACAATTTCAATCAGCACATTTGCTCGTTCCAGTGACTATTGATTGTGGCCGGACATTTCATGTCTGGTTCACAGACAATTCCACTTAGCACATTAACTTATTGGAACAACCAGTGACTATTGTTTGTGGCTAGACACTTCATATAAGGTTGATAGACATTTCCACTTAGTAAATTAGTTCATTCCAGTGGCTATTTGGTTTAACCAGACACTTCATGTCTGGTTCACAGGCAATTTCACTTTGCACATTGACCCATTTCCCCCATTCCAGTGACTGTTGTTTGTGGTCAGACATTTATAGCAGGTTCACAGACATTTTCACTTAGTAGATTAGCTCATTAACCAGCTAAGGAGCTCATGTGCTAAGTGGAATTGTCTGTGAACCGGGCATGAAATGTCTGGCCACAGGCAATAGCCAGTGGAACAGGCAAATGTGCTCATGTGCTAAGTGTAATTGTCTGTAAACCAGACATGAAATGTATGACCACAGGCAATAGCCACTGGAACATGCAAATATGCTAATTGGAATTGTCTGTGAACGCGACATGAAGTGTTTGGTTACAAATAAAAGATACATATTTACAATGTCTTTGATTCTGAAGTGAAAAACAAGTATATTTACAAACAAAGTGTTCCAATACCGAGAAGAAGCATTATCATTTACAACTCAAATGTCATATACCCTCCACCACCTCAAATCTAAATGCCAACTAATCTAAAACAAGCATTATCATTTACAACCCTAATATCAACACATTCCAATGTCGACTAATATAAGAGAAACTAATCTGAGATCATCCAATTCCATAAGATTCGATGAGCACCAAATATGACTAAACTAGTTGGCATTCTTCATAAGATCATCATCTTCAAACGACCATCATGTTCCCTTTTTCATGCCTTGTCAATTTCAAAGACGACTCATAAATCTGTCAAACTTGTTGATCCCATGGCTGCAAAACTCATATGAGATATAGCAATAGCTACATAGAAATAATAATTAATGACGAAGTATTCAAAGAATGATTATTATAATATTACAAAACTGATACGATTGATATTACATCATACAAAAAAAGAAACCTTTTCCTAATGCTTCTTTCGGTGAGATAGTGAATCTTGTGATTTGTAACATGTTCATGAATATGATCAATCAAAATAACACACATAAACAAGTGAAGAATTTATAATTCAATGGGGCAGAACAAAGTGAAAATATACCTAAAAGGCTAGGTATAGCTTTGGTGATTCAACCTTGCAAATTTGTTTTCTCTACTTTAAGTTTGACAGAGAAATGTCAAACTATTTATGTGTTGTCCATAAATGTCAAAAGCACTTTAAAAACTTAATTACTAATCATGTGTTGTGCCAACGCTCAGGAACTATAATAGATGCTCTGCCAAAGAATTGTGATACCATTGAGCTCTCTCGCACTAATGAAAGAAGCTAATGAACCTGCTTCGTTTGTAGCATACCAAAAAAGACATAGATGATTCATATCTTGTAATTGTCCAATCAAGTAAAGATCATATCCTGTCAAATTTCCCGAGCGATTCTTTTAACCAAATAGCAGTTTCTGTTTCAAGTCATTAGATTTGATGATGCATGATTTTATTAATGCCAACCAATTTTATTTGTCATCCAGCTACGAAACTAGATATTATGGTGTATTAACTAGTTATACAATTTCATAGAAGTAAACAATTTTAACCAAAATAACTCTTTACGGGAGAAGCAAAATGGAAGGTGCATATTCGTGTGGTGATTGATCTTTTTTCTCTCTATTTTACTTTGGACTTTTATCTTTTTATGTTCTTATGTGAAACTGGTAAAAAAAAGAAACTAAAATTGGTTAACAAAAAAGGGAGAAATATCTTGGATATGAACAAAAATTTCATAGAGTCATTCCAACAAATATGTTATGGGCATATAATGAAATAGAGTATTGGGATTAAAATTCAATATAGCTAACACCACAATCTTTTACAATAAAACAAAATTGCAATTATTCAATGTTTCAACATACATAATAACATACAAAAATCCAGGACACAAAAAAATAAAAAGAACCCTAAAATGCATATGGAAAAATCGAAATAGATTACCTAATAATAATGACTTTGGGGAAGATCCATCCATCATAAGAAGGTGAAACCTTGAGCTTCCTTTCATAAATTTGAGCTTTAAAATGAGAGTAATAGAAAGTGAGAAGTGGGCATGGAGTGCAGGACGAGTAGGCTGGAGACTTCCTGGAGTGGAGTGTTCGAATAAGTTGGTGAGCTAAACTAAATTGGAAGATGGATGGAGTGAAAATGGTGGAGAAATTAGAGAAAAAGAAGAGAAGAAAGTTAAAAAGAGATGAAGGGGCGTAGAAGAGATAGGGAAGGAGAGAAAGTGGCAGATGAGATGAGGAGGGTAAAATCAAAAAGAGAGATGAGTTTTAAAAAATGGAAAGTTTTTTTTGGGCTTTTATAGCTTGTACACTTTGTGTACAAGTTGTGTACCCCAAGCATAATTGATAGTAAAAGGGGTGTTCTGACTTTTGGCTCTAAAGAGTTTGGCAACACATAGCATACTAACAATTGTTATATTGTGCATGTAAGGATTGTACAACACTTCTAAAAGAATCATTTAATTAAACTAAAACATACTGTTGAGATATGTTATATTGGTCTCCTATTGTTTAGGAGTCCAAGACATTATCCCAGTTTGGAGCCCAATCGATAAGGCTCACTTTAGCTTCCGGCCTATTTTGGCCCTTTGGGCCCATTTCGGCCTATTTAATTGACCCATTAGGATAGTTTGCACCCTCTCCCCATTTCCCTATAAATAGGAGGCTTTCCCTAAATGTAAGGGGTTGGTGTCTTGATCCCCTTTTAAACACTATGCTCATTTGAATATAACATTAAAACTTATATTAGTAATTCATAAGCTGAAACTTTAACACAATATTAAAATATAATATTAAAAATATAATATTTTAATACAAGTTGAAATTTGTCCTTGATTTGAGAACTAAAACACTACGTACAACACATTGCCTTCAGCCTTTGGACAGAAAACTGTTGGGTGTGTTTCGAAAAACTAAGAAAATAATTAACAAAAATTAATTAAATAAAATGACTTAAAGAAAACAAGAAATGAGATGAAGCAGAACAAGCCAAAGCTCGTGCTACGCACGATTTCCTTAAAACGTATTCGTTGCCTCCCGGGGTGCTAGGAGCGTTGCAACGATCGTTTCCCAGGATACGATGACTAACGAACAATAGTTTAGCACTCAAACTAAAGTTCCAACGAACGTGAACAAAGTAAGAACACTTAGGAATTTTTCAGAGTGACTGGAGGTGTATTTGAGCTAGAAAAACACGTGAAATTCGTATTGTGTGTTGTGTATTGTTGCAAACCACCTGCAGCCATTTATAGGGAAGATTTGTTGTGTGTTTAATGGAGGTTTAATGGATATGAACGTTGGTAATCAATGTCCAGCACGTTGGCATTGATTCTAGTCCAAAAAACCGTCCATTTATTGCAAAGGAACGTTGGGCATTTATGGAGTTGTAACGTCCCAGCAGTGGGCTGCAGCAGACGTCTCAGCAGCAAGCTGCTGCGGACTGTCCTGCCGGCAGCAGGCTGCTGCCGACTATCCTGCCGGCAGTGGGCTGCTAGAGCAGCCGGCTGCTACCCCCATTTCAACGGACAAACTTCGAAAATCGATATTTCATTCACCCGTTATCCGTTTTGAGCACTACTAGAATTTTTCATAATTGCTGCTCCCTATTTGCTGCGGTCGTTGGTAATACGCAGCAAAAAGTCTAAAATTTTAACTTATTTACTGCGGTTATAGAGGAGCCGCAGCAATAAGTCTATTTTTTAATACTATTTGCAACGGTTTCAAACGAGCCGCAGCAAAAAGGTATACTTTCGAAAGATACTTGCTTCCGTCCTTTGAGACCCGCAACAAATGTGGTTGAATAATACGTAATGCAAAATGCAAATCCCAATAATTCAGAAGCCTTCCCCTCTCCTTGACTAAAGTACTAAACAATCGGTCAGCAGAGTCAGCAACCCTAAAAAAACTCTTCCCCTCTCGCAGTAGCTTCCATCCGGTGACCCCCAGGTTGCGACGGCTCCGATCAAAGCAGCCAACGTCGTGGCCGATGTTATGTTCCGACCGCCGCCTATGTTAGCTTCCTCAGCCGCCGACGTGAGCTTCCGACAGCCACCGAAGTTAGCTTCCCTCAGCCGCCGATGTGAGCTTCCAAGAGCCGCCTTCAGATAGTTATTCTCCTCTCTCTTTGTAGACAAGTTATTTATCTCTTTTATCTTTAATTTCTTACTAAAATGTGTTTCAGATTATTACTTACTAGTGATTTTGGAACTTCTACTTCACCGTTCTGAAAAGCTCCAGAATGAAGAAGAAAGTTGAAAGGATATCTTCTTTCCTGTTTCTTCATCATCGAAAGCAGCACAAGATGAAGGATTCGATGGATATATAGACGGTCATCAAGTCATCAAAACAACCAACAAGTAAGCCACACACATTTTTCATTCGATTCGAGGTCGAGCTTCATCTTATTCCTGCTGCAGGAGATGGAGATCAGAATATGTTTCGTAGATTCTATAAAGTTAATTTTGTAAGACTCTTCTTTCTGGACCTAAGTTACAGTGATAAAATGTGGATTAATTCTTGGTATGTAGATGCTATTCAAGATACTTGTAAATATGAATTTGATAGAGTATTAATTCTAGAGAGAAGTGAGAGCTAGAGAGAGAAAGTGAGTAATTATATTTCTCAAATTGGAAGGAATCCCCTATAATTAGCCCCTTGGGGTCTATTTATAGGTAAAAATGTGGATTTGGGCTCCTAGCCTTGGGCTTAGGAGGCCCATTACAATAATCATGCCTTCTTTGGGCGAAATAAGGCCACTAATGGGCTGTGTACAACACTTAGCACATAAAATAGGAAAGTACATTCTGCCCGGCGAAGTTCGGACGATGCGGTCCATGGACGATGCGGTCCATGGACGATGCGGTCCATGGACGATGCGGTCCACGGACGATGCGGTCCACGGACGATGCGGCCCTATGGCCGCGGTACGACGATTCCCGATGACTACCTCTTTGGACGTCACGGGTCATCTGGACGATGCGGGTGCCCCGCTGGTGTCTTTTGGGCTATTGAGTATGTGGGCCATGGGGTCCAGGCCCATATACTCTATCAGGAGTCCCCCACTCTCTGAGCTGAGGTGAAGCCGAAGCGAAAGGGAGTACTTTGTTCCTTTCTGGCTGGCCGTTGCGTGAGCCCAAGGCGTTTGATGGCCGAAGAGTTCCTGTTTTGATTTTGGATGAAGCGGTTCCCTTATTTGATGTAGATGAAGCGTGCTTGGGAACTCATAGCCTTGATGCGGGCCGAAGCACTCTCTGTGGGAGTGCCTTTGAAGACGAGGCGATGCGCTTTCTTTTTGTAGATGATGCGATTAATCCTTGGTGGATAAGTTGGCATGCTTTCGTTGTTATCTTGTTGGGGCCGAAGAGCTCCCATTTATCCTTTTGGCCGTAGTGAAGACCTATTTTCATGAGATGAAGATGGTTGATTCTGTTTATGTAGACGATGCGATGCGCACCTTTGATTTGTCATGCAGCCGAAGCGTTTTGACTTGTGAGTTTTTGTTACGGTGAGACGATGCGGTCTTCTCAGTGTACGCAGCCGTTGCGATCCTCTTGTATTGGTGGACGTAGCACTGCTAGCGAATAAGCCGATGCGCGCTGATTTAGTGATTTTATAGCCTACGCAATCCTTAGTATTTTGATGGCCGATGCGATCTTTTGTTATTGGCCGTTGCGCTCTCTCTTTTTGTGGCCGTTACAGTCCCCCAGTCCCCCACTCCTTTGGCCGAAGAGCATCTGAGGCACAAGGGAGTAATGAGCCGATCCGGTACCTATGCGTTGGTCGTGACTCCAACCCTTAGGCGAACCTGTCCAAGGTAACCCTGTGGGAGAACCCTTGGACGAAGGCCGCAATGCCAGGGTTATCATCGACGATGCGCGCACAAGCAGCCGTAGCGGTCTATTTAAGGTTCTTTGGGTTGTTGTGAGGACGTCGAGTTTAGGCCGATGCGTTGCTTATTCGGGAGAATGGGCCGATGCCTTTTCCGGAGCTTTGTAGTAATTGGGCCGTAGTGGTGCTCGGCCGATGCCCTGTTCTTTGTTAAGGCTGAGTTGGGCCGTAGGGGTGCTAGCTTGAGTGATTTTGAATTGGCGCCCCTTGATTGGTTGGAAGAGAGGTGGCCGTTGGTGGAGCCAATGGGATGGCGCCACGTGTAGTGACCGTTTGGAATTTTTCTATAAATACCCCCCTATTCCGAAGTCACTTCTCCATTTGTGCCTTGCTGTTGTCGAATTGCTGTCCGAGTTTTTCTAGAGAGATAGTCCCGAGATTTCCCAAGTGTTCGTCGCATTCTTCAAAACCCCTAAGGTTAGATTTCTTGATTTTCCTTTGATTTCTTCATTTTTTGCTCCTTAGGGTGTTAGATCTAGTGTTTAGGAAAGTCACTTTGATCCGAAAACTACGCTTTGGACGTAGCGGTAGTTGTTATGCCGTCCCCTGACGGCCGTAGCGTCCCTTCCCCTATTGATTTGACAGCTTCGCTGAACGAATCCGACTGGCCTTTTGACGACGAGGACACATCTCCTGGGGTTGATTTGAGAGTGGTGGAGGCTTTTGAGATTGAAATGGAGAACACTGCGGATTACCGCACTTCCGTGGACGAGGAGCGTTTGAGTGCCGATGCGGGTGCTCAACACTCTGGTGAGGACGAAGCGAGCTCCGACCCTAAACTTCGTGGCGACGATGCGGGTGATGCCTCCTCGGCCGCTATTCCTTGTCCTTTTCCGATTACTTCGGTCCCTGGTGCTGCTTCGTCTTCGTCTGCCCCCAAGAAGCGTGGGTCGCGTCGTCGAGCGGGGTTGTCAAGCAGTATGTCACAGTTGGATTTGACCAACATTTATATTATAAGGCCGGAGGGGTCCCAGGGTGACTATCAGGTGGCACAACTCTACGTCGGACCTTATGGTACGGTCAGGGCGCCGAGGCCGACGGACCATGTCCTGGATCCGCCGCCTGGTTACTTCGGAGTATATCCGATGAGTTTTTCCCAAGGTCTAAGGTTCCCTCTTCCTTCATTCGTTGTGGAGTATCTTCGTATGATAGATCTTCCTCCGGCTTTGTTGACCCCGAACAGTTATTCTCTTATTGTTGGGTTCCTCATCCGATGCGATGAACTCGGTATTGAACCGACGACGGCGCTGTTCATGAATTTGTACCGTATCGGTCGGGGAAGTCACGAGAACTGTGCTGGGTACGCGGCCCTGCAACAGTTGCCGAAGAAAAGGTCCTTTACCGACCTCCCGTCGTCCATCCACGGGTGGAAGAGCAAATTCTGTTTCGTGAAGTTGGCCGAAGGGGTGTCCTTTCCTTCACAAGGGCATAGTGGCGTTTTTAATTTGCATAATCCGCCGAGGAGTGTCGAGATCGATGCCCAAGTGGAGGCATTCCTGAAGGGTGGGCCTCGAAGTGTTAATACCTACATCACCGAGTTCAAGATAGCGGCTCTTGGGATGATGCGGTACTATATACCAGGCGACCCGGACTGCGGTTTATGGTCGAGGATGTCCGGATATTTTGAGCAGGCCGATGGGCCCCGTTTAGGCGTCCCAGCCGATGTCGAAGGTTGATCACTTTCTTTGGACTTATATTGTGGTTCTTTGTTTTTGCTTTCTAACTCTTTTGCTTTGTCCTTTGTATCCGCAGATTTCACCATGAGCCGTAAGCTCTTCATGGCCCAGGCGAAGAAGATGGTCGCTAAAGAGATGGAAGCCGCCCAGCAAGCCGAGGCGTCCAAGGGGTCCGGTGACGGCTCCAAATCTCAAGCCGATGCGGTGAAGAAGCCGGTGGTGAAGAGGAAGAAGGCCGTTGAGGGCCAGCGCACTCTCACCGAGACGGGTCTGGTGCCGTCTCAAGGTGCTAAGAAGACGAGGCCGAACCCTCCCCTTAATGATGCTGCTATGGCCGATGCACCGGCATCGGTTCAGGGGGGAGCTGCCTCCGATGTGCAAGTCATCGAGGATCTGACATTGAATGTCGCCTCGTCCATTTTAGTTCCTGACAAGTCTGGTGCCGCTGCTAAAGAGAGGGCCCGTGCCAGCCGAGACCTGACCTCCGGTCTTTATGAGGTGACGGTGCGGTACCCGCCGAAGGGCGGTTTATTCAATGAGAAGGTTTCTGGGCACGATGTTCTGTTCCAGGCCATTCCTGATGCTGATAGGGAGTACTTGCGTCGGCAGAGCAAGGATGTGCGTCTCTTTGATGGTGGGTTGGACTACGTCGTCCAGGTAAAACTCTGACCTGGTACTTAGTAATTTTTTATATTTTTTCCTCTTCTGACACTTGTCTTTGCAGGGAGCCTTTATGCTGATGGAGCAGCAGCGGCGGCAGGATGAGGAGCTTGCTCGCCTTCGGGAGGCTGAGAAGAAAGCCGCCTCTGCAGACGAGGCGCTGTCCCAGTTGGAAAGGCTTCGGGCTGAAACTGGCTCCTTGAAGGAGAGGGCCGATGCGGCTGAGAAGAAAGCCGTTGCTGCCGAAGACGAGGCGAAGCGCCTCAAAGTTCAGCTTGATGAAGAAGCGGCGGCACGTCGGCTGGCAGAGGAAAGGGCCGTGAAGCTAGAGGCCGATGCGACAGCGGCTGCTGATAGAGCCATTGAGCTGTTCATGGCTGAAGGTTGGAAGGACGATGCCCGCCGCGATTGGAGCTTTAACGTCGTGGCGGAGCGCTTCGAGGCGTGGTCTCAGGAGGAAGCTGGCCGAGCCCGCCTGAAAGAGGAGTTTGAAGTCTGGTACGACCTCGGCCAAAGGCGTATGCAGATGTTGGTTTACCGCCGCCTCCGCCGGCGTGTAAAGAACCTGAAGCCCAGGGGTATCGGCCTTCCCCGGATGATGAAGGACCCCGAGGAGGAGCTGAAACTTCCTCTGTCCGAAAGGCAGCCCCCCATCCTGAGCTCGGACGAAGAGGACGAGCCCTGGACCGAGAGTGATGATTACCTCTTCCGGACCTCGACCAAGTCAAAAAATACTGAGGATGAGCAAGACGACGCGGACAGCGGAGCCGTCGAGGGTGGCCAAGGACAAGCTGTTTAGTATTTGTAGTTAGCTTCCCCCCCTCTTTTTTTTTTGTTCGTAGTACTATTCTTAATGGCCGAAGCGCCTTGATGATTGTAACGGCCGAAGTGCCCTCCTTGTATGTTTGAATCATCAATCAAAGCTCTTTTTGTCCAAGTGTAGAATATTTGGTCGCTTCGTCTTTGTTGCTTTAAATTCCCATGCATCTTTTGATTTTCACAATTTTTTCCAGGTACTAGGTGTAAGCGTACCCCATCTGGTTTAAAACTAATTGTTGCTTCGTCCTTATAGCTTTTTGACTTGTGGACTATTGGTGCCGCCTCGTCTATGTACTTATTGCTTTACAAGTTTCATCTTTTTCAAATTTGGCTAAGTGTTTGCGAACATACTTCGGTTGATTGAGACGAAGCGTTCCCTCGATGTCTCAAGGGATATGCGTCCCTCGTCGATGAGGTGTAGGTCCACCTTCATTGTTTCTTCGTTGGCTTCAGGATCGTATTGTGTGACGCGCCGGCTAGGAAGCGTCACCTCAGTGGGAGCCTTGGCTTCAAAGCCATAACACAAAGAGAATGGCGTCTCCCCAGTGGCCCTCCTCGGAGTAGTTCGGTAAGACCATAGGACGTTGGGGAGCTCGTCGACCCAACTTCCGCCTTCTTCCTCGAGTTTCTTCTTCAGCCCCTCCAAGATGGTTCTGTTGGCGTTCTCAACTTGCCCGTTGGCCTGAGGGTAGGCAACGGAGGAGAAACGGTGCTTGATACCCCATTCTTGGAGGAGGCTTTGGAACGGTTCGGCCTCAAACTGGGTGCCGTTGTCTGATATGATTTCCTGAGGCACGCCGAAGCGGGTGAGGATGTTCTTGTAGACGAACTTTCGACACCGCGCTCCGGTGATGCTTGCGAGTGGTTCGGCCTCGACCCATTTGGTGAAGTAGTCGATGGCGACGATGATGTATCTGTTGTTGCCCGCAGCTCTTGGTAGAGGGCCGACGAGGTTGATACCCCATCTGGAGAATGGGATGGCAGTGCTGACCGGGGCGTAGTTGACGGCTGGTCGGCCAGGTGCCCTTTGATAGTGTTGACATGCGCTGCATTTGCGGGCGACCTCAGCACAATCACGCGCCATCGTCGGCCAGAAGTAGCCTTGGACGACGAGGCGGCGCGACATGCTGAAGGGCCCCTGATGCGATGAGCATACGCCGCAGTGGACTTCTTCCATGGCCACTTCGGCCTCATTCTGGTGTAGGCACCGGAGGAGAGTGCCGTTGTATGATCTCTTGTAGAGCTTGTCACCCTCAATGACATAGCTTGGGGCCCTGAGCTTGGCTAGTTTGGCCCTCTCCTCGTCTTCTGGTAGCGTGCCGGAGGTGATGTATGTTGCGATGTCAGTGATCCAGTCCTCCGGCTGGTGTTGGATGGAGAGTATAGGGCTAGCATGAATGCTTGACATGCTCAACTCCTCCACCTTAGCTATCTTGGAGATGTGCTCAGGGGTGTCGGAGCTGAGTTTGGAGAGTATGTCGGCCTCGGCATTCTCCGCCCTTGGGATCTGAGTGATCTCGTAGGTATCGAACGCCTTGAGCAATTCCGCAGCGGCCTCCTTGTATTGCTTCATCCTCCCTTCTTTGGCCTCGTAGGAACCCTCCATCTGGCTCACTACGAGTTTGGAGTCGCATTTGATTCTGACGTGGCGTGCTTTGAGGCCAGCGGCTAGTCTGAGACCGCTGAGGAGCGCTTCGTACTCAGCCTCATTGTTGGACACCTTGAAGTTGAAGCGGATGGCATAGTATGCTCTGAAACCTTCCGGGGAGATGAGGACGACGCCGCCCCCACAAGCTTTGGTGGCCGAGGACCCGTCTGTGTAGAGGGTCCAGGCTTCGTCCGGTTCAGCTCCTGTGGTGGTAACGGCCGTCTCCCTTGCCGTGCATTCGGTGACGAAGTCAGCTAAGGCTTGTCCTTTGATGGATGGCCTCGGCTTGATCTCAATCTGGTACTGGCTCAAGAATATTGCCCATTTGATCATCCTTGGAGAGCTGGTTGGGCTCCTCATGAGGGCGCCCAACGGCTGATGCGTGAGGACATGGACGGGGTGAGCCTGGAAATAGTGCCCCAGCTTCTTCACCGTGTGGACGATGGCCAGCACCGTCTTCTCAATGGGGGAGTACCTAAGCTCAGCCTCCCGCAACGTCTTGCTGACGTAGAATATAGCTTTTTGTACCCCGTCATCCTCCCTGATGAGTACGGAGCTGACGGCCGACGTGCTCACTCCTAAGTAAAGGAAGAGAGTCTCGCCGGGTTGGGGCTTGGATAGGACGGGTGGGGAGGCGAGATATTGCTTCAGCTCCTCAAAGGCTTGCTGGCACTCCGTCGTCCATTTGAAGCTGGTGGCCTTCCTCATTATTTGAAAAAAGGGGAGAGACTTCTCAGCGGATTTTGAGAGAAAACGGTTCAGGGCCGCGAGGCGTCCCGTCAGCCGTTGCACCTCCTTTATGTTGCGGGGCGGCTCCATGTTGATAATGGCTTGTATCTTTTCTGGGTTCACCTCGATGCCCCTTCGGCTGACCAGGTACCCTAAGAATTTACCTCCCTGGACGCCGAAGGTGCACTTCTTCGGGTTGAGCCGGAGATTGTACCTCTTCATGATCTCAAAGATGCCCCGGAGGTCGTCGGCATGAGTTGTGGATTGTTTGCTCTTGACGATCATATCGTCGACGTATGCTTCCATCGTCCGACCTAAGACTGCTCTAAAAATCCGGGCTACCATCCTTGTGTAGGTGGCGCCGGAGTTCTTGAGCCCAAAGGCCATGACGAGGTAGCAAAAGATTCCCTCCGGGGTCATAAAAGCAGTCTTCTCCGCGTCATCTTCATGCATGGATATCTGGTGGTACCCTCTGAACGCGTCGAGGAACGACATCAACTCGCACCCCGCCGTCTCATCCACCAACTGATCAATGTTGGGGAGAGGGAATGGGTCCATCGGGCATGCCTTGTTCAGGTCAGTGTAATCAACACACATTCTGAACGTGGGCGGCTTTGGTGCGAGGACGACGTTTGCCAACCACGTGGGGTACTTCACCTCTTTTATGTGCTTGATGGAGAGCAGCATGGCCACTTCGGCCTTGACAAATTCCCTCCTGTCGGCTGAGAGGTAGCGCTTCTTCTGCTTGATGGGGGAGGAGGCCGGGTTCACCGATAGCCGATGTGTGATTACCTTCGGGCTGATGCCCGGCATGTCCTCTGGTCCCCATGCAAAGACGATGGCGTACGCTCTCAGGACAGAGAGGATGTCCCTTCTGATCTGTTGGGGGAGCTGTGTCCCAATTTTCAGCGTGCGTTCCGGCCGGGAGACGTCCAACGGAACGTCTTCCACGTCTCCGACCGGTTCGGCCTTTGGTGTGTCTTCCTCGGCCGAGGCGGTGGTGATAGTGTCTATCCGCTCCTCGGCCTCATTGATCTTTCTGGTGAGCTTCAGGTAGCAAGCTCGGGCTATCTTCTGGTTCCCTCTGGCGTAGCCGACGCCGTCCTTGGTGGGGAACTTGAGGCATAGATGTTTCATGGAGATGATGGCCTCAAGGTCCTCCAAGGCCGGTCGTCCCCAGATCATGTTGTGGGCGCTGTCCAAATTGACCACCACGAACTCCATGTCTATCTTTGCCTGACAGGTACCGTCACCGACCACAACGGGAAGCACTATCGTGCCCTCGGCGTCGATAGAGTCCCCGGTGAAGCCGGATAACGGAGTCCGTATCGGCCGGAGCTCGGTCTTCTTCAGTTTCAATTGTCTGAAGGTGTCAACTTACATCACATTGACAGAGCTGCCAGTGTCGATGTAGTTGCGGTGGATGATGTTGTTGCCGATCTCGCATTTGACGACGAGGGCGTCCCTGTGGGGCAAGGGGCCGAAGGGGAGGTCTTTGTCGGTGAATGTGATGGCTTCCATATGCCGCCGCTTCGGCTGAGGGGGGGCGTGGGTCACCTCACCAATGTATAGGGACTGAGCCCATTTCTTCCGTTGGGTAGCCGAGTCCCCCCCTGTGTTCCCGCCGACGATGATGTGGATGTGATGCTTCTTCTGGCGGGGCTCCTCTTCGTCCTCATCTTCACTGAGGGCGCCGATCTCCCTCTTTTTCCCGGAGGATCCTTCCCCCCTTTTGCCAGGGTTAACCCAAGTGTTACTCTTGGGGGCACCCTTGACAAATTGGGAAAGTTCCCCCTGTCGGATGAGGCCGTCGATGTGCCTCTTCAGGGTGGTGCAATCCTCGGTCCTGTGGGATGTCTGGCGGTGGTATTTGCAATATGTCCCTCCCTTGTGGACCGCGAATATCTCCTCTTCTGACCTGGGATCCTTCACAATGAGGCCCTGCGCCTCGGCGTGGTCGAGGACGACGCTCACCGGGTGGGTGAGGGGGATGCGCTGTGCCTCCAACTTTGGGCGCCATGAGCGGTCCTCTCTTCGCTGTCCGCCTTGCTCCTGGTGTGCCTTCTTTGGCTGGTGCTGTCCCTTGTTGGCCGGCGGGTGGTGGGGGTTGGACGAGGAGTCCTTCTTTTGTTGCTTCTCCCCACCCTTTTTCTGGTTCAGGAGCTCGTCGGCATCAGCGTGCCTGTCTCCGCGTCGGAGCGCCGCGAGGTATGACCGCGGGGGCTCTGTGAATAGGCTTCGGGCGAAGTGGCTCGGCCGTAGTGCTCCGCGGAGGAAAGCCAAGAGAGTGCGTTCATCGGCCCCTTCACATTCGTCCGCCTCCCTTGTCCAGCGATCGAGGAAGGCCCGGAGCGTCTCCTCCGGTTGTTGTTTGATGGTCAGGAGATGGGCGAAATGCTTCTTCGCACGCTTCCTTCCGGCAAAGTGGGTGAGGAAGCGTTGAGCAAGGTCCTGCCATGAGTCGATGCTCCCCTCCGGAAGGTTGTTGAACCAATCGTACGCTGGTCCTTCCAAGGTGGACAGGAACCAGCGACACATGTATTCCTCCGAAGCGTTGGTCATCATCATATTGTTCTGATAACGGGTGAAGTGCTCCTGGGGATCAGTGCGGCCGTCATATGGCTTGATCGGATTCCCCTTGTACTTCTCCGGGATGGGAGCGGAGAGCACCCTCGCAGAGAAGGGGGTTCTTGTTCTTATCTGGATGACGGGCTCGTCGCGCCGGTCAGCCAACTCCCTTTCCAGAGCACTGACCTTGCTTAGGAGTGCGTCGTAGTTGGGATGCTGGGATATGTAGGCCGACGCGCGCCCTGCGGCTTCTCGGGCCTCCATGTCAGCGAGGCGTTTCTCCAAGCGGGCGATGATCTCGTCCCTTGGGTCCGTGTTGGCCGTAGCGCCGCCCGGCGGGGGCTGGATCCGGGCCGCGTGGGCCAGGTTGATCTGATGACGCGCATCATCATCATTCAGTTTTCCCTTCCCTTTGTCTTGTCGGGGCCGATCCGTCGTCCGGGAAACGGACCCGAAGCTTTCCTTTGGCGACCCTGGCTCGTGGTTACCCAACCGATCCGCCACCCTTCCCGTAGGTACCCGACGGCTCGCGATGTCACCCAGCCTATTGAAGGCCGAGATTTTACCGCGAGGTTGGGCCGGTGTATCCCGGGTAGGAGAGGCGGTATGGGAATGGGTGTCCACGGCGAGGACGCCTTCGTCGTTGCCGAAGAAGGTGACGCCTTGTGGCCGAGGCGGCGGTGGCGGCACCGTCGCGACTTCCCCAGTCACGGGAGTGTTGTTCTCCCCTGTCTTTGCGACGAGAGCGCTGACCACGTTGGGGTCCTGGAGAATGCTTGCGACGATGGCCGAGAGTGCGGCCGGGTTGATCTGGGGGGCAGCAGGGTGAGAAGCCTGTTGGCCCGAAGCGCGATCAGCATTGCGCCTGTCCTCGAGCCCGATGCGGGCGTCTGGGGCAGTCCTGTTGAGCTGGACGCGGAGGTCGGCCGCTGCATGCTCGGCCTCCTGAGCATTCTCATCCTGGACGATGAGGTCATTGGGGACGTTGTCAGCAACGTTTCCCTGCCCTTCCTGGTTCAGAGGGGCGTTCCTACCGGTGTTCTTTGACCTAGTTCTTGTCATTCTGTTGCGTCTAGTAGCGACGAGGGGTACTCACTTGATCTGTTCTAGGCTCTCAATGAAAGCACCAAATGATAGAGTATTAATTCTAGAGAGAAGTGAGAGCTAGAGAGAGAAAGTGAGTAATTATATTTCTCAAATTGGAAGGAATCCCCTATAATTAGCCCCTTGGGGTCTATTTATAGGTAAAAATGTAGATTTGGGCTCCTAGCCTTGGGCTTAGGAGGCCCATTACAATAATCATGCCTTCTTTGGGCGAAATAAGGCCACTAATGGGCTGTGTACAACACTTAGCACATAAAATAGGAAAGTACATTCTGCCCGGCGAAGTTCGGACGATGCGGTCCATGGACGATGCGGTCCATGGACGATGCGGTCCATGGACGATGCGGTCCACGGACGATGCGGCCCTATGGACGATGCGGCCCTATGGCCGCGGTACGACGATTCCCGATGACTACCTCTTTGGACGTCACGGGTCATCTGGACGATGCGGGTGCCCCGCTGGTGTCTTTTGGGCTATTGAGTATGTGGGCCATGGGGTCCAGGCCCATATACTCTATCAGAATTCATGTTCTGATTTTCTGTTGATGAGTTCCATATAGCTAAATCATCCTTACTTTCTATATTTCTATTTTTTTATTTTAACCGGAATTTTTGAAAATGATTTAATTTATCTAAAAAGATGTTTCAATAAATTTCACGTATTTACAGTATATAATAGATTATTAATTAAGTGCATATGCTCTTTTTTTTTATCCCGGAAGTCCAACCACCAAAATCAGTGGGCTAAATGTCGGGGGACATTTACCAGATTATATTAAGAATTAAATGATTACAAAATAAAGAGATTTGGGGGGACCAAACCTTACCCAAAAAACAACACATGACAATTAAGAATACCAAAAAAACCCGGAAAATAAGAAACGGATTTTGGGAAAACCAAAAAGATCTGCAAAGTAGCTCGTTCTCACCCGATGTGGCAAGAATTTCACCTGGTCAAACCGAACACAGTTGGCCTGATGAATCTTATGGGCCGCCAAATAGTGAGCATGCCCATTTCCTTCACGGTGGACATGCTCAAACGAGAAACCCGAGCCCTAAGCCTTCCTTCGAAAATCGCCTAACCCGGTAAAGTTGCCTAATTGATTTGGAATTAGGAATTTGAAGAGTGAGCACATGGTTGCCTCTTGGCAGCATTCCTTGTGGTCACCCCAGGGGTCTGAGGAAAGTTTTTCTTTTGTCTTCTTCTTCTACCCACTGTAATGAACTCACCTTGTTCCCCAGCCTGAGGCTCCTGATTATTTGCATATATTTGATCAAGAGCTAATAGTAACTCTGAGTCCTCCCTTAAACCTCTTGATTTAATTAATATGTTTACTTTATTGCGGATATCAGGTAAAGCAGCTAACCATTCTTCCTTGTCTTCTTTTGTGTGAGGAATCTCTGAATCAGAGCCATACTCCTTGGCTGCCAGTGCTGGATCAAATTCTGACGCTTTTCCCAGATGGAAGACTGAAAAATCATCTTTAGAAGTCGCACTTCCTTTGAAAATAGACAAGCCAGGTATGTCACTGTTTAATAAATAGTCCAAACCGGCCTTACTAGTTTGGTTATTAAAAACACTTTTTGCTAAAGGTGGTTGATCATGATACACCTCCTCAATATCCGTATCTAAATCAATTTGCTCTGTAGGTAGAGGATCATGAACCTGTGAAGTTGAAGGCAAATCTTGGGGTGTTGGCTATTGCTGATAAATAAAGTGCATATGCTCTTCATATGAACTATTGCATAATTCAATGATTTACTTTGTTGATGAAATTGGTCTTTGCCTCATGTTGATTTACTTTCTTCACAATCTTCTTCAATTCTTATAGCATTCTCTACTAGGATAATCATGTTTCGAGGTTAAACCAGGCAAGTCCATGGCTAACTTGAAACAAACACCTAATGGCCATGATTATGCATATTGAAAGAAAAGTTGCAGGTCAATTTTCTGCACTTAAAATATTCTACATATTGTCTCTTTAAAGTTTATTCTATCATTTTTCATTAGAGTATATGATACTATCAGCATTGTTCCTTTCATCCAAAAATATTTAGATAGTAAACAGGAGAGAAAAATGGCTTTGAGCCTTTCAAAGTAATAAGACTATCTGCAGTGCAAGGAGCTTTAAGTAGCTGCATTACTGAGGTAAGTAAACATATGAAATGCCCCTTGATGTTAACTTTTCTATACTCCCTGGCAATCTCGCTGCGATTTGAGACCACCTGATACATTTTCATACACTTATATCTTATAGTACTAGGAGATTGGAGTAATCTTTTTAAAGACACAATTCAAAACATTACTTTATACGATAGTATTACTCTGTACATTAAAGTGTGTGGACTTTATTAATTAAAAAAGTATATTTACATCATAATACATTGTACATATTCACATCATTGTAGGCTTACTTGTTACCAAAAATGGTGTTCGATTATCAGATTCTCCTTCTCCTGGGAAAATGTGCCTCGTTTCAGATTAGGACTCAGGTAGTTAATCCACCTCAACCTGCAGCTCTTCTCAGTTCTCACACCTCTGCACTTTGGTGAACACTAGGCCATCATCCAGGCCAATACAAAACTACATCTGTATCGATGACTTACTTTCTGGAAACAAATTAGGAAATATTCTGTCTGGGAAATAAACTTTTGACATTTCTTTATTGTGTATATTCATTTAGTGGATGAGAAGTGAAAAGATATTTTTATTACTAGTATTAAATTAAAGCAGTAGTTATAAATTGGTTTATTTCCGGCTGTAAACGTGAGATATGTAATTAGTGGGTACCACAACAGTGAGCAATAGGTACAATAATAAATGCCATTATTGTTCACAAGAAGGGAAAGTACTAGCTATCTTTGGAACTGAGCTACAGCAGTCATGCCCATAAGTTTTTTTTTGTATATGCTAGGTAAGAGTACATTCTTAAGTGAAAGACTCAAAGGTAGTGGAAATATTAGCCATATTTTTTTTTGTTCTTTTTTATGGTCACAGAAAATGTAAAGCTGCAGCCGAAGGAAAACTTGACCCCATGCTCTCTGAAGCTTCTAGTTCCAGAAAAGTGGAGAGCTAAGTTTTCCATAGCTAATCCTATTCAAGTCATCCTTGTGTGTATTGATTATTTTGCTTATTGGATCTGATTATGTCATGAACCTTTAGATTCTTACAAAGTTTCCTAAAGTTTAATATCTAGTTGTAGATCCTAGATACATGTCAAAAAAATATCACATAGTAGTCCGTGTGTACTAATAATAATATATACAAAAATGTGAGACTTATTACCCATTAGAATAGAAGATCTTGGGATAACTATTAGACTAATAGTATCAATGTGTCTTTTATAGCAATCTTATGTAAAAGTGAGCTACATGAATTAAACAGAAGTACTTAGAGATCATTTTTGCTTGCTTATTTTATGTGGCGGGCTATTTCAATATGTAGGTTCATAAGGGATGAAGACGGAAAAAGATTACTAATTTGATACTTTGATATAGAATAGTTCTTTATACTATTTGCAATACCTTGCTTTGTAATTTGATTTACATTATAAAGAGCATTTTGCAAAATGGGAAGCTATAGATGCCACCTTTTAACCTTCAACTAATTAAAGTCATGTGTATTTTCCCCCCTGTATTTTATTTTTGACCACTATTTTAACAGGAAGCCATTCACAACTAGAGAGGGAAAAGCTAGAAGAAAGGAAAGGCTTCTCAAGTTGGAGCTGGACTTTATAGAGAAATTAATAGGGAACTTTATAAGTGGGTCATGAGCAACTGATTTTAGTTTACATTTTATTAATATTTTAAATTCTTGTTGTTTTCTCCTGCAATGAGTTGCATAGATGTGTTGGGAAAGTGAATATTAAGGCAAGAAGATTCTAATAAAAAATTGTTGTTATTTGTAGTAACGAAGTACTCCGTATATTATTATTACTTTATAGTAGCTATATATATATATGTAGAGAAATCATCTCATCAGGCCGGCCTGACGGGCTGCCCCGTCCGGCCGAGCCCGTTTGGGCACCTTCCCGGTGTAATTTTTTGATGAAATTTTTTGAGCATGTTCCTCATCAAGTCTAGTTTGTCCATACCAAATTTCAGCTCAAAATTCGATCGGGAAGGTCGTCAAATGATTTTTGCAAGTTAACTGGTCCGGAAAATACATATTCCGGACCAGTTAACTTGCAAAAATCATTTGACGACCTTCCCGATCGAATTTTGAGCTGAAATTTGGTATGGACAAACTAGACTTGATGAGGAACATGCTCAAAAAATTTCATCAAAAAATTCCACCGGGAAGGTGCCCAAACGGGCTCGGCCGGACGGGGCAGCCCGTCAGGCCGGCCTGATGAGAAGAGCTCTCTATATATGTATACCGTATAGCCTTGAGTGGCTGACCTGGCACTGATCATCAGTACTATTATCTTGTTCGTAGACTTTTTATTGGACGTGTACTACTATTCTTTTGCTGCGGTTGTATCTTAGCCGCAGCATTTTGTATTTTTTTTTATAAAAGTTTCACTACTATTTGCTGCGGTTGTCAACCGCAGCAATTAACTTTGTCCACTTTTTGCTGCTCCCTCAATTGCTGCGGTTCAAAACCGCAGCAAATAGCCAAAAATGACCGTAGCAAATAACTATTTTTCTAGTAGTGGAGTGTACCACGTATCGAATTGTAGCCCTTAACAAGGACAATCCGAAACCACTTTGACCCGACCCGAATCGGAAGTGGACCCCACTCAAAAAATTGCCCAAAAATGACCATTTAATGCAATTTACTAACACATTTTCCAACACGACAACCACAAGCGCACAAAGTAATTCTCTTTCGGCGGAACTCCCAACAAGCAAGGAAGAAATTCAGTGATTCTTGGGGAGATCGGAACTCCTTCACCAGACCTCACCGACTTCAGCGCGCAGCTCACAACAAGGAAGACCAGAAGTACCTAACCTCTACCACAGAAGTTGTAATTAATTGCAAAAACACCCGATTGTACGGTGAACACCATACAACTGGGTGTACGGTATAATTTACCCAGCTAATATGAACTGATATGTGATATCATATCCAAAAGAAAAATAAAGATAAGAAAGATAAAAAGATGGGAGATTTGGCAAAATATGATTAAACAGATTTTGGAATTCCAAAATATGATTGTTGTGTTATTATTCCTGAAACAGGAGTAACATGACAATATTTACTGTCATCTTGTAGTCAAACCCGCCAAATAATTGAAGTTTTAGCCATTCAACATGACAGTATTTATAACCATTAATGGAAGTATTTATAAACCACGACAATATTTTTAATCATGGCATTAACGACTCCTATTTCAGGAAGAAAAACATTGATGTCCTATTTTGAAATTTCAAAAGTTGTTTACTCATATTTAGCGCAATTTCCCTAAGGTGATGATAAAAAGGATAAAAATAGGTAAGATAAAATAAAGATGAGATATACATAAAAAAAATGGTAAGATAAAATAAAGATGAGATATACATAAAAATGGCAAGATAAAATGTGTGTGTGAAAGGATTAAAAAAAGATAAAGAAGATAAATGGAAAAAAGATGATAAGACATCCATCTGTCAGATGAATATTCGTCCTCTACTCTGCTCTTTCCAAAATTATACTCGCATCCAATCCAAGAAAAACATATCACTCCCGTAAGAAGCCCAATGATTAGACTTGGACTTTGCTACCCATAAATAAGCCGCAAAAGTCGCTAACCATGTAAAGGATAAATGGAAGTTTAATATGATCATGTCGATCTCTATGTTTCTAACTAGATATAAAAAAAACCTGCAATTTCTCTAGCAAATTCAAAATGAATGAACAATAAATAATAAAAAGTGCATAAATAAGCGAAAATGTAAATACGAATGAAAGTAGTCATCAGTGTCCAATCATGTAGTTGTAGCACCCTCTCTCGATTCCGCCATAGTTGTAGATATGTTATGTTTAACAGAACACCAATGGCTTTTATTTCAATTTGAAACACCTCAATCTAATAAAAATATAGTCACCCTTCCCATCAATGGTGGTGATTCGACTGGGGGACGTGTCATCAGTGGTGCCATAGATGATTCGAGATGAAATATAACCTCTAAGAAAAGCAAATCTATGATGGGAAGTGTATTGTCTTCAATAGCAATTAAACAATAGAATAGTATCCTCGAAGAGTGTTTGACTTGAACAGAAATCACCTATAGAATAATTGTCAAAAGTCACAGGATAATAAGAGCCCTAAATACATTTATGAAATAAATCACCCTTCATTCGAGCTCCAAAGTCCAAACGTCTTTTTAGACATTTTTAAATAATGAAGAAGATGAAAGATAATATTTGAGGGGATGAGCAAAAAGGGACGGTTAAAGTTTATTTTACCCCTCTATGCTTTTACTAAGTCATATCTTTATTCATCACTTTTTTATGAGTAATATTAGTGAATTTTTTTCTTAGTAATTAATTATGCACGCAACAAATCGAAATAAAAATTTAATATTTGGAATGCACGTAAATTCATCAATAAAGCTAAATTATACTCCTAGTACAAAAATACCATATACTCCGTATTTAATTTACTAAACAATTAAATTTACCTTTTTAGGATATTCTTTCAGAATATTAGGTTATGATTAATAACGATATCATTAGGAGTAATCCACCAGACTCATAATGTTTTAGCTGGAATTTTACATCAAATCCAGGTGCCAATTCTGTTGCTAGCCCAGCAGGCAGCACAAAAGTTTGACAGCACATCTATTCTTCGCTTGGATGAACAAACAGATGGCCCGAGTCTCTTGTCTTAGCTCTACGCAACAATGGGCGTTCCTAGTTACTTTCTCGCTGTTTCTTCAACTGATTCCGGGTTTGGTCTTTTCTTTCAAAATTTTCAATACCCAGTTCAAATTTTATTGTTTCTTTTGATACGGCTGCTTTTCTCTTAAGTTTAAATGTTCAGATTTCGTATACAAATTTGATGTAGAGTTCTACCCAGTATACTATCAATCTGAGACTCTGAGTATATTGCTGATTTAGAGTTCTACCCAGTAGATTTCCCTATAAATCAAGATTGCTGTGTAGTTGAATTTAGGCCAGTTTTAGGACTATAGGCGAATACAAAGAGTTGCAGTTTTAAGTAATCCTATGTTAGGGGAACATAAAGGTAAACTCACATTTAATGTCTTGTACTATGCTTCTTATCAAATTGCAGGGGGCAGGGTTGGATAGGAAAATTTATTCCATATCTTTTTTCTCAATTAAAGTTTGAATTTTATGTTCTGGCATGATTAGGAAAAGTAAATCCTTCAAATAATTATTGTGTTCTGAAGCAGCATTACACAAAATCAACTTGAACTTTGGGTTTTAGGATTGATTGTTGACTTTATTGTCTTTTCTGGTCTCCATAGGATTGGCAGATGACTCATCATCTTCGAGCTCTACAGCTAATAAGGGTTCAACTCATTCAACCAGTAACTCTACTGGAGAAATTGTTTTCGGTTCGTTTCTTGGGCTGTTGGCTCTTGTTGGGTTTGCTGTTGTTCTATTCAAGATATGGCAGAAAAAGAGGAGACAGGAGCAACAAGCCCGTTTCTTAAAGCTCTTCGAAGAAGATGATGATCTTGAAGTTGAACTTGGCATCAGGGATTGACATTGAATATTTATGGACTCGTCGACTTGGTCGGTTGTACTTTTAGCAAAGGTGTGCTACCACTCAATTCTGTAATTTTGTGTTATTTTCATATTCTGCCTTTTGTTGGGTGATATTTTCTAATAGCTTTGGATGCTTGTTGATAAATGAATGATAGGCATTCTTTACTACATTTTAGTATCTGCATATCATATTTGCACTTGTTGGTAAATGAATGATGAGCTTTATTTACTACTCCATATTGTAGTAACATCATATCATATTTTTCATGTCTGTCTTCATGTGTAACTGTTGGTGCTTACACTTTCACTTATAAAGAATATTGTGTTATTTATACCAGAGGCAAAGAACACCATTGTGGTTGATTCCACAATTTCATTGATCTGTTGAGGTACATAAACCGAGAGGCGATCTCAACTCTATCACTGTCAAGAGTATGGTTGGGGTCTTGTTTCAATCTAGGAGAAAAGAACGAAAGAAAATATTTGATTTTTTTGCTTAATTCGAACACGGTGTCCGACCTTGTCAAGTCATAAAAGAATTAATTATTTTCAAGTAGCTTATTGAATCAAGAGAGAATTCTTCTGTATGTAGCTATGACAAGAGTCCTCATCAAACTTTGAGCTATAAACTACATTGAAACTGACTAAAAACGAATAAAGAAATAAATACCATAACATGAATAGGAAAAAATAGTTATGTTGATACTAATGCAAGGAAGCTATTAATAATATAGTACAACAACAACACCCAAGCCTTATAATCAAAAGATTTTGGGGTCGGCTAAAATTAATCGATGCATGATATCAGGTCCAAAAAGACAAGAAAGATAAGAAAAATGAAAAGATAAAGTAAGATAAAATGGATAAGATAAAGATAAATATACGATAAAAATAACATAAGAATATAAGAAAGATAAAAGATAAAAAGATAAAAGAACATAAGAAACATAGAAAGATAAAGAGGAGAAAAGAGAAAAGATAAAGAGAGATGGAAAAGAGATCAATCGTCCAAACGAATATGCATCATCCACTTTGATCTCTCCAAAGTCATATTTTCATCAAACCCAAGAAGAAGCATATCCGTTCTCATTCCTCTAATTCAAGTTTGTTTGGGTCTTCCTCTCCCTCTCCTCCCGATTCTTCTCCCCACCTCTCAAGTCGTTTTACAGGTGCATCATTCGGTCTCCTGTGCACTTGACCAAAACACTGTAATTGAGACTTGTAATTGAGACTTCTGCATCTTATCTTCTATAGGTGTTACTCTCACATTTTGTTTGATTATCTCATTCGGTCATTCCTCAAGTGAAGTGACCTTTTCTCACATGTCCACACATCCAACGCAACATACACATCTTTGTCACACTCATATTTTGAATGTGACATTATTTCACCACTCAATACTCTACGCGATACATTAATGCAAACCTAATTGTTGTGCGATTAAATTTACCCTTCAGTTTAGTCGGCATACCTCGATCACATAGAAATCATGATGCACTCTTCAATTTAAACGAGCATGCTCTGACTCTATGGGATAGATCTTCATCTAATTCACCATCTTTCTGAATTATGGAGCCTAAGTAACGAAATATATCACACAGTGGTATCTCCTTGTCATCAAGGGTAATCTCACTGTTGGTATTACTTCTATCTCCACCAAACTTGCACCCCATATACTCGGTCTTGCTTTTTCTCAGTCTAAAACCCTTGGTCTCCAACGTTTGTCGTCATACTTCCAACTTTGCTTTAACACATGATTGTGTCTCATCGATCAATACAATATCGTCGGCAAACATCTTGCACCACAGTATATCTTTTTGGATTGACTAAATAAGTTCATCCATGACTATAACTTATAACAAATAAGAAAGGACTCAGAACCGATCCTTGGTGCACTCCGATAGTAATAGGGAACTCTGCAATCCTCCCTACACTAGTACGGACACTTGTATCACAAGCCGCGTACATATCCATGATGATACTGATATATTTATATGATATGCATTTTCTCGAGGTACCTATCGTATGCTTTTTTTAAGTCAATAAACACCAAATGCAGATCTTTTTTAGCGTCCATATACTTCTCCACAACTTCTTATCTAGTGCCCATGCATAAAACCACCAAACTGATTCTCCGAAATTTTCACACTTTTTCGGAGTCTTTGTTGAACTAGTCGCTCCTTATGTTTAATGTTGTGACTCATAAGTTTAATCCCTTGATAATATACTACATAATATATAAGATTCTTCCATAGTACTTCTCCAAATATATTTTGTACAGGCCCTCACTGAGACATGCTCACATCATCCCAACTCATTTTTCTAAATGATGGCATGTAATCATTTAGTCCCAGTATATTGATTGTTGAAAAAGTTGTCTTACATCGATCAAATGTGAAATTACAAATTGACATATACGTAGTATGATATATAAGACATTAGGATAGTCCTTCTAAACCCCTTCAATTCATGCTGTATTTTGCTATACTTATACAGTTATACCTGACATTCCTTTTTTGTTATATTGCAGCGCCTACCTTTCAACATCATGTCCAAGTCATTGAAAAAAGTTCTCTATCATTCCCCTTCCCTCTTATTTAGATATCATAAAGTAGTTGCTGCTCCCACTTGTCCCAGGATCTCATCATACAAACTATGTTGTTTAAGTATTTGTCTTGTATCACTTAAGTACAAAATAATAAGGCAACATATAAGATGCTTAGTTATAATGGTCTATCATGTTATCTTTTTAAAATAAAACTCCAATTCTTACAGAGTAATATTTACAAGCATCTTCTAACCTATGTTTCTGTGTCGCACTCGTCTCCTTCAGTCCTTCATGTCATATTTTTCTAAACCCCAACATGTTTATCCGTATAATATGCCCGTCTTAGAGACACATTATGATCACAAAACACTCCCATTTGAACAGACCTGTACTGATTCTTTTGTTTCATATTCTGCTGTCTGTCTTTTTTCTTTTGTGTCTTTATTATATCCTCATTATATAATACAATGATTCCGACTCTTGTCACCAATTGTCCAACTATAAGCAGATAGTAGATTTGCATTTCTCCAGCTTTGGACTCTTATACTAGTACATCTTAAAATTAGTAGGTGCTGCTACTTAAAATTACATTTCTTCTCAGACTGTTCGAAACACTGTAATCACTTTTCCTTTGGCACTAAGATTGCTTCCTTTGTTTGATTATCGAGCACATACATGTTACATTTCTAGGCGTTTACGATAGGGAAACACATGGTTTGGTGATTGAGCCACGTGACAATCTCACCTAGTTTGTGCATTTCTTGAGGCAGTGGAAAGGCTTTCGGGTCCTTCTTTGGGTCTATGCTCTCTTAAATTAGCTAAGTTTCGCTCATCTTAAAGGGCTGGACTTGCTGTTTTTGTGTACTTGTACGCGAGGCTTTTTGAATTGTCATTTGTCTTGCCCATTAACTAATCAAACATACTCTTTTTTTAAGTAGAGCTAGATACGTCGAAATTTCAATCCAAACCGTATATATCCCGAAAGATCATACCTGTTTGATCTTAAATTGAATGATCAAAATTTAGTCCAAATGGATGGATTTGCGTAATATTGGGTCATTGTCTTATGTTAATTTTCAAGCATTGCTCTAGGGACTTCTGCTCATTCGTTGTCTTGCTCTATATTACGTTGTGGTTTAGGGTGATTAAGAAGTTACGTCAAAGTCATTAAAGGTGACATTATATGACAGGAGGGGCAGCAAGATTGCAAGGTCCTGCTCAAGACGATTAGTTTGTTAACCAATTACCAATAGATTGGAATAGAAGGGTCAAAAAAAGACACTGAGAAGGGTTTTACAATTCTTGATTATTCTTTCAAAAGATACTTCCGAGTTGGAACATAAAGATGAAATAATAATTTATTTATTTAAGATGAATAATATTCTTCTTGAGTTTCATTTTTGTTGTGATGTATCCCAAGAATATAAAGATGAAATAATGATTTATTTATTCATTACTGAAATAAAGATAATGGATAAAATACCGTCCAATATTATTTATTCATTTATGGAGTGACTATATTGGTAACTTTTAACAAGTATGATTATGACCACTTTCGCATTGTTAAGATATTGTTAGTACACTCATACTAATTGTAGTTACATTTTTAACTATGAATTTAACTTTAATTAAATGTGTGTTGGCTTGACCGTGAACATATGAAATTTAATAGGGACCGCTTAAAGCTTTTGACTTTTTGAGTGCTTTGTAATTCCATTTTGGGGTACACTTTATGAGGCTTTGAGCATCTTTAATGGGAACTGGTGCTCATCATCATTGATGATGTGTTTGCATCACTCGATTTAACAACAATCCCTTAAACACAAATTAAACACCAACCATTGCCCATGTTCAACGACAATCCATGTACGATTGTTTATAAAACATTAAATTATGAGCTAGATTATATTAAACCTGCGGATGTTTTGAGACAGAAATAAAGGCATGCAAGTATGCAACTATTTTTTCTAGATTATATGGTTGGAAAAGAAAACAGTGCAATTTTTTTCAGGTCGTGCGTCTTCTCATTTAGGCGTATAACTAGGAAATAAATTGCTTAAATCCACCACCCCTTTGGAGCCTAAAAATAAATATAATAGTGTGTGAATCCACATCAGTTTTAAGGACCGTCTGTATATGTGACATGTCTAGTTTTTATGTAATATCATCCTCATCCCTATTAAAGATGCTCTTAGTATCCTTCTGTGATGCACATTGTAATTTCAAAAAGTGTCACCACTTAGTAACAAATATTTGATACATTTGCAAAATTGTCACCACCTTTTAAAGATGCATATCTGTTTTTAGACATTGTATGACTTTGTATGTACAAAGGCATTATAATGCATTCAATGGTGCACTTTTCTTTAGTAAATGAATAAATGATGCATAATAGATTTTGACATTGTTTACTCAAATGACTACTCTTACATTGAATTTTATCGTTTTTTAAAAGTGTGATGTCATGTTTTGCGCCGTTTTTCATCATTACAACTACACTTCAAAGTGTTTTATCTCGTTTTTTAATATTTTGCGATGGTCGATGGATGACCATTGTTTAGGACAAGGCTGCACTCTTTGCATGCACACAATCACACAAATGATGCACCCCAAACTATAACCTGTCTCTAAGTCTCTTAAATGGATAACAAACTTTCATTTAAAGTTCTTATTTTTACAAGTAAACTTTAGGACACCTTTACTGACACGTTTACATCACGGGTTACTAATCGGTGCTTATTAAGACCCGCGCATACAATAAGAAATGTTGTAAGATCATGTTTACTTCAAAGAGTTTAAAAAAGGGTAATTTGAGTTTGCACCTCATTTTATTGTCCAAATTGGACTTTGCACCCCATTTTTAAAACTCTTTTTTTTTGCACCCCAATCCCGTATGAAAAGACAAAAATGCCCTCGATCATGAATATGTTGAAAGACAGCAAATTTGTTAATGGAGAGGCAATTTTGTCTTTTCATATGAGGTTGGGGGTGCAAAAACATAGTTTGTTTTAACACGAGGTGCAAAGTCCAATTTGCACAAAAAAAAAGGGGTGCAAACTCAAATTACCCCAAAAAATTGGAAAAAAAAAAAATAGGCCTAAACCAAGCCTGGCCGGGCCAGTTCCTATTTTGGGTGACCCGAGACCGACCTGTATAACCCTCGGCCCGGGCCTACCCGGACCGGTCTCTAACCGGGCCTACCCAAAACGGTCTCTGGCGGGCCTACCCGGAGTCCCAGACCGGTCTCTGGCTGGGCCTACCCGGACTAGTCTCTGGCCAGGCCACCGAGCCTAGCCGGTTCCAAACGGTGCCAGTCCGGGCCACGGGCCGGTCGGCCCGGAACCGGTCCACCACTAATATTTACATGATTATTCTACATCAATTACATAATTGTAGCAACTTGAATGTAAGGTAATTATTAAAATAACGTCGTGTCTGTGCAAGAATAACCATATTCCAGATTTCCAGAACCAGCCCTGCCCAGGTCAACCCCAACCTGCACTAGTGTTGGACTCGGTGCGGGCCATCCGACCCGTGAACCGGCCCGGCCCGAGAGCCGGGTACCAATTCCGGGTCTAGGACCGGTTTAGGGATGAAACCGGGGCCGGTTCCGGGTATGCTAAAATGTGAATCGGCCCGGCCGGGCCCAGTTCGAGCCTGTTTTTTATATTTTTTTTTTCTTTTTTTTTTGTTTGGGCTGGGTTTAAATGGGATGAGCTGGGTGTTTCCGATGGGTTTGGGGGATGGGGGGTAGGCGATGAAATAATCAAGAAAACAAAAAAAAAAAAAATAGAACCGCACCCGGACCGGCACCGGTCAACATCCGGGCCGGTCCCAGGCTTCACTGAATTTTTTTTTTTGCCCAGCCCGGACCCGAGTCCATGACTAACCTGCACACAGTTTCTTTATTTTGAATAATACACCTTAATAAATAAAGCAACAGATAATCTTTAGCAAGTAGTCAAGTACAAACCTTTTTAAGGCCTAGAAGTAAAGCGCTAGGTAAAATACTCGGATTAGTTCTTGGAACGTTTTCTTTTCAAGTCAAGAAATAAATAAATAACAATACTTCGTACTATTCTAGTAAATCTAAGAGTTGGGCATATGCCAATCGCCAGCCAAGAAGGGAAGTGTAGCCTACAGCTGCTGAGCTGAGCAGAGAACCATACATTACATGCGGAGATTATTCAAAATGAGATATTAAATGGTCATCACAGCAAAAAACATAGCAGGCTGGTGGCAAACCTCTCAAAGCAACAAAAAAAGGAACCTGATCAAACTCATTTATTAATGCTTATGGTTGATGGCGTGGAGTGCCAAGCGATGATATGCCTCCATAGTTATATCCAGAAGCAGTGTACAGAGCTGAGGCAGCCCTTTCATCTGGAGGGGGGTAATGATGCGCTCTCGGGTCATAGGCGGCTTCTTGTTGTGGTTGGTTGTATGGTGTTGAACTTGAAGGTTGCCGATAATCATATGCAGAAGGAGGATATCTCTCTGATGGTCCTCCATAACCCACTGCCCTCCTCCCAACCAATCCAGAAGGAGACTGCCGACCACGGTTGGAGGCAGCAGATCCCCTAACAGTAGCACTAGAACCAATGTGGCCCCTCCCATTCGCTTTGGGCTTTTTAGGATTCCGTGATCTACTTTCAGATTCAGCAAACCTCTTCTTACTATTACTGTTACTAGTACTACTACTATTATGATTACTATTAATATTAGTATTGCTGTTGTTACTATTATTACTGTTATTATTATTTCTTGCAGATTCCAGTTGAGCAACCCTTCTGAGGAGTGCAGCAAGTGGGTACTCCGCTTCAAGATTGTATTCTTGAACACACTCAACTATACCCTTAAGTGCAGCAAGTTCTTGAGCATTTCCACTAGTCTGTGCATGAGAGAAAAGCAACACTTAGTCATACACAAACACCCACACACATATGAATGAAAAACAATGTTCCCTTCCTTCACATTTAACTTGGAATAAGGGTTGACTTTTGTATTTTTAGTCAATTCAATCAAAGTACAAACTTTTACAAGTTATCAATGGCCACTTATATCCCTCAGACTTATTTCCAAATTATTAGGTGTAATTTATCATAATTGCTTGCTTCTTGAAGACATAAATTTTGCTTTTCAAACCTAGAGCTGACTTTTAAAATGGGACACCTTTTATCGGAAAATGGAAATTTTTTAAGTATGTCTTTTCTTTGGACACTGGTATTTTTCATTTCTTCTTTATCCCCATTAGTGCTTGACTGCTTGTGTATCACCCTATTTTGGAGCTTATTTGCTGCATGAAAAGTTGTAAAGATGCAAGATTTTGGGATGGGAGTAGATTGTGATTATTGATCACGATTCAAGATTTATTGTTGGGAAGGGTCAAATACACACTTCTATTAGGAAAAATTGAAAATAATAATCCCAATTATTTGCTAACAAAAATCCTAACTATTGATTCTTTTTGTATAATACTAACTATATGGACAGTCCGCTAATAATAGTCCATGACCGGATATTACCTGCCATAACAGGTGATTTTTAATAGAAATTAAGCGTAAAAATTAAAAGTTGGGATTATTTATAGGGATTACCTGCTATATCTCTTCTCATCCACTTTAGAAACTATAGAAATTTATTTATAGTCGGTCACGTCGGACCATTATTGGCGGAAAGTCCTTAAAGTTGGGATTATTCTGAAATAAACGATAGTTGGGATTATTATGAGCGGACCGCCAATAGTTGGGATTATTACTATCAATTTTTCCCTTCTATTATTTCCAATCCATCACTTCAGCCCTTTTACTAAAAAGCATCATATAAGTCAGCTTACTTTTTAAATACAATCAGTCGAGCCATTCTGACCTGCTATAGCAGGTTATTTTTTTTAAAAAAGGACTATTGATAAATCTCATGAAAATTCATACAAATTTGAAAAATAATGTGATAATAATATAAAAAATAGCATAATTGTAAAAACAGATAAATAATTTTAAAAAGTTAAAATAAAAATAAAATAAAATAAAATAAACAGAAAACTGAAAAAGTAAAGTGAAAATGTAAAAAATATAAAATAGAAAATGTAAAAACCTTTTAAATAGATGCAGAATATACAAATAATTTCGAAAATTCAAAATTAACATTCAGAAATTTTTCAAAATTTTAATCTATATTTCTTCAAACTTTAAAATTTTTTTAGAGTTTTTTAAACTGCTATTACAGGTCAAAAACTGAATAAATGGCCAAATTGATCAATTTTTTAAAGTAAGCATACTTATATGATCCTTTTTTAGTGCAAGGGCTTAAGTGATAGGTTGAAAATAGTAGAAACTACTAGAAAGGCTTAATACAGAATGGATTTTTTTGGCACTTAATACACAGTCGAGGCGGTGGCTGTCAAAGCCCAAGTAGTTGAAGAATTTATGAATGACTTCATATAAAATTGTTACACTCTCCCTCTAAAGCCAGAGCATATACAATAACATATGCCACAGTTGGTTTGTAATCATTTCTAGGACCCATCAGAACCAAAATTGACAAATAGTGTTATATTCTTCGTGATGGAATCTTTTTTCAAACAGTGACAATCAATTCCATATTGTTTAGTCCTCTCAAATTGAAAAATGGTAGTTGAAGCTATGTCAAGTGTTGTCTGATAGGCATATATCTGCTCCATCTATGTTGTTATATTAAATTGACATTCCTTAAATAAATACTCCAACCATATCCACTCAAATGTGGCTAAGGACATAGGACAATACTCAGGATCTATAATGAACATGGCAACAGCTTACCTTTTAATCTAACAAGAGAGTAAATCCTACAGATGAGTTTATGCCATATTCGGAGATGCATAAAGTGCCCCATGTGCAGGAACCTTTTTATTAAACATAAGAACTCTGTCATGAAATATTAAATATTTAAAATCCACTCTTCGCTCTCTCAGACCTGTTTTATAAAGCTTTGTTTCTTTAAAAAAAATCATTAATAATCTTTTAACAAGTGTTATAGCAGTTATTGTGTTATACTGTAGAGAATGTGCTTGCTCCCTAACAAGAGATCATAAAACTATCACATGACATAATCATTCTTTTATTCATAAGATTCGCTATATCTTAACAGTATTATTTTATGTAAAAAAATGTTTTCCCAATTCTGAGCTTCATTTATAAAACTTACGAATTATATTTTCTGTTAAGCTTATATTTTCAAATTATCTTGATATGAAAGGAGAATGTTCCTTTCATAAGAATAAGGGGAAGACCGGAAGAATGTTTTACTCATAAAGGAGAGATTGAGTTGGACTCTGAGATGTGCATGACCACTTATTTATATGATACACAGAAGAGAACTGTAAAGCCACAGGCATGGTAGTCAAAATCGCGAGTTTACTCGTAGAATCGTACGATTATACGATCTGAACATAAGCTTCTGATCCCGTTCCCACTGAGAATCGTAAAATAGCCAGGATCGGATGAATCGCTGAGTAAACTCGTAAAAGCGTAGAAGCGTACAGGAACGGCGATTCTTCTCTGCGACTCAATTCTTCTGGCGCCAAGTGTACGGCGACTTCCATTCACAGGTCCGACTGATCTTCCGACCTCCATGTCTGCGTCAAAGACTCAAAGGACGACTTCCAGAGTTCGATCTCCTCGTGCGCTCTGTTTTTTTCCCACGGTTGTTCGTTCTTTGTGAAGCCGCAACTTCCGTTAATAATATGCAGTATTTATATTAATACTTTATGTATTAGCATTTAATTTTATCTTTGTCACTAAGTTATTACGCATCATATGCTTTTATTAGAAATATATTACTTTAAATAATTATTAGTATTAATTTATCATACTACGTATCTGTTAGGTGTGGTATACCTTATTGTTATATTAAAAAGTAAAATAAAATTAGCTTGTTTTTTTATTACATTTTATGTTTAATTTGATTAGTGAATTATTTACTTATATTATTAATAATAAAGTATCAGCTCTTTGGACATTTTATTTACATAATGGAGGAGGAGATGAAGATTCTTTGGAAGATTTATAATTTCAACTTGGATGTTTACAATTTAGATATTTAATTATGTAGTTAGGAGTTAGAACCGTATTCGTTTTAAGTATTAAATACCTAAAATATTTGATATTATGTTCTAAACAACTTACTATGCTTATTATTTATCAATTATACACACACAACACACACACACACACACACACACACACATATATATATATATATTAGTATACGTATATTTTGTAGGATCTTACGATCCGAGTCACGATCCTACGATTTACGATCCTTAGTTCAACTTTCGATCCTACGTAGGATCTCGAGTTTAACTACCTTGGCCACAGGACACTTAGACAGCTGCAGGACACTTATGCAACGAAACTCAATACCAGAGTCGGATGAGGTGTATGCCTCATGTGAGAAAAGGGGGGAGGAAAGTATTCTCTCTCGGTAATCTGCTGCGCCCAGCTTTTCTGGTGCGATATTTTTATTGCTCCTCGGGCGAACCTGATGCACGCTTTTTAAAACTAAGATCATATCATGAACAGAACACACATCCTGTTAGTATAGGGTATCAAAGGAAATAAGTCATTCTGAATAGGAAAGAATACATCGCAGATAGATTTAAACATTCAATTTTTTTAGGTGGAATACAGTTAGGGGTAAATTCGGAGCAACATCAGTTAGGGGATTTTTTTGGGCAGTTTTAGGTGACATACAGTTAGAAGTAAATACGGAGCAACATCAGCAACCAGTAAAAGTAAATTGGATGTAACACTAGATGATCGATTTTAGAAGCCTCGCCCCACTCTTTTGGCAGTTTTGGGGAGTAGTGATACGAGCCTGAAATAATTTTCTATTAATATCAATAAAGATTTCACTAGAGTTTATGAAAGGAGGGGTAATAAGGTAAAGAAACAAATCAGGGGAGTGGAGGCCGAGAATAACGGATAGGCTGATGTGGACTGCGGTATGCGTGGGAAGAGAATAAAAGAGCAGATAGGAAGAAAGAGAAGACTGTCCAGAAGTTTGTTAGAATTTGAAGAGAGAGATCCTCAGGAAGAGATCTCAACTTTGTTCTTTTCCTTTCATACTGTTTATCTCTATTAATCGCAGTTGTAATGCTAGTTTGATGAATCTATACACTAAACGTTGTATTGGATTGTGTGCGAGTTTAGTTCTTCTGTGTTCATATCAAGTAGAAACACAATATGCCTCAACCACACAATACACCATTTTAAACAATGGGAAGAACTGAGTTATAGTTTATCTTACAAGGAATGCAACATGGTTATACAGATGAATGATAAGCAAGCGGTAATGTGAAAACATCAATACCTCTGCATTCCCTGAGCTGGCACCCTTTCCTTGTAAACTCCTTCTGAGGTCTTTTAAATGTGCTTTCAAAAGTTGAGCAGTAGGAAATTTGTCAGTAAGCTTAAAAGCTTGTATAAAATGGGCAGCATCGATTTGTTTCCCACTATTGATCAATGCTTTGACTACACCTACAAGAAATAAATGGACGGTTAAGTAACAAACAGGATATGACAAGAGTGAGATGTGACTTGGAACAATGCACATAAAATAGCAACATTCAGAAATCCTTTCCTAAAGAAACAGATACTATAAGGTCTCAGATTATTTGGTGTAAAGGGGAGTGGAAAATACAGTCAGTCCTCTTGACACTATCAGGTTAGCTAAAAGAACACCAACCTGAAATTTTGTGTGTTAAGCCAAGAGAACGGCAGAGCTCAGGCCCCGGCCTTTTGTGAGCACCTACAAGAACAAGCTTGCAGAGTTCTTCTTCATCAAACTCTGAAGCAATCCTATAAGTTGCAAGAAGCTGCAAAAATGCCTCAGTTTCCAATGAATTCTCACTGGCAGAACAAGTGCCGGCATTAGCCAGATTAGGCTTCCATTCATCAGCAACAGATTTGGCTTGCTGCCTAATTTCAGGGGACAGGATGCAATCAGAATCCAGATCAGCCTTTGCCAAAAAGGTGGCCATGGCTTTTATGCACACAAGGCAGGAGCGACGCATGTCACGGATTGTATCGGTGTTTTTCTCACCATTTTCATTAGTATCATCGGGTGGGTAGAAGCCCTCTAGTGAAGCCAGCACCAAACGGCCTGGTTCAGATGCACATTTAAGTGCAAGGGCAACTTCACCACAAATCAAAGGTATGTTGTTTTGGTTCTCCTTAATAAAATTCAGAAGCCCTTTTGCATCCATCTGTTCACAGATTTGCATAAGTTCTGGTCGAGGATTAACAACATCAATATTTTCACCAGTTCCACGAGGTGGTGATTTAACTTCTGAGCCAGTATCGAATACATTTGAGTCACCAAGAGGGCTGCTTACCTGGCTGTCTTCGCTGTCCCCAGCATCCACAGGATCAAACGATGTCAGTTTATGGTTTGCCAATGCTTCAGTAATAGCAGAGGCAGCAGCATCTTTCAGTTTTTGTATACGATCCAGCATATCTTGTTCCATTCTATAAAATTCTGCCTTCTGTGAATTGACCAGCTTATGAGCATCAGTTTCTTGATGTAAGAATGCCGTCTCTCTAATATCTAACTCCATATACTTGTGCACCATTATTTCCTCAAGTTTCCTGAAATGCTCCTGTATTTCTAATAGCTGTCCTTTGTCTATGCTAACATCCTCATGAGACTCCAGCTCAGAGAATGCCTTGCTCAACTGTTCAATCAGCATAGGAATGGCATCCATTAATGTGACTACATCTGTCTCAGCCATGGCCACTCAAATCACTGCACGAGACATAGCTTTTTATTGTATGAAAACAGGTGTATATCAAGATGAACTTATATAGTTAGAAAGATTAAAAAAAAAAGTGAAAGACAAATCTTAAGGATGGCAGTATGACACCTAACTCTCTCGACATGATAATTAACATAGAACAAAATGTTTTTTTTTAAATTTGAACATAGAGCACATGTATGTTCCAACTTTCGACCAGCACCATTATAATTTAGATCATCAAAAATGAAGAAAATGTGCAAAAGACCTCTAGGTACCTAAGCCTGGACCATTTAGAAATTTAGTCACCAATGAGCCTTACTTGAGCATCTATACATGCAAAGAAGAATGAATAAGAAAAATCGGAACCTCACGACACCATGACATAAAATGGTGTTCCACGCACTACAAAAGACCCTGAAAATGAAACAGGGTACAGAAACACTGCGAGCAAATTTATTTGTGAACTCCAAAATGGTTGGGATATGACACTTTCATAGACCACAAATGAATCTCATCTTGAAACCAACTCAGAAACTTAAATTTGTCCACTTCTATTTACACTACTCAACTCAAAAAAAATCTTGATGAGAAAGTGAATAATCCCAATCTATTCATGTTGAAAGCTAAACTGATTTAGGCGGAATTAATCTTTCATTCAGAGACTGTCAATTTAAATAGAATACATCACAACAACCAACTCCTAAAAAATAGGATCTAAGCTAAAACTATGCTAACAACCCTGACTAAGTACAATAGTTATCTAATTACAGTTAAATAGATATGTACGAGTAAATTTAAAATAGCTAACACTCCCCCTCAAGCTGGAGCAAAGATATCAATCATGCCCAGCTTGACTAAAATTTCTTCAAACATTTGCTTGAAGAGCCCTTTAGTTAGTACATCTGCTAATTGCTCAGTTGTTGGCACATAAGGTATGCATATTTCTCCACCCTCAAGTTTTTCTTTGATAAAATTCCGATCAACTTCCACATGTTTAGTTCTGTCATGTTGCACTGGATTATGTGCTATGCTAATGGCAGACTTGTTATCACAATATAGTCTCATGGGCTTCTCTAATGGCATCTTCAACTCGGTCAGCACGCGTCTTACCCATATTACTTCACAGATCCCTTGTGCCATTGCTCTAAATTCAGCTTCTGCACTACTTCTTGATACAACATGCTGTTTCTTGCTTCTCCAAGTGACCAGGTTCCCCCATACAAAGGTACAGTAAGCCGATGTAGATCGTCTATCAATACTACTCCCAGCATAGTCAGCATCTGTATACACCTCAACTTGTCTGTTTTGGGTTTTCCTGAACAAAATTCCTTTTCTAAGATAGTGAATAATTCTGTAGACAGCTCGGAGATGTTCTTCAGTTGGGTTATGCATGAACTGGCTGACTAAGCTTATTGCAAATGCTATGTCAGGTCTTGTGTGAGCTAAGTAGATAAGCTTCCCCACAAGTTGTTGATACTTGGTTCTGTCCACAGCTTCCTCATTTTCACTTCTTCCAAATTTTTGATTTGGGTCAATTGGAGTTGAAACAGGTTTACATCCAAGGAGACCTGTTTCTTTCAGCAAATCAAGTACATATTTCCTCTGACAGATCACAATTCCTTTCTGGGATCTAGCAACTTCCATACCAAGAAAGTACTTGAGATTTCCTAAATCTTTTATCTCGAATTGTTGAGCTAGGAAATTCTTTAATGCTGCCAATTCTCCCTGATCATCTCCTGTCAATACTATGTCATCCACATATACAATTAGTACTGCAACTTTACCTTCTACACTATGTTTGTAGAACAAAGTGTGATCTGATTGTGCTTGAGTGTACCCTCGTTTCTTTACAGTTTTTTCAAATCTTCCAAACCAGGCCCTAGGAGATTGTTTGAGTCCATATAAGGCCTTCTTCAGTTTGCACACCTTTTCCGCAGTAGTATCACTGTCAAATCCAGGTGGAACTTGCATAAATACTTCTTCTTCCAAGTCTCCGTTAAGAAATGCATTCTTAACATCTAGTTGTAGTAGTGGCCAATCCAAGTTTGCAGCTAAAGAAAGAAGTATTCTGACAGTGTTAAGCTTTGCAACTGGAGCAAATGTTTCTTCATAATCTAGCCCATATGTCTGAGTGAACCCTCGAGCTACAAGTCTAGCTTTGTGCCTTTCTATCGTACCATCAGAATTGTACTTGATGGTAAAAATCCATTTGCTATCAACCAGTTGTTTGTTGGGTGGCAATTTTGTCAATTCCCAAGTTTGGTTCTTTTCTAATGCCCTCATTTCCTCTAGAACAGCCTCTCTCCACTTTGGAATACTTAGAGCTTCATGTATCGTTTTAGGAGTTTCATCATCAGTAATGCTAGTGGTGAAGGCTCTAAACTTTGGTGATAGGTTATGATATGACACATAGTTACTAATTGGGTGTTTGGTACATTCTCTAACTCCTTTTCTAGTGGCTATTGGTTCATTGAGATCACTTTGGTTAGGCACAGAGACTGACTCAGAAGTAGGATTTAAATTACTGTGGTCAGACACATGATATTTTTCAAGAGTTGGATGGAGAATAAGTGTATTACCTGGAGCAGGACTTGGGGTAGGGATTGGTTGTGCATCAGTGGGTTGTGGAATAACCCTTTGCCTCTCTTTCCTTCTTGAGTAAACACGAAGTTCAGTAGTTGGTGCCATGTTTCTCATAGTTGCAGAATCTTTATGAGGGGTAGAATTATTTGTTATGGTATGTTTGTCATTGGCTAACTCAGTTTGGTCATTAAAAACAGGAATAGGAAGCACATTGCATTTCCAAAACTTATCTTCATCATTCACTAAATGCTCCCCCTGAAGAGAAGTTTGATTAAAAAAAGGTTGATTTTCAAAAAATGTGACATCCATACTGACAAACATTTTACCCGAGCTCACATCAAAACACTTATAACCTTTTTGAGTGTTTGAAACACCTAAATATATGCATTTGATAGCTCTAGGATCCAATTTGCTGCGATTTATAGCATGATTATGAACAAAACTAGTGCAGCCGAAAACTTTGTGGGGTAATTCAGTAAAAATTTTATTATAAGGGAAGAATGTTTGTAGAGTTTGTAAAGGGGTTTGATAGCTTAGAATTTTGCTTGGCATCCTATTTATTAGATAAGCAGCATGAAGTAAGGCCTCTCCCCAAAAACGTTTTTGAACATTCATTGAAAACATAAGAGCTCGAGTAACTTCTAAAAGATGTCTATTTTTTCTTTCGGCAATTCCATTTTGTTGAGGTGTAACTACACAAGAACTATGATGGATTATGCCTTGTTTGATCAAAAAATTTCCAAGAATTTTATTGAAATACTCTGTTCCATTATCAGTTCGAAGAACTTGGATTTGGGACTGAAACTGAGTTTGAATCATAGAATAAAATTTTTTAAATGTTTCAGCAGCTTCAGATTTTTCTTTAAGAAGATAAATCCAAGTTTTTCGTGTGTGATCATCTATAAATGTAATAAACCATCTTGCCCCAGAATAACTTTTGACACGGGATGGTCCCCAAATGTCACTGTGAATTAAGGAGAATGGTTTGGATGGTATATAGTTCACAGTGGGATAAACAGATCTCTTATGTTTAGCCAATTGGCAAATTTCACACTGGAAAACTTCAACATCTTTATTTTTGAATAATATAGGAAATAAATGTTTCAAATAACCAAAACTAGGATGGCCTAATCTATAATGCCATAACATTATTTCATTCTCTAAAGATAAGTAACTAGAGAAACATGGATTATGAACTTGTTTACGTTGAAGATTTTCTGAGGTAAAGTAGTAGAGTCCACCACTTTCATGTGCACTACCAATCACCTTCCCCGAGCTGTGCTCCTGAAAAACACACCCAGAAGAAACAAATTTGACAAGGCAATTAGAATCACTGGTTATTTTGCTGACTGATAACAAATTACATGATAGATTAGGCACATGTAGGACATTGGTTAAAGTGAGTAAAGGTGAGACAACAATAGAACCTTTTCCAGCTATTGCAGACAAGGAACCATCTGCAATTTTAACCTTTTGATGACCAGAACAAGGAAAATATGTGGAAAACATGTATGAAGATCAAGTCATATGATCGGTGGCCCCTGAATCAATGATCCAAGGGTCGGATTTATCTAATTTAAGGTTAAACGCTGCTGCATAGGTACCTTTTTGAGCTAATGAAGATGAAGGATCAGATGGGCTTTGGTTCAGGTTATTAGCAAACTGATGTGTACTCAGGATACGACGCAATTGCTCTAAATTTTCCTTGATGAATGAGTTGTCACTGGAGGATAGATAAGCATTAGATTCTTCTGAAGAGACCTGGAAACCACCTCTGGAATTGCGCTGTGACCTATTTGTTGGTGTAAAGTTAGCTGGTTTGCCATGTAACTTCCAACACTTAGCTTTGACATGCCCAATCTTGTGACAGTAGTCACAAACAGGTCTGTTCTCTTTCTTTTGAAATAGTTGGGGTGACAATTCTGGCTTCTCATCAGCTTTTGAAGTGGCTAGCGCTACAGTTTCAGCATTTGATGAAATTTCAGCATCAAGCATCACATGCCTACGGCTTTCTTCTCTCCTAACTTCTGCAAATGCTTCCCGTGTGCTGGGCAGTGGGTCTTTTCCAAGTACTCGACCTCGAACTTCATCAAGTTCCTTGTTTAGTCCAGCCAGAAAGTCAAAGACCCTCTCCTTCTCGATGGTCTTTTTATATAAAGCACTATCTGCTGCGCATTTCCAGGTGTAGTTGCAAAACAGATCGTACTCTTGCCACAGAGTGCTCAGTTCAGTGTAGTACTGTGTGACACTTTTGTCTCCTTGTCGTGTTTTATTTAATTGATTCTTAATCTCAAATTGTTGGCTGACATTTCCCAAGTCTGAGTATGTTTCCTTGACGGCGGTCCAGATTTCATGTGCACTTGGTAGAAACAAGTAAGCACGACCAACATCTGAATCCATCGAATTCACAAGCCATGACATGATCATGGAGTTCTCAGCTTCCCATCGATCAAGTCCTTCCTCTCCTTCCTCCGGCTTGGCTGTGGATCCGGTGAGATATCCAAATTTTCCCCGTCCTTGAACGAACAATTTGACAGACTGAGACCATTGGAGGTAATTACTCCCATTTAATTTATGGGAAGTAATAGAAATATTCTGAAAAGAATCAGATTGAGATGTGGGATTTGCACCGCCAGTGTGACTGGATTCACTGGTTGAATCGGCGCTACCTGAAGGAGATTTCATGATTGATCAGCGGCTGAAAGAATAGCGGCTGAGACAGATTAGCGGCTGAATGATCAGCGGCTCTGATACCATGAAAGCTAAACTGATTTAGGCGGAATTAATCTTTCATTCAGAGACTGTCAATTTAAATAGAATACATCACAACAACCAACTCCTAAAAAATAGGATCTAAGCTAAAACTATGCTAACAACCCTGACTAAGTACAATAGTTATCTAATTACAGTTAAATAGATATGTACGAGTAAATTTAAAATAGCTAACACATGTTTTATAAGGTGTTTGAGGCGCACACCTTGAGGCACATACTATGAATCTTAAGCCTCTCTGTGTTGGAAAAATGGCACGTCACATGCTTGAGGCGCCAGTTCTGAGATGGAGAATTTGAGACGGAGGCATACGCCTAGGTTCTAACAAGTAAGCACGACCAACATCTGAATCCATCGAATTCACAAGCCATGACATGATCATGGAGTTCTCAGCTTCCCATCGATCAAGTCCTTCCTCTCCTTCCTCCGGCTTGGCTGTGGATCCGGTGAGATATCCAAATTTTCCCCGTCCTTGAACGAACAATTTGACAGACTGAGACCATTGGAGGTAATTACTCCCATTTAATTTATGGGAAGTAATAGAAATATTCTGAAAAGAATCAGATTGAGATGTGGGATTTGCACCGCCAGTGTGACTGGATTCACTGGTTGAATCGGCGCTACCTGAAGGAGATTTCATGATTGATCAGCGGCTGAAAGAATAGCGGCTGAGACAGATTAGCGGCTGAATGATCAGCGGCTCTGATACCATGAAAGCTAAACTGATTTAGGCGGAATTAATCTTTCATTCAGAGACTGTCAATTTAAATAGAATACATCACAACAACCAACTCCTAAAAAATAGGATCTAAGCTAAAACTATGCTAACAACCCTGACTAAGTACAATAGTTATCTAATTACAGTTAAATAGATATGTACGAGTAAATTTAAAATAGCTAACACATGTTTTATAAGGTGTTTGAGGCGCACACCTTGAGGCACATACTATGAATCTTAAGCCTCTCTGTGTTGGAAAAATGGCACGTCACATGCTTGAGGCGCCAGTTCTGAGATGGAGAATTTGAGACGGAGGCATACGCCTAGGTTCTTCTACCAATATTTTTTTATTCCTGACCCAATAAGACTACTTTTCACCTTTGTGGCTATATTTAACATGCACAGTCACTTTATTAGCATATGAGATCAAGTCGTCAGATTGTAAACAATTAAACATTTACATTAATAAAACCGTAAGGTTTCTGTGCAGGCAGAGAGCCAAAATACATGCTTTTTGTTTTTCTCTTTTGTCAGCATTTCCTCTATCTTTCTTGATCGCTCAGCAAGATTTGAGAAGACCAAAGATGTTGGTGCGTCCGGTGGAACCCATAATTGGGGCAGGCGGAACCCAAAGTAGAGATCATCATCGGTGGCATCAATGTTCAAAATTGCGTCTTGCATATATGAGACAGTTTCTTAACATTGCCAATTGTGTATGCCTCATCGTGCAATGAGGCGCAAGCCTCAGTTTTTTACAGACATTTATATATAAAATTACAATGAATGTATTAAAAATAAAACAAAATTATCATTACAAAGAAACAATACCATAATCAAGTCCAACCCAAATGAGGTCAGAAACCCATCAAAATTGTATGTTCAAAGTAGATGGTTTTAAAAGGCAGTTAAAAGGTGGGTTTCAGGGCGTGCCTCAATGTGTAGCGTCTCTAGCAATATGATTTATTTTTATATTACATTTGATGGCTTGTGATGAGTACTTCTCTTTATTTTTAATTGTGTGTATAAAAACAAACACACACACACATATACTTCCTCCGTTCTTTTTTAGTTGCAACATTCCCTTTTTCACGTTTGCCAATGCACAACTTTGACCATCATTATATTTAATTCTCTATTAGTAAAAAAATTTAAAAAAAGATTATGAAACTTCGTAATGAGATGAATCCAACAATATTTTTAAAAAATAATAATTCACATACATTAATAAATAAAATGTAGTCAAAGTAGAGTAAATGAATAGTGTGTAAATTCCAATGTTGCAACTATTATGATACGGAAGATAGTGTGTGTGTGTATATTAATATATATATATATATATATATATATATTACGTCTCAGGTCTACGCCTCATTGTGCAATGAGGCTTACGCATTACGCAATATTAAAAAAACGCCACGACTATGCAATATGCAATTTCGAACCTTGACAGAGACCAGGTATTGAGGGTTAAGTTTTTTGGGAGGATAAGAGGCTTACGCCTCAAAAGTCATGGTGTACGCCTTGAGGCATGCCACAAGGCATTTCTTTGAGGCGGGTTTTTCTTATTTGATTCTTTTTACTGTGTGTGTAACTTAAAAGAGGCCCAGTAAATTTTAATTAATTAAATGCGCATACAATGAAACATGTGTCCATATATACTTTACGCAAAGGCTTGTTACGAAGATTCTAAACTTAAGAGCCCTTGAATTTTCAGAGCTAAATTGTGTACGGGCTTCTGATAAACGCAGGTATTGATATCCAAAGTAATATCAATGAAGATTTTAAACTTACGGAAATCCTTATATCAATAAACTTCGGAATCCACTCAAAATAATACGAAGTATGTAGTTATATACGGATACTTTGTAGGGAGTATATGTATAATCTAATACTATATGAATATGAAACTATTGCTAATTACTGATACTAAAAATAGGAAACTACTACTCCCTCTGTTGTAGTTTAAAGTTATCAATACAACTTATTGAATAGATTCAGGATAGGTAAATTTTAATTACTCATTCCAACATATATATATATATTACCAATGAAGACTTAACCTTATCATCAGCCAACCATAGTAAACAGCACAAGAAACCTTCAAATGGGACGGAGGGAGTACTAATTACTACTCCCTTTGTTCCGAAAATGGGGCCCATTCCAAACTTATTTTTTCAAATACAGTCCTATTCAGCCACACAAAAAACTAAATTTATTGAATTCCATGTCAGGAAGTGCCTTAAGCAGGTTAAAAAATGTTAAATTTGGTTTAATGGAAGAGATAAATATAAAATATAAGGACGAGTAATAATCTCGAAGAGTTGTATCATGCTAAAAGACAATTAAGAACCATGTATGATCTCCGCACTTTCAAACTATTTCGAAATCACAGCTCCACTTCTTCTCCCCCAAATTGTGTTTTAGGTTTTGTTAAGAAAATAACACGCAGGTTTTCAAAAGCAAACCCTAAGACTGCTAATTGAAAACTAAAAGACACGCACACAATTACAGTATGACGAGAAATGGAAAAAAACACATACGAAAATAACAAGGTAGATGAAAGCAGTTGCACTTTCTCTGTTGATTTGCTGGGGAAGATGGATTATGGGGACGACGGCGGTTTCCCTTCGAGAGGACGGACTCTCAGTTTCTCACAGCGTTCGCTAGCGTCCTATGACTGACTGCCGCTGGGTATCCTGAAGGACGGGTGTAGGGAAAATAGCGGGCCGACATGAGCTTGCTGTAATATAAGTCAAAGTGTCAAAGGCCTGATTTTTATTAGGCTCGGCCTGTTATGGTGATCCGGTATTGACTAGTCAACCTAATAATCTCTCAGTATCCCTATCAAATATCAAAAATTCCTTTTGTACACGTTTTTGTACCCATCAGTACACGCATGTGTCTGTGAGAGTTTTTTTTTTGTCTGTGAAGCGCGGTCCACAGACATAAGTTGGCTTGTTTTGTCTGTGGAAAATTTCACAGACAAAACAAACCAGCTTTTGTCTGTGGACCGCGCTTCACAGACAAAAGAAAACTCTCACAGACACATGCGTGTACTGATGGGTATAAAAACGTGTACACCAAGAATGATTGATCAAATATTTATCATATAGAACAAAAAGAAAAAATAAGAACTCATTACAACTTTTGATGTAGTAATAACTTAATATAAAATTTTCAATTTTCAATTATACACACAATTTTATCTAGAGAAAAGTTAACTTTTTCAATTTTTCATGAATCAAATTAAAAATACGCAACATGGCTGTCGATTTGGAAAGATGGAGTAATTATTTAATGAGAAAACATTGATATATATCTTATATTTCAAAGGGAAAAAATCACGATATTATACAGAAATAATGATACCAATAATATTGTGAGTTTTAACGAACAAATATAGGACCAATATGAAAAAGGACAAAAAAGTGATCCACTAACAATCAATAGTTTGATATACATCTGTCTAAGCTTTCTTCCGGTACGTCTTTGCTTCTAGTTCGCAGTTGCCCATCAATCCATTGAAGCTCTATCTTTAGGTTTCAGCTCCATCAAACTCCCGACCGGACAACCAGGAGGGTCGCCGCTACTGTCGTGCTACCGCCTATCAATTGTTTTATTATTTTGTTTTAGATGTCAATTTTTTATTAAATCCAAACTTTAATTTTTCAAATTGAACATAACTTTTCTTTAGTTTCTATATACCTATTTTTTTAAAGAGCTATATACCTGAATAAAAAATATCGGTTTCATATTTCTCTTAAATAAACGGTCTTTTATTATAAATAGGGAAAAGGTGCAAATAGGCCCATGTACTAACCAAAAAAGGTCAAATAAGCCCTTATTTAGGAGGCTCTGTCCGGCCATCGCCATTTGGGGTGGTTCCCGGTGGAATTTTTTGATGAAATGTTTTGAGCATCTTATTCATCAAGTCTAGTTTACTCATACCAAATTTCAGCTAAAACTTCATTCGGGAAGGCATTCAAATGAATTCCATGAAGATAACTGCGCTTCTAACTGCACAGTTATTTTCAAGAATTCATTTAAATGCCTTCCCGATTGAAGTTTTAGCTGAAATTTGGTATGAGTAAACTAGACTTGATGAATAAGATGATCAAAAAAATTCCACTGGGAACCACCCCAAATGACGACGGCCGAACAGAACCTCCTAAATAAGGACTTATTTGACCTTTTTTGGTTAGTACATGGGTCTATTTGCACCTTTTCCCTTATAAATATTACTAAAACAAATACAAGTGGTCTTCACTTTCTTTGAGCTTTTTAAAAATGACCTTAATCATATACTACGTACTTCATAGTTTCTTTCTTTCATTTAATATTACATTTACCATTCCAATACTATACTTATATAATTAAGAGTTATTCAATGGTGCACATCACTATCAGTGACTATGAAACGTTTAATCTAAATCTAGTGACTGCATAATTGTTTAGATTATAAGTGATTGTACCGATAGTTAGTAACTTGCTATCACATTCCGTATATAGTGTGCAAACAAAAGTCACTAGTCATGAGTCATTGTGGTGAGATAGGTCTGGCGAAATGGATAATTAATAAGAATCTGGTGTATCTTATCCTGGAGTCATGGAGGCTAAGGTTTCATTGACTGCGGGTAGAGTTTCAGTGGTTGCACTTAAGGTTCCAGTGACCACAACTATGGTTCGAATGATGGCGGGTAGAGTACCTGTGTTTGCGTCTAGGACTCTAGCGGTTGCGACTAGCGTTAGAGCGTTTTTTTTTTCTACGATTTAATTTTGTTAAAGTTGTGGCAGAGTCACTAGTGAGAATTTAATAGTAAGTGTATACGGTGATCACTATTTCGGTGGCAACGTGAGAGAAGTGGGCATCGAGCATTAGGGCGGCAGTGGGTGGGAGGATGGAGGATGCAAGACGAGACAAATACTTTTTTAAGATAGGGATAATTAATATGATGAGTACCTTTTTTGGAAAAACAACAAGTCATATATTAATATGGTGCCATTTTTCTAAATAGACAAGGCTTTTGGTCTCTCCAGATTCACTACCAACCCCATATAGGATGTTTTCTTTTGGACTGAAATTTGCTGGTCTGGTCTGATCCAGACTGTTTAAGTCTGATCTGATCTGAAATGGTCAGGTCTGATCTGATAAATGTATTTTATAACTATACAAGTCTGGTTTGGTCTGGTTTGTTTAAGTCTAGTCTGGCCTGATCTGTTTAAGTCTAAACTGGTCTGATCTGATTTGGTCTCGGAGTGAAAACACTAGAAAACATTTACTGCTATAATTTTGTTTGGCGCGACCGGAAAAGTAACAAACTCGAAGGCCAGTCATTTTAGTTAAAAATTATACTCAACTCTCAAACTCATTATTTCACACAAAAACTGAGACAAAATAACATACAGGCTTTTACACTCGCAAGCTTGCCCGGATTTTAACAGATGCATTTGTATTTTATCTATTATTTGGACCTTCTAAAAAGGACTTTGTTTGATCCACTTTTTGCAAGTGTTGAAGTGTATATTATATTTTGAAAATTATGCTATGTACTCCGTATATCTTTGTTACAAAAAACTGGTTCCCCTTTATTGTAACTGCGAATTCATTTTTCGGAACCAGCATATGATTAATGTTGAAGAGTTGAACTTGAAAGCCAATGACTAAATTAAAACTTTTGAATGAATTAAAAGCATTGTTTGAATGATTATAATTGTATTCACGACACTGTATTCAATTCAAGACACTGAAATCAGCATATGAAAGCATCAAAGCGCAAGTAGTCAACCTTAACTAACAGTAAGAACAGCTCCACAACTATGATAGCAAACTCCATGGTAGTCACCAGTCAATCAATAATCTCAAACGAACATAAAAAACGTGCATCGATCAAGCTGAATTGATTTTTTATTTTGCATCTCGTATGAAAAATGTGTATCATCCCCAACCAACCAAAACTAGAGGTTGTGTAATGCCAATGTAGACGAAGAAATTCCTAAACCTATCTCCTATAATCAAATAGCATAGCTTTTTAACACTTTTAGACAGTCCACACATACTAGGTATAGATTATACTGGCCTATATCATGCATAAATTTCAAAGCTTACTGCCTTACGGCTTACTATAATACTATCCGTAAAGTTATGTTTCTTTGAATATCTTTTTTATAAAATTTAATCATCTCTTCTCCTTCCATGGTTGAATATTGTTCATTTTGAAGTAAAAGATTATCTTCATACCTTGTTCAAGTAAGGTCGTAGATTATCTTCATACCTTGTGAGCAATTCCTATGAAAAAATAAGGAATCCTTTAAAAAAAAGACTAGTGGATTATATTATTATTCTTCAGTATTGAAATCCAGATCCATTCATGCTTCTATAATGCATGATTGCATGTGATATTATTTGTTTTTGCTTTTAAGTCAACGTATTCTTATTCCTTGTGTTTAGTTATTGCATTATGATTTCAATCTCATATTCTCACTTGCAAGCAAGGTATATCTCATCCGTGGAATCTTGGATCAGTGGACAGTGGATCTGTGGATGTAGGAACATAACTTCACGATTAATCTTGTGCTATGAGAATAGTCGAGTTTAATGGAGATTTTTTTAGGAATAGTTTAATGGAGATTTATACACACAAAAAACGAGTTCATACAACCATACGGCTATACCATGATAGTGGACAAGAAAGACTCATAAAAGATGATAGAAGTACAATACACTATGAAAATGGACAAGAAAAACTTTATTTGTAAAATTCAAATATTAAAACTGACGAGTTTAATTTATTCCAATGATATTAAAATCCGAATCAATCAATGACTATTTTTATTTAATTATTAAATCTATAGAATTAATCATTAAATCTCGTTATAAATCACCAAATAAAGGACAGGAACTTACTTTTGGATATGATAACACTTCTTGTCTTCATACTTGCAATTTGCAAATCTAGTAGTCTCAAATATTACGTAAAAGAACCGATCACACCGGCACACGCACATAGGAGCATTGAGGCACTACTATTTAGAATAATTAAATAGTAAAAACATTAGGAAAAGAACATGCTCACTAACCGAGTATAAACCAAATCAGCCTTGAACTGAAAGAATACATTCCCGAAAGGGGGGAATATTTTAAAGAACATCAAGAACTATAAAAGTAAAAGAAAAATGGAATTCTACATCTATCGGACTGTTTGGTCAAAGCCAAGATACAGACCAACAATGAACGGAAACAATAATGATCCACCTGAATCCGACATCTATATCCTGACTATAACCCAGAATCCTAGACATTCTCGCAACATGATAACACACTCTTAATGTTATACTAATATTGAGGAAAAATAATTACCAAGCAATGGCAAGGTACATGGTGATGAAGCTGTTTATTCATCCCCGAGCACTGTATAAAGTTTAATCTGAGAAGTATAGTCAGAAGAAACTTCACATCACAGTTCTACAAGTAGGTAACCACTTTTGGCACTTATCGCATCACTGATTCTTTAACAAACGAGCGTCCACCCGCTCTGCAAGAATCAAAAATCAAAATGAAATTGAATTCTAAGGTCTGTTGAGAACCCTATAGCGCATAATGAGCCTACATACTGGATATGGAGAAGGATTTTAACTCCAACTTACGAGTACTTCAGGTGCACATTCATGAATCTAGCATTTTCTTTGCTTTGTGACAATTCTAAAGAGCCTTCAATAACTTGATCTTGCTCAACGTCGATTGGATCATAGAAGTATATTAATGTCTGCAAAATTTAGTAAGCAATAAGCATGTTGATTTTTTCCCACATTCCACTACCTCAAAATAGATATGCCAGTTGCCACAAAGTACTAGTAGAAGAGCATTAAATGAGAATGTTATATATCTCATTCATATTAAATTTAAAATAGCCAAATACAATATAATTTTACAAATATAATACGTACATGATAATATAAAATGAAAGTAGAAAGCAAACCGGACCAAACAAACCCAGTATCTCACTCAAAACTCAAAAGTAGGGTCTGAGAAAGTGAGATGTATGCCTACGTTACCTATACCCCAAACAGCAGGGGAGCTCTTTCTGATGAGACCCTCGGCAAGTAAGAAAAGATAACATGGGTAGTATAAAAAAGTAGATTACAAATGTTAAGCAAAAAGTCATGAAAACAAACACAGAAACAGGCACCTAGACATGGGCACATGGCTAAGAGGGTAATAGACTCATCATCATCATTATCATTACCCTAGTGCCGCAAAGGCTCCCACCTACAGTGGGGTAAGGGGGAGGGGGTCGGATGTACGCAATCTTACCCTGTACTAAAGCACAGAGAGACCGTTTCCGGATGACCCATAGTGAAAATTCGCGTTGAAAATTGCATGGACTGACTACTGTTTCATAACAAAGAAGAGTTTAGTACAGGGGTAAGACTAATAGCCCCAAATCCTATTGTTGAAATATAAACTAAAATGATATGGAGAGAAGGATTTTCTGTGTATTTCATTGAAGGGTTAAGTCCCTATAAATATACATTACAAATAGAATATTCCTATACAAGATTCTATACAATAATAATATCCTAAAGTATATTCCTAGAATATTCTGAAGCATATTATAATATTCTAAAGTATATTCTATATCTTTCACACTCCTCCTCAAGTTGGAGCATAGATATTTATCATGCCCAACTTGTTACATAAATAACCAACTCGGATCCCATTTAGTGCTTTAGTGAACAAATCTCCAAGTTGTTCTCCAGTCTTCACATATCCCGTAGAGATCAATCCTTTTTGTATCTTCTCTCGAATAAAATGACAATCAACCTCAATATGCTTTGTTCTCTCATGAAATACTGGGTTGTTGGCAATGTGTATGGCAGCTTGATTATCACACCACAATTTAGCAGGCATTGGTGTCTTCAATCCGATTTCACCCAATAAATGGCCTATCCATATGATCTCACATGCAGATTGTGCCATAGCTCGGTATTCTGATTCGGCACTCGAACGAGAAACCACACTCTGTTTCTTACTCTTCCAGGATACTAGGTTTCCTCCAACAAAGACACAATACCCCGAGGTAGATCTTCGATCATCTTTAGATCCTGCCCAGTCAGCATCAGCAAAACATTCTATTCTCATGTGGTCGTGGTTTTGATAGACAATCCCGCGTCCTGGTGTTCCCTTCAAGTAACATAATATATGTTCTACAGCAGCCCAATGGTCAATGGTCGGAGATGACATATATTGACTTACTACGCTCACAGAGTAAGCAATGTCTGGACGAGTGACTGCGAGATAGTTAAGCTTTCCAACCAATCTTCTGTACCTTTCTGGGTCTTCGAATGGTATGCCTTCTGAAGTGAGTTGCACATTGGGAACCATGGGAGTTGTGTTTGGCTTTGCTCCCAATTTCCCTGTTTCAGTTAGTAAATCAAGTACATATTTACGTTGAGATAGAAATATGCCTTTCTTACTTCGTGTTACCTCAATACCCAGAAAGTATTTCAATGAGCCTAGGTCTTTTGTTTGGAATTGGCTATGAAGAAAATTCTTAAGAGCCAAAATACCTGCAGTATCACTTCCTGTAATCACAATATCATCGACATACACCACAAGCAATGTGATACCCGCTTTCGTTTTCCTGTAAAAGACAGAGTGATCTGATTGACCTTTTATCATTCCAAACCGTTCAATGGATTGACTGAATTTCCCAAACCATGCACGAGGACTCTGTTTCAGACCATAAAGAGATTTGCGAAGTCGACAAACTTTCCCATACTCCCCCTGAGCAACAAATCCCGGAGGTTGCTCAATATAAACTTCCTCCTGAAGGTCACCATGCAAGAATGCATTTTTAATGTCCAACTGGTGTAAGTGCCAATCATGAGTTGCAGCGAGTGAGATAAGTAACCTGACAGATGTTAATTTAGCAACAGGAGAAAAAGTGTCAGAATAATCAACACCATAGGTTTGAGCATAACCCTTTGCAACCAATCGAGCTTTCAATCGAGCAACAGATCCATCTGGATTAACCTTAACAGCAAAGACCCACTTACATCCAATAGATTTCTTCCCTGAAGGCAAGTCTACCAAATCCCAAGTACCATTAAGATCCAAAGCATTCATTTCCTCTACCATGGCATGACGCCATTCAGGATGAGACAAAGCTTCTTTAACAGATTTGGGAACAGAAATAGAATCAATGGAAGCAACAAAAGAACATGAGGCAGGAGATAACTGACTGTATGACACAAATGAGGAAATAGGATGTGTACAAGACCGTGTACCTTTACGTAGTGCTATCGGGAGGTCAAGATCAGATGTAGAGACAAGATCTGAAGATGCAGGTACTCGTTCAGGACATGAGATCGAAGTCGGACCACTATCAGGATATGTAATCACAGGTGTCACAGGTGGGGAGTGATCTTGTGCTTTGTGTCGACGGGTGTAAACCAAGTGTACCGGAGGTCTAGGGTCAGGAACAGTGGCATTCGGCATAGTTACTGAAGGTGTGGTCTCAGGTATAGTAACTGTGTAAATGAGTATTTCATCGTTGTCCTCATGAATATCTGTCTTGGATGATGAAAAAGGTGTATTTTCATGAAATGAGACATCAATAGAAATAAGATATCGACCTGTACTTGGACAAAAACATCTATACCCCTTTTGAACTCGAGAATAACCTAAGAAAATACATTTCAATGATTTGGGATCCAACTTCGTGCGATGAGGGTTAACATCTCTAACAAAACAAGTGCAACCAAATATTTTAGGTGGAATGGGAAAAAGTTCTTTATTTGGAAAAAGGCATTGATAAGGAGTTTTACCCTCCAAAACAGAAGATGGCATACGATTGATCAAAAAACATGAAGTAGACACAGCATCAGCCCAAAACTGTTTAGGCACATTCATTTGGAATAGAAGAGCTCGTGCAGTTTCTAACAGATGTCTATTCTTTCTTTCAGCAACTCCATTTTGAGGAGGTGTGTCTACGCATGAAGTTTGATGAATAATGCCATGTTGAAGCATAAAAGATTTAAATGGAGCAGATAGATATTCTTGAGCATTGTCTCCCCTTAACACACGAACAGGAACATTAAATTGAGTTTTAATTTCAGCACAAAATGCAGAGAAATGAGTAAATAACTCGGATCGACGCTTCATAAGATATAACCATGTCATACGAGAATAATCGTCAACAAAAGTAACAAAGTATTTGAAACCAGATTTGGACACAACCGGACATGCCCCCCAAACATCAGTATGGACAAGATCAAATGGAGCATTTGCTCGTTTATTAAGTCGGGGACTTAAACTAGTGCGATGATGTTTTGCAAATTCACATGACTCACATTGTATAGATGACACCTTATTAAACTGAGGATATATTTGTTTCATAAGTGTGAGAGATGGGTGTCCTAGTCGGTAATGAGCCTCTAACAAAGTTCCAACCCCGAGACAAGAGATACCTTTTGTTATTGATGTATCCAAAATATAAAGGCCAGCCGACTCATGTCCTTTACCAATAGTCTGCTTCGTTAACAGATCCTGAAACACACAGTATCCAGGAAAAAATGTTACAGAACAATTTAGAGTGCGCGTGATTTTACTGATGGAAAGCAGATTAAACGCAAAATTTGGAAGACTCAAAACAGGTGATAATGGTAATGTAGAAGTTGGGACAACAGTACCGGATCCAAGGACGGGTGAGGTAGACCCGTCAGCTAAAGTGACACTAGAAGTAGGTAAATATGAATGAAATGATGAGAATAGACTAGGATTACCGGTCATATGATCTGTGGCACCTGAGTCAATGACCCATTTCGAGGATGATGAAACAAGACATGTGTTTGAAATACCTGAATTAGCAACTACCGAGATAGGGACAGAGGAATGCTTTAGAGATTCTTGGTAGCAAATAAATTTGGCATACTCGTCTACAGAAATAGCAATTGATCCATCAGAGGAACTGGTAGCGGAAGCGACATGAGCAAGTTGATTTCCTTGATTTTTGAATAGCAATTTTCTGCATTCTTTGATCAAGTGTCCGGGCTTCTTGCAGTAATTGCATATTACTCCTCTGTCAAATTGACCTGTACGAAACATTTTTTTTTTTTTTTTTGCTTTTTTTTTTTTCTTTTTCTTTTTTTTTTTTTTTTTTTGTGTGTGTGTGTCGTGCAGACTTAAGGTATCAAGTAAATTAGGGTGACTGAAATAATATTTGTAGGCCTAAACTTACATAAGTACAAGAACCAATCGTAGGCGTACGTTGGTTGCTGAACAATCACACCCCAACTGAAATAGACAGCCTGGGAAAGAACGTACAAGGAGGCAAGGAGCCTCACAGGGTCCACGTTCAAGCAGCCACACCAGATTAGCAGGTTTCACCCTTGCTATGAAGCACCCACGGGATTTTGTCCAAGTACGAGTGAGACCTCCAAAATTAAAATTAAGGATACCTGGAAAGAGGAAGCACGTGCGGTAGAGGATACGACGGCGAGCGTGGTGATGGATCCGATCGAAAATCTGGCCGGCGATTACACGACACGCGCCGGCGCATGAGTTGAGATCACCGAGCTGTGGCGGCGCGTGCGGATTACTCGCGTATAGTATGGGTGTCGGACTTTGGTTTCTGGGTCGTCGGAGGCACCCGCACCACCTGGGTACGGTGATGATGAAATGTGTGATCCGAAACTTTCTGGTGGGCAGACTGTATGCGAAGAAATTTTCTGGGAAATTAGCTCAGGCTAATTTATTTTCTGGAAAATTAGACTGGTGCCTAGAGGTTCTGAAGAATCTGGGAAGAAATAAAAAATCTGAAATTCCTGAAGAAAGAATTTGGAGACAGACTGGTGTCTGAAGGTTCTGAATTATCTGAAGACTGAACTCAGGTTCTTGAAGAAAGAATCCAGTCTGAAACTTAAATTGAAATCTGAAAAACTAAACTAAAATGGAAGGCTCTGATACCATGTTGAAATATAAACTAAAATGATATGGAGAGAAGGATTTTCTGTGTATTTCATTGAAGGGTTAAGTCCCTATAAATATACATTACAAATAGAATATTCCTATACAAGATTCTATACAATAATAATATCCTAAAGTATATTCCTAGAATATTCTGAAGCATATTATAATATTCTAAAGTATATTCTATATCTTTCACACCTATAAGGTCACAAGCATCATAATTTGGCATCTCCACAAACTCCTATTAGAGATCGTGTAATCGGAGGTTCAAACCTGCTACAGCTGCTCATTCCACATCCTCCTTGGTCAGCCTATCCTCATACCCACCAAAACTCTCCTCATTCATATCGTGCATCTATGTGACGTATGTGTCCGAATCATAGCGATCCTCTCTTCCTTTTCACTCAGTATAAGACCTTATGCAATGCTCAGCCTGGAAAACCCATAAGTGTACTATCCAATATGGCAGAGACACATGTGACTACCACAACATTTTCCTCTATGTCATTTCCTATATTTGCTCATGCGGCTTCTTTGTTGCCCAACACTCAGATAAGTATTAAGACAGGCTGGGTGAGTGAGGCGGTACCTTGTAAAATATCCACTTCAGTTTTAAAGGGACATCCTTGTCACACAACACTACTGCAATAACCCTCTCCTTTAACCAGTTTGCATTAATACATTGTGCTGACTTCTAACCCCATCCTTATTGTGTTTCCAGCCAGAACTGCAAAACATCCCTTTGCTTCCAAAGCTTGCTCTCAACCGCTCCATCTTCACGTACATCACCTTTTATTTCAGCCACCCGTGCAACGTCATCAGCAAAAAATTAAAAATCACAGCGAAGAGAATGGATATAGCCCTACTTTCAACGAAAACAATGTGTTCCCCACAGGACCCTGAAACTGCTCGCGCCGACAGATTTTGAATTGCCCCCGTGTAAATCCATCAGACACCACTCTTTCCCGTGCAAGTGGACTCATAAATATCATTTTCAACTAAATACATGTGGTAAAGCTCATGATGATAGAATATATGAGTAAAGCTCATAATCTAGGATAGTTTAGTTATGCTAAATATAGTTCAATCTATAATTGGTAACAAACAATCCAAACTTGTAGCATGTTGTTTACCTACCTAATCAAGTATACTTTAAAAAAACCAATACTGCCAAGCAAAGGGTTATCAAGAGCTAGTGATAGTTCATGGTGGAAACAACATTTATCTCAGTATAACAAGCAAGGGATGAAAAGGTGATTTTTATCATCATAGCCCTTTTGAAAGGAGATTTGACATGCAGTTTTTTGCATCATATGTACAGAAACAATAAGCACTCAGTTATGTATTTATATAAATTAAATGAAGCACCTGCTGCCAATGTGTTGGTGGGTCTTCTGGTGCAGTAGACAGCACGAGGGAATCATTGGGATTAGCACGCTTCTTTCTCTGTTTCTCAGAAACATTACCGTTACTAATAGAACCCTCGACCAATGATGAAGGTGTGTCAATGTTAGATGGAAGTATTGCAGGGCCGCTGAATTCCACATCAAACCAAAAGCCAAACCCATGAAACGGTGCTGGATTAAACAGGACAACAATAATCACCATGGGAAAACAAACGAACAAACAGTGAGCAATAACATATCTTCCTGGCCAAATAGCTAATAAACATGTTGATCCTTCATAGATCCAAGATTGACTGGATTGCTCAACAAGGATATAAGCCACTTCGGTAAAATCACACTGAATGAATGAGTCTAACCTGTTAGCTAGTTCAACCTAACATCACATTAACTACCAATCTACCATTATCTGTAGGTTTTTCTGATGTGGGACTCTAACACACACCTTCAACTGCACAACCAGGTCATTTTAAATCTAGTCAGAAGTTCACTCATAATTTTGACTCCCCGAAAACTGAAGCTCAAACACAGCAGCTACACTAAAAGAAACCACGTGCCACCGAAATTTTCTATGGGGGTGTTTAGATACATTGGCCACAAGGTAGTATTTTTCAAGTCGTTTAGGTAATTGGGCCTAGGATCACAATGTAGGGCTAATGACCAGGCCACGGACCACTGTGACAGGCTGTTGAAGCCTGAGGATGGTACAAATAGCTCTGATAGCATGATAAAATTCAGGATTGGGTTACGGTCATTAAACAAGGCAATAGGAAACTTGGAACACATAAACTCTAAAAGATTGAATTTCAATATCCTAGCTAGTTCAGCCCTAAGTTTAATTAACTCACACAAGCATTGCAAATGTACCTCGCATCATTGACTGAAACCGGAAACTTGTTTTAACATTTTCAAGCTCGTGAGTAGTCACTGTATAGCAGTCTACATTCTTTACCTGGCATTAAGTTGAGCATAAAACAACTGGTAATGCAAAATGGAGAGAAAAGAGTCCTTTAATGAATGATCTCAGGAGATTTTCTACTGCTTCATATGTTTGTGTGTATATATATAGGATTAGACACACACACAAATATATAAGTATATGATAAAAGTTGTCCGGAACCGCCATCTGGCCGCCACCATTTGAGGTGGTTTCTGGTGGAGTTTTTGATGAAACTAGCGTACCACCCGGGGCATGCCCCGGTATTGTCACTGATATAAATGAAAATAATAAGTATCAATAGAGGATCAAATTATTTACAGAATTTGTTAAGAACATCTTTGATCTTTAATGTTGAAAAATGATGTGTTTATTGATATTTTGAAAAAGATAATTTTAAAGAAACGATTTGTAAACATTCATTATTATTATTATTATTATTATGATCATCATCATCATCATGTTTTTTGTTATGATTAGTATTATGATAATTATTATGATAATTATTCTGATCATTATTGTTACTCTTAATATTACTATTACTGTTACTGTTACGATTACGGTTACGGTTACTGTTATTTTTACTCTTACTCTTACTGTACTGTTATTGTTACTCTTACTCTTAGTTTTACTCTTACTCTTACTGTTACCATTACTGTTACTGCTACTGCTATTGTTATTGTTATTGTTACTATTACAGTATTACTATTACAATTACAATTATTATTATCATTATTTAAGTTTTAGAGCTATTCAAAATATGTGCATTGTTTTAATTAATTTGAAGTATATGCAAATGACATTGGTACACTTTTTTTTGTTGGTGGGTTAGCAAATTACACTACATATACATATAAAATGAATCAAATTCATAAAATTGAGATAAATGTTAATTGTCCCAGGAAAAGTGATAGCATTTGATTGAGAATGTTGCGGTTACCGTAAGAATTTATTTTGAATCAGTTGAATTACACTTAATTCAAATTTACTAATTAGGTGTCTAGCAATTATTTATCTTCTACTATACACCTAATTAAGATTCATTTATTTGCTTTTAGGCTGTAGTCAATCACATTAATTAACATATATAATAAAGTTATTAAATTATGGACCAAACTATCACGAAAAATTTCTATAGAGAGATTATCTATTTTGGTTATGATTTTGGGAAAAGGGTTTATCTATATTCCCTCCCTCTTTAGTAATGAAAGCTTCTAATCATTTTGTAAAAATATTTATGATTTCCAATGGAAGTTAAATCTTATTTAGTTTCACTTTTTTTGTTTGAACATATCTATGAAAGTGATTTCAAAATTTCAAATTGTATAAAATATTAGATTAAATCAGTACTGATTTTTTATATCAATTATTTCTGAGGTCAATTAGATGGGTTTTAAATGCATTCTATCTATTATTAATTAACAATTTTAATAATGATCAAAATTGTTATGCATTTTTTAAATTTAGGCTGATTTCAACCTATTTTGTACGGGGTTTTAAATTTTATATGTATGACTTCTAAGCTATATATTTATAAAGTTAACGAAATGGGTTTGAATAACTTTTAGGGAATCCAAACAATGATACGTTTAGGGACATTGTGCTAAATAGAAGTAAAAAATGTTATAGAATTCCAAAACTGGACTGCTGCGTTTTTATTTCCGAAATAAGAGTTGTTACTGTCATGATGGTGGTAAAAATTGTCATGTTACTCATTCTTCGGAAAGAAAAAAATATCAATCATATTTTGAAATTGTAAAACCTATTACCTCCTATTTCGAGAAAATTCTCATACAATTATACAAATAATTAAATATACTAATTTAATACTCCGTATATACTACGTATTTATCAAAGTTAGGCTACTTGATCTTCCATATTTGTTTCCTCACTTGGACTTGGTGAGTAAAATGATGATGGCTGTCACATTTCTTGGGTTCAAATAAACTTCAAAGCAACATCATATATTTAGTTAAACAGAAATTTTCTAGTAAAAAAATAAATAAATAAAAACTGAAATTTTCTAGTCTACTCTGGTTTGATAAATGTGTGGTCTATGTATATTTTACAATTGTCGAAGTATCTCTTGGTATGATCTGGTCTGATTTAATCTGGTGTAATTTGAACTGGTCTGGTTTGGTCTGATATGGTTTGATCTAGTCTGAAATAAGTCCAATTAAAAACATCCTTATTCTCCAAATAAAAGGTTTTTTTAAGACTCCAAATAAAAGGGTTGTTCTTACGTTTCAATAATGAGAGAATTCCCTAAATAGGAGTAAAAACGTTTTGAAATTCCAAAATAGGAGTATCATGTTTTTTATTCCCTAAATAGGAGTAAATTTCTGCCAGGTTTGGCATTACAAAGCTTTAAACATGGCATTTTTTTCCCAAACGTGACAGATTACTCCTATTCAGGGAATAAAAAACATGATACTCCTATTTTGGAATTTCAAAACGTTTTTACTCCTATTTAGGGCAATTTCTGTTCAATAAATTGTCAAGTTGCTAATTCAATTTGGGAGTTGTTTTAATTAATTCGTAATGCAAAATTTTCTTCAATATTTATTAATAGCCGTATTAATAATAATCTTTATTAAATTTATATCCAAATTAGACTCCTATTTGGTATCGAACAAATAGACGTAAATTTGATTCCTAGTGGTAACTAAATGTATATTGAGTCCTATTTTCATGTGTCTTTAAGTGGGTTAGACGTGAGATAAGATGGTGATCTGAGCTAAAATTTTGGTTTGTTGAAATTAATTAAATGCTTTTAAAATAGTGATAATATATATTTTTGTTGACCAATAACAGAGTGACATGTCAGCTTTTCTTAACTGTGTTTTACTATATAAAACAATAGATTTTGTGAGCATGTTCTTCATGAAGTGTAGATTATGTCCACAAAATTTCAGCTTAAAATTCGACCGGGAGGTCAGTTAAATAAATTATTGAAAAACACTAAGCCAAAATATATACTCCCTCCGTATTTTTTTGTTTGCTACACTTTCCTTTTTTGGATGTATTCAAAAATTTGCTACACTTTCTTTCCTTTTTTAATAAGTTTTTCCTTTAAAAATACTCAACTACCCTTACTTCTTCTACTTTTTATCTTCCCTTTCATACTTTTCCACCATCTCTCCTACTTTTTCTACACTATTCATTACCCCTACTATTTCGCTCTTAAAAAATGTGCCAACACCTATTGCATCAAACAAAAATTGCAGCAAACAAAAAATACAGAGGGAGTATAAAAATGCATTGTTTTTCAATTAATTATTTAACTGACTTCCTGATTTTAAACTGAAATTTTGTGGACATAATCTATACTTCAGGAAGAATATGCTCACAAAATTTCATCAAAAAACTCCACCGGGAACCATCTCAAATGGCGGCGGCGGGACGGCAATTCCGGCCAGAAAGTCCTGAGGAGAACTTTTCTCCAAGTGGATGTATATAAGAATAATAGTAATACACATATATGTGTATATATTGCTTCATTATCTTTTTATCTTATCATTTTTGTTTTTATTTTATGTTGTCTTTTTATCTTTTTTTATGATTTTAACTTTCTTTTAGCTCCAATTTCATATGTTGATAAGTTGATTCATGATAGCCGACCCCAAACTCTTTTGGGACTAAGGCTTGGATGTTGTTGTTGTATTATTTGCAAAATGCATAACATTCAGGAATTATAAGAGCCGTTTTATTAGAGGGGAGTTTCAAAAATATTACTGAAATGAAACTCATTTACAAAAATGCGACTAAAACTTATTACAACAGTGTCATGGTCACTTGAGTGTAAAAGTTCAGCATAAGTTACTACACTTAAGAAGTCACATTTTTGTAAACAACCTTCATTTTAATCATAAATATGTAATAAATATGTAATTAATTCTTTTTATTGCCAAAAAACACATCGATGAATGAATAAATAAAATTAACAATTACATAACCCAATAATAATAGAGAGGAAGGTTTGAGGAGCAGCTACGCGACAAGCAACCGCCCAACTAGCCCCTAATGACTTTTAAAACATTGTCCAAAATCAAAAGAGTAGTCTTACACAAGTGGTACCTAAAGGCTTCCGCTAGCTTTAAATGCAGAAAAAATCAGTATGGCATCAAAAGATTTAGTGGAAAATTTCATCCACATATGTCTATAGAGCTTAAAGCATACTCTCTCTGTATTTTAATATTTGCTACACTTTCCTTTTTGGATGTATTTAAATGTTTGCTACACTTTCCCTTTTTGGTAAGTTTTTCCTTTAAAAATACTCAATTACCCTTACTTTTTCTACACTATTCATTACCCCTACTATTTCATCCTTAAATAATGTGCCCAAACCTATTGTAGTGAACATTAAAATACGGAGGGAGTATAATTCTTCAGATTTACAAAGGAAATGATATCCCAAATTGCTTAACATTAGGGAAATGAAATTTCCTGACACAATGAACACATGATAGAATTGACTGATTGAATGGAGCTAGGCTCACCACATGGGGCCATGTCAATACATTTTCACCGGATATCGTTTCCACAGATGGTTCTTCAAATGCACATTGCTTTGCTAATGGCATTATAGCAGACACTGCAGGAAATCATAATTAAGACTGAGATTTCAAAGAAAAGGGGATTCTAGCATATCATCAAGAGATGGACTCTTCCATATAAAAAATCATCAATCAAAATTCCCTCTGTTAAGTAGAGGTGGAGCTCAATGCATTCTCAAAAGAACATAATGCATGTGAATCTTACTGCATATACTCACTGTCTATCCCATACACATTGCGCCAAAAATCTATGCTAGCACTGTATCTATCTGGATTTGTCACAGGTGCCATATACAACTGGAGAGAGCAGAAATGAGAGAGAAAGTGTTAACAATGTCTCGGCAGTTGTATGTCTCGTGCATTTGTCTATGGAAAACAAAGCATAAGCGTCATTTTAAATAGCCTTTATATGAAAAGGTAAATTCTTAAACCATTTGATAAACAAATTAAAACATAGTAAAAAGTAAAAACAGTAATGTCCACTGGAATTTTTCCACTGGAATGGGCATAAAGTACCACACTACCTATTGTTTTTATAATTTCATTTGTTTATTAACAAGCAGATAATGCTGTACTTTACTACATGCTGTTTTTTAACTAAATGTTTTTTCATTTAAACTACTAATTACTGAACACACTTTTCAGTAGTGGTGGGCTACACTGTTTACTGTTTTTAATCTTAAATTGTTTTTTACTCCCTCCGTCCAACTATCTTTGCCCAATCTTTCTTTTTTCATCTGTCCCACTAAGTTTGTCACATACCATATTCGGCAATACATGTACGGATCTAATTCTTTCTTACTCTAGCAGTCTAGCGTACATTACATATTCCATGTCAACCACATAATTCTGCATCTTTTAATGTGTGCCACTTTCTCATGTCCCAGTCTTAGTGGAACAGAGGTAGTAATTAACAAGGCAAAATGTTGTCAAGTGCAATAGAGAACTTAGTGTTCTCCAACTGTTGCAAAGGGAGCAAATGAATGGAAGAGCAACTGTCTACTCATCTGGTCATTAAAGAATAAATGACCAACTCAAGAATAGATTAGTTTATACTGAATCACTGAGGAGTGAGGACTGGTTGAGATAATGTAGAGAACATTTGAGGAGAAGACAGTATTTGGAGAAGATTTGTATCAATGTAACAACGGACGAGAGGATGATATATTTGGGGTTTGGGGGAAACGATATATTCTAGTATATTTATAATTTAAATGTTCAAGTCTAATTTTGTTCAAAACTAGGTCTAAAAATCCTATGGGCATAACTAAATGCAAGCATAAGCATAACTAATAGAAAAGCCATTAATCATGTTCAAAAATTCCAACCTACAACTCTTGGCTTCTTAGACTCATAGCATGATGATTGTCTAAGACATGCTTCATATTTTCTAGAAAAAAGGTCTCGCAGATAAAACTAGCATATTATTTTTCACTGTAGAAATGGAAGCAAATACAATGGTATGACTGGTGTAAGCTAAACTATTTTGTGAATAATCTAGTAATCGCTGTGTGGAAATATGCTCTTAAAACACAAAGAATATTTTCTTTTAAAATATGGCATTAGCCATTACTTCTGCTATTCCTTTTTATCTTCCTTCTTTCCTTTTTTTGTCTCTAAATCATCTACTTTTTATTTTTAAGGAGGCAGTTTTGTGGTTGATATTGCGTCTCTCTCTTCTAAATAATTTTCAGCTACGTTGTTTGCATTTTCTTGAAAATGGTGCCAAGTTAAAAGTGGAGAATAAAAGGGGCAAAGGGAGTATAAAATTGTAGGATACCCAGATAGGAATAAAAGAATAAAACGTGAATACCGTTGCGCTTGATGGAAGAATAAGACCACCCGGTTTCAGCCAACGGTCTCTAGCGGTTATAACACTGGCCAGCATGCTCTAAAGAGAAGATAAACAAAATTGTCATTTTATACAAAAGATACATATAGAGGGTATTGCAAATTTGCAATCATAAGAGATAGGACATTACATCATGTAGAGTTAACAAAGAATATATAGCACGACAGCATCTGCATGTTTGTAATGTTACCTCATACAGAAGCATGTAACCCATCCATTCTGAAATTATAACATCAACCTCTTCATCTATCTCAACATCCTGCAAAAAACTCAGCATGGATGAACTCATATAATCTAATGTTACTAAAATTACATAGGCAAACTAATAATACACAGATGTTCTAACTATGCACACATTAGATAATAAAGTTAATGTTATATGGGATATAGTTTTGCTGTTGGTGGCCCATTTTGGGAATTTGAAGTTGAAACTCAGCTCATCCACGTCTCAAAATTCACATAATTTTAGCTGGTACTGAAATTAAAGGGTCAGTTCTCCTTGAACTGTGGACATTGATATGGAGTACATTATTAAAATTGGACACTATTATTGGGCCTCCCAATCAAACTTTAAGTCCTTTAGTGTTCATTCCTTTCTTTGATTCTACATGCCTCTAACATATGAAGAAGCCATGGAGAGTTGGATCTCCCTTTCTTGGGCTCTAGTAACCACTACCTCCGTCCCTTTTATATTGGGACGGAAGAGGGTGGCACGAGTTTTAAGAAAAGTGGGTTTGTGTGGTTGATATTAATTGATAAAGTAAGAATAAAGTAAGAATGATTTTGAGCCACACAAACTTTACCAAATATGGTATGGGACAATTTAAGTGGGACTTCCCGAAATGGTAAAACGGGACAATATAAATGGGACGGAGGGAGTATGTCTTTTGGAATCATTAAAGGGCATTATGGTTGTGTTTAGACCTCACCACAAGAACAAATGCTACAATAGACATCCACAGCGCACATGCTTAAATTAATGGCAACACCCCTCCCACCACAAACCGTTTTTTTGTTACAACAGTTTGACTCTCATGTTTGACAACATACAAATTTGACAATTAATATATTTGGTCATACTCACAAAAACAAAGTCATGATTCGTACTAACATGACACCAATTCAGAAGTCATAACTTTTAAGTCTTAAATAAAAAGACTAAAACCTAAATTCAGTTATATTCTAGCACAATTCTCAAGTCAAAACTCTCAAGTATCATTCATCATTAAAAGAGGAGACCATATTCTTTTAGCAATATTAGTTTCAGCATTCCTGGAAACTCTTGAAGTTCCACACTCCATATATATAAAGTATAAATAAATAAACAAATAAATAAATAAATAAATAAATAAATAAATAAATAAATAAATAAATAAATAAATAAATAAATAAATAAATAAATAAATAATTCTAGAAAAGAAAAAAACAAAATAAAATAAAAATGAAGATATAGACTTTTAAATGAAAAGATAGAAGAAGATGAAAACAGAAAGAAGAAATATAATTAAAAGAAAAAGGACGTTACTTCTTAAAAAAGTAGCCATTTCACCTCTGTCTGCCAATCCCTTTTTTCTTCCTTTGACACCGTTTTACCATTTATGTGGAGTGTGAGTCGAACGCAGGAGGAAGTTTTTATTAGTATAGTTTTGCTGTTTCGGTATACTTTCTTTAATACACCTACTATGAAGTGTTTATGTTGCTTTGCCCTATTATTTGGACAAGCTATATCTAATTACGAAATATGGGTTTATTTAAAATAGGACCTAATCTTAGAATTCGATAGATCTGTATTAAAAATTGTAGGTGTTAAATTCGGTTCGGTTCGGTTCTAGTAAAAAAAAGTAGTTGTTAAATTTGGTTCGGTTCAAGTAAAAAAAAGTAGTTATCAAATTCGGTCCGGTTCTAGTTAAATTCGGTTCGGTTCTTACCTTTTTCGGCTCCTTACAAAAAATTATCATCCTCCTAAAATTAACACATTTTACCTTTCAGTTAAATAAAAATATTCATATTTCAAATCATGAAAATCATTATCGAAGTTATGATCATTACATTATACATACATGATATCCTAATGTTTATATATCACAAAAATATCCAAGTGTAAACATTAAACTTAAACATAACAAAAACGTAAAGGTTAAAATTAGGCATCAAATGCCAAACAAAAAGGTTTAATGACTCCAAGGTACATATCCAATAGCAGGTAGTTCAACCCCAAAACAATATTCTTATATTAGTATATCACAATAAGTAAAAAGTACGTTGTAAAAATCTGACCGCTAATAACAATGTAATCAGCAGCAACATTAATTCATTTTTGAGGTGGACTCAAATAACAAATACAATTACAAACAAACTATAAATATAAAAGTGGATTAAAGTAGTAAAATAACAACTACTCGGATTGGCCTAGGCCTAGACACCTAGTCCACACTATATAAGGTATATTATGCAAGACAAGTATTTTTCTCTAGAATTTCCTGACCAAAACGCAGTCTCACCACCATTTGAGGTGCTTCCAGGTAGAATTTTTTATGAGTTTGTGAGCATGTTATACATGAAATGTAGATTATACCCACCAAATTTCAGCTTAAAAATCAATCGGGAGTGAGTTAAATAAATTAATGAAAAACATTGTGTTTTTAGATTTAGTTTGGTGTAATGTATTTCAATAATTTATTTAACTGACTTCTACATTGAATTTTAAGCAAAAATTTGGTGACATAATCTAAACTTTATGAAAAACAAGCTAACAAAATTTCATCAAAAAGTTCCACTCAGAAGCACCTCAAAAGAAGATTACTCGTGCAAATAGGAACCGGTCAAATACTATAGGAAGCGAACCGACAAAAGCAGAAGTCTAAAAATATAGGTACCGAACTGGATAATTTGGTTCGGGTCGGGTCGGTTTTCCCGGTTTTACGATTCCAAGTCACAGGCCTACTTAGAAGCCTTTCCCAGCCCAGGGCGAGAGGGCGACAGGCGTGCACTTTTACGCCTATGCTGCTTATTGCGCTTTGTTTGCGCCTGAAGCATATCACTTCGCCTTGTAAATATTAAGGTGTTACCCATGTTCAACGCCTTGCCTGGTGCACTTAAGCACTCAAGCGAGCGATTTTTACTACACCGGTCTGGAAGATATATGTTTTATGTGTATTTTATTACAACTGCCGATGTTTTGTCTGATACTCTGATCTAATTTGGGACTGAAAAAAATCCAATTAAAACATCCTAAATAACCGTGCCAATTTTGAATGAGAAGCTTATGCCAAGATGGAGGTAGTGAAAAATAAGATTTTTGGAAATTACATAAAGAAAAATACAATACTCCATCCGTCCTATTTTGTAATATACACTTTCTTTTTTGGATTATCCCAAAATATGAACACTTTCCAAAATTGAATTCTACGATCTTTTTACTTTCCCATTTCATCCCTTTACCCATCATTTCACCTTTTACTTTTTTGTGGACTCATCCTATTTTTCTTACTTTTTTAGGTTAAAATGGTCAAACAACAACTTTTCACCTTAATTTTGGGAAAAACTGTCAATTTGGTCCCCGTACATTCACGAAAAAGTCAATTAGGTCCTCGTACTTTTAAAAAGATCAATCAAATCCCCGAACTTTGTAAAAACGTTCAATTGAGTCCATCTGCAGGTTACATGTCGTGTCAGCAGGTCACCTGTTGACGTGGCGCACATGTGGCAACCCAATCAGCAAAAATTTGCTAACGTGGCACACATGTGGAAGTCCAGTCAGCCATTTGTTGATGACGTGGCATGCACGTGGACCACCATGTGTGTGCCACGTCATTGGGTGACCTGCTGACATGACAAGTAACATGCAAATGTACTCAATTGAACGTTTTTACAAAGTTCGGGGATTTGATTGATTATTTTAAAAGTACGAGGACCTAATTGACTTTTTCATGAAAGTACAAGGACCAAATTGACAGTTTACCCCCTAAATTTTCTTTTACCTTTTAGTCTATTTAAAATTTTTGAAATTTGTTTTGTATGATGATATTATTCCTTCGCGAGAAGGTTGAGAAACAAGGATTTCCTGCATATAACTTTGTCAATATGTCTTTGACTTGATATTGTACTCTGAATTAATACTAAATAATTACGCGACGCTATATAATTCATGTCACAAGGCCCAAGTGCCCAACAACATCGCATTGAAATGCACGGTGATGATTATGAACAAATCCATGCATTTTTAATTAAAAGAATGTCAATATATACTCCCATTTAAGAATTTTTGCACATTTCTGATTTCTCCCTAGTCCCTACATTAGGAACATTGTTTTTTGAAGAAAAAACAGCTAGGCTTGTGTCAAGTTATATTGACGGTTCTAAAATTACATACAGGGAACACATTAGGTGCACCAGTCTTTCCCAAGGATTAAAATTCACACATTTGAAAAATCCATACCTCAATCCTCCCATGGAGAACAATGATTGTGTCAGATAAGTTATTGGCCTTCACAACCTCATTCGCCTGATTAGTCATTCAACAGAAGATATAAACAGAGTGAAGTTTAATGTTACAGTGTTATATTTATATGATATTTACTTGTTGCTTACAAATTTCTTGATACAAGTAAAATGGTTGAAAAGAAATGGTCAAATGGAACTTAAAGAGTGAAACAGTTTGGACGAATTACTAGTCTAAATGAACAGGCATGGGCTTATTACATAACAGAAATGATCAGATTCATACATTCAGCTAAGTGATACGCTTATTACATTACAGAAATGAACACACTCGTACATAACAGAAATCCAAAAGATTAATGCAACCATACAATCAGCTAATTGACTAATAGTCTGATAGTGCATGTGGACTGAATATATGGATATTGAATGTATAACTTTCACTTTAGTGTCTAAATGAGGTGTTCACTAAACAATCAATAGATGCAAATAATAAATGGTTAAATAAAATACAATAGATGCATATGGACTGAGCTTTAATTTTTTTGAAAGTAAAAGCCCCATACATGGGTGTTACTATAAATTTGAGTTAGCAATTGTCCAATTAAACAGTTCTCAAGGCTATTACAATTGGTACTTTACTGAATTTAGTCCAAAACTGTGGCCTTCAGTATTTTCCTATAAACATATTACGTAGTATTATACATACGGAAAAGGGGGTAAATGTGTTAGAATTAGAGGTTGAACAGCAAAACATTTCACTACATTTTTTGGGCAACGTGACTACATCAGGGAGCAACATTGCACCCACTCATTTTCACACTCATCACAGTCAAAGAGCAAGACCAATCAGACAGAGGGGCAATGGGGCATGCATAGAATGCTCACTAATACATAGATACTAGAAAGAAAATGTACCTGTATAGCTATATCACTGGCATCTACTGCATATACCTGGGTGTCAAAATAGCTGATTAATAACGGCTATTAGGAGTAGATATTATTCACTGTGTCATAATTTTTTGTTACTATCCAATAAAGAATATATCAATAATTTATAACCAAGTTACATCTTAATTTTTTCACAAATATAGTTTTATAACTGCATATTTCAATGTAAAAAAACAAGCATGACTTTAAGGGGGGTGTCCCCAACATTGATTTGATGGATTTTAAAAGATAGTGGACTTTATGGATTTGAATGGAGTTCTACAAATTCCATGGATTTTATTGTGGAATGCTATGGATTTCAAAATCAAGGAATTATTTGGATTTAATAGACTCTATCTCTATCATTATTCCTTACTACTTGACAAATGGCTACGGCAGTAGGCCTTCTCCATATCCCCTAACAATACCTACAGCAAAAGTGCTCTTGCCTATCTATGTTCGTTCGTAAGCTCATCTCCTTGCAAATCTCAATATTATCATTATCTGAACTATAGACTGTAAATGGCATATATACAGCCCGAAATATGAAAAGATCACGGTCTGCGAGTGACCTTCGGACCTTCTTCATCGTTTCCAACAACGAAAATCAGTTAACTGCTCCAATGAAATTCTGTTCGTGCCCAAGATCCAGACAACCTGCAGTGGCCAACCTTCTCCGCCGATGAACATGGAAGTCTGGTCAACCGCCCTACAGCTCCAGCGAAGTGGCCGGTTGATCTCTCTTCCACACACTTCTCTTTGTCGATCTGTTATTTCTTTTCTTTCATACAAGGATTATGAAATCTGAGGGGTGTGCGTGAGATTTCTAGCTGAATGTTTGTATGTTGAATTCCATGGAAATCTATTAAAATCCATCCAAACAAATAATAATAGAAATCCATAGAATGTTTGAGGACACCAGAATTTTCATAGACTCCGTCCAAATCCGAATCGAGAACACCTAAATTCCGATGGAATTCTAAAATCCTTTAAAATCCGTAAGAATCCATACTGGGGACACCCCCCCCTAAGTGAATTCTGCATATGGAATTGAAATAATGTGGTAATTGTAAGTGAATATTATGTTGGATTGGTTACTTTACACTTGTACCACTGAGGAAAGAAGAGGCTTCCATCCAATTTACATGACCGAACAAATTGTTATCTTGTTTATAACATTTGATTGGTCAAAGTGAATAGATAATAGACAACTACTAAAAAATTGAATATTTTGGTACAGTTCAAAGAAGTATCAACAATTTAAGAAGCTTGTAGGTACCAAGCATGCTTTTTGCTTTCATCACAGACATGGCAATGCCTGCACCGAAGCTTTGTGCATTGAAAAAGTTATTTTTAGATCTCCTAAAACTCCAGCTAAGTATAAAAGTGTTAAATGTTAAACCTTCAAGGCATCAACTCACGAAAACAAATAATTATTAACCCAACAATTGTTGGTTGCATTGCAACAGCTTTTCTATAACATTTGTCAAGGCTGTGTTGAAGAAAGGATCACTTAAACAACCCTAGGTGCATATATAAACAAAATACTTTGATGCAAAAAATCATATATGAGCTACTTGTCCAATTGATAACTGATAAGGTAAATACTCGTCCAAATGGCACAGCACAGATCATTTTACAAGCTTATTGAAGTAACAGCAAGCAGTCTTACCCGTCTTGCACCGGCTTGAGCGCAAAATATAGAGAGAATACCTGTGCCACATCCAACATCAACTACAACCTGGAAATTCAATCAAAACCAGATATCATAAGAAAAGGTGTAATTGTAAAAGACAAAGGTATATAACAAACTTTACTGAACAAGAATATGAAAAGAAAAAAAATGGAGAGATTACACGTTTGGAGAAACAATTTATTCATACTGAACCAAACTGGTAATAAATGTCAATAATGAATCTCAAAATACTGTCTTTGAGCATAGAAATAAACCCTGAGAATTTGGTCTTACTTTTCCAGTTATGTAACTCTGGTGCTGAAAGATAGCATTCCTATAACCCTCTGTCCGAGCGCAATCCTGTGTAATAGTGTAAGGATACATACAGTCAGATGCATATTATCCATAGAAAAATACACACAGGCACGTTTTCTTGTCAGCTTCTTGATTTTAGGCATGTCTTGATTCTTTTTGGAGGATCATTTCTTTCCAAGTTTTGTGCTTTCCTTTTGAAGAACATTCTTTTCTTTTTCCTTGGTCCAGAGGATCGCAATGGGACGGAAAATAAGCTATCTCCAAATCTCCATTAATGCAAACGGATAAGAAATGCTTGAATACACATTTTCGGTCAGCACAAATTACAAAGAATGTTTAGTTAGAGGTTTATTTTTCCAAAAGTTAAACCCGGCATTGGAGAAGTACTTCATAAATGGGGAGTCAGGGAGAGAGTATAACTACATTATATACCGACAGAGATAGAGAGGAGATGTCCATCACCTTAATCATTTCTTCATGAATGCCAACATGGGCATATGAGTGAAAGTATGCCTTGTCGAAATCCGTACAAGGGGGGGCAGGCCTTTCTACTTCATCTTGCTGCTGGTGCTGCCAATGAGAAACCCTAGCCCCACCCTCGACGTTACCATTTCCATGGGCGCGTTGTCTGCCCCGGCACCTTCGCATACGACGACCGGCAACT